>CM033470.1:29689434-30289434 GCA_019447015.1 Hymenochirus boettgeri | reverse complement strand
TCTCAGCTCTAACAGAGGTTAGATGGGCCTTCGACCCTCTAATAATTCGTTTTTTTCAAGGTGTAAAACATCTAAAACCCCAGATAAGACAAAGAATTCCACAATGGGATCTCCCCTTGTCTTACAAGCATTACAGAGCACCATTTGAACCCATAGAAACGGCCTCAATAAAAGGACATCACACAAAAAACCACATTCCTAGTGGCAATAACATCAGCCAGAAGTTACAGAAAAAGAGCTCTCAGGCAGTCCAAACCTTTTCTCGAGTTCTATCCAGAGAAAATAATAATGAGGCCAGATACTTCTTTTCTGCCAAAAGTAGTATCATCCTACCATATAAATCAAGACATTATCCTCCCAATTTTCAATACCCAATCAGAAGGAGCCAGCTCAGTACCACACACACTTGATGTAGGCAGATCCCTTAGAAATTACATAAGTAAAACAGAAAACTTTCAGAAGACTGATTTCCTCTTTGTCCTTTTTTCCGGCCATAACAAGGGCCGCCAAGCTTTGAAATCAACAATATCTTCCTGGATCAAAGAAAGCATTAAACAAGCTTATCTAAGCAAGGCAGAGTTCCTACCCTTAAGGGTTACGGCGCACTCCACCAGGTCTTTAGCAGCATCCTGGGCATTCTGAGGTCAGGCATCAGAAGAAATATGCAAAGCAGCGACCTAGTCAACTATGTCTACTTTCATCAAACACTATAAAGTAGACACAACCACAGCAGAAGAAGCAGGGTTTGGCAGAAAAATCCTTCTTTCAGCTACATCAAATCAATAAACTACACTTTCAGCATAATAGTGTCCCTCCCTTCATTTATCAGCCTTGGCAAATCCCTTAAGTCAACACTGCCGTGCAAGGACCTGGGAAAACTGAAAATCCAAATTATACTCGCAGGGATTTTCTTTTCCTGGTCCGTGGCATGGCAGTGCTTTACTCCCTCCCTTCTGTTCTATCTATTTCAGACATCCAATCAAAAAGACGGTGGGTCGGACTCTAAAGGGATCTTTTATAAGCTTGGGGAGGGGTTCCTAATAAGCGCTCCACAGGGGGGATTAACCCTTAAGTCAACACTGCCGTGCCACGGACCAGGAAAATAATTTATCGCCCTTCAATCCCAAAGTACATAGGGAAAATGCTGGCACAGCCATAATCACTGAGGAACTGAAAGAGTTGTCCCAAATCCATGTGGTTCCCCCTTGCTCCATGTAAATCGAATGCCTTCTCTTCCACTGGTGGAAATATTCTCAACTTCTGGATTTCTTTGCCGATATCAGATATAGGGCAGGATAAAGGGACATCTTCTCTGTGTTTTATTAAAATTCTCCTCCACGTTAGTTTTCTTAACCTGAATTAGGTAAAAAGGGTGAAATAACATTACAAGTATACTTATATACCAAGAACTAAAACTAGTATTAGTTTTCATCAGACACAGACTGAAAAATAAGGTTTACATTTCATTTTTTATCCTGGTCAGATTGCATTATCTACACACTGGAGTTCTGACCAATCAGAAAGGAAATAATAAGCCAACAGTAAACAATAGTTTGCTAAAAAGCTCACCCAAAGCAATAAACGAGCATAGACATTTAATTAAAAAGATTTTTAATTAATAAAAAACCCAGCTGCAACTTATAATACATGTGATGTTACCTGCCAGACATTTTGCTGTATAATTATATGCATTTACACAAGGGGATGGCATGTTTGTACAAAGTCGTACAGAAGTTAAAGCACACAAAACAACATGGCAACATGTATTATCCATTGAGCCAACATGGGAGGAAACTACTTTTATTTTAGACAAAAAGTTTAACAAAGTTAATCTTTCTATTCTTGTAAGGACACACAGAATACATTCTAACTAGCCTACAGCCACACTCTCAGGTCTCACTGCATGCTCTGTGGAAAGTGCTGGTGTTGCAGGTAGTAATGGTTGTTACTTGTGGCCCTAGAGAATTGTATTCTTACTAAAGCTGGGTACACACTGCAGATCTTTAAGACTCTTGTATTTTTTAAAGATTACCCTACACACAGTCCTGAGAATAGGGTGAATGTTCGGGACTGCACATTCTCTTTAGCTATGGCGGACTCCTTATACTTTATTACAGGGTGACGATCGTGGCCAGGGAACTTTTTGGTCAGTTCCAAGCAATTCCAACTGTGAAGTTCATTGGGAACGTTCTGAACTGCGGTACATACATTACCGATAAAGGGCCAATCCTGGCAGTATTGTCCCTTTATACTTAATGTGTGTACCCAGCTTAAAGGTTCGTACACCTACGATTTGGAACCGAGCCACGACCCCCTGGCGGATCGATGAATGACCCCCGGCCGAACACATACACACATGCGATTCTCGGCAAAACTCAAGAATTCTTGTAAGAACAATGAACTTACTTTGTACAAGCAAGCCATTGTTAGGAGATGGGTCCAAATTTATTACTTGGAAGTTGGCTGAAATCATATTAGGTTTTTTTCTTTCTCTCTGCCTGTTCAGTGAGAAAATGACTATATGCACCTATGGATTGCTGGCCTGCCAACTCAAACATACTGTGAAATATGTTACCAAAATGTACTTGGTTTGTACACTGTATATCAGTGAACTAGAATGAAAGACTTACCTGGACCAAAATTCTTCACAAAGATCTCTCAGCCCTTCTACGCAGACAATTCCAGGTTTTCCAGGCATACAAAACCCAGAAAGCTCCATCTCTTTTGACCATTACTAGAACTGTTTACTCTACATTATTGAATATGATGACTGTAATCCACAGTCTAGTGAACATAGCTTTTTCAGGAGGCTCTGCGTTTCCTGTAGCTCTAACGAAGTTAACTGAAGAGTCCTTAAGGGAAGTAGAAGCGTGGTCTTTGACCCACTCGGTCGCACTCAATATGCACACGTCTCCATTGCAGTATTTCTTTAATAATTGTTGAGATCCAGGTTAAGCTGAGCCTGCTGTGATCGTACCAGATAAGGAGATTACAAAAGGAAAAGGGAAATTATTTCTAAATGCGATATAACAAACGCTCTGAATTGTTAGGTCAGGTGGTGGTGTGCAGTTCTAAAATGACAAGATTCCAAATGTTAAAACTAAATAGGGTATATAGGGGGCAAGAAAGCAATGCAGAGAGTACATTGAGAATGTTGGTGAATGTTGAAAATGATGAAGGATTCAGTGTTACCAAATACAAAATGTTTAGGATAAAATAAAGGAGATAGAATGTACAAGAAATAGCGGGGCTGAAAGGTTGACAGAATGTGAAAAAAATACAATATTAAAGAAATAAACTAGAAGTCCAGTGATCTAACTGAATGCAAATATTACTAAAATTGTTGGGATATAAATTTGGAGAACAAGAGTAGTTTGAAATCCCCCAAATTAATATTAGTTTTAGTTTCCTTAGGTGCAACGTAGGCATGCAAATAAAACATGTAAATAAACTGTATATTTCTAGAAATATTTTTTCTCTTTTGCATTAATAAAATTCCTCTGCTGGTGAAAAGAGTGACATCACAGCAAGCCGCTGGCCTTAGAATATCCACTCAATCCTAATGCGGGACAGAGCATAGCCAGAATGCTTTTAAGGCTAGCCAGAAGCCTTAAAAGTGAAAGGTTTCTCTACCCAATGTCTAAATAGGCAGAGGAAAGGAAGCACAGATATGATTGCAATTTTCCAATCAAAGTTCCCCACTTTGCACCAGTTGAAATTTCCGTCTGACCGATTTCCTTTTTTTTGGAGCAGTCGATTGAATCTATATATGGATATTGGTTTTTACGAATCTCAAAATATTGTGTTAACTTGGTTCAGAAAAGATCGTTTTGGGGGTGGGGCTTATGACACCGTGGGCACAGAGTCAGTGCAGAGTAGGAAGAGATACTTTACAAGCCTATACTTTGGACTGAAACAGCTAGAGACATCATCCTAGGCTTACTACAGATAATGGCACATCTGGACTGCATCTGTAAGACCTCACTACTGCTCCCACATGCAGGGGATCTCTCAAGCCTTGTCAAAGGATCACATTTGATCCAAAAACTGTTGCAATAAATGAAGTCATAGCAGTTTATAATCTGCATGAACGCCTCCTCATTTTGTTCAGAAGTATATTATCATCTAGGCTTGTTTTAAAGGTATGAGAGGTATGACACAGTTCCCCTATATAAGTTTATATCCAAAACAATAGACCTGCAGCAAAGCCAGTGCATCCATGGCCTTATTTAAATAATATCGTTAGTTGGAAGAAAAGCTTCATGTTTTATTATTAACAAATGTATAGAAGCAGATGACCTGTTAACCAACCTATGGTTTTCTCGTCTGATTAACTAGGGGGCATGGGTTAGAGTCAATGTATAATCAAAGTTACAATTTCGTGAGGTCATTATCTTAGTACAAAAATAATATTTTTTCACAAGACTTCCTTTAAAAGTACAAGCATTTCATGTAAGCGTCACTGGCTACAATTCTGGAGGAATGTTGGATACTGTAAAGGGTAAGAGCAGTGCAATTCAAGCTCCTTCTAAAAGAAAACAGTAAAATAGTGTTGAGGAACATTAAGAACTAAAGCCACATGACAAAACTGAACCAGTATCCTGACAA
Organism: Hymenochirus boettgeri; assembly: GCA_019447015.1. Lineage (NCBI taxonomy): Eukaryota > Metazoa > Chordata > Amphibia > Anura > Pipidae > Hymenochirus > Hymenochirus boettgeri. The sequence continues at coordinate 30,284,826 of CM033470.1, read as the reverse complement.
TAAAAACACCATGAGACATATATTGAACAATTGTTCCATTTTAAATTTTTAACTTACAACCAATGTTCTCACCGAATTTTGTCAATTCTGCACCGATATATATGATTTGTGCAGATATTAAATAAGCTTAAAAATGTTACTTTGTAAGTGGTGCAAACATTAGCCCAGCTATTAATTTAAACTGGGGTGACCAACCTGACTCAGGCAGGGGTGCGCGCTACACACCACTTTTTGGGTGCGCCCTCGGACGGTGTCCTACCTCCGGGGGTCCATGCTTAGTACTGCGCTCACCCAGCAGGCCACAATTTTCAACAATCAGGTGGGCATCAATGATTTACAGCAACCAATCAGCTGATCTTATCTTTTAACTGGTCTACAGTTTGTGGTGTGCACTGTATCAATGGTCTGTACCAGCCCGAGGGTATCAATACAACTTTTTTTCACACCAGGTATAGTTTCTCTCAGGGCAATGGCAACAATCTAAATACCCTAATATCAAAAATACATCTATCTTATAACGTAGTAATATTTAATCCTTTATTTCCGAGGACTAAGTCTTCCTGTGATAATTTCTAGCTTAAAGTTAAATGTTTTAAATGAATACTGTTTATTTAATACCTGCTATGATCCCACTACCCTTTGTTCTACTTTCTAATCATTCTTTGGGTTTCGATGCTAAACATTCTGCACAAATCTATATATATGGAGGAGAAGCAAACATTCGTTGCTGATAGCCATGCTTCTTTATTAGATTTGAAGATGGGTAAAGTATTTTGCATTACATTAAGGGGTCCCGGGCTGGACACCTACCGTTAAGGCGGTCCCGGGCTGGACCCTACCAGTTAAGGCGGGTCCCAGGCTGGACCCTACGTGTAAGGCGGTCCCGGGCTGGACCCTACCGTTAAGGTGGTCACGGGCTAAACCCTACCATTAAGGCGGTCAGGCTAGACCCTACCATTAAGGCGGTCACAGGCTAGACCCTACTATTAAGGTGAGCATAGGCTAGACAGTGGTGGCGAACCTGACAGAAGTGGCACTTGAAGCCTCTCTGTTGGACTCATGCAGCAGAGTTTACACAGAGTTTGGTACCAGAAAGACAGTGAGAAAGCAAAGAGGCTGTCTGTAGCAGAGAGAGGTACATGTATAACATTCAGCTCTGCTTGAGTCCCTGTTTAGGATCTTAAACTCCTGTCTAATAATGTAGGGTTATGGTCACTGTTTTAGATCTCAAAATACTGTGTGATAATGTAGAGGTCAATAGGTAATCGAAAGGTAAATCGATTCTATTACTGTATTGGTCTGCGTCTGGAGTTGTTTTTTCTAAAGTAAAAAACCATATTCAGGTTAATATTCATGTTGGCACTATGCAATAAAATGTGGGGTTTTGGGATGGAGTTGGGCCTCTAAAAGGTTTGCCATCACTGGAACAATCCTACCATTATCATACAGGCTATAGACAATACCATTAAGCTGGACATAGGCTAGGCAATACCATTAAGCGGGACATAGGCTAGGCAATACCATTAAGCTGGACATAGGCTAGGCCATACCATAAGCTGGACATAGGTAGGCAAATACCCATTAAGCTGGAAATAGGCTAGGCAATACCATACGCTGTAAATATGATGACTGTAAATCCACAGTCTAGTGAACATAGCTTTTTCAGGAGTCTCTGCGTTTCCCTGTAGCTCTAACGAAGTTACTGAAGAGTCCTTAAGGTAAGTAGAAGCGTGGTCTTTGACCCACTCGGTCGCACTCAATATGCACACGTCTCCATTGCAGTTATTCTTTAAATAATTGTTGAGATCCAGGTTAAGCTGAGCCTGCTGTGATCGTACCAGATAAGGAGATCTACAAAAGGAAAAGGGAAATTATTTCTAAATGCGATATAACAAACGCTCTGAATTTTGTTAGGTCAGGTGGGTGCAGTTCTAAAATGTACATAGATTCCAAATGTTAAAACTAAATATGGGTATATAGGGGGCAAGAAAGCAATGCAGAGAGATACATTGAGAATGTTGGTGAATGTTGAAAATGATGAAGGATTCAGTGTTACCAAATACAAAATGATTTAGGATAAAATAAAGGAGATAGAATGTACAAGAAATAGCGGGGCTGAAAGGTTGACAGAATGTGAAAAAAAATACAATATTAAAAGAACTAAACTAGAAGTCCAGTTGATCTAACTGAATGCAAATATTACTAAAAATTGTTGGGATAAAATTTGGAGAACAAGAGTAGTTTGAAATCCCCCCAAATTAATATTTAAGTTTAGTTCTCCTTAGGTTGCAATCGTAGGCATGCAAATAAAACATGTAAAATAAACTGTATATCTTCTAGAAATATTTTTTCTCTTTTGCATTAATAAAATTCCTCTGCTGGTGAAAAGAGTGACATCACCAGCAAGCCGCTGGCCTTAGAATATCCACTCATATCCTACTGCTGGGACAGAGCATAGCCAGAATGCTTTTAAGGCTAGCCAGAAGCCTTAAAAGTGAAAGGTTTCTCTACCCAATGTCTAAATAGGCAGAGGAAAGGAAAGCACAGATATTGATTGCAATTTTCCAATCAAAGTTCCCCACTTTGCACCAGTTGAAATTTCCGTCTGACCGCTCTTCCTTTTTTTTTTGGAGCAGTCGATTGAATCTATATATGGATATTGGTTTTTACAGAATCTCAAAATATTGATGTTTAACTTGGTTCGAAAAGAATCGTTTTTGGGGGGTGGGGCTTATGACACCGCTGGGCACAGAGTCAGTGCAGAGTAGGAAGAGATACTTTACAAGCCTATACTTTGGACTGACAACAGCTAGAGACATCATCCTAGGCTTACTACAGATAATGGCACATCTGGACTGCATCTGTAAGACCTCACTACTGCTCCCACATGCAGGGGATCTCTCAAGCCTTGTCAAAGGATCACATTTGATCCAAAACATGTTGCAATAAATGAAGTCATAGCAGTTTATAATCTGCATGAACGCCTCCTCATTTTGTTCAGAAGTATATTATCATCCTAGGCTTGTTTTAAAGGTATGAGAGGTATGACACAGTTCCCCTATATAAGTTTATATCCAAAACAATAGACCTGCAGCAAAGCCAAGTGCATCCATGGCCTTATTTAAATAATATCGTTAGTTGGAAGAAAAGCTTCATGTTTATTATTTATGCTACAAATGTATAGAAGCAGATGACCTGTTAACCAACCTATGGTTTTCTCGTCTGATTAACTAGGGGGCATGGGTTAGAGTCAATGTATAATCAAAGTTACACTTTCGTGAGGTCATTATCTTAGTACAAAAATAATATTTTTTTCACAAGACTTGTCCTTTAAAAGTACAAGCATTTCATGCTAAGCGTACCTGGCTACAATTTCTGGAGGAACTGTTGGATACTGTAAAGGGTAAGAGCAGTGCAATTCAAGCTCCTTCTAAAAGAAAAACAGTAAAATAGTGTTTGAGGAACATTAAAGAACTAAAGCCACATGACAAAACTGAACCAGTATCCTGACATAAAAACACCTATGAGACATATATTGAACAATTGTTCCATTTAAATATTTTTAACTTACAACCAATGTTCTCACCGAATTTTGTCAATTCTGCACCGATATATATGATTTGTGCAGATATTAAATAAGCTTAAAAATGTTACTTTGTAAGTGGTGCAAACATTAGCCCAAGCTATTAATTTAAAGCTGGGGTGACCAACCTGACTCAGGCAGGGGTGCCGCTACACACCACTTTTTGGGTGCGCCCTCGGACGGTGTCCTACCTCCGGGCGGTCCATGCTTAGTACTGCGCTCACCCAGCAGGCCACAATTTTCAACAATCAGGTTGGGCATCAATGATTTACAGCAACCAATCAGCTGATCTTATCTTTTAACTGGTCTACAGATTTGTGTGTGCACTGTATTCAATGGTCTGTACCAGCCCGAGGGTATCAATCTACAACTTTTATTTCACACCAGGTAATAGTTTCTCTTCAGGGCAATGGCAACAATCTAAATACCCTTAATATCAAAAATACATCTATCTTATAACGTAGTAATATTTTAATCCTTTTATTTCCCGAGGACTAAGTCCTTCCTGTGATAATTTCTAGCTTAAAGTTAAATGTTATTAAATGAATACTGTTTATTTAATACCTGCTATGATCCCACTACCCTTTGTTCTACTTTCTAATCTATTCTTTGGGTTTCGATGCTAAACATTCTGCACAAATCTATATATATGGAGAGAAAGCAAACATTCGTTGCTGATAGCCATGCTTCTTTATTAGATTTGAAGCTGGTAAAGTATTTTGCATTACCATTAAGGCGGTCCCGGGCTGGACCCTACCGTTAAGGCGGTCCCGGGCTGGACCCTACCGTTAAGGCGGTCCCAGGCTGGACCCTACCGTTAAGGCGGTCCCGGGCTGGACCCTACCGTTAAGGTGGTCACGGGCTAAACCCTACCATTAAGGCGGTCACGGGCTAGACCCTACCATTAAGGCGGTCACAGGCTAGACCCTACTATTAAGGTGAGCATAGGCTAGACCAGTGGTGGCGAACCTGACAGAAGTGGCACTTGAAGCCCTCTCTGTTGGCACTCATGCACAGCAGAGTTTACCAGAGTTTGTTACCAGAAAGACAGTGAGAAAGCAAAGAGGCTGTCTGTAGCAGAGAGAGGTCACATGCTATAACATTCAGCTCTGCTTGAGTCCCTGTTTAGGATCTTAAACTCCTGTCTAATAATGTAGGGTTCATGGTCACTGTTTTAGATCTCAAACTACTGTGTGATAATGTAGAGGTCAATAGGTAATCGAAAGGTAAATCGATTCTATCTACTGTATTGGTCTGCGTCTATTGGAGTTGTTTTTTCTAAAGTAAAAACTCCATATTCAGGTTAAATTATCATGTTGGCACTATGCAATAAAATGTGGGGTTTTGGGTATGGAGTTTGGGCCTCTAAAAGGTTTGCCATCACTGGGCTAAATCCTACCATTTCATCACAGGCTAGACAATACCATTAAGCTGGACATAGGCTAGGCAATACCATTAAGCTGGACATAGGCTAGGCAATACCATTAAGCTGGACATAGGCTAGGCAATACCATTAAGCTGGACATAGGTCTAGGCAAATACCATTAAGCTGGACATAGGCTAGCATACCATTAAGCTGGACATAGGCTAGCAATACCATAGCTGGACATGGCTAGACAATACCATTAATGTGGGCATAGGTAGACATACCTTAATGTGGGCATAGGCTAGACAATACCATTAATGTGGGCATAGGCTAGACAATACCATTAATGTGGGCATAGGCTAGACAATACCATTAATGTGGGCATAGGCTAGACAATACCATTAATGTGGGCATAGGCTAGACAATACCATTAATGTGGGCATAGGCTAGACATACATTAATGTGGGCATAGGCTAGACAATACCATTAATGTGGGCATAGGCTGACAATACCATTAATGTGGGCATAGGCTAGACAATACCATTATTGGGCATAGGCTAGAACATACCATTAAGCTGGACATAGGCTAGGCAATACCATTAAGCTGGACATAGGCTAGGCAATACCATTAAGCTGGACATAGGCTAGACAATACCATTAATGTGGGCATAGGCTAGACAATACCATTAATGTGGGCATAGGCTAGACCCTACCATTAATGTGGGCATAGGCTAGACAATACCATTAAGCTGGACATAGGCTAGACAATACCATTAAGCTGGACATAGGCTAGACAATACCATTAAGCTGGACATAGGCTAGACAATACCATTTAAGACTGCCAGAAATAGTAGAATTACACATTGGTGAAAGCACATTACTGTTTTTTTATCAAATGGAGCAAAGTGTGACTAAACAATTCAACAATCAAAAGGCCTAAAGGACAACTCCACCCTCACAATGACATCTTTTAGAAAGAATGGCCTCTTTAAAATATGTTAATATATCCTACTTTGCCCTATGAAATCATTACTGTATGCCTGCTATGCTTCTGGATGCCTCATGGAGACTGAGCAATTTAGTGACCTGGTACTGATCCTGAGCATGCTCAGAAGAGGCATCTAGGGGATTAGATGTCAACAGTCAAATCCATAATGGACAGTTGCCAACCGGAAGAACCAGGAAGCAGAAACAGAGCAACAGGACATTGTGCAGGATTTCATGCTAGACTTATATATTTCAGATTATTACAGTTATAGGGTTTTGAGGGGTGATTTACCTGTATATACGTTTACATTTGAGGGCTGGACTTGCCATTTAATAAAACCGCACTCTACTACACAACATTATTTATTACAGATCAGAAGAAACGTTACCTTAACTGTATCACTATCGTCCAAATTCACATTCACTGTAAACTGGATCTTTGAAGATGGTCGATCAGTGGTTCGTTTTTCTACATAGTCTCTCATGTCTGCTAGTGCCAACTGATCAGTAACGACAAACTCTTCCTCGGAGGGGAACATACTAGAGAGCAGCTCCAGCTCAGACAGTTGGGCCTCAATTTCCTCCATGCTGATTTTGTCCAAAAAGCTACTAAACAAAAACAAACGACTGTAAAGAAACCTCATCTTGCAGGGACTGGAAAAAATACAATGCTTCCGAGTAGGAATGAAGGAAATTGCAGTTTAACATTTACTGGGAAACATTCTACAATCATAGCTCACATAGATCACTACCATTAATTCCCTGCATTGTGAGTGGAAGGACAAGATTTTACCTGGGTACATAAACAATAAAATCGCCATGGCTCCTTATCTATGGCCACCATTGGAAGTATATTTTTGCCAGTTACTTGCTTCTGAAACAACAGCCCTTAAAACAAGTTTGCACCTCTATGTAAATAAACCCCATTTTATCTCGGCTTATGGGGCCTATATACGAACCAATACCAGACGATATTGCTGGTTCATTTATGGGCAATTGTACAAAAAAATTTACCATTTTTTATTGTATGTACCTAGATATGTGGTTCCCTTTTCAAAGAAGGCTGCACCTAAGAATGCCTATACAACACAAAACGCCCAGAAAAAAGAAACACAATAAATTCAAAGTGTTTTTGTGATGAGTTTATATGCATCTGTAGTAGCGTTTTTGTGTGTGCATTGCGTTTTTAGCCCAGGACTAAGAGCTTGGGGTATGTTCGAAACGTGTAAAGCGGAGATCCCCGTTTGTGGTGGAAATATGTTTGAAAAAAGTTGGTTATATTGATACGTCACGTGAGTATATTGTTCCTGTGAGCCCATCTACTCCATTTATGCACAGTGCATTGCGTTTTTAAGTTAAATGGCAAAAAAAACATATAAAAGTGCGTGTTATCATGCTTTTTTCTCTTTTCCCCATAGACTTTCATTGAGTGTATTATCACACCAAATCACTGCTAGCAGTGCGTTTAAAAAAAAATGCAATGTATAAAAACACAGTCAGAGTTATTCAATAAAAGTTCTTATTGTTTAAAATGGTGCTAATTTTGCCCCAACCAATCACAAGCTCGCTTTCAAATGTTAAATAACATCTGATTGGTTGGGGGCAAAATTAACACTATTTTAAACAATAAGAACTTTCATTGAATCTCCCTGAGGGGGAGGCCACACTAGTACGTTTTTCTCGCCTTTGTGCACGCGGTTCGCCCCTGCGATTTTCTCATGCGTTCAAGTTTTGGTAACACATGCGTTCACCATTTTTTGGTGCGTTAACGCATGCATTTCCATAACGCTAAACGGCCAAAACACATGCACAAAACGCGTGCGCAAATGCAAAACGCACAACAATTGCGTGCAATAATGCTCGTGATTTGGTGCGTGATTCCTGTGCGTTGCAGTGTGGCCTCAGCCTGAGTGTGTGAAAGATTTCCCTGCATTCTTATATGAAATTGATGTCCTGGCTTCCCCTCACCAAAGCATGCGTTACTGCAAACATGATAAATTGCATTTAATGTAAACTAACAGTCCACAACCTGACAATGAAAATATTATCCCTCACCCTGCATGAAGGAGACGTCCAATTAGCTGCCTTGTATCTGTACTGATCTGAAAAAGTAATTAAAGGGCAAGTAAAGGTAACACTGTAATGAAGACATTTTCATATTATGAATAGCTATATATCTTTGGCTAACAATTATTTTTAAAATGCATGTGCCATATCATTTTAACTTTCGGTTTATGGCCTATAAATGTATTTCTGACCATAATTCTCCTTTAAATGAAATTATAGGGCACAAAGCTTATTACATTAAATTAATCATTATTATTCCTGTACCTCTTCATCCACTGTCTGACGTCCACAGCACAACTGGCATTAAGGGAGGTGGGGCGGTTTATTAATACAATCTGATAGCTGCAACAGGCATGCTCAGGTGCACACTAATGTAGGCAGCCATCTTTGAAAAGGGAACCAAACGTCTAGGCAGTTGGCTCAGTTGATCACGTGAGAGGGGAGTTTCCGCAATGCCCGAGCCAATCCAAAGCAATCAGCGTGGAGAATGTGTACGTGATGGCCGGCGTAGCTGGTCACGTGGAGCGGAAGTTAAAGCGGTTGCTGTCCAGTGAGGAAGTGGCTGGTGTGGCAGACGGTAGAATAGCGAGGTAAAGGTTCTTTATCGCCTCGTATTGTTAAACCTGTTAAAGGGATTTACCAAGACATACGTATTCCTTGCAAGAAAGAACTACAACTCCCAGCATGCCACAGAAATGAGCGGTTGCCAGGGGGATGCTGGAATTTGTAGTTCTTCAACTGCTGGAAGGGTAAGATTGCTGTGTACCATATGGAGAATTGTTCAGATCACTCACAGAGTAATTACAGCCTGTCCTATGGGCCTGGGAAATTCTATATAGACCAGGTGTCTGATTGGGAAGATAGACTAAAGGTTCGTACACATGTACGATTTTCAGCAGACTTCGCTACGAATGGGCGTTTTGTCTGATAGTCGTGCGTGTGTATACGTTCGTATGGGGGTCGTCTGTTGATCCTAATGGCGGACTGACTGACCCCTGACCAAACGCATACAGAAGCACGACTATTGTACAAAACGGACGTTTGCCGCAGGAGTTGTGATCGGGGCTTGGAGGTCTGCTGAAAATCGTACGTGTGTCTGGTCAATCTGTCGGATCTATTCAATCACTCCAACATTCCCCTTTAATAATGACCCTTATAGAAACACATACACTCCAACACTCCCCTTTAACAGTGACTCTTATAGAAACACATACCCTCCAACATTCCCCTTTAATAGTGACCCTAATAGAAACACATACCCTCCAACATTCCCCTTTAACAGTGACCCTTATAGAAACACATACCCTCCAACATTCCCCTTTAACAGTGACCCTTATAGAAACACATACACTCCAACATTCCCCATTAACAGTGACCCTTATAGAAACACATACCTTCCAACACTCCCCTTTAATAGTGACCCTTATAGAAACACATACCCCCTAAAAGCAAATAGGCGGTCCCCCCAAGGAGGTGACTACCACACCTTCAAATATTTTCTATTGCAAAAGGAGAATGGTAAAACTACGTATAATGACAAAATGTTTGCACAACTATGCTCCAAAGACCAAAGACTAAAAAAAATCCCATATAATATATATAAGAACTAAACACACCAAACAAGGGCAAATTATGGGATCCAATTGGCACAGAAGAAGTCAGCCTACAAGAGGAATAGGGATACAAGAAGAATGAGATATTAAATAAAGGAAAAGCCTGGAGTGGGATATTAGCTCTCTCTAAACAAACTTCTTGAAAGTTTAGGTATAGAATATATAAAGTACCCACTGTATTAGCAAAATATATCCAGGACTTAGCCCCGTGAGTTTCAGGGCTGCTAAACAAAGGGGAAATTTTATGGGTGGGAGATGCCAATAGTACACGCCCTATGGAAATCTGTTGTATTTACAAGCATATCAGGGACACTCTGATGTATAATGTTAACCTACAACCACAGGGGGCATTCCTGGCCAAGAGGAGGATACCCAGATTAGCTAAACGGACACAACAAATTTATACATAAACAATGTTGGCTACAAAATCCCAATGATGGGGCACAATGGAAAAATACCTCCTTGGACTAAAAACAGTACTCATAAAATCAATTCTATATGAAAATGAGAGAAATTATTATATATATATATACTGCATGACTGATTCCATGATCTATCTCCACATCTGATATCTCTGGCTAAGCAGCATGCAGAGAAGTATTGTTTAATATAATTTGAATTATATCTAAAAAAAATAGACCGAACTCTATCTAACTGAAAACAGAAACAGTGTAAACTGTGAGGTCCGTACTGATATTAAAGACATGGTATATGTTAATAGGACAACTATACTCACCCACTTTCGTCATCTCTACTACATTAGGGCATCAGTAATTACCCGGGTGAGGACCTAAAGATCGCTAAGTCCTCACACTGGTTACTTTCCCTAAACTCCTGCCCTATTACCCAAATCTGCTTCGCCGATCGCTCCATTTCCTCCGCTTTCATGCCTTCATGACAGATCGCGAGGAGCGACAATAGGAAGATACGCTCTGCAGGAGGCGTGTCTTCACAATTGGCTGCCTCGACGACGTAACTGACAGGTAGGAGAGAGGGTGGAAACAGTGGCTCGCCAAGCAGATTTGCGGTAAGTAGTGCAGGAGTCTAGAGGAAAGTACCCAGGGTGAGGACTGAGCCGATTTTAGGTCCTCACCGGGTTCTATGCTGCAGTGTGGACCGGGGAAAGGTGAGTATTAATTGTCTTTAATGATAAAATATGTCAATGAAAAGAACAAATAAATACATGCCAAGTTAAAATGTTGTAAAAGAAAATTTTATTGTATGAAAAAAATTAAAAAATTTTCCAAATCTAATAAAAATGATTGAACACTAAAAAAAAAAAAAAAAAGTAAAGAGAAAAACCTTAGTAATGATGCCCACAGCAGAAAGCCTGCAAAAAAAAACATTATACAGTTCTAAGGATTAAAGATTTTATTTATATTAAGAGGTCCGATAATAAATAAAACTAGATTCAAACTTTATTTTACATAAAAAAATGCAATGAAAGAATTGTCAATTTAGGGGTTTTAGTTTTTTAAAGGGGAAACTCTAGTCCAAAAATGACTTAGGTAAATTGATAGAAATTGCTCTCCTGAAGAATTGGCATGTATTTTCATTGTTTATTTGCCAAGTTTGAGTATTTACATTTTTGGTGATATGGCAGCAGCATCACCAGTGGTCCCTCCCCTGCATCCTGATTCCTGTCAGTAAATCTGCCGGTCTTCTCCTCCCCTTTGCAGCCCCCCCCCTGGTCCCTCCATCATGGACCCCATTTGCCTCCAGTTGCAGCCCCCCTTGGCCTATTCTCTTACGCCCATGGGGCCCGCCCACTCACGGGCACACAGCCCCCCGCCCACTCGCGGGTGCCGTGGGGCCACTAAGGACACCCCCCCTACAGAAACAACTCTGTGAAAACAGCCTTTTCAGGCAGAGTGAGAAATCTGGCTTGTGGCTGAAAAGGCTGTTTTCACATAGTGGGAAAGAAGGGGCTGTAGATTCCCTTAACCTACTCCCTGTCAGGACTTCACACAGCAGAGGGAGGGAGTGGGAACTTCCTGTCTCAATAACACAATGAGGGAGTTGAGATGTGCTCGCCTGGGGCACTGCGCAGGAGAGAATGAGAAGACTTAGGAAGTCAGCCTCCCACCCATTAACTTTATGGTCAGTCACTTCTTTATATCTTGGGCTGTGGAGACGAGAGAGGTGGTTGATGGCTAATTTTAAAGGTAAGAAAACACCCCAATTGCAGAGTTATGATTTGTTAAAAATGTTTGGCTCATGTATGATTTTGTTCCACCTTCTCACGTGTACACACTTGGTATGGTTTTCATGTGTGGAATTCCAATAAAATTGATTTCATGTTTGTGGCAGGTAATGTGACAAAATGTGGAAAAAAAATTCAAGGGGGGCGATATTACTTTTGCCAACCATGTAGACAAAGCACACCAATAACACAAATGGCTACTAGTTAATACTATGCTAGTTGTTTTGTTCCTTTCACCCCAACACCCCGGTCCACTCCCCAGACACCCAGTTTACTCGCCGCAGCCTGTCCTCTCGCACACACACCATGTTTCCAAACACCTGTTCCTCTAGGCCCACACACCCAGTTCCTCTCGCCCACAATACTATCTTCTCCCCAAGACGCCCCATACCTCTACGCCCCACTCAACCTCGTTCCTCTCGCCCAACACCCCGTTGCTTTAGCCCCCAGACACCCGTTCCTTTCACCCCGAGACCCAGCTCCAGGGACACCCCCTACCCCTCGCCCCCAGAACCACTTCCCCCGCCCCCAGACCACCACATTCCCGCCCCCCCGCCCCAGACACCACCTTCCCTCGCCCCCAGACACCACCTACCCTCGCCCCCAGACACCACATTCCCCTCACAATCAGCAGTGTTACTCTCCAGGGCCTACTTCTATTTACATGCCAAGGAGGTAAGTGTGGGAATGAGATACAGTTCATAATTACAAGGTCCAGAGTCTCCAGAATCATCACTTACACTCACGTTTCCTTTCGTTCTCGTTGGTTCTTTACCCCCATATCCATCACTGCCCGACACACATTCCCCTCGCCCCCAGACAACCACGTCGCTCACAATCGTCAGTGTTACTACTCCAGGGCCTTATTCTATTTACCTGACCAGGAGGTAAGTGTGGGAAGATGGGAATGAGACAGGTTAATAATACATGGTCCAGAGCTCTCCAGAATCAATCACTTACCCTCACGGTTCCTTTCGTCTCTGTTTGTTCTTTCCCCCATATCCCTTCACTGACCCTTGCACAGGGAAAAGCGTGAAAGCTAATCCGAGTGCTGAAAGGAGGGGCGGAGGGGAGGAGCATTGCAAACATGTGATCAGTCACACATGATGGGGCGGGAGTTCAGCTGGGTTCCAGAGCACCCGGAGGAGATAAGCTGTGATATTCTGTGTATAAAGCAGTATGTTCCTGCCTATATGACGCCACAGGAGTAATGTGTAGGTACACGGGGACCGTAACATTTGTGGTGGGTGCAAACCAGCAGAGAGATGTTTATTGTGGTAAATGAGAAAAGAGATAGGATTTATTTCAAATGGATATGTGAAACTTTGCACAGGGATGTCTTGGCTTGTGGTTAGGGGTGCAAGTGAAACGCCACATGGGTGGTGGCCGTGGGGATTCAGGGAATGGTATTGGCATGGGGTCAGGTGGGGCGGCACAGGGAGCACATAGTGTGGCTATGGAGGTTGGTTAGAGTGTTGGTCCAGGGAAAGAGCCTGGTATTGGCAAACTGGGGTCAGGTGTGTGGGGGCTCAGGTAAACATCAGGGTTGGCCCTATGGGGTGTTCTTGTGCGACTCAGTGAAGCACATGGTGTGGGCTATGGGGGGGTTCAGGTTGTGAGGCTCAGGGAGCGCATGGGTGGGGCAAGGAAGACACAAGTGTGGGCTTAGGGGGGTTCAGGAGTAGGGATGGGCATTGAACTCGAAACCGGGTTCAAGCCGAACTGCCTTCGAGTTCGAACGGACCGGACTTCTCGAACTATCTTCGGCGCGGGAACCTTCGATATTCCCGCCGACTTCGATGATTATCGAATGTTCGAGAATCGAATCCGCACCGAGTAAAATGTACATTGGTATCTAGGTGCGAACATCGAATTGAGTGAAAGGCTCCATTACAAGGCCTATAAGCGAGCATCAATCGCTAGTAAATGTCCATATGTTATTCGATGTTAGAGCGAAGCTCGAAAGTAGCGCGCGCTTGAGAGTAAAATCGATTTACGGGAAAGTCCTGGCTATTGGGAACATGAATCCCCAGGACCATTCCCAGGGCCAAAGCCATTTACATTTAAGTTAACATAATATTTAGTTGTATTGGACTCAAACTATTCTCGCCTCCCATTGACTTTATGGGTCCGTTTTCGAACTTTCAAACTTTCACAATATAGTTCGAAGTTCGGAACAAAACGGACCGAACTGTCAATAGTTCGACAATTCTATTCAGGAGTGTTGGTCTCAGGGAAGCAAATGGAATTTTGCTATGGGGTCCAGGTGTGTGTGAGCCAAGGTAAGCCGACTGTGTTGGCTATTGGGGTTCAGGAGTGCTGGGGGTTCAGGGCAGGGAAACAACATGTTTGGACTATGGTGGTTAAGGTTGTGAGGTACAGGAAAGCACAGGGGTTAAACTATGTGGGCTTTCAGGGGTGTGCGGCATAGGGAAAGCACCTGTTATTGGCTAATGGGTCCAGGTGTGGAGGCATAGGGAAGCACATGGTGTTTGTCTATGGGCGTTCAGGGTGTGAAGCTCAGGGCAGCTCATGTGTTGGCTATGGGGGGGTTAGGTCTGTGAGGCAAGGGAAGCGCAGGCATGGTATATGTTATGGAGGGTTTTCAGGGTGATGTGAGGCTCTGAGCGCATGGTAATTGCACAATAGGAGTCAGTGTCTGATGATCAGGCCAGCACATGGTGTTGGGTGTTGGCAATGGGGGTTCGGTGTGTGAGAAAATGGGATGCAAATGGGGTTGGCCTATGGGGGCTCAAGGGATGGTATTTTAAAATGAGTTCAGGGTTTGTGGTTCAGGGAGAATATGGGTTGGCTATGTGGGTAGGTGTGTGAGCTCAGGGAGCACATGGTATGGTAATGGGGGCTCAGGAGAGTGGTGAGGTAGGGAAGCACATGGTTTGGCAAAAAGGGGCGGTTGGTGTGGTAGTGCAGTGCCTGATGTGGGGCACAGGGATGCACAAGGGTGTTGGCTAGGGTGGTCAGGATGTGGGGGTCAGGGAGGAAGCCGTTGGATTGGCTATGGTATGGGGGGGTCCAGGGTGAGGGACATGGAGCACACAGTTGGGTATGGGGGTACAGGAGTGTGAGGGCTCAGGGAAAGCAATGGTATGAACAAGGGTTCAGGGAGTTGTTGAGGCTCAGGGCCAGCGCATGGTGTTGTGGGGCAACAGGTTGTTGGATAGGGGGTCGGTGGTGTGGGGCTCAGCGGAAACACATGGAATTGGCTATGGGGGTCAGGGTGTTGTGAGCTCAGAGAAGCCCATGGTATTGGCAAAGGGGTGTCAGGTTGTCTGTGCTCAGGACACACTAGTGTGGCAATGGGGGAGGAGGATGGGGATTGGGAGGGAGGAGGGGGAAGGGGGGGGGAGGAGGGGGGGAGGATGGGAGGGGGTGCAGGGGGAGTTGTTAGATGAGGGAGGGAGGATGGGGGGGGGATGGGGGAGGGGGATCAGGAGGAGGAGGGGGAGGGAGGGATGGGAGATTGATTTAGAATAAGGCAGGAGGGAGAATAAAATTGGATGGATTAAGGCGGAGAGAGATGATTGGAGGAAAAGAGAGGAGAGAGAGGGCTTATTATTGGATAATTCGGGAGGGGGGAGGAGGAGGAAGGGGAGGGGGGATGGAGGGGGAGGGGGGGTTCAGGGAGGAGCCGAGGAGGATGAAGAGATGGAAGGAGGGGAGATTAAGGAACGAATTCATTCATTTGATTGATTCAGGTGTTTTTGTGAGCAATGGGAAGCACATGGAGTTAGCAATGGGGGTTTAGGAATGTGAGCTCGGTTAAGTGCATGTATTTGCAATAGGGGTTCAGGTGTGTGAGCTCAGGGACGCACATAGGTGTGGCTATGTGGCGTTCAGGTGTGAGGGGACTCTGGGAAAAAAGCCACCCCACCCCCCACAACAGTGTTGGGATTGCACACAAGACAAAGTTTGCTATATAAGGTATTCAGGTGTGTGAGGCACAGGAATTGACAGTCTTATTGGCATGAGGTTCAGGGTGTGAGGACACATGGAAGAAATTGTGTTGGATATGGAGTTCGGGTGCGAGGCACCATGGTGTAGATATAGGGGTTCTGGTGTGTGAAGCACAAAGGAAGAACATGGTTTGGCAAGGTGGTTCAGGAGTGTGAGGCTCCGAGACAATACATGGTGTTGGCAATGTGCTTTCTTGGTGAACCACACCACCTAAAGCACCCATGCCAATACAATGCCTTCTCTGAGCCCCACACTCATGAACCCCCAAGCCAACCACAATGCGCTTCCCTTAGCCTCACACCACATGGACCCCAATGCCAAACACCATGCTCATTTATGTGCCCTCAAACACCTGAACGTAGCAACAGGTTTGATGCCCTGAGCCTCCACCACCTGCTGAACTCTTATGCCCATACCATGTTCCTTCCTGAGCCTCACACTCCTGAACTACCATTGCTAATACATGACTCCCAGAGGACCACACTCCTGACCACCCCATAGCAACACCTCTTGTGATTCTTGTGCCCCCACACACTTTAAACTCATAGCCCAAAACAGTGTTCCGTCATGAGCCTCACACCTTAACCCCCAGAGCAACACCATGTGCTTTACTGGGACTTAAACACCTGCAACCCCCCATTGCCATTACCATGCTTTTCCTGGGCCCCATTCTTCTGAAAAACTATAGCCAACAACAATTGTGCTTCCCTGGGGATCCACAACCCATCTGTGAGGAACTACAGCTCTCAAACCTCAGACAAAAACAGAGAGCTTTCCCAGGCTCACAGGGTTCAAACAGGTGGAGGGCTGCCGTCCACTTACCCATATACCACTGACAAGGTATATAAAAACACTGCACCACCCACTCACTGATGGCTGTGGGAGCCAAGACCAGTGATGATACATAATCTCAACCTCATTACCAAACAGAGCTTTCCCAGCTCACCGGGTACATCAGGTGGAAGGTTTGTGTCACTAATCCATACACCCTACCATGTATATAAACTACTGCAAAACCCACTTACTAACGGACGTGGGTACAGATACCCAGCCTTAAGGCTATAAATGTAAAATAATACAAAAATTGTACACGCGCTGCCACACTCAGGCCGGAATAGTAACCAGGAAATACAACAAAATACTAATGCAATTACTAACGTAGCATCTCAAGAGAAGGTCTTACTTAGTTCTGTTAGAGTACTAGGGAGAATCAGATTATTAACGATTGATACAATATATTTTAATAAAAGAAAAACAAAAACGGTGTGATAATGATTACAAAATAATAATAAACAGACCTAAAAACAAGCAACACAGTTAAAATATAAAGGGATAAAAGGGAAAACTATATGCTGGTCAAAAGTCCAAGTCCTTAAATAGAATGAAGCCATTGATTAAAAAAAGAGTTCCTTGGCTCCAAAAAAAGGTAAATCACTGTAATCCACTTTGATGTTTCTAACTATAAATCAGAGCCCTTCCAGTAGCTGTGTGGCTCATATCTACCCCCCAGGAGGAAAAAGGGGGGCAAATTAATTTCTACCCCCACCAATCACCAACAGGTTGTAGGCTGGACTGAGGGTGTGTCAGATATGTGATTACCTTGGAAAGACACACCCGCAGTGACATAATTTTTATTGAGAATTCATACGCTATGGTCCAAGGTGCTACCAACTGGAAATAACTAATAAGTTATTGTTCTGAATTTACCAGTTGATAGACCCAAACATGACATATATGAAAATACAGTGGACCACAACGACATAAGGTGTTCCAGGTAGTAGTATGTCTACCTACGAACATACATACATGATGTTTGGATTGTACTGACTGGTTTCACCTACCTGGAAACCATATTTCAGATCGGCCCACCATATTCTTTACTAGGCGAGTTATGTAATTTTATAGAAATAGGGATTGGTGCTTTATCATACTTAAACCAAAAGTCACATCCCAGGTTCTGTTAGACCTCCTGCTGAGATTAGGGATCAAGTCCATGTATCTTTAGAGTAAGGAAAAGGTATAGCAATACTTGCACCTGCTGGGTTTTTTAAATGAAGGAAGGACAGAAGTAAGGGGGACAACACAAGGTACAAATAAATTAAAACAAATGGAATTCACATACTGATTATTATATAATTAAATAACTATACTAGATCTGTTACAGCAGGATCCATATCATGACACCCATAACCCACAAATGTTTTCTTTGATGAGAGCAACATGAAATCTCAGAGAAGCACATTGTGTGGGTATGAGCCTTACACAAAGTTGGAACCATGGATAGCTAGCACCATGTGCTCTTGTATACACAAAACTCCTCGAGGCCACCGCAGGGGTTAAGCACAATCTCAGAAGTGGACACTGCAGGAGTGATTGGAAGTCCGGCTAGGTGCCTTATCTACTACAGAAGCCCCCTTTTATAGTGTTGGAGGGGGGGAAGTGCCTGGATTCTCTGGCAGCTTCAAAGTTTTTTACAATGAGTACAACTATTAATTTCTCTTAGCTCTAGGGGTCCCAGGACACGGCCAGAGTCTGAAGCCAAGCCAAGGGACCTCAACCAGAACCGACCAAGGATGAGCAAAGCCTTCAACGAATGGAAACCCTTAGTGAGAATATTAAATCTGGAGGCCCAAACAAACAGGTAATGAGTTATTGCTCCTGGGAGAGGACAACAAGGGGGGATACGAAATAGGAAAATAAATTAGGGGAAAATGATTGGATTGGATTAGCTGTTCCCGAGTGAGAGAGAGGCAGAAAGGTTCAACAGGGACAGGCAGCTAGCTCAAAAGACATAAAATCTGTGCATGGCTGCGGAGAAAAAAAAAAAACTCTTCCTGAGGGGAGGACAAGGGAACCAAAGAAGATTCAAAAGTGTTGTGACATTTGAGCATAAGCAAGCTGAGTGGGGGGGTCAGACATGAGTCCACCCTGAAAAAAGCATTGTATATCCATAATGTGAGATAGATGATGGTGGAATACACCGATTAAGGCAGAAAACCTCATCTTTCAGAGAGCCTGTGAAAAGAACATTGATCAAGGCTGTTCCAGGCACGAAACCGGACCCCCATAGAAAGAGCACCATGAAGACCTATTCTCTGTCACTCCATTGGCAGTCAATTTCACAGACTGGAGGTTCCAACGGACCCTCCACTTTCTTACAAAAGGAAGCGCACAATTTAAAAAACCCTCCATTCTCCACCATTTGTCTTTGTGCATTTCCTGCTGGACTAAGGAATCGCATCACTAACATTTATTGATCAAAGTGGCTTACTGCCAGTGTGGCATCCAGAAGGGAGTTAGTTATGCCATCTCTCTCTCCTTATGAAGCTCTCTTTAGTTGCACAGTCTGGTTTCCTAGAGGAGGCCTTGTGACTGGGGCCGGGGAGCCCCTGGGAGTATAAACAGTGACGTTGCGGCCCTTTTGACATTTTCAGCCGGATCTTCTTTGGCTCTGGCGCTGGCGGTGGGGTGACGTCATATTCATGCAGTTTTTTGATGGATTGAGTTGGAGCTAGTCACCTATTGCTCCTGGTTATAAAGGATTCGCGCTACATGACTTCCGTTTTTTTGTTAATGCCGGAGTGAGTCACGCCGGCGAGGTAAACGTGTCTGTTGAGGGACAAAGTTTGTGTAAGTCCTGCTCTGACTACTGCTATTTCTTGCAGACCCTTTGAAGCTGTTAAAGCCTTCCTTTTGGCTGCTTGGGAAACAGCTTATGTTTTAGCCTGTGAGTATATTGCATGCTTATGCTAATCTATTGCTCAATGATCATTCTACAGAGTGTCTGTTTATTTTACTCTTTTAGATCTTTATAATGGAATCAACTCTGTGAGCAAAAAGTCACCGTAATAAAAAAACTAGAGGACGCATCAGGTTTGTATAAACGAGAGAGTACGGTATATCTATGACTCCTACATAAATATGTAGAAAGTGTCTTTTTTTCTGTTTGGTTTAGTGCCTCTACCTCTGACAAGTACCCAACGATTTTGAAGGAGAAAATAAGGGAAAATCTGAGGAATCCCTTTTGCCCAGGTGGCTTGCATGACAAGATATCTATGGGATCCTTGTTGGAAATCATTAAGAAGACTGTATCACAGACCAATGGGGGAAAAAAGCAGGAAGAGAGAGAAGTTATTCTCTGTATGTGCAGCAGATTCTGAAGTTAGGAGCAATAAAAGAAGTTCCAATGCAAACAAAGGCGAAAAAGGTTTTTATTCAAAGATTTTTAGTTCCAAAAAAGATCAGGCGATTGAGGCCGGTTCGGATCTGAGGCGCAATTAACAAGTTTTAAGAGTCAGAAGAATCCAAGAGGAATCTTTGCATCAATAAATCAGGCCCTACCAACAGAGTGTCGGATCGCAAAAATAATAGGACTTGAAAGATGCTAAAACCACATTCCATTCATAGAAATCATTGAAGTATCTGAGATGTTTTGTGGTGCAGAATCAACATTTTCAGTTTGTTTGTTCACCTTCGGACTCAATCAGTCTCCGGTATTTTGGAATGTGTGGGATAGCACTGATGCAGAAATAAGGAAGCCAGGATAACAGATATATCATTATCTCGACGAAATCTTGGACGGCAGATTCAAGACAAAGTAGCCAACAGCATGTAGAACAAAGTAGTAAAGAACTCTTAGTAGATTGGATGGATTTAAACACATGAAAAAAAAACAATTTAATCCATCTCAGGGGAACTTACCTTCTGGGGGGCTCTCTTTGGACAAAGCAAAAAGATATTTTTCCCACGAAAAAGTGTCAAGTTCATTCAAAATGTGATGAAACAAATAAGAAGGGCATCTACAATTACAGTAAAGGTGTTGGGCTACATGCGTCATCAATCCGATGGTAGAGGAGTGGGCCAGATGGGAAATGAGAACTCTGCAAAACGTCCTGTTAAAGACAGTAAAAAATCCGCAATTCAAGTATAAGGATAAGTATATAACTCCAGAAAATAAAAAGTTCATTAAGATGGTGGACCAAATGTGACAATCTAAAATGGAGAAGATTGTTGGAAGATCCCGTAAGGAACCATCTTGCGTAGGTTGGGGCGCACAGTTTTCAGACCAATGCGCTCAAGGCTTTGGGAAAACCAAAGAGAGACCGATCCAACGTCCTGGAGATAAGGGCCTGTTTGAATGTGGAAAGATATAAAGAGTTTCTCCAAAGATACACAGGAAAACACGGTTAAAAATAGTATCAGACAATGCTAACAGTAGTTACATAAGAAACACAGGGGGAACTAAAAGTCGAACCCTTTCAAAAAGGAAGGATTGTTACTGTGCATTTCATGGACAAAGAAAATGGTTTGATCATTCAGCCGTTTTTCACATGCCAGGGTCCTCAACGTTGTGGCAAACTTTTTGAGCGAAAAAAGCATAGACCGGAGAGGGGTGCTACATGTAATATATTCAAAACTGTTTGCCGAAGATGGAGGACTCCTCACACATCGATTTATGTGGCACGGCAGAAAACAAAAAAAGCAGAAGAAATTTTTCTTCCAGAGGGCTGGACCCTCAGGCGTTAGGAAGAGACGTGCTAGCTCTAAAATTGGTCGAGTCACTTGCTTTATGATTCCCTCCATCCCACTGGTTTGGAGGTTTTGAGGAAGATAAAACAAGGACAAAGCCAAATGTCATTGCAGGGAGTCTTTCCATTTTGGCCAAGAGGCCATGGTTTCCACTACTAAAATCACTAAGTGTGGAGGGAGCCAATTGAAGATCCAACGGTTTCCGATGGCTGTTGTCAGGTTCAGTGAAATCAGTTGGGTGAACAATTTAAATTTGATGACATGGAGACTGAAAGGAGAAACTATCAAGTTTAGGTTTTAAGAGGGACATTGTAAAATTTTCTTGCTGCCAGTCACAAAATATTACAGAGTGTGGGAAAAAGTTTGCTATTTTGTAAAATTATAATGTAATTGTGAAGAAGAATGTAGATGGTGTTAATTATCAAATTCCTCTTCCTTGGAGTTCAGATGGGTCTGCTTACAATACTTTGAAAAGTCAAGTCGGTCTGCAATTTCTGCTCAAATTGTATAAAGAAATGGCGCGCAGAGTGTAATCTGGGAACCAAGAATTCTTCTTAATGCACAGTTAATCAGGATTAGACCAAGATAAGATCTGCATGTCCTGTTTGGGAGTTTCCTATAGTCTTTGGAATTGACAACTAAGCCATTTGAGCCAATTGAATCTGCATTCCCCTTGTGGCACTTGACTCTTAAAGTTATAATTGGTGGCGTCAACCTTGCAGGTGGGTTGGCGGCAGAATTGGCAGCTCTTTAGCCAGAGAGCCATATACTGTTGTGTTCCAGACAGTCATTTAGGCCTGCATTTGGACTTTGACAAAAGTAAGTAATCAATATAGAGATCGCTTTGCCATCTTTTTGCCACAACCCAAGAATTCGAAGGAAAGAAAGATTACTCCTTGGACTTGGTGAGGGCTGAATCCGTACTACTTAAAATTACAGCACCTTGGAGAAAGACGGATAGGCCAATTCGTCATTCCAAAGAGGAAAAAGCAAGGTCAAGCTCATTACAAAAGAAACGTTGGTAATGGATCGTGTGGCCATTGCAAAGCATCCAAAATCAGAGGTGAGGCCAATACCACATGGATTAAAAGATCACTCTACAAGGTCAGATTCACCTACGGGCGTGTTGGAGGCCAAAACCTTCACTTGGAAAATTGGGAGGCCAGCAAATCGTCTTCGTGGAAAACCTTCATTAGACATTACCGTATGTAGTATGTGTCCAATTTCCAAAGGACGCCAAGACGCAGTTTGGACGCAGAGTCCTGGAAGCTGTACTACAAAAAGACTGTAAAAATTGTAAATAAATTCTTATTTTGTGTTCCCCCCCACAATAAAATATATTGTACCTCCCTCGTTATCTGCTCTGGGAATTCCCCAGTCTGGTGAATGACTGCATATGGAGTAGTGAGTAAGGAAAATTATCAACTTACAGATAATTTCTGTTTCTTGTCACTTTCCCTGGCAGCATTTACTTAGAATTCTCCATCCCTGGTTCTAAAAATAGTTTGTTATTATTATATTTTCCTATACGCTTTAGAACACAAAGACAAAAGGGGCGTAGTAGGGATGGGAGTGCCTTTTATCTTTGTGCGCTTATGTTAAGTCCGGTGAACCTCCCGTCTGGGAATGATGCCATGGAAAGGACAAGAAAAAAAAATACTGGTAAGTTGATTACAATTTCCTGTTTTGTTCCAGAGGAATCACGTAAGAGAGAGTGCTGCATTTAAGAGGAAGGACTTGAATGAAAGATAGGGAATTCAGGTTTGCCAAAGGTCTCCCAGATGAGGACCTCATGGCACCCAGAAGCCAACCACAGATGCCAAACGCAAAAAAGAGAACATCTAGAATTAGGGTGGGTTGGCCCTAGTTACTACCCTGGCGATTTAGTATGGTGTATGCCTTCCCATGATTGCTATGTTCTCAAGGCTCAAAGAAGGTCAAGATGAAGGGAGGCCCAAGCAGACCCTGATTTTCATACTTCCTCATCTCTAATGGCGACGGACAGCCTCAGCTTCGCGAGATACCAACCTTCTGTATTGTGGTCCTGGCTTCCACTCCAACGGTCGATGCCTATACCACTTGGAGGGACTGAAATATGCGATTCATCCTGAGCTGTGGAGCCCACTGCAGTATATCCATGGCCATGCTGTGTGGCCAAAACCTTCCACTGCAAAACCTCCAATAGGGGTATGGCAAACACTATCCTCTTGGTGCAGGGAATGAGACCTCTCAAGATCATTCTTAATCTCCATGATTTCTACAGTTACTCACGTCGAGGGTCTCAACAGGGTCACTTTTTGCAAGATGTGTCTCGCATTAGTCCTACAAGAGTTGACTAACTCAGACTAGGGACCTAACATTTGGTCCTCCACCAGGGGGGTTGCATCCCTTCAAGGCCTTTGGAGTATCTCTCTACTCCTCTGGTCTTGGAAAAATATTTTCTTTGGTCGTTTCCTGATACACTAGCATCTGAGTCGGTCGCTCTCGATCGGACTCTCTTGTTTACAGGTCGTGCTAGACAGGGCCATTCTGTGGCCCTACTCCGGCCTCTTGTCTAATGTGAGTCTTTGCCTCTCACCGCAATAAGGAAAGCATTGATCCCTCCTTATTCCTCATCCCCTTGACTAAGTAACGAAAGCTTCCACTGTTTGGAGGTGGTAAGGGTTCTTCGTATTTGTCGCCCAGACAAAGGATTTCCGATATTCCAAGGCACTCTTTGTCTCTGGCGGGACTCGCTGCTGGCGCTAGAGCTTCCGGACCCTTGGCAGATGGATAAGATTGGTCATTCTGTTACCATCTGATGTGCTGCCATTCAAGGTCGTGTTGAGCCCATTCTACGAGGGAATGGGGCTTACGTGGGCCACCCCGCAAAGGAGGCCCGCGTGGATCGATGGTCGCCACTTAGGTTCGTCCATTAGACTTTCAGCAAATTATATAGACCGCATAGCTTTGACCTCTCCAGAATGCTCCTTGGGGGAGCTTCCGTGTTGCATGCTGTGTGGCAGGTTGTAGCTTCTTACCCTCCATAATACGCTCGGAATTTGGACGTCCCCGAGTTCATGCGGCTGATGCAGAGAACAGGTAATTTTTATACTTGGTAAAATAACTTTTTTGAAAACAAAGGGGGGGACCCAGGCAGAACCTGTTGGTTGGTCAGCTCGGCTGCTTTTCTGAAGTTTGATTGTTTCCACAAGTTTATTTACCTGTGCTCCTTCACTCACTCTTTGGGACCAAATTGGAGGAGCTTTTCGGACGCCAAGGTTCTTATAGACAGGGGCGAGACGGAGCCTCATTTCCTAAAATTGTATGCTTCTTGGGGTAGGAATTTAACCCAAATGGCTGGGATCCCGCTAAGGCGGACAGAGGATGGTACGTAGTATAAAAATTCAGTTTTCGACCGTGGGCAGTGGCTGAATGACAACATCATAATGTGTGCGAGTTGTTAGGGTCAGATTTACAGTATTTCTGGTTTGTGGATACATTTGAACTACGGCCCATCAAAAAACAGTTAATGTTATAAACCGCACAAAAAATGTTATGTTGGCACCACGGGGTGATGTTTGTCGACTGAAAGATCTCTGGTACAATTTTGAATGTGTCTCATTTATGGTCTTGGCACATTAAAGGGCATGTCCAGTCAAAAATTAATTGCTACAAAGCCCTAAGTACTCTGCTTCAAAATTATAAGAAATGGCAAAGACACAACCCTGAAGCGGACCCGGTCCTCAACGCTCCTCCTCTGCATCTGCCAGTGCTCTACTTTCAATCTATTCCTGGCCTGACAGTCACTATCAGTAAGTAGGAGCATCTGTCAGCGCAGAGAAAGAGACCACTGCCTCCAGCAAGGGCACAGGTCAGAAACGTGAAGGTGTGAGCAAGAAATGTGAAAACAGGGTTTGGGGGGAGGGTGCTTGATCTGCATGTCTTATATCACATTTTTTTTTTTTATGTTTTACTGAAAAATACACAGCTATTTAAAATGTACAAGACACTTTTTTTTTTTGTGAACAATACAATTTGACAATTTATGTCTGCCAAGTCAGAGGGAAAGTGACGGGCAGTTTGAGTAGCAGGAATTGGTCTGAAAATTCATAATGATGTCTCAACGATGGCATCAGGTGGGCATTGGTGAGAGGAAAGGAATGTGCCCAAAACAAGAATAAAAGTTATTTTACTAAGACACGTAAAAAAAAAACTTTCTGTCTTGCAACAAATACAGAATAAAGAGAGACATCGGTTAGAGTGTACCAATGTAAGAATGGTTCCATTGGGTGAAAGTAAAAAAAAAAAGGGCAAATTGACTTCAAAATAAGTTATTATACAGTTTGGAAATTAAAAGTGACAACCAGTATATCTTTACATAGGTTAATTCTTTTCAGATCTAGTATTATTAAAATAGATATTAATTTATGTAGCCACTTTTAAGTAGTTGATAATATAGGGTTTCAAATGAGAGCTTTTCTTCTCAATATCTTTTGACCAATCAAATTGGCAATGCGGGATAAGGAGATCTTGCGGAATATACCAAAGGCGCCGTCTATATGGCCCCCCTCCCAACATTATTCTTGAGGCTTATATTTCAGTACTATCTCCCAAGGTTGGTCTGTAACTTATATGCCTTCATCCCCAACGCTCTGATCTATTGCCCTACCTGAATGCAAGCGGGTGTTGGACCGGCAGCCGCGTTGGGATTGTGTGAGGATTTTACCCGATTCTGTGGCGGGAGGAGGAGACCCACTTGTACGGCAAGGCACTAGGCGCAGGATCTAAGTGTAACAATGTTACCAGATCCCCTAATGGTGGGGATGTGGCTGCCAGTTGTAGGCCACCAGCTGCAAAGTTCAGACCGGTTTAGAGTGAGGAACAGGAATGGGCACAGGAACAGGAGCAAGAAACATTGAACAATTCAGAAGGCCGGTATGGGAACACATACTAGCACGGTCTTCTATCTCCACTGGCATTAAACTCTGGCACCCAGGTCGGCGCATGCACGTCCACATTCCGGCCATACCAGCAAACCCCCACCAGAGGAAGACCGGCCACCGAAGAGACCCCAGGGCAGGTCAAGGAACTATATACCAAAATGACATGTCCGGATCACATCTGTTGCACCTCACTATCCTGTTCCCAGTGCAGGTGTAAATTGCCTAATGTTTCGAAAAATGATGGACGGCATGCAGAAAAGGTAATGCTACGGCATAATTTATTGCGGGACATGTTTCGGATCAGTCACAATCCTTTCTCAAGCAAATTACAAACGTGTAACATTCCTGTTTAAAAACAACCATTCAAGTTCCAACCCCAATTCAAGTGTCCCATAGTGTTCAAATGGTGTTGCACAAAAAGTCCATATTTCTTCTTAACCTATTTCAAACATGAAATACAAAAATACAGGATAATTTACCTATATTATATCGAATAAATTATGCCTTATCAGTACCTTTTCTGATTGAACGGCGCCTCAGTTTTCGAAAATAATTGGCAAATTACCTCTGCACGTGGGAGGGAACAGGAGAGTGAGGCTGCAAACAGATGAGATGGACATGTCATTTTGTATATATGACTTATATTGAAATCCCCAGACACAGGACACGGTGTAGAACACAGCAGGAGCCCAAAATGGCCGGAAATTAGCGACAACCCCAAACAACCTTAAGTAATTTATGTGAGAGTGTGATGAAATTCAACGTATCATTGGAGAGCCGGAAAAGAAATATACCGCACAGAACAAAGTCAGGACCCATAACTATGAACCAATAAAATACGGAATGAATTTACAGGAAGAAAGAGTTTAGCCGAATACTGCCACCAAACACCTTGGTTCAAGAATGATACTAACAATTGAAAGACTGCAACCATAAAATCAACTCAAAGCACAACTATGTAGCACGTATAACCAAGAACAAAATAGTGGAGAATGGAGAAAAAACACAGAGAGGATCCTGCAGCTAGCTTTGAGCGGCTAGCATAATGAGAAAGTAAGAATAATAAAACAAACGAGAGACTCAGGATGATTACCGCGAGGGAACAAAGTTACACATGGAAAGGACCGCCCGCCTTAGAGCAGACGGAAAATCTTACAGACGCCGACAGCCAAAGCAAAGGGGACGGTACGAAGGATTTCCTCCAGCACGGAGCGGTTCTACAACTCCCCAGGACACGACCAGGCGTTTTTTTTTAGGACAGGCAGACGGGATACAGAAGGAGGAGGGACAGTTATAAGAGGAAATACAAGGAGAAAATCCCCACACCGCCGGCAAAGGTATCCCAGATAAGCGAGGGAAGAACAGGTAAACGGACTGGTAGTCAATATTTCCCAATTAAATCAAGAGAACTTTCGTGCTGAATATATAAAGGGGTGGGTTTGTCCCCACATCTAAAGACGATATGATAATCTGGGAAATGAACTCTATAAGTTTATTAGACTCCTTAAACTACGTATGTTGTTTTAGAAAGAACCATTGAAACAATTATGCCTGAGATACACAACCCTACTTAGATGTGTGATTTATTAATACAGTATGACAAGAGGTGAATTAACAGAAAACGCCCTAATTCATTAAAAAAATAGAGTAACAATTTCAATAATGGGGAAAAGGACAAGCGCTTTAAAACCCTGAGGGATAATAAAGAATTGATTATAAGGGGGCCCAGATAAGGGAGGGGAATAGTTGTGTTGGATCGCCAATAAATAGTACCAAAGAGTTGCCAACAAAACTATTCAATACCCGAACATTGAAAGTTCTCCCAGACAGGACCCACTTGGGTATTAGAAAGAACTAGACGGCTTGATAGAAGAAGCAGCCTAAATGAATATATCAAAAAAAAGACTTAGCCGGGTTACGTGTAGTAGAACATCCGAGGAATTCAAGTGCTATACACACTCCCAAAAATAAACAGAAATCTGTGGGACCCCCCGGGTTTGGTAGACCTATCGTCTCTAGTAAGGTTCTGTATTGGAACCCCTATCCGGATGGTAGATTAGTTACTTGCAACCGTTAGCGCAACGTATTCCTACGTGCCTAAGGACACGACAGATTATGCTAACGCGACTACAAACGATTGGTCCCTACACTATAGAACTGTCTTATGTGGAATAATTTACAGGCGCTACACTTCTATACCCCAAGAAGAGGGGAATGGGATATTACAAATGTGTAGAAGAGTTTGTTATGAAACAGATTTACCAAACACGCAAAGCTGTATGTCTTTTAACCTTTAGATGTCTGAAAATGTTGTACAAAATAAATGACTTAAGTTCCAAGGCAAGATCAATACTTTTGGCAGTGCCAAGGCACCAAGATGGGTTTGCTCGGTAGCGCCATCGATGGAAATATTTTTGTACATAGCTTAAAACTAGAGGTTTCCCATAACGATAAATACAAAGAATTAATCAAAGCAAATTATTCGTTATGTAGACGATATTCTGTAATTTGGGAAGGTCCTTTGGAATATACGTATGAAATGGTGATCAAGCAAATGAGTGGGCATCCTACATAAAATTGAAATCACGTGTCAGGGGGCCAGCCGCCCTTTATTGGATGTAGTGGTGGAAATAAATAATAATATTTGAATCTGTATCAAAAACGACTATCCGGAATCACCGCTGACAGGCCACAGTTAACCCCAGAGTGTTCCACGGTATCCCCAAAGACAACTCATGAGAGCTAAAAGAATCACTTCAAGACGTGAAACAATTTAAAACAGTTGGCTAATATGCTGAGTAAAAGTTCCTGAAGGGGAGCGGGAACGGAGAGAAAGAAGAGAGAGAACAATAAACCAAGCAAAGAAGAGAAAGAGGTAGGTAAATAATTAAGTAGAGAGACAGTTAGTGGAACCCGTAACTCGTTCATACAGAAAGAAAAAAGAAAGGATGACATTTGTCTATAGATACGGTTCTGTAGTAAAAGAATTGAGCAAATTATCAGAAACATTGTCTATTATGACCAAGCAGACACCGACATATGGCTAAGATTTTTAAAGAAAAAACCAAGGTTTTGCTACAAAAGAAGAAGATAGCAACATTAAGGATAAATTATGTCCCTCAGACATAATTTAATAACAAACAAAACATGCACAAAAAGGAAGGGTCCATTTCCTTGCTGTGAAATTGCAATTGTTATAGTGCGGTAATAAATGGAAGAAAAAGTAGGTCATCCAACAAAGGGATTTGATAAATTTAATGAAACATCATTCACATGTGAGGACCAAAAAGTTAGAAGTTATATGATGATAAATGTCCATGTGGTATCTGGTATATATGGGTCAAGCAGAGACAGGGTTTAAATCAGAATCAGGAACATAAAAGCATACATAGAACTTTGTTCCGACACTTTAATTGGACACTTATGTCGCAAGACATTTTAAAGAAAAGGAACAGCAAGGGAGCACAACTAAGATGGTGTGTCCTAGAGAAAGTAATCGACCAATAGAGGAGGGGACGTAAGAACTTGATAATGCAAGCAGAGGCAAAATGGATAGAAAAGATGCAAAGATTGAATCCAATAGGTCTAAAATGACAACATGGTTCTATTAAACCATCCTATATTAAGATATGCCTTGTTCTATAGGTCATACTTTGATGACAACACTTCAAGATAGGTACGTGTATTGGTATTTTAAATAAAATGTTTAATGTAGAAAATGAGTCTTAACAAATGTTTTAGTGGGCATGTATATTGTGAGATTTTAAGTACACAGTTAATTTTACACACAATATTTAAGGATGAGTCATTATTTTTTTAAGAAAATCAATATAGGGTTTTGTGTATGTGTATATTATGCATAAGTCACTTTATATTTAATAACAATCCCACACCCCCCCCCCCGGAATATATATGCAAGTACAGTCGTAACTGTTGTTTTATAAACTATGTAATATAAATAGAATATGATATGCAGTTTTAAAGACACACAGTTAATATAGTAAAATTATGACTTTGATTTTCATGTTTGACATAGCGTAAGAAGAATATGGACTTTTTGGGCAACACAATTTGAACACTATGGGACACTGCTTGGGGGGAGAGCTTGATGGTGAGCTTTTGTTTAAAACAGGATGTTTACACGTATTGTAATGTGCTTGAGAAAGGAGTGTGACTGATCCGAACATGTCGCAATAAATTATGCTTAGCAGTACCTTCTGATGACGGCCTCCTCATTATTTCGAAATATTAGGTAAGGAACTATCGTGACATTGGCACCCCTTAAGGGGGCCTCTGAATGACTTTCAAAAGACTTTTCTGGGTTGGGACCTGAAGAAGAGAAGTATTGAATCAGATGGGGCTGAAGATTCCTGCAGGTTGCCAAGAGTTTTCTCAATTTCAAAACGCAGACCTCTTCCTCACGGCGTACATCAGGGATCGACTCATTTTCGAATTCCTCTGACAATCTACAATGACTGGAGATACCAATGGAGGAAGTCGGACCCCTGATGAAGGCGGGTTTTTGAAGAGAGAACATAAAAGACCGGATGGTTCTGAGGTAGGAAGCAATTTTAAGTTGTAAGCAACTTCAGTCATTTTTCCAATGAGGGGGAACGGACCATGAATTGGGGCGGCCCATTCTTAGAGGGACAAGCGTATTCTTAAGTTCGTTGTGAGGGATCCCATGAGTCTACTCTAACCTCTTTGATTAAGGAATGACAAATTAGAGGAAGATGTGAAGACCTGCCAAGAGGAAATTAGATGGCACAGGATTTGAAAGTCTGTTACCCACCACTGTATGGTTGTTGAAGCTTGCACTGAGGGAGTTCAACAATAAAAATCTACAGAAATTTGAATCCATGGGCCACGTGGAGGGATAATTTATCTAGATAAAAGAGAAGTAAGCGGCAGGTTTGCGGGAAGGGAATATTCCAAGGGCAAGTTGTTAACATTTTTTCAAGCTTGGCATATAGTCGGTGCTCACCGAGCAAAGAATTAAGAGACATTGAGTGGGAGAACAGAAATATAATGATAGAGAGAAGTTAAATGTCATCAGGGTAATCATACCAAGTCGTTCAAGGAAGTCTTGACGATTGTTAATTTGTTATTGGCAAAAAAATTGCACATCGGAAAAAGGACATGACAAAGGTACTCGAAATTGCCGTCTTCCACTGTCCCTCCCCTGATGTGATAAGGTTATAGGCACCATTGATGTCTTAGTTTGAAGAAGTGTTGCAGAACGAATGGTGTTGGAAAAGTTCAGGCATGAGCAGGGAGTTTGGTGAAGGTTATGAAGTAACCCATAGTTAATTTCGGTAGTCGATCAACATTTAGCCTGGGGACCTCCATTCGTTCTGCAACAAAGTATCCTTCACAGCCAGGTGGGGGGTGGATGGGCAAATAAATCCCTTGTATTAAGTTTTCATAAATATATTCTCGAAGAGCTGTGAGTTCAGATTTCGACACAGAGAAAAACTCTTATTTCTAAAGGCATGGGGTGCCGGAGGAGAAACCGATTTGGACATGTCATAAGGCCTTGGGAGGCAAAGGAGTCTGCTCCTTTCTTGTCAAACATGTCGGCAAAAGCCAATATAAGGAAAGGGTATTGATGGTTTATTGCAGGGGTTTAGAGCAAATTGATAGACTACGGACTGGGCTACTTAGGCCAGTGTTTGCTGCAAGGATAGAAGAAAAAGGATATTATTTCTGGTTAGACCAGGTGATTGATTTCTTGGAGAAGGGTGAGCTTAAGGCAGCGGAAACCCCCAAAATGACTGAGAAAAGGGGGGGAGAATACATTAAATTTAATTTGTTTATGGTGGTGGTCAATTAATCACAACTTTCAGGGAATTGTTTCATAAGAATGTCCTGAAGCAATAAGAGAGACATCTGCCAAATGGAGTGGGAGGAGTGGAGACTGTCTTTTTAGGATGGAACTGGACAGTTCCTGTTTTTATGAAAAGGGCACAATGAAAGTCTCACAAGCCCCAGAGTCAAGGGTTGCAGTCAAATTTGGACTGTCTTCTGGGGAATGCAAAAACAATAGGCATATGGAGATTAGAAGTGAGAACTTTGGGAAAGAGAGAAAATTACTCCGGCCCTAGCAAGGCCTCCGCTTTATAAATGGTGTCTCCCAATTTATCCTCGGGGATGGATAGGACAGGATTTCAAAAGAGAATGGTCTACTCAGTAGCGGCCACAACCCCAATCTCCTTCATGGACCTCCTCCAATGAAAGGGGGAAAATGATTTGCCCCAATCTGCATGAGGGTTTTTAACTATATCACCGCTTACTATAAAGAGAATTCAACTGGAAACCCCAACTGGTCGGAGAGTAGGAAACTGCAGGAGTGATTACCTCGTGGGCTGAGGAGGGTGTGCTATTCACATTGCATCTCAGAGGACGATGGCCAATCTGATTGTTGGATGGACTAGTTCTTCAAGAAAGAGGGAACCACAAACATGGGCGATGTCATAATTAACTGCATTAGAGAGGAGCCCCAATCTAACTGGTGCTTAGGGCCGCAATTCCTTCCAGCAGGTTATCTGGGGCCAAAGCTGAAACACGGAAAACCGTCTTCTGCCAGTCTAGTGCTTGTTCACGACTACAGATGGCTGACTCCAGCCAGAAAGGGCCCCCTGGTCGGGGTCTCATACAAGGCTGCCAAGCTTTGAAAAAAAGAATCCACCGAGACTCACCAAAGGACTTGGTGGTTTCAACAAGGTGAGTGATGAGCCCCCAGGATTAAGGTTGCTCCTTGTAGAGGATAGATACAACTAGCAAACTAGATGTGTTTGTTAGGAGCGTGAAGTCCTATGGAATTGGAGCTCAAAAAAAAATGTTCGGCACTGTGAATGGATAGAGCCACGGCACTCGACCTCTGGCACAGCACCAATTTTGTCCGAGTTGTCTGAACTCAGGTTGGATGAGCAGTAGAACGGGTCGCAACCGCTAGGTCGCTTTGTTGAGATTGTGCTATTGAGCATGGTCCGCTAGAGGGCGGAGACACGCTGCTAGATGGTGATCAGAAGGAATTTTTGTGTCTTGTATTCTTCTCTTTGTTTGGACTGCAGCCGGACAGCATCGATAAGGTGTTTTAGAGTTGATCGCATTGAGCCCATTGTGTCGAGTCCGGAAGCAGCAAGCCTCTGGAAATTCCCCCAAGCTATTGTTATGAGCGCAACGTGATGGAATTTTCTAACCCGCCGACTGGCATGCGAGTGGAGCCACCTGGATGTAATGTCAGGATATATCATACTGACATTTCCATGTGAGCCCACATGTACACTAGCAGAGACACTGGGGCACAGTTTAGTGTCTAAGTCGTGACCAGGTTTTCACCGCAAGACCCTAATTGGTGGGAATTTGCCCGTTGCTGAGTCCACCACGGGTTGTGGCTCCCAGCCAGTGTATATAAATAAAGATACAAGTGCCACCAGTGGTCATGACCGCGAGTAAGACCAAGATGGTCAGTACGAGCCACCCAAAGACAGGAACAAGGCAAGCAGACTAGGAAAAACAAAAAAGAGCTTAGGAAACAGGGGACGATCATGGAAGCCGGTTTGTGGGAAAAGACATCCAGCACCCAGCCAGACTTCTCCATCCAATGGCTTTTTAAAACTTGGCAAAACGGGCAGAATGTTGTGTGCACTTCCGGCTCTGTAAAACAGGTGCACACCAAAAACCCATCAGGACGTCAGCACGCGCTCAAGAAGAACGACCGTCCACCGCGGATCCAGGCAGGTAAGAAAACTATTTGACAGATTGGCTGAGAGGCAGCCAATCACAAAAAATGCGGATCCGTCAATGGGAAGGAAGCTGCAGAATTGAAGGTCTGTAAGTAACATTCTAAAATCGGCAGTTGGGGGGGGGGGGGGCAGGCGGCCACCAAAATATGCCAAAGGGTTTATGGAAAGGATGGATCGGAGATCAGGAGGGGAGGGGGGCGGCCCCAGTGCATGTCACGCCCTACTGAGGTTAAGAAGCAGCAGGCATCCAATCTCCAGACACCTCTATTACTTCTGGCTTTGGACTGACACTACGGAGAACCTAAGAGCAGAGATGAACGGGGGCCCAGTAGTGTGTTAAAATTTTAGTTTTGGGGTGGACATTCCCTGTTTAAGCTACAATATAGTTGTATCTATTATTCACAGGGAGATGAGAAGTGCTTTTTCCTTACTTCCCGTGAATAATAGAATGCCCAGGGAAAACAGTTGCGCAACTTACCGGTTGCTCTCCTTCTCAAACTGACAGGCAAGCTTTTTTGTTGTCAATGCACACCTATCTTTTGTATTGATGTGTAGATCAGATTTATCAACTGTTTAAATAAATCTAATTGGTTGATTCAGTTTCCCAATCTATCTGAAAAGACTGCTTGCTGATATTAAAAAAATGTTATTGGTACGCCAGGTGATTTGACTTTTTATAGACTTCATGATGCAATAGAATTAAAAAAGGGAAAAAAAAAAAAAAAAAAAAAAAAAAAAATGCTGGTTGGGTTAAGTGCATATGCAATCCCATAATCATCGGTCTAAGAAAACTTTCAGTCGGTTAATTCACCATTCGTGTCATTGTGGGTGACTACAAGCAGTAGTCTGATGTGATTTTGTTAAGCATATTATCATGAATAAATTATTATCTATTGGGTTTAGTATATAACGGTAGGGTAGAGTGCTAGCATATTCCCATGTGTGGGCTAGATTATGCACTCTGCAGGTAGTAGGAAGCTTCTTAACCCACTGTTGGGGTTATGGAGTGCTGTCTTCAATATCCACTTGGAAACGCTTTTCCATCAGAAGTGGCTAGAGGGACACCCCTAAGCAAGGACCTACTTTAAAACACTCCATGTAAGGAAAATAGTAGATTAGTGCTGCTCTCCTGCTACCCCAATTCGGAACTGCATTATTCCCATTGAAAGGATAGATTCCGCCCACTCTGCAGGGAGGACCTCCGCTATCCCACTAGGAAACTAGCATATTCCGATGGAAATGGCTAAGATGCTGCAATCGCAGGGAGGGGACCTCCTTATTTCATCTAGATAAAGTAATAGGGAGGGTGTGAGCCCTCCGCGAGCCCACGAGGAACGGCAGAGGGAAGGGAAAGGAGGGGAGGGACCGCCGCAGCACAATGAGGGAAGGAGGCGCTAACCCACTTCTGGGACACCGGTAAAAAAATCAATATGGATGAACTGAAAAGCAAATATGTGGTCCCCCCAAGGAGGTGACTACCAACACCTTCAAATATGTTCTTATGCAAAAGAAATGGTAAAAACGTATACTGACAAAATTTGAACAACTCTGTCTCCAAAGACCAAATACTAAAAAACTATCCCATATATATATAAGAAACTAAACACACCCATAACAAGGGCAAATTATGGGATCCAATTGGCACAGAGAATCAGAACATACAAGAGGAAAAGGGATCAAGAAGAAGGGAGATATTAAATTAAAGGAAGCCGAGTGGGATATAGCCTCTAAAAACACTCTCTTGAAAGTTTAGGTATAGAATATATAAAGTCCCCACTGTATTAGCAAAAATATATCCAGGATTCAGCCTCGTGAGTTAGGGGCTGTACACAAAGGGGAAATTTTATGGGTGGGATGCCAATAGTACAAGGCCCTATGGAAATCTTGTATTTACAAGATATCAGGACACTGCTGATGATAATGTTAACCTACACCAACAGGGTGGCATCTCTGGCCCAAGGAGGAACCACGAGATTTTAGTAAACGGCACTACAACAAAATTTATACATAAACAATGTTGGCCACCAAAATCCCAATGATGGGGCACAATGCGAAAAAACCTCCTGGACTTTAAAAACAGTACTCATAAAATCACATTCTATAATGAAATGAGAGAATTATTTCATATATATATATACTGCATGCGATTCCATGATCTATCTTCCACATCTGATTCTCTGGGCTAAGGCAGCATGTGAAGAAGTATTGTTTAATCATAATTTGATATACTAAAAAATAGACCGAAACTCTTCCTAACTGAAAACAGAAACAGTGTTAACTGTGAGTCCGTTTACTGATATTAAAGACATGTAATGTTAAAGGACAACTATACACCACCCACTTCGTATCCTATTCCTACATAGGGCTAGTTTACCCGGGTGAGGACCTAATAATCGATCTAAAGTCCCTTCACCACTGGTTACTTTCCCTAACTCCTGCACCTACTTACCCAAATTGCTTCGCCGGAGTTCGCTCCATTCCTCCGCTCTCCGGCCATTATGACAGATCGCGAGGAGCACAATAGGAAGATACGCTCTGCAGGAGGCCGTGTCTTCCAATGGCTGCCTCGCGACGTACACGTGACAGGTAGGAGACAGAGGTGGAAACATGTTGGTCGCCAAGCAGATTTGCGGTACAGTAGTGCAGGAGTTAGGAAATGTACCCAGGGGTGAGGACCCCTAGCGATTTTAGGTCCTCACCGGGTAATTATGCTGCATGTGGACGGGGAAAGGTGAGGTATCATTGTCTTTAATGATTAAAATTGTCAATGAAAAGAACAAATAATACATGCCAAGTTAAAATGTTGTAAAGAAAATTTATTGTATGAAAAAAGTTAAAAATTTTCAAATCTAATAAAAATGATTGAACACTAAAAAAAAAAAAAAAAAGTTAAAGAGAAAACCTTTAGTAATGATTGCCAGCACAGAGAAAGCCTGCAAAAAAAACATATACAGCTGCTGAAGGAGTTAAGATTTTATTATATTAAGAGGTCCGATAATAAATAAACTAGATTCAATACTTTATTTTACATAAAAAAAGCAATGACGAGCAGCAATTGTCAATTTAGGGGTTTTAGTTTTAAAGGGGAACTCTAGTCCAAAAAGACTTAGGTAAATTGAAGAAATTGCTCTCCTGAGAATTGCAATGGTATTTTCATTGGTATTTTTGCAAGTTTTGAGATATTTACATTTTTGTGATAGGCAGCAGGCTCACCAGGGTCCCTCCCCGTGCACTTCTGCATTCCTGTCAGTAAACTCTGCCGGTCTTCTCCTCCCTTTGCTAGCCCCCCCTGGTCCTCCATCATGGACCCCATTTGCCTCCAGTTGCAGGGCCCCCCTTGGGCCTAATCTCTCGACAGCCCCAGTGCGGGCCCGCCCACTCACGGGCACACAGCCCCCGCTCCCACTCGCGGGTGCCGTGGGGCCACTAGAGGACCCCCCCCCTACAGAAAACTCGTGGAAACAGGCCTTTTCAGGCAGAGTGAGAAATCGGCTGGACTGAAAAAGGCTGTTTTCACATAGTGGGAAAGAAGCGGGCTGTAGATTCCCTTAACCTACTTCTGTCAGGACTTCACACAGAAGAGTGGAGGGAGGGAACTTCCTGTCTCAATAACACAATGAGGGAGTTGAGATGTGCTCGCCTGGGGCACTGCGCAGGAGAGAATGAGAAGACTTAGGAAGTCAGCCTCCCACCCATTAACTTTATGGTCAGTCACTTCTTTATATCTTGGGCTGTGGAGACGAGAGAGGTGGTTGATGGCTAATTTTAAAGGTAAGAAAACACCCCAATTGCAGAGTTATGATTTGTTAAAAATGTTTGGCTCATGTATGATTTTGTTCCACCTTCTCACGTGTACACACTTGGTATGGTTTTCATGTGTGGAATTCCAATAAAATTGATTTCATGTTTGTGGCAGGTAATGTGACAAAATGTGGAAAAAAAATTCAAGGGGGGCGATATTACTTTTGCCAACCATGTAGACAAAGCACACCAATAACACAAATGGCTACTAGTTAATACTATGCTAGTTGTTTTGTTCCTTTCACCCCAACACCCCGGTCCACTCCCCAGACACCCAGTTTACTCGCCGCAGCCTGTCCTCTCGCACACACACCATGTTTCCAAACACCTGTTCCTCTAGGCCCACACACCCAGTTCCTCTCGCCCACAATACTATCTTCTCCCCAAGACGCCCCATACCTCTACGCCCCACTCAACCTCGTTCCTCTCGCCCAACACCCCGTTGCTTTAGCCCCCAGACACCCGTTCCTTTCACCCCGAGACCCAGCTCCAGGGACACCCCCTACCCCTCGCCCCCAGAACCACTTCCCCCGCCCCCAGACCACCACATTCCCGCCCCCCCGCCCCAGACACCACCTTCCCTCGCCCCCAGACACCACCTACCCTCGCCCCCAGACACCACATTCCCCTCACAATCAGCAGTGTTACTCTCCAGGGCCTACTTCTATTTACATGCCAAGGAGGTAAGTGTGGGAATGAGATACAGTTCATAATTACAAGGTCCAGAGTCTCCAGAATCATCACTTACACTCACGTTTCCTTTCGTTCTCGTTGGTTCTTTACCCCCATATCCATCACTGCCCGACACACATTCCCCTCGCCCCCAGACAACCACGTCGCTCACAATCGTCAGTGTTACTACTCCAGGGCCTTATTCTATTTACCTGACCAGGAGGTAAGTGTGGGAAGATGGGAATGAGACAGGTTAATAATACATGGTCCAGAGCTCTCCAGAATCAATCACTTACCCTCACGGTTCCTTTCGTCTCTGTTTGTTCTTTCCCCCATATCCCTTCACTGACCCTTGCACAGGGAAAAGCGTGAAAGCTAATCCGAGTGCTGAAAGGAGGGGCGGAGGGGAGGAGCATTGCAAACATGTGATCAGTCACACATGATGGGGCGGGAGTTCAGCTGGGTTCCAGAGCACCCGGAGGAGATAAGCTGTGATATTCTGTGTATAAAGCAGTATGTTCCTGCCTATATGACGCCACAGGAGTAATGTGTAGGTACACGGGGACCGTAACATTTGTGGTGGGTGCAAACCAGCAGAGAGATGTTTATTGTGGTAAATGAGAAAAGAGATAGGATTTATTTCAAATGGATATGTGAAACTTTGCACAGGGATGTCTTGGCTTGTGGTTAGGGGTGCAAGTGAAACGCCACATGGGTGGTGGCCGTGGGGATTCAGGGAATGGTATTGGCATGGGGTCAGGTGGGGCGGCACAGGGAGCACATAGTGTGGCTATGGAGGTTGGTTAGAGTGTTGGTCCAGGGAAAGAGCCTGGTATTGGCAAACTGGGGTCAGGTGTGTGGGGGCTCAGGTAAACATCAGGGTTGGCCCTATGGGGTGTTCTTGTG
This sequence comes from Hymenochirus boettgeri, assembly GCA_019447015.1. Classification (NCBI taxonomy): domain Eukaryota; kingdom Metazoa; phylum Chordata; class Amphibia; order Anura; family Pipidae; genus Hymenochirus; species Hymenochirus boettgeri. The sequence goes on along the minus strand of CM033470.1, from coordinate 30,245,451 downwards.
CGACTCAGTGAAGCACATGGTGTGGGCTATGGGGGGGTTCAGGTTGTGAGGCTCAGGGAGCGCATGGGTGGGGCAAGGAAGACACAAGTGTGGGCTTAGGGGGGTTCAGGAGTAGGGATGGGCATTGAACTCGAAACCGGGTTCAAGCCGAACTGCCTTCGAGTTCGAACGGACCGGACTTCTCGAACTATCTTCGGCGCGGGAACCTTCGATATTCCCGCCGACTTCGATGATTATCGAATGTTCGAGAATCGAATCCGCACCGAGTAAAATGTACATTGGTATCTAGGTGCGAACATCGAATTGAGTGAAAGGCTCCATTACAAGGCCTATAAGCGAGCATCAATCGCTAGTAAATGTCCATATGTTATTCGATGTTAGAGCGAAGCTCGAAAGTAGCGCGCGCTTGAGAGTAAAATCGATTTACGGGAAAGTCCTGGCTATTGGGAACATGAATCCCCAGGACCATTCCCAGGGCCAAAGCCATTTACATTTAAGTTAACATAATATTTAGTTGTATTGGACTCAAACTATTCTCGCCTCCCATTGACTTTATGGGTCCGTTTTCGAACTTTCAAACTTTCACAATATAGTTCGAAGTTCGGAACAAAACGGACCGAACTGTCAATAGTTCGACAATTCTATTCAGGAGTGTTGGTCTCAGGGAAGCAAATGGAATTTTGCTATGGGGTCCAGGTGTGTGTGAGCCAAGGTAAGCCGACTGTGTTGGCTATTGGGGTTCAGGAGTGCTGGGGGTTCAGGGCAGGGAAACAACATGTTTGGACTATGGTGGTTAAGGTTGTGAGGTACAGGAAAGCACAGGGGTTAAACTATGTGGGCTTTCAGGGGTGTGCGGCATAGGGAAAGCACCTGTTATTGGCTAATGGGTCCAGGTGTGGAGGCATAGGGAAGCACATGGTGTTTGTCTATGGGCGTTCAGGGTGTGAAGCTCAGGGCAGCTCATGTGTTGGCTATGGGGGGGTTAGGTCTGTGAGGCAAGGGAAGCGCAGGCATGGTATATGTTATGGAGGGTTTTCAGGGTGATGTGAGGCTCTGAGCGCATGGTAATTGCACAATAGGAGTCAGTGTCTGATGATCAGGCCAGCACATGGTGTTGGGTGTTGGCAATGGGGGTTCGGTGTGTGAGAAAATGGGATGCAAATGGGGTTGGCCTATGGGGGCTCAAGGGATGGTATTTTAAAATGAGTTCAGGGTTTGTGGTTCAGGGAGAATATGGGTTGGCTATGTGGGTAGGTGTGTGAGCTCAGGGAGCACATGGTATGGTAATGGGGGCTCAGGAGAGTGGTGAGGTAGGGAAGCACATGGTTTGGCAAAAAGGGGCGGTTGGTGTGGTAGTGCAGTGCCTGATGTGGGGCACAGGGATGCACAAGGGTGTTGGCTAGGGTGGTCAGGATGTGGGGGTCAGGGAGGAAGCCGTTGGATTGGCTATGGTATGGGGGGGTCCAGGGTGAGGGACATGGAGCACACAGTTGGGTATGGGGGTACAGGAGTGTGAGGGCTCAGGGAAAGCAATGGTATGAACAAGGGTTCAGGGAGTTGTTGAGGCTCAGGGCCAGCGCATGGTGTTGTGGGGCAACAGGTTGTTGGATAGGGGGTCGGTGGTGTGGGGCTCAGCGGAAACACATGGAATTGGCTATGGGGGTCAGGGTGTTGTGAGCTCAGAGAAGCCCATGGTATTGGCAAAGGGGTGTCAGGTTGTCTGTGCTCAGGACACACTAGTGTGGCAATGGGGGAGGAGGATGGGGATTGGGAGGGAGGAGGGGGAAGGGGGGGGGAGGAGGGGGGGAGGATGGGAGGGGGTGCAGGGGGAGTTGTTAGATGAGGGAGGGAGGATGGGGGGGGGATGGGGGAGGGGGATCAGGAGGAGGAGGGGGAGGGAGGGATGGGAGATTGATTTAGAATAAGGCAGGAGGGAGAATAAAATTGGATGGATTAAGGCGGAGAGAGATGATTGGAGGAAAAGAGAGGAGAGAGAGGGCTTATTATTGGATAATTCGGGAGGGGGGAGGAGGAGGAAGGGGAGGGGGGATGGAGGGGGAGGGGGGGTTCAGGGAGGAGCCGAGGAGGATGAAGAGATGGAAGGAGGGGAGATTAAGGAACGAATTCATTCATTTGATTGATTCAGGTGTTTTTGTGAGCAATGGGAAGCACATGGAGTTAGCAATGGGGGTTTAGGAATGTGAGCTCGGTTAAGTGCATGTATTTGCAATAGGGGTTCAGGTGTGTGAGCTCAGGGACGCACATAGGTGTGGCTATGTGGCGTTCAGGTGTGAGGGGACTCTGGGAAAAAAGCCACCCCACCCCCCACAACAGTGTTGGGATTGCACACAAGACAAAGTTTGCTATATAAGGTATTCAGGTGTGTGAGGCACAGGAATTGACAGTCTTATTGGCATGAGGTTCAGGGTGTGAGGACACATGGAAGAAATTGTGTTGGATATGGAGTTCGGGTGCGAGGCACCATGGTGTAGATATAGGGGTTCTGGTGTGTGAAGCACAAAGGAAGAACATGGTTTGGCAAGGTGGTTCAGGAGTGTGAGGCTCCGAGACAATACATGGTGTTGGCAATGTGCTTTCTTGGTGAACCACACCACCTAAAGCACCCATGCCAATACAATGCCTTCTCTGAGCCCCACACTCATGAACCCCCAAGCCAACCACAATGCGCTTCCCTTAGCCTCACACCACATGGACCCCAATGCCAAACACCATGCTCATTTATGTGCCCTCAAACACCTGAACGTAGCAACAGGTTTGATGCCCTGAGCCTCCACCACCTGCTGAACTCTTATGCCCATACCATGTTCCTTCCTGAGCCTCACACTCCTGAACTACCATTGCTAATACATGACTCCCAGAGGACCACACTCCTGACCACCCCATAGCAACACCTCTTGTGATTCTTGTGCCCCCACACACTTTAAACTCATAGCCCAAAACAGTGTTCCGTCATGAGCCTCACACCTTAACCCCCAGAGCAACACCATGTGCTTTACTGGGACTTAAACACCTGCAACCCCCCATTGCCATTACCATGCTTTTCCTGGGCCCCATTCTTCTGAAAAACTATAGCCAACAACAATTGTGCTTCCCTGGGGATCCACAACCCATCTGTGAGGAACTACAGCTCTCAAACCTCAGACAAAAACAGAGAGCTTTCCCAGGCTCACAGGGTTCAAACAGGTGGAGGGCTGCCGTCCACTTACCCATATACCACTGACAAGGTATATAAAAACACTGCACCACCCACTCACTGATGGCTGTGGGAGCCAAGACCAGTGATGATACATAATCTCAACCTCATTACCAAACAGAGCTTTCCCAGCTCACCGGGTACATCAGGTGGAAGGTTTGTGTCACTAATCCATACACCCTACCATGTATATAAACTACTGCAAAACCCACTTACTAACGGACGTGGGTACAGATACCCAGCCTTAAGGCTATAAATGTAAAATAATACAAAAATTGTACACGCGCTGCCACACTCAGGCCGGAATAGTAACCAGGAAATACAACAAAATACTAATGCAATTACTAACGTAGCATCTCAAGAGAAGGTCTTACTTAGTTCTGTTAGAGTACTAGGGAGAATCAGATTATTAACGATTGATACAATATATTTTAATAAAAGAAAAACAAAAACGGTGTGATAATGATTACAAAATAATAATAAACAGACCTAAAAACAAGCAACACAGTTAAAATATAAAGGGATAAAAGGGAAAACTATATGCTGGTCAAAAGTCCAAGTCCTTAAATAGAATGAAGCCATTGATTAAAAAAAGAGTTCCTTGGCTCCAAAAAAAGGTAAATCACTGTAATCCACTTTGATGTTTCTAACTATAAATCAGAGCCCTTCCAGTAGCTGTGTGGCTCATATCTACCCCCCAGGAGGAAAAAGGGGGGCAAATTAATTTCTACCCCCACCAATCACCAACAGGTTGTAGGCTGGACTGAGGGTGTGTCAGATATGTGATTACCTTGGAAAGACACACCCGCAGTGACATAATTTTTATTGAGAATTCATACGCTATGGTCCAAGGTGCTACCAACTGGAAATAACTAATAAGTTATTGTTCTGAATTTACCAGTTGATAGACCCAAACATGACATATATGAAAATACAGTGGACCACAACGACATAAGGTGTTCCAGGTAGTAGTATGTCTACCTACGAACATACATACATGATGTTTGGATTGTACTGACTGGTTTCACCTACCTGGAAACCATATTTCAGATCGGCCCACCATATTCTTTACTAGGCGAGTTATGTAATTTTATAGAAATAGGGATTGGTGCTTTATCATACTTAAACCAAAAGTCACATCCCAGGTTCTGTTAGACCTCCTGCTGAGATTAGGGATCAAGTCCATGTATCTTTAGAGTAAGGAAAAGGTATAGCAATACTTGCACCTGCTGGGTTTTTTAAATGAAGGAAGGACAGAAGTAAGGGGGACAACACAAGGTACAAATAAATTAAAACAAATGGAATTCACATACTGATTATTATATAATTAAATAACTATACTAGATCTGTTACAGCAGGATCCATATCATGACACCCATAACCCACAAATGTTTTCTTTGATGAGAGCAACATGAAATCTCAGAGAAGCACATTGTGTGGGTATGAGCCTTACACAAAGTTGGAACCATGGATAGCTAGCACCATGTGCTCTTGTATACACAAAACTCCTCGAGGCCACCGCAGGGGTTAAGCACAATCTCAGAAGTGGACACTGCAGGAGTGATTGGAAGTCCGGCTAGGTGCCTTATCTACTACAGAAGCCCCCTTTTATAGTGTTGGAGGGGGGGAAGTGCCTGGATTCTCTGGCAGCTTCAAAGTTTTTTACAATGAGTACAACTATTAATTTCTCTTAGCTCTAGGGGTCCCAGGACACGGCCAGAGTCTGAAGCCAAGCCAAGGGACCTCAACCAGAACCGACCAAGGATGAGCAAAGCCTTCAACGAATGGAAACCCTTAGTGAGAATATTAAATCTGGAGGCCCAAACAAACAGGTAATGAGTTATTGCTCCTGGGAGAGGACAACAAGGGGGGATACGAAATAGGAAAATAAATTAGGGGAAAATGATTGGATTGGATTAGCTGTTCCCGAGTGAGAGAGAGGCAGAAAGGTTCAACAGGGACAGGCAGCTAGCTCAAAAGACATAAAATCTGTGCATGGCTGCGGAGAAAAAAAAAAAACTCTTCCTGAGGGGAGGACAAGGGAACCAAAGAAGATTCAAAAGTGTTGTGACATTTGAGCATAAGCAAGCTGAGTGGGGGGGTCAGACATGAGTCCACCCTGAAAAAAGCATTGTATATCCATAATGTGAGATAGATGATGGTGGAATACACCGATTAAGGCAGAAAACCTCATCTTTCAGAGAGCCTGTGAAAAGAACATTGATCAAGGCTGTTCCAGGCACGAAACCGGACCCCCATAGAAAGAGCACCATGAAGACCTATTCTCTGTCACTCCATTGGCAGTCAATTTCACAGACTGGAGGTTCCAACGGACCCTCCACTTTCTTACAAAAGGAAGCGCACAATTTAAAAAACCCTCCATTCTCCACCATTTGTCTTTGTGCATTTCCTGCTGGACTAAGGAATCGCATCACTAACATTTATTGATCAAAGTGGCTTACTGCCAGTGTGGCATCCAGAAGGGAGTTAGTTATGCCATCTCTCTCTCCTTATGAAGCTCTCTTTAGTTGCACAGTCTGGTTTCCTAGAGGAGGCCTTGTGACTGGGGCCGGGGAGCCCCTGGGAGTATAAACAGTGACGTTGCGGCCCTTTTGACATTTTCAGCCGGATCTTCTTTGGCTCTGGCGCTGGCGGTGGGGTGACGTCATATTCATGCAGTTTTTTGATGGATTGAGTTGGAGCTAGTCACCTATTGCTCCTGGTTATAAAGGATTCGCGCTACATGACTTCCGTTTTTTTGTTAATGCCGGAGTGAGTCACGCCGGCGAGGTAAACGTGTCTGTTGAGGGACAAAGTTTGTGTAAGTCCTGCTCTGACTACTGCTATTTCTTGCAGACCCTTTGAAGCTGTTAAAGCCTTCCTTTTGGCTGCTTGGGAAACAGCTTATGTTTTAGCCTGTGAGTATATTGCATGCTTATGCTAATCTATTGCTCAATGATCATTCTACAGAGTGTCTGTTTATTTTACTCTTTTAGATCTTTATAATGGAATCAACTCTGTGAGCAAAAAGTCACCGTAATAAAAAAACTAGAGGACGCATCAGGTTTGTATAAACGAGAGAGTACGGTATATCTATGACTCCTACATAAATATGTAGAAAGTGTCTTTTTTTCTGTTTGGTTTAGTGCCTCTACCTCTGACAAGTACCCAACGATTTTGAAGGAGAAAATAAGGGAAAATCTGAGGAATCCCTTTTGCCCAGGTGGCTTGCATGACAAGATATCTATGGGATCCTTGTTGGAAATCATTAAGAAGACTGTATCACAGACCAATGGGGGAAAAAAGCAGGAAGAGAGAGAAGTTATTCTCTGTATGTGCAGCAGATTCTGAAGTTAGGAGCAATAAAAGAAGTTCCAATGCAAACAAAGGCGAAAAAGGTTTTTATTCAAAGATTTTTAGTTCCAAAAAAGATCAGGCGATTGAGGCCGGTTCGGATCTGAGGCGCAATTAACAAGTTTTAAGAGTCAGAAGAATCCAAGAGGAATCTTTGCATCAATAAATCAGGCCCTACCAACAGAGTGTCGGATCGCAAAAATAATAGGACTTGAAAGATGCTAAAACCACATTCCATTCATAGAAATCATTGAAGTATCTGAGATGTTTTGTGGTGCAGAATCAACATTTTCAGTTTGTTTGTTCACCTTCGGACTCAATCAGTCTCCGGTATTTTGGAATGTGTGGGATAGCACTGATGCAGAAATAAGGAAGCCAGGATAACAGATATATCATTATCTCGACGAAATCTTGGACGGCAGATTCAAGACAAAGTAGCCAACAGCATGTAGAACAAAGTAGTAAAGAACTCTTAGTAGATTGGATGGATTTAAACACATGAAAAAAAAACAATTTAATCCATCTCAGGGGAACTTACCTTCTGGGGGGCTCTCTTTGGACAAAGCAAAAAGATATTTTTCCCACGAAAAAGTGTCAAGTTCATTCAAAATGTGATGAAACAAATAAGAAGGGCATCTACAATTACAGTAAAGGTGTTGGGCTACATGCGTCATCAATCCGATGGTAGAGGAGTGGGCCAGATGGGAAATGAGAACTCTGCAAAACGTCCTGTTAAAGACAGTAAAAAATCCGCAATTCAAGTATAAGGATAAGTATATAACTCCAGAAAATAAAAAGTTCATTAAGATGGTGGACCAAATGTGACAATCTAAAATGGAGAAGATTGTTGGAAGATCCCGTAAGGAACCATCTTGCGTAGGTTGGGGCGCACAGTTTTCAGACCAATGCGCTCAAGGCTTTGGGAAAACCAAAGAGAGACCGATCCAACGTCCTGGAGATAAGGGCCTGTTTGAATGTGGAAAGATATAAAGAGTTTCTCCAAAGATACACAGGAAAACACGGTTAAAAATAGTATCAGACAATGCTAACAGTAGTTACATAAGAAACACAGGGGGAACTAAAAGTCGAACCCTTTCAAAAAGGAAGGATTGTTACTGTGCATTTCATGGACAAAGAAAATGGTTTGATCATTCAGCCGTTTTTCACATGCCAGGGTCCTCAACGTTGTGGCAAACTTTTTGAGCGAAAAAAGCATAGACCGGAGAGGGGTGCTACATGTAATATATTCAAAACTGTTTGCCGAAGATGGAGGACTCCTCACACATCGATTTATGTGGCACGGCAGAAAACAAAAAAAGCAGAAGAAATTTTTCTTCCAGAGGGCTGGACCCTCAGGCGTTAGGAAGAGACGTGCTAGCTCTAAAATTGGTCGAGTCACTTGCTTTATGATTCCCTCCATCCCACTGGTTTGGAGGTTTTGAGGAAGATAAAACAAGGACAAAGCCAAATGTCATTGCAGGGAGTCTTTCCATTTTGGCCAAGAGGCCATGGTTTCCACTACTAAAATCACTAAGTGTGGAGGGAGCCAATTGAAGATCCAACGGTTTCCGATGGCTGTTGTCAGGTTCAGTGAAATCAGTTGGGTGAACAATTTAAATTTGATGACATGGAGACTGAAAGGAGAAACTATCAAGTTTAGGTTTTAAGAGGGACATTGTAAAATTTTCTTGCTGCCAGTCACAAAATATTACAGAGTGTGGGAAAAAGTTTGCTATTTTGTAAAATTATAATGTAATTGTGAAGAAGAATGTAGATGGTGTTAATTATCAAATTCCTCTTCCTTGGAGTTCAGATGGGTCTGCTTACAATACTTTGAAAAGTCAAGTCGGTCTGCAATTTCTGCTCAAATTGTATAAAGAAATGGCGCGCAGAGTGTAATCTGGGAACCAAGAATTCTTCTTAATGCACAGTTAATCAGGATTAGACCAAGATAAGATCTGCATGTCCTGTTTGGGAGTTTCCTATAGTCTTTGGAATTGACAACTAAGCCATTTGAGCCAATTGAATCTGCATTCCCCTTGTGGCACTTGACTCTTAAAGTTATAATTGGTGGCGTCAACCTTGCAGGTGGGTTGGCGGCAGAATTGGCAGCTCTTTAGCCAGAGAGCCATATACTGTTGTGTTCCAGACAGTCATTTAGGCCTGCATTTGGACTTTGACAAAAGTAAGTAATCAATATAGAGATCGCTTTGCCATCTTTTTGCCACAACCCAAGAATTCGAAGGAAAGAAAGATTACTCCTTGGACTTGGTGAGGGCTGAATCCGTACTACTTAAAATTACAGCACCTTGGAGAAAGACGGATAGGCCAATTCGTCATTCCAAAGAGGAAAAAGCAAGGTCAAGCTCATTACAAAAGAAACGTTGGTAATGGATCGTGTGGCCATTGCAAAGCATCCAAAATCAGAGGTGAGGCCAATACCACATGGATTAAAAGATCACTCTACAAGGTCAGATTCACCTACGGGCGTGTTGGAGGCCAAAACCTTCACTTGGAAAATTGGGAGGCCAGCAAATCGTCTTCGTGGAAAACCTTCATTAGACATTACCGTATGTAGTATGTGTCCAATTTCCAAAGGACGCCAAGACGCAGTTTGGACGCAGAGTCCTGGAAGCTGTACTACAAAAAGACTGTAAAAATTGTAAATAAATTCTTATTTTGTGTTCCCCCCCACAATAAAATATATTGTACCTCCCTCGTTATCTGCTCTGGGAATTCCCCAGTCTGGTGAATGACTGCATATGGAGTAGTGAGTAAGGAAAATTATCAACTTACAGATAATTTCTGTTTCTTGTCACTTTCCCTGGCAGCATTTACTTAGAATTCTCCATCCCTGGTTCTAAAAATAGTTTGTTATTATTATATTTTCCTATACGCTTTAGAACACAAAGACAAAAGGGGCGTAGTAGGGATGGGAGTGCCTTTTATCTTTGTGCGCTTATGTTAAGTCCGGTGAACCTCCCGTCTGGGAATGATGCCATGGAAAGGACAAGAAAAAAAAATACTGGTAAGTTGATTACAATTTCCTGTTTTGTTCCAGAGGAATCACGTAAGAGAGAGTGCTGCATTTAAGAGGAAGGACTTGAATGAAAGATAGGGAATTCAGGTTTGCCAAAGGTCTCCCAGATGAGGACCTCATGGCACCCAGAAGCCAACCACAGATGCCAAACGCAAAAAAGAGAACATCTAGAATTAGGGTGGGTTGGCCCTAGTTACTACCCTGGCGATTTAGTATGGTGTATGCCTTCCCATGATTGCTATGTTCTCAAGGCTCAAAGAAGGTCAAGATGAAGGGAGGCCCAAGCAGACCCTGATTTTCATACTTCCTCATCTCTAATGGCGACGGACAGCCTCAGCTTCGCGAGATACCAACCTTCTGTATTGTGGTCCTGGCTTCCACTCCAACGGTCGATGCCTATACCACTTGGAGGGACTGAAATATGCGATTCATCCTGAGCTGTGGAGCCCACTGCAGTATATCCATGGCCATGCTGTGTGGCCAAAACCTTCCACTGCAAAACCTCCAATAGGGGTATGGCAAACACTATCCTCTTGGTGCAGGGAATGAGACCTCTCAAGATCATTCTTAATCTCCATGATTTCTACAGTTACTCACGTCGAGGGTCTCAACAGGGTCACTTTTTGCAAGATGTGTCTCGCATTAGTCCTACAAGAGTTGACTAACTCAGACTAGGGACCTAACATTTGGTCCTCCACCAGGGGGGTTGCATCCCTTCAAGGCCTTTGGAGTATCTCTCTACTCCTCTGGTCTTGGAAAAATATTTTCTTTGGTCGTTTCCTGATACACTAGCATCTGAGTCGGTCGCTCTCGATCGGACTCTCTTGTTTACAGGTCGTGCTAGACAGGGCCATTCTGTGGCCCTACTCCGGCCTCTTGTCTAATGTGAGTCTTTGCCTCTCACCGCAATAAGGAAAGCATTGATCCCTCCTTATTCCTCATCCCCTTGACTAAGTAACGAAAGCTTCCACTGTTTGGAGGTGGTAAGGGTTCTTCGTATTTGTCGCCCAGACAAAGGATTTCCGATATTCCAAGGCACTCTTTGTCTCTGGCGGGACTCGCTGCTGGCGCTAGAGCTTCCGGACCCTTGGCAGATGGATAAGATTGGTCATTCTGTTACCATCTGATGTGCTGCCATTCAAGGTCGTGTTGAGCCCATTCTACGAGGGAATGGGGCTTACGTGGGCCACCCCGCAAAGGAGGCCCGCGTGGATCGATGGTCGCCACTTAGGTTCGTCCATTAGACTTTCAGCAAATTATATAGACCGCATAGCTTTGACCTCTCCAGAATGCTCCTTGGGGGAGCTTCCGTGTTGCATGCTGTGTGGCAGGTTGTAGCTTCTTACCCTCCATAATACGCTCGGAATTTGGACGTCCCCGAGTTCATGCGGCTGATGCAGAGAACAGGTAATTTTTATACTTGGTAAAATAACTTTTTTGAAAACAAAGGGGGGGACCCAGGCAGAACCTGTTGGTTGGTCAGCTCGGCTGCTTTTCTGAAGTTTGATTGTTTCCACAAGTTTATTTACCTGTGCTCCTTCACTCACTCTTTGGGACCAAATTGGAGGAGCTTTTCGGACGCCAAGGTTCTTATAGACAGGGGCGAGACGGAGCCTCATTTCCTAAAATTGTATGCTTCTTGGGGTAGGAATTTAACCCAAATGGCTGGGATCCCGCTAAGGCGGACAGAGGATGGTACGTAGTATAAAAATTCAGTTTTCGACCGTGGGCAGTGGCTGAATGACAACATCATAATGTGTGCGAGTTGTTAGGGTCAGATTTACAGTATTTCTGGTTTGTGGATACATTTGAACTACGGCCCATCAAAAAACAGTTAATGTTATAAACCGCACAAAAAATGTTATGTTGGCACCACGGGGTGATGTTTGTCGACTGAAAGATCTCTGGTACAATTTTGAATGTGTCTCATTTATGGTCTTGGCACATTAAAGGGCATGTCCAGTCAAAAATTAATTGCTACAAAGCCCTAAGTACTCTGCTTCAAAATTATAAGAAATGGCAAAGACACAACCCTGAAGCGGACCCGGTCCTCAACGCTCCTCCTCTGCATCTGCCAGTGCTCTACTTTCAATCTATTCCTGGCCTGACAGTCACTATCAGTAAGTAGGAGCATCTGTCAGCGCAGAGAAAGAGACCACTGCCTCCAGCAAGGGCACAGGTCAGAAACGTGAAGGTGTGAGCAAGAAATGTGAAAACAGGGTTTGGGGGGAGGGTGCTTGATCTGCATGTCTTATATCACATTTTTTTTTTTTATGTTTTACTGAAAAATACACAGCTATTTAAAATGTACAAGACACTTTTTTTTTTTGTGAACAATACAATTTGACAATTTATGTCTGCCAAGTCAGAGGGAAAGTGACGGGCAGTTTGAGTAGCAGGAATTGGTCTGAAAATTCATAATGATGTCTCAACGATGGCATCAGGTGGGCATTGGTGAGAGGAAAGGAATGTGCCCAAAACAAGAATAAAAGTTATTTTACTAAGACACGTAAAAAAAAAACTTTCTGTCTTGCAACAAATACAGAATAAAGAGAGACATCGGTTAGAGTGTACCAATGTAAGAATGGTTCCATTGGGTGAAAGTAAAAAAAAAAAGGGCAAATTGACTTCAAAATAAGTTATTATACAGTTTGGAAATTAAAAGTGACAACCAGTATATCTTTACATAGGTTAATTCTTTTCAGATCTAGTATTATTAAAATAGATATTAATTTATGTAGCCACTTTTAAGTAGTTGATAATATAGGGTTTCAAATGAGAGCTTTTCTTCTCAATATCTTTTGACCAATCAAATTGGCAATGCGGGATAAGGAGATCTTGCGGAATATACCAAAGGCGCCGTCTATATGGCCCCCCTCCCAACATTATTCTTGAGGCTTATATTTCAGTACTATCTCCCAAGGTTGGTCTGTAACTTATATGCCTTCATCCCCAACGCTCTGATCTATTGCCCTACCTGAATGCAAGCGGGTGTTGGACCGGCAGCCGCGTTGGGATTGTGTGAGGATTTTACCCGATTCTGTGGCGGGAGGAGGAGACCCACTTGTACGGCAAGGCACTAGGCGCAGGATCTAAGTGTAACAATGTTACCAGATCCCCTAATGGTGGGGATGTGGCTGCCAGTTGTAGGCCACCAGCTGCAAAGTTCAGACCGGTTTAGAGTGAGGAACAGGAATGGGCACAGGAACAGGAGCAAGAAACATTGAACAATTCAGAAGGCCGGTATGGGAACACATACTAGCACGGTCTTCTATCTCCACTGGCATTAAACTCTGGCACCCAGGTCGGCGCATGCACGTCCACATTCCGGCCATACCAGCAAACCCCCACCAGAGGAAGACCGGCCACCGAAGAGACCCCAGGGCAGGTCAAGGAACTATATACCAAAATGACATGTCCGGATCACATCTGTTGCACCTCACTATCCTGTTCCCAGTGCAGGTGTAAATTGCCTAATGTTTCGAAAAATGATGGACGGCATGCAGAAAAGGTAATGCTACGGCATAATTTATTGCGGGACATGTTTCGGATCAGTCACAATCCTTTCTCAAGCAAATTACAAACGTGTAACATTCCTGTTTAAAAACAACCATTCAAGTTCCAACCCCAATTCAAGTGTCCCATAGTGTTCAAATGGTGTTGCACAAAAAGTCCATATTTCTTCTTAACCTATTTCAAACATGAAATACAAAAATACAGGATAATTTACCTATATTATATCGAATAAATTATGCCTTATCAGTACCTTTTCTGATTGAACGGCGCCTCAGTTTTCGAAAATAATTGGCAAATTACCTCTGCACGTGGGAGGGAACAGGAGAGTGAGGCTGCAAACAGATGAGATGGACATGTCATTTTGTATATATGACTTATATTGAAATCCCCAGACACAGGACACGGTGTAGAACACAGCAGGAGCCCAAAATGGCCGGAAATTAGCGACAACCCCAAACAACCTTAAGTAATTTATGTGAGAGTGTGATGAAATTCAACGTATCATTGGAGAGCCGGAAAAGAAATATACCGCACAGAACAAAGTCAGGACCCATAACTATGAACCAATAAAATACGGAATGAATTTACAGGAAGAAAGAGTTTAGCCGAATACTGCCACCAAACACCTTGGTTCAAGAATGATACTAACAATTGAAAGACTGCAACCATAAAATCAACTCAAAGCACAACTATGTAGCACGTATAACCAAGAACAAAATAGTGGAGAATGGAGAAAAAACACAGAGAGGATCCTGCAGCTAGCTTTGAGCGGCTAGCATAATGAGAAAGTAAGAATAATAAAACAAACGAGAGACTCAGGATGATTACCGCGAGGGAACAAAGTTACACATGGAAAGGACCGCCCGCCTTAGAGCAGACGGAAAATCTTACAGACGCCGACAGCCAAAGCAAAGGGGACGGTACGAAGGATTTCCTCCAGCACGGAGCGGTTCTACAACTCCCCAGGACACGACCAGGCGTTTTTTTTTAGGACAGGCAGACGGGATACAGAAGGAGGAGGGACAGTTATAAGAGGAAATACAAGGAGAAAATCCCCACACCGCCGGCAAAGGTATCCCAGATAAGCGAGGGAAGAACAGGTAAACGGACTGGTAGTCAATATTTCCCAATTAAATCAAGAGAACTTTCGTGCTGAATATATAAAGGGGTGGGTTTGTCCCCACATCTAAAGACGATATGATAATCTGGGAAATGAACTCTATAAGTTTATTAGACTCCTTAAACTACGTATGTTGTTTTAGAAAGAACCATTGAAACAATTATGCCTGAGATACACAACCCTACTTAGATGTGTGATTTATTAATACAGTATGACAAGAGGTGAATTAACAGAAAACGCCCTAATTCATTAAAAAAATAGAGTAACAATTTCAATAATGGGGAAAAGGACAAGCGCTTTAAAACCCTGAGGGATAATAAAGAATTGATTATAAGGGGGCCCAGATAAGGGAGGGGAATAGTTGTGTTGGATCGCCAATAAATAGTACCAAAGAGTTGCCAACAAAACTATTCAATACCCGAACATTGAAAGTTCTCCCAGACAGGACCCACTTGGGTATTAGAAAGAACTAGACGGCTTGATAGAAGAAGCAGCCTAAATGAATATATCAAAAAAAAGACTTAGCCGGGTTACGTGTAGTAGAACATCCGAGGAATTCAAGTGCTATACACACTCCCAAAAATAAACAGAAATCTGTGGGACCCCCCGGGTTTGGTAGACCTATCGTCTCTAGTAAGGTTCTGTATTGGAACCCCTATCCGGATGGTAGATTAGTTACTTGCAACCGTTAGCGCAACGTATTCCTACGTGCCTAAGGACACGACAGATTATGCTAACGCGACTACAAACGATTGGTCCCTACACTATAGAACTGTCTTATGTGGAATAATTTACAGGCGCTACACTTCTATACCCCAAGAAGAGGGGAATGGGATATTACAAATGTGTAGAAGAGTTTGTTATGAAACAGATTTACCAAACACGCAAAGCTGTATGTCTTTTAACCTTTAGATGTCTGAAAATGTTGTACAAAATAAATGACTTAAGTTCCAAGGCAAGATCAATACTTTTGGCAGTGCCAAGGCACCAAGATGGGTTTGCTCGGTAGCGCCATCGATGGAAATATTTTTGTACATAGCTTAAAACTAGAGGTTTCCCATAACGATAAATACAAAGAATTAATCAAAGCAAATTATTCGTTATGTAGACGATATTCTGTAATTTGGGAAGGTCCTTTGGAATATACGTATGAAATGGTGATCAAGCAAATGAGTGGGCATCCTACATAAAATTGAAATCACGTGTCAGGGGGCCAGCCGCCCTTTATTGGATGTAGTGGTGGAAATAAATAATAATATTTGAATCTGTATCAAAAACGACTATCCGGAATCACCGCTGACAGGCCACAGTTAACCCCAGAGTGTTCCACGGTATCCCCAAAGACAACTCATGAGAGCTAAAAGAATCACTTCAAGACGTGAAACAATTTAAAACAGTTGGCTAATATGCTGAGTAAAAGTTCCTGAAGGGGAGCGGGAACGGAGAGAAAGAAGAGAGAGAACAATAAACCAAGCAAAGAAGAGAAAGAGGTAGGTAAATAATTAAGTAGAGAGACAGTTAGTGGAACCCGTAACTCGTTCATACAGAAAGAAAAAAGAAAGGATGACATTTGTCTATAGATACGGTTCTGTAGTAAAAGAATTGAGCAAATTATCAGAAACATTGTCTATTATGACCAAGCAGACACCGACATATGGCTAAGATTTTTAAAGAAAAAACCAAGGTTTTGCTACAAAAGAAGAAGATAGCAACATTAAGGATAAATTATGTCCCTCAGACATAATTTAATAACAAACAAAACATGCACAAAAAGGAAGGGTCCATTTCCTTGCTGTGAAATTGCAATTGTTATAGTGCGGTAATAAATGGAAGAAAAAGTAGGTCATCCAACAAAGGGATTTGATAAATTTAATGAAACATCATTCACATGTGAGGACCAAAAAGTTAGAAGTTATATGATGATAAATGTCCATGTGGTATCTGGTATATATGGGTCAAGCAGAGACAGGGTTTAAATCAGAATCAGGAACATAAAAGCATACATAGAACTTTGTTCCGACACTTTAATTGGACACTTATGTCGCAAGACATTTTAAAGAAAAGGAACAGCAAGGGAGCACAACTAAGATGGTGTGTCCTAGAGAAAGTAATCGACCAATAGAGGAGGGGACGTAAGAACTTGATAATGCAAGCAGAGGCAAAATGGATAGAAAAGATGCAAAGATTGAATCCAATAGGTCTAAAATGACAACATGGTTCTATTAAACCATCCTATATTAAGATATGCCTTGTTCTATAGGTCATACTTTGATGACAACACTTCAAGATAGGTACGTGTATTGGTATTTTAAATAAAATGTTTAATGTAGAAAATGAGTCTTAACAAATGTTTTAGTGGGCATGTATATTGTGAGATTTTAAGTACACAGTTAATTTTACACACAATATTTAAGGATGAGTCATTATTTTTTTAAGAAAATCAATATAGGGTTTTGTGTATGTGTATATTATGCATAAGTCACTTTATATTTAATAACAATCCCACACCCCCCCCCCCGGAATATATATGCAAGTACAGTCGTAACTGTTGTTTTATAAACTATGTAATATAAATAGAATATGATATGCAGTTTTAAAGACACACAGTTAATATAGTAAAATTATGACTTTGATTTTCATGTTTGACATAGCGTAAGAAGAATATGGACTTTTTGGGCAACACAATTTGAACACTATGGGACACTGCTTGGGGGGAGAGCTTGATGGTGAGCTTTTGTTTAAAACAGGATGTTTACACGTATTGTAATGTGCTTGAGAAAGGAGTGTGACTGATCCGAACATGTCGCAATAAATTATGCTTAGCAGTACCTTCTGATGACGGCCTCCTCATTATTTCGAAATATTAGGTAAGGAACTATCGTGACATTGGCACCCCTTAAGGGGGCCTCTGAATGACTTTCAAAAGACTTTTCTGGGTTGGGACCTGAAGAAGAGAAGTATTGAATCAGATGGGGCTGAAGATTCCTGCAGGTTGCCAAGAGTTTTCTCAATTTCAAAACGCAGACCTCTTCCTCACGGCGTACATCAGGGATCGACTCATTTTCGAATTCCTCTGACAATCTACAATGACTGGAGATACCAATGGAGGAAGTCGGACCCCTGATGAAGGCGGGTTTTTGAAGAGAGAACATAAAAGACCGGATGGTTCTGAGGTAGGAAGCAATTTTAAGTTGTAAGCAACTTCAGTCATTTTTCCAATGAGGGGGAACGGACCATGAATTGGGGCGGCCCATTCTTAGAGGGACAAGCGTATTCTTAAGTTCGTTGTGAGGGATCCCATGAGTCTACTCTAACCTCTTTGATTAAGGAATGACAAATTAGAGGAAGATGTGAAGACCTGCCAAGAGGAAATTAGATGGCACAGGATTTGAAAGTCTGTTACCCACCACTGTATGGTTGTTGAAGCTTGCACTGAGGGAGTTCAACAATAAAAATCTACAGAAATTTGAATCCATGGGCCACGTGGAGGGATAATTTATCTAGATAAAAGAGAAGTAAGCGGCAGGTTTGCGGGAAGGGAATATTCCAAGGGCAAGTTGTTAACATTTTTTCAAGCTTGGCATATAGTCGGTGCTCACCGAGCAAAGAATTAAGAGACATTGAGTGGGAGAACAGAAATATAATGATAGAGAGAAGTTAAATGTCATCAGGGTAATCATACCAAGTCGTTCAAGGAAGTCTTGACGATTGTTAATTTGTTATTGGCAAAAAAATTGCACATCGGAAAAAGGACATGACAAAGGTACTCGAAATTGCCGTCTTCCACTGTCCCTCCCCTGATGTGATAAGGTTATAGGCACCATTGATGTCTTAGTTTGAAGAAGTGTTGCAGAACGAATGGTGTTGGAAAAGTTCAGGCATGAGCAGGGAGTTTGGTGAAGGTTATGAAGTAACCCATAGTTAATTTCGGTAGTCGATCAACATTTAGCCTGGGGACCTCCATTCGTTCTGCAACAAAGTATCCTTCACAGCCAGGTGGGGGGTGGATGGGCAAATAAATCCCTTGTATTAAGTTTTCATAAATATATTCTCGAAGAGCTGTGAGTTCAGATTTCGACACAGAGAAAAACTCTTATTTCTAAAGGCATGGGGTGCCGGAGGAGAAACCGATTTGGACATGTCATAAGGCCTTGGGAGGCAAAGGAGTCTGCTCCTTTCTTGTCAAACATGTCGGCAAAAGCCAATATAAGGAAAGGGTATTGATGGTTTATTGCAGGGGTTTAGAGCAAATTGATAGACTACGGACTGGGCTACTTAGGCCAGTGTTTGCTGCAAGGATAGAAGAAAAAGGATATTATTTCTGGTTAGACCAGGTGATTGATTT
Organism: Hymenochirus boettgeri; assembly: GCA_019447015.1. Taxonomy (NCBI): domain Eukaryota; kingdom Metazoa; phylum Chordata; class Amphibia; order Anura; family Pipidae; genus Hymenochirus; species Hymenochirus boettgeri. The sequence goes on along the minus strand of CM033470.1, from coordinate 30,226,862 downwards.
CTTGGAGAAGGGTGAGCTTAAGGCAGCGGAAACCCCCAAAATGACTGAGAAAAGGGGGGGAGAATACATTAAATTTAATTTGTTTATGGTGGTGGTCAATTAATCACAACTTTCAGGGAATTGTTTCATAAGAATGTCCTGAAGCAATAAGAGAGACATCTGCCAAATGGAGTGGGAGGAGTGGAGACTGTCTTTTTAGGATGGAACTGGACAGTTCCTGTTTTTATGAAAAGGGCACAATGAAAGTCTCACAAGCCCCAGAGTCAAGGGTTGCAGTCAAATTTGGACTGTCTTCTGGGGAATGCAAAAACAATAGGCATATGGAGATTAGAAGTGAGAACTTTGGGAAAGAGAGAAAATTACTCCGGCCCTAGCAAGGCCTCCGCTTTATAAATGGTGTCTCCCAATTTATCCTCGGGGATGGATAGGACAGGATTTCAAAAGAGAATGGTCTACTCAGTAGCGGCCACAACCCCAATCTCCTTCATGGACCTCCTCCAATGAAAGGGGGAAAATGATTTGCCCCAATCTGCATGAGGGTTTTTAACTATATCACCGCTTACTATAAAGAGAATTCAACTGGAAACCCCAACTGGTCGGAGAGTAGGAAACTGCAGGAGTGATTACCTCGTGGGCTGAGGAGGGTGTGCTATTCACATTGCATCTCAGAGGACGATGGCCAATCTGATTGTTGGATGGACTAGTTCTTCAAGAAAGAGGGAACCACAAACATGGGCGATGTCATAATTAACTGCATTAGAGAGGAGCCCCAATCTAACTGGTGCTTAGGGCCGCAATTCCTTCCAGCAGGTTATCTGGGGCCAAAGCTGAAACACGGAAAACCGTCTTCTGCCAGTCTAGTGCTTGTTCACGACTACAGATGGCTGACTCCAGCCAGAAAGGGCCCCCTGGTCGGGGTCTCATACAAGGCTGCCAAGCTTTGAAAAAAAGAATCCACCGAGACTCACCAAAGGACTTGGTGGTTTCAACAAGGTGAGTGATGAGCCCCCAGGATTAAGGTTGCTCCTTGTAGAGGATAGATACAACTAGCAAACTAGATGTGTTTGTTAGGAGCGTGAAGTCCTATGGAATTGGAGCTCAAAAAAAAATGTTCGGCACTGTGAATGGATAGAGCCACGGCACTCGACCTCTGGCACAGCACCAATTTTGTCCGAGTTGTCTGAACTCAGGTTGGATGAGCAGTAGAACGGGTCGCAACCGCTAGGTCGCTTTGTTGAGATTGTGCTATTGAGCATGGTCCGCTAGAGGGCGGAGACACGCTGCTAGATGGTGATCAGAAGGAATTTTTGTGTCTTGTATTCTTCTCTTTGTTTGGACTGCAGCCGGACAGCATCGATAAGGTGTTTTAGAGTTGATCGCATTGAGCCCATTGTGTCGAGTCCGGAAGCAGCAAGCCTCTGGAAATTCCCCCAAGCTATTGTTATGAGCGCAACGTGATGGAATTTTCTAACCCGCCGACTGGCATGCGAGTGGAGCCACCTGGATGTAATGTCAGGATATATCATACTGACATTTCCATGTGAGCCCACATGTACACTAGCAGAGACACTGGGGCACAGTTTAGTGTCTAAGTCGTGACCAGGTTTTCACCGCAAGACCCTAATTGGTGGGAATTTGCCCGTTGCTGAGTCCACCACGGGTTGTGGCTCCCAGCCAGTGTATATAAATAAAGATACAAGTGCCACCAGTGGTCATGACCGCGAGTAAGACCAAGATGGTCAGTACGAGCCACCCAAAGACAGGAACAAGGCAAGCAGACTAGGAAAAACAAAAAAGAGCTTAGGAAACAGGGGACGATCATGGAAGCCGGTTTGTGGGAAAAGACATCCAGCACCCAGCCAGACTTCTCCATCCAATGGCTTTTTAAAACTTGGCAAAACGGGCAGAATGTTGTGTGCACTTCCGGCTCTGTAAAACAGGTGCACACCAAAAACCCATCAGGACGTCAGCACGCGCTCAAGAAGAACGACCGTCCACCGCGGATCCAGGCAGGTAAGAAAACTATTTGACAGATTGGCTGAGAGGCAGCCAATCACAAAAAATGCGGATCCGTCAATGGGAAGGAAGCTGCAGAATTGAAGGTCTGTAAGTAACATTCTAAAATCGGCAGTTGGGGGGGGGGGGGGCAGGCGGCCACCAAAATATGCCAAAGGGTTTATGGAAAGGATGGATCGGAGATCAGGAGGGGAGGGGGGCGGCCCCAGTGCATGTCACGCCCTACTGAGGTTAAGAAGCAGCAGGCATCCAATCTCCAGACACCTCTATTACTTCTGGCTTTGGACTGACACTACGGAGAACCTAAGAGCAGAGATGAACGGGGGCCCAGTAGTGTGTTAAAATTTTAGTTTTGGGGTGGACATTCCCTGTTTAAGCTACAATATAGTTGTATCTATTATTCACAGGGAGATGAGAAGTGCTTTTTCCTTACTTCCCGTGAATAATAGAATGCCCAGGGAAAACAGTTGCGCAACTTACCGGTTGCTCTCCTTCTCAAACTGACAGGCAAGCTTTTTTGTTGTCAATGCACACCTATCTTTTGTATTGATGTGTAGATCAGATTTATCAACTGTTTAAATAAATCTAATTGGTTGATTCAGTTTCCCAATCTATCTGAAAAGACTGCTTGCTGATATTAAAAAAATGTTATTGGTACGCCAGGTGATTTGACTTTTTATAGACTTCATGATGCAATAGAATTAAAAAAGGGAAAAAAAAAAAAAAAAAAAAAAAAAAAAATGCTGGTTGGGTTAAGTGCATATGCAATCCCATAATCATCGGTCTAAGAAAACTTTCAGTCGGTTAATTCACCATTCGTGTCATTGTGGGTGACTACAAGCAGTAGTCTGATGTGATTTTGTTAAGCATATTATCATGAATAAATTATTATCTATTGGGTTTAGTATATAACGGTAGGGTAGAGTGCTAGCATATTCCCATGTGTGGGCTAGATTATGCACTCTGCAGGTAGTAGGAAGCTTCTTAACCCACTGTTGGGGTTATGGAGTGCTGTCTTCAATATCCACTTGGAAACGCTTTTCCATCAGAAGTGGCTAGAGGGACACCCCTAAGCAAGGACCTACTTTAAAACACTCCATGTAAGGAAAATAGTAGATTAGTGCTGCTCTCCTGCTACCCCAATTCGGAACTGCATTATTCCCATTGAAAGGATAGATTCCGCCCACTCTGCAGGGAGGACCTCCGCTATCCCACTAGGAAACTAGCATATTCCGATGGAAATGGCTAAGATGCTGCAATCGCAGGGAGGGGACCTCCTTATTTCATCTAGATAAAGTAATAGGGAGGGTGTGAGCCCTCCGCGAGCCCACGAGGAACGGCAGAGGGAAGGGAAAGGAGGGGAGGGACCGCCGCAGCACAATGAGGGAAGGAGGCGACTATCTTGGCCCCATTATTTAATTGTCCTACATTCTCAGTCCTCATCTTTTTACCATTTATATACTTAAATAACATTTTGGGGTTGGACTTGCTTTGTTTGGCAATCCGTATTTCATTTTCTATTTTAGCTAATTTAATTGCTTTCTTGCACTCTGTATACTCCCTGTAAGCCTCTTCTGTTCCCTCTGATTTCAAAAGCCTTTTTCTTTTTTTCCATTTCCCTTTTTGCCTGAGCATTAAGCCATGCAGGAGTGGACCTCATTTTTTTATACTTGTTCCCTAAAGGTACAAATTTAAAAATGTAATAGTTTAATATCCCTTTAAAAGTGGTCCCCTTATAGAAGCACATACCCTCTAACACTCCCCTTTAATAGTGACACTTATAGAAACACATACCCTCCAACACTCCCCTTTAATAGTGACCTTTATAGAAACACATACTCTACAACATTACCCCTTTAATAGTGACCCTTATAGAAACACATACCCTCCAACACCTCCCTTTAATAGTGACACTTATAGAAACAACAGAGCTGTAGGGGGGAGGATAATGAACTGAACCTGATCTTAGCACTGTGCCACATTTCTCAATATTGTACTTATTTAAAGGGTAATGTTGGAGGGTAGGAAATTGATTCTTGTTTACCCTTTTGATTGATAGGCTGTTTCATTTTGATAAGCATATTGATGGAATGTTGATCAGGATTGGTGGGAAATGGATAGGGAAGTACCAATTATTTTCAGCATTCCGGCTGATCATCAATGTTTCTGTGAAAGTTTAGCAATGTTCTCAAATCATTCAAATCAAATCATTGCTTTTGTTTTAGGTTAAAGGTTCCTCATCACCATGGTAAAGAAAAAAGGGAAAAACCTTCCTGTACAGGATTCTTTAGATGCAGGTGTGGCTATTTTCAAAATATATATCATATAACATACAACAACCTATAAACTGTGATAGAACCTGCTCCAATGGAGTATTAATACATATTATCCATTTTAAAGACACAGAGATTTAATAAAATTTATTATCATTAAAAAAAATGGTGCTAATTTTGCCCCAACCAGTCATATCTTATTTAACATTTGAAAGCTAACATCTGATTGTTTGGGGCAAAATTAGCACCATTTTTAACAATAAGAATTTTTATTGAATCTCCCTTTTAGTCCATAGATCATGGATGTCAAACATGACACTACAACTCCTAGCGTTCCTTGGATGCATCTCTACCTTTGATAATTTCTAAAGTCATAGTTTTTGTGCCATTGTGTTGTATATCACAGCAAGGTTAATCATTCTCCAAAGGTCTATGAAGATCATTGCAATATTTGTTTTTATGCTGAAGCTTTTATAAAGCTCTATAAAGTTTATATCTGTGACGGAAGGTCTGATCATAAGGAGAGTCACAGTAGAATCACAGTAATTGCTTTGGTGGCTTCTCAGCATATTTCTCATGTCACTTTACCTATGGGTGAGCAGTGTAACAAAGTATCTTTATAATATCATAACCGTTATTTCTTGTCGCAGAACCTGTGTGCAAACACCTTCGAAAGGGATTGGAAGAAGGAACCGTTAAAAGGGCATTGGTGAATGTGGAATGGACTGTGTGTCAGGACTGCCAGGTGGACAGCAAGGGGAAGAATGATTCAGAGGATGAGTTGGCTGAAGACCCTTCTGTCTGGTTATGTTTAAAATGCGGCCATCGGGTAATGTACTTGGATATCTATTAGAGCCAAAAATGTAGCCTTTAATGTGGTGGTATGGACACAGTAACTGAAACCTTTAGAATTAATTGTTCCCTTAAAGCTGCATAATTAACCCTGCAAATGTTATTAGGAATCCAATATTGAAAAGTATCTTAACTTTAAAGGGGCACTACTTTCCAAAAATTGCCTGTTTTAATTCAATCTATAATTCTAAAATTGCCCCCTAAGTGGAGATCTCAATACTTACTAAACCACAATACTTACCAAACCACAAACCTGTCCGTTCTCTACCGCTTCCCCTCACCCTCATGTTCAAGGGCAACTTTTTTTTAAAGACAGTAGAGCTACCTCAAAAAAAGGTCATTTTGGAAGTGTAGTGTCCCTTTAAGAATCAAATTGCTCCTGGAAAGAAAGTAAGAACTGCTATTGCCCATGCTAGATGTATGAGCTCCTCTAATAATCCACTTTAGAGGTATTGTCAGTGATTCCTTGCAGCTTTTCCCCTGGTTCAATGAAAACTATTGTTACAAGTCAAATAAGCCTTTTTCCCTGCCTGACTCCTAACTATGTGTAGATGTTTTGTAAACTGGAGGTAGGAAAGCTTGTTCCTACCTCTCGTAGATTTGAGGGAGGTTATTTTAAGGGTGAAGTTTCTTTTTAATTAAGCGATGTATTGAAGTGAAATTGCCTGAATGTGACTAACATTTTGGCTGAATATATTTCCATTGACTTTTTTATTTAGGGCTGTGGCAGAAATTCTGTGCAACAACATGCATTGAATCATTACAACACGCCACGATCAGAGCCTCATTGCCTGGTACTTAATGTTGACATGTGGAGCGCTTGGTAAGTTTATCCTTTGTGTTTGGATCTCATTGTCTATTTGGGTTCTGCTGACTGATGTTTTTTTTTAAACCTGGAAAGGTCAGTCACAGGATCATAGTAAATGTCATGGGTCACAGAGATAACACATTTAATGACAAATAAAAGCAGTAAAGATCCTTCTGGGTTACAGACATTCTTCTGTATTGGAACATTTATTTTTTCAAATGTATAATACATATAATAAAATGTATAAATACTGATAATTTTCAAAGGGCATCTTAACTTCTATACATATCAATTGTATTACGGTGTTCATACACACCCAGATATTGCTGCACAAATCAAATTGTTATATGATTATCTGACCATGTATGTTGGAGAACACAAATTTCCAATTATGACGGTTCTATTAATGTCAGGAGCATTAACCTGTATAGAAGGCTTTATTGGTGCCTGTTTTTTTCAGCTTCTCTCCAGTGTTATTGACTTAAACTTTTAAAACTCATTTTGCTGGCCAGTGATCAGTGGATTGTGTGGTTTCCCCGGTCTAATTAAAAAAAACAATGGAAAGCTACAGTGAATGTATTGGATAAGCAAAACATTGTGCCAGGATTGTAGTTAAAGGACAACTAAAGCCACAGAACAACATTGAACCAGAAGGCAGAACACCTTGATATAAAACCAGTAATCTGTGTCTTTTTTTTTTTTATTAACTTCGTTTTTATTAAGCAGTAGAGAGCAGTATACAGTAATATCATTGTGCATTTAAATAGCAGTTGTACAGTGTTCTTGTTCTCAGATAATACATAATTGTATACTACCTGTAATTTGCATAGATTATCAATAAACTATATTAACTATATACAAGTAAACTTGTCTGTCTCTTCTTGATTAGGTTATTGATTAGCATCTATGGAACCGGGAGGGAGGGAGGGGAAGAAGAGGGAAGAAGTGGGAGTGGGGGTAGGGGTGGGGGGGTTATTGTACGAGCACCGCCGCACCGGTCAGCAGGGTTAGACTAGTGCTTCGCAGTTATCAGCCAAATCTTCCAAATTTTTGTAAACTTATCTGGGCAGGCTCTTGTACGGTAGAGTATCTTGAGGTATGGTATTGCAGCGTTTACCAGGGCCTTCCATTGCGCTAGTGTGGGTGTTCTGGGGCCATCCATTTGAGTATTATGGCTTTGCGGGATAGAATAGTGTTTCTACTAGAAGGAGCTGTGGTGTTTTGCCCAGCATTCTTCATCTAATATGCCCAGTATGCAGATCTCTCCTTTGAATGGATCGGTATATCACTTATATTACCGAGGAAGGTAATAACTTGCTGCCAAAATGTTCTTATTCGGGGACATGCCATATTAAATGCCAGAAGTCGGCTTGATCTTGATGGCACTTTGGGAAGTGTGCACTTCGATGGGGAGATTCGGTGGAGTCTTTTGGGGGAGAGGTAGGTTTGGTGTAGAATATTGAATTGGATCAGCCGGTTGTTGGCAGCGGGGGATACCTTTGTATGCGAGTCGGCAAAGTCGGTCCAGGCGTCTTCAGGTAGGTTCGAGAGGCATATTTGCCATTTGGTTTGTAGTATTCTGGTTGTTGCTATAGATTGTCGCTCAATGCTTGTGTAGAGACGTGAAATGAGCCCTTGCATACCTTGAGTACGGAGGATACCGATTATGGGTGTTTTTGTCAGCTCGATGGTTGGGTAGGTGCAAAATTCTGCTTTCAGGCAGTGTCTCAATGTAGGTATTTATAATGGTAATGGTTTGGTAGTTCGTGTTTGGTTTGTAGAGTTGCGAATGGGATAACCTCATTATTTTCTATAATATCTGCAAAGGTAAGAATTCTGTTGTCTCGCCACTCCCCACTCGCCATGGCCGTTAGTTGTGTGAATGTTTTTTTGCGCCATATCGGGGTTTCAGGGGGGAGTCCGCTGTATGCCACGATTAAGTTAGCAGCTTTCCAAGCTTTGGAGGCCACAGTGTGTATTACTGTGCCTCGCCCCACAAGATGTTTCGATGGGTTCTGGAGGTATGCCATTGGTGGGCCAGTTTAATACTGGTGTAGCATTTTTTGGAGCCTGTTAGGGGGATTTTAGGGTCCATCCATGGTTGTAGGTATTTAAGTTGGCTGGCAACATAGTAAAAGTATAAATTGGGCAGTGCAAGGCCGCCGTGGGTTTTAGGGCATTGAAAGGTCGTTAGTTTAGTTCTAGTCTCCCATTGCCCCACAGGAGGGGTTCAGGCTGTTAAGTTTTCGGAAGAAGGTTGTGGAATCCAAGTTAAGGTGTGTTGAAGTGTATATAGCAATTTTGGTATAAGCTGATTTTGATAAGGTTGTTGATTCTTCCGAGTAGATTGAGTGGCAGCTGTTTCCAGGCTGTGATCTTGGTTTGGGTGTATTCCAATAGGGGGCTGAATATTTAGTTTGTAGAAGATAGTTGGTGAGAGGGGTAATGTTAATTCCTAGGTATTTGAAGTGGTTTGCTTGTGGAATGGGGTGAGGCAGGTTGGTGAGATCTGCCGTAGGGTTATCATTGGGTATATGACTGATTTGTTCCAGTTTTTTAGGCCTGAGTATGGGGCGAATGTTTCCAGTAATTGTATCAGTGAGGTGAGTGGTTTGCGGTTATCGAGGTAGAGGATGACATCGTCAGCGTAGAGTCCTAGTTTTTCGGTGGTATCGCCCAGCGTGAGGCCTTTAATTGTGGTATCTGATCGATTTTGAGAGCTAGGGCTTCAATTGCCAGGGCAAAAAGGAGTGGCGAGAGGGGGCATCCCGCTCTGGTGCCCCGGAACAGAGGAAATTGTTGTGAGGTGGCTCCATTGATTGCTATGGTCGCTTGAGGGTTTTTGTACATAATTCGAAGCCACATTATGAAGTGTCTCCAAAACCATATCTATTGAGACAGGCCCATAGGAAGTCCCATTCCAGTGTGTCAAAGGCTTTTGATGTCTAGAGATATCATCACACGCTGTCCAGTGTTGTCGTGGTCGTCTGTGATTGTATAGCGTGCGCCTCAGGTTATGGAGGTTGATTTGCCGGGGAGGAAACCTGTTTGATCTGCGTGAATTAATGTCAGCATGACTTTGTAGTCTGTTGGCCAGTATTTTTGCCAGAATTTTATAGTCACTATTCAATAGGGATATAGGCCTATAGGTGTCTAGATCTGATGGTTCTCCCAGTTTTGAGGAGGAGTTATTATGGTTGCTTCGTAGAATGATGGTGGTAGGCATAACCTGTTGTATGCAACTTGGAGGGTGGCGATAGTTGGGGGGCTAGTTCCAGTTCATATTTTTTGGATACCTCAATTGGCAGTCCGTCTGGTCGGGTGCTTGTTATTGTGTAGGTTTGCGATAGCAGTTGTGTATTTCAGTTATTGTTATATCAGCTTCTAATGCATTTAGTTGTGCTGTAGACAGGGTGGGAAGTCCACATCTGCGAGATAGTCGAATATGTCGTCCAGGCTTGAGTCAGATCGTGATTTATATAGCTCGGATAGTATGTAGTGAAGGCTTGTAGTATGTCAGGTGTTGATGTTACTTGACCTCGGATGGGATCCTGTATTGGAGATACATCTGTTGGTGGTTGGACTTGTGCTAAGTAGGTTAGTAGCTTGCTGATTGGTTGCTGTTTCAAAGAAAGTTGAGTTTGAAAGAAGATTTTGCGTTTTGCTTTTTCTTCTGTAAACAGCTGAAATCGTCTTTGGGCTGCTAGAAATTGCGTATGTCTCATTGTGGGGTCCATTATATATTGCTGTTCCATTATGTGTAGTTGGGTATTTAGTATATTTTCTTCTTGTCTTGTGGATCTTTTGACATTAGTGATAGTAGAGTGGAAGCAGCCTCTCATATATGCTTTAAGGCTGTCCCAGTAGGTTGCAGTAGGTGGATCAGAGTAATTTAGATCAAAGTATTCAGTGAATTTCCTTGAGAGGGCGTCGGGTTCTGGAAGGTTGTCAACCAGAAAGGGTTAGTTTCCAGGGTTTGCAGGGTGGTGGCTGTCTTGGGGTAAGCTGCATTATTATAGGGGAATGGTCTGAAATTCCTCTCTGTAAATGGGTTATAGAGTTGATGGGGTGGCAGCGAGAGCGTTCGTGAATATGTAGTCGATCCTAGACAGCGTATGGTGCGTAGCCGAGTGACAGGTGAATCACGTTTGTGTGGGTTGCGTTCTCGCCAGATATCGATCCAGCCTATTTCGGCCATGAGGTTTCGTAGGGGTGTAGAGGGAACTTTGTGTTGTTGTAGGAAGGCTGTTGGTGTAATCTGTCTAGCGTTGAATCCATTAGAAGATTGAAGTCGCCCATACAGATTATTTGGGGTAGGGACAGGTAGAGGCAAAGTCAATCAGTTTTCTTAGCGTAGCTAGGCCTGCAGAGGGGGGTTATATAGAGCAAGTATTACGTATTGAGTTTGGTTTAGGTCCAGGTGCGCATACGTATCTGCTTGTTGGTCTATATATGTTTTTTTGATTTGTATCTGGCTGTGTTTTGATGAGCAGTGAGACTCCTCGTGAGTATGAGGTGGCAGCTGTGTGCTGCCCATCCATCCACTCTTTCAGCATACATCGGTGGTGTCTTTCGTCAGGTAGTGTTTCTTGAAACATATAACATCTGGTGCTTGCTGCTGTAGTAGTGTGAACACTGCCGTTCTTTTTTGTTTATCTTTAAGACCTCTTACATTCCAGGTTAAGAATTTCACCATTATTATTTTTTGTAGGGCGGTCTAGTTGAGGCTTTCCCAGTGTGGCGGTGCCAAGGGTGAGGCAAGGGAAGAGGGTTGGGGAGGAAAGATGCATTATCAGGAAGACAATTGAGGTTTAGCATTGATATACAGTAAACATTGTATACATTTTTTATAAATGGCAAGAGCAGACATTTAAAGGAGAATAAAACATTGTGTGCATGGTCTTTGGTGCTGCGTTGGCATATTGTAATATGCAGGCATAGGGGGCCGTACTGTTACGTTGGTGTTAAAGTACATTGGGACAATGAGTCCCGGGCTCACTGGCTGGGGGCGTGTGCTGTTACCACTTATGGATTGTGATGGCGTTAGCATATAGGGTACTTTATGTTTGTGCATTGGTGTTGTTGGTTATGTATTTGTGCGAAGGGAATGGAGGTAAGTAGGTGTATACTGTTAGTAACATATGGCTGTGGGGACAAAGTAGTAGTGTGTGTTTTAGGTATTATATTAGCAGTTGTGGTGTCATGTGTATGTTTGCGGTGCAGTCGCCGTGTAGTTCAAGTGTTGTTGTGGTTCTTATTGAGTAGTTTGACCTATATATTGTGCTGGTGTATGTTGTTTGGGTTCGCTGTCCCAGTTGGATAGACCATTTAGGCTCAAGTTGTGTCAGTGGCGAGTGTCAGGGGCATCAACCCATTCACTCGCCCGATATCATCATCTCCCGTTGGGGCTTAGGCGTGTTTGTGGTGTGTTCGGGGGAGTGCTGTTGCGGGTTGTGTAGTGTTGTAGTCATTGTGTGTATAGTGTGCCACGTGGGCGTTGTGGGGTTCAGGCAGTTGTCTCAGCTACTTATATTATCTGGGTCGTGATGGCCAGCAGGGCGCCCTTTTGGTGGTTATGTATCAAGCAGTTTTCCACCCTTGGTGATCTAATCGGTGGGGTAATCCACCCGACTCATTAGAGTAGTGGGTTGGTAGTATGGTGTAAGTGTGTGTATTACTTAACATAGCTTATTCCTGTTAGAGGAGAGGGGAAGGAGGAAAGGGGTAGAGGGTGTGGGCGAAGGAGCCCAGGGGAGTGGGGGTGATATGCGTATTGGTGATGTAAATAGTTATCTAGACACATTTTATCCTTATTGTCTTGTTATTCAGTACAAGCTAGAGTTTCAGTTGAAGTTTTACACATACTTATATAACATGGTATCTCATACATTAATACAGTGTAAAAAGCATCTACATTTTCTTAGTGCAGTTCGACCTTCCATATTCTTCTTTCAGGGGTCTCGGGAGTCTCTGTGGGGGGGGGGGGGGGGGGGGGGGGGGGGGTCGACAGTGTCTTGGACGTTCGTGTAGCAACTTTTTAGCTGTCCAGTGCCATGGTTCGGGGGTTTGTTTCAACAGGGTCAGGGTCTTATTTCAATAGGGTGCAGGTCCCCAGCATGTGCCTGCTATGGGGCAGGGCATGGCTGGTGTAACATAGTTTTGATTCCGGGGGGGTAGCTGGGGGGGGAGGGATAGCGTGTGGATCAGGGTCTCGAGAGTGGTTTCAGGATCAATAGTTGCTGCATATAAGCACGTATGTGCTTGATTGGCTGGGCTGGTAGGTGGTTGGGGGGGGTTGATGGGGGGGATGCTATGTAGCAGTACTTACATAGAGCTGGAGGATTACTCTGCTGAAGTATAGGAACTCTCACCGGGGTTATCAGGAGCCGTCTTTAGTGTGGATGAGTGGAGTGTTGAACAGGTATGTCGCCGTGCGGGTTAGTCTCGATCATCTGTGGCTGGTAGGGCTTGGAGTCTGTGGGTGAACGACGCCTCGTCTCAAAGGGGTTGTTGGGTGCGGATCCATGTCATGGCAGCTCCGGAGCGTCGAAGAATCGGTTGTAGTAGTGCCGTCGATGATCCTTAGCTTAGCTGGGTACAGCATCGAGTACTTAAGGCCCTTAAGTTGAAGGTTTTTTCACCTCCATGAATGATGCTCGGCGTTTTTTAAGTCCACAGAAAAGTCTGCAAATATATGAATGGATGTGTTTTCGAATTTAAGCTCTCCCTTAAGGCGTGATAAGCGTAGTATGGAGTCCCGATCTTTGGAGTTCAATAGGCGGGCAATGAGGGGACGCGGTCTAGAGCCTGGTGGTGTGCAGTTGCGGTACTCTGTGGGCCCTTTCGATGGCAAAGGTAGGTGCATCCTCTAGGTCGGGAACTGGGAGCGGAGCCATTCTCTATGAAGGTCTCAGGTGTACGGCCCTCCGGCCCTCCGGTATGCCCAGGAAGCGTAGGTTTTGGCGTCTGAGACGATTTTCCAGGTCGTCCGATCTGGATTGCAGTGCTTTACATTTTGTTGCAGTTGGGTATTGTAGCTTGTAGTGGGTTCAGGGTATCCTCTACCTGGGAGATTCTGCCTCGGCTTCTCCGACACGGTGTCTGATTTTAATCTATATCTTGGCGGAGGAGGCCCGTGTCTATTTTGACTTCTTCTATGGCGATTGCCAGCGAGGTTTTGCTCTCCTGGATTGCCGTGAGAAGCTGGATGTGCATTTGTGTTGGGGTGAGTTTGATGGGTGCATCGATAGGCTCTGGGGTAGATAATAGATCGTCCGCCGTGGGTGAAGTTTCGACTTGGTGGGTTCGGGGCGGCTGCGCCATCGGGGGCATGGCGCGCAAATTTAGAGAGTCGTCTGCCGCTTCTTTCCGTTCGGGTGCCGTTGTTTCACCCCTTCCTTTAGGCTTTGTCATCCCGCCGTGTTGTGTGCAATTTGGGTGGTCGTGTGGTAACAAGTATCAGTTAATAGTCAACAGGTGTGTGAGGCCGGGGAGCTCCTCTCACACGCGTCCGCTTAGGAAGCCAGCTTAGCTCCGCCCCCCAGTAATCTGAGTCTTACCTCTCATTTTGATACGGGTGCTGGGAAATTTACCTAAATAACACATGGTTTGTGCTTTAATTCACAGCATTCTAGTAACGGCCATTATGTTCTGCACATGCTCAGTGCTTAGCTATGGCAGAAGCTTGTTACAGTTGGTCACACCTATTAATAATCTCTAGCCAATCCTTTTACAGGACAGATAAAGCAAAGAAACATGTGACTGAGGTCAGGAAGTGTGGTCTGACACTGCACATACACACAGATACTTCATCCAGTTCTTAACAGGCTTACATTTTACTTTAATACAATTTACTGAAGTGGGATTTTATAGCTTATTAGTGATTTTAGGGGGGTTGTTTTGAGATTCTGGAACATAAAAAATTAGGTTTATTTCTCCTTTAAGGTAATGCAATTAGGTAGGACTGGCTGTCAGACTTCAATGCAGACTATGGGAATGGTTTATATAGACTAATGGTGGCTGTACAATGACTCAACATTACATTGAATTGATTGTAAAGTGAATCAAAGCATTGGGTTTTCCTGCTGAAGATTCTGTGACATTTCCGCTCGGCCATTATTTGCAGTTGACAATAAAACAGTCAATCACAAATATTTGGCGCAGGTGGTTGTTAGAACACCAGAATCTAAACTTTTTAATGTGTGGACAAATTGTTAGATGATCAGTCCAGCAATTAGTATTAGCCTGTTCAGTTCTGTAAAGAGATCAGGGAGATCCCCCCCCCCCCCCACCCATGCCCATTGTCTGACAGGACAGATCAATAATCACACATTAGATTGTCATACAAAGTAATGGTATGTTTGTCGTATCAACATAAAACTTGAATATCTTTTTGTTTTGTTTCCCCTTTTATATATGCACATATAGACATTGCATTTTAAATTCCAGCATTTCTTGCTTTTAGGTGCTATTTGTGCGACAATGAAGTTCCTTATAACCGTTCCAGCCGGTTGGGTCAGCTGGTAGATCATATACAAAAGAAATCCAAGCCAAAGGACAAAAACACAAATTCCGGTACGTGGTACAGAAATCTAAATGAAAACAGAACTGTACACCATGACAATCCTTATCGACCAATGGGAGGCTGGATTTGTATTGATTGAGCTGTTGCTATTTTTGGTTTTTCAGTAGCATTAGATCAAGAAATGAAAAATGTAAACGTTCTGGACAACGATGTGAATATTCAGAAAGAGAGGGGGAAACCCGAAGGGTCTGATAAAGGGGACAAGGCTGCTAGTATACAGAATAACTGTAAGGATGCTACAGTGAAAGGGCTCAGTAATCTGGGAAACACATGCTTCTTCAATTCCGTGATGCAGGTGAGGTAATACATGGGAGGTGATCTGAATAAATTCAGGCAATTCCCAATGTAACAAGGCCCTGAATGGCTATTTTATCAACATGTTTTATTGTAAAACTACATTAAAAAACAATCTGATCATTTATGTTGCCTCACTTCCTGTTTACCATGATCCTCTGCAGCTGGTGCATAAAAAAGTTTAATCAGCCAGGAGTCAACAGTAGTATAGGAGCTTGGGGGGGAAGATGAGGAGAAGCAGCCACACTTTTAGTTTAGGGTTTAGTGCTAATTTACACTTCTTTCAGACAAAAAAATAAGGACCCATGTTCAAACACAGCCACAAAGGGGGAAAGAAAGTTGAGTGGAACTATGTAAACCACATAGATGCGATGATAGCCTGTTGGACACATTATATCCAAAAAATTCAATGTATCACTTGCTAATTCCTAATCTGCTTGAAGTTAGCTCATCCAGCCACTGCAAGAAGTCCCATTACAGAACCTGAAATGGCAGCTCACGGATATCAACCACAGAGAATAGCAAGGGGTATGAAATCAGCTCATTTTTCAAAGTGGAAGAGAATATGTAGAATACCTAATGTATGTTATTCTTATTGTTGTTGTGGATTTTTATAGCGCCAACATCTTCTGTAGCGCTTTACAATTACATGGATACATTCACATCAGGCCCTGCCCCGAAGAGCTTACAATCTAAGCACATTTATTTACACATACAACCTATCAGTAAGTCTTTATGATTGTGGGGGAAACTGGAGTGCCCAAAGGAAACCCACGTAAGCACAGGGAGAACATAACAAACTTTATGAAGATCTGTCCATGGGTGGAATCGAACTCAGGACTTCAGCGCTGCAAAGCATCAGTGCTAACCACTGTAATAGTTTATATTACATACATGTAATGGTTTTATAGTACATATATGTAATAGTTTATATTACATACGTATATGTATTATAAACTGAGAATTTAAAAAATAATTTTATTTTCCACTGAACTTTTCCTTTAGGAACAAAGAAAGGTAAAAGACTTGGGTAAAAGCACCATAATATTTTTGTTTTGTTTTTTTCATCCAGAACTTATCACAGACCCCTGCCCTGCGTGAGCTTCTTAATGAGGTTTCCACATGTAAAAAAACCATCACTCTTCAGCTACCAGATTCCTCATCTTCTGTAAGTTTCCTATGTAAGGACTAAGCTGGCATTCTAGAATCTGCAGGACTTTTAATAACTGTATTAATAAGTATTCATTTTAACTTTTATTATATTATTTTGTCTGTTGACTGCTAGATTTCTGTGCAAGAGCTTCTTTGAATCACTGTTTCCTCTATGCTGTGCAAGCACACCCTAATCAGCAGGCCTGCACATGTTGATTAAAATAATACATGTCATTTTAGTATCCACCCATATTATGTATATCTGCAATTAAAGTGGTTTGAATAAGATGTGTGTTAGAGGTTATGATGCTTTGGCAGGGAAAATGTTTTAGCACATATATCCTCTAGTCTGGCATGCTGGAATCAATATGTCTGTTCTATTCCTAGGCAATTTTAATATATTTAATTTATTTTTATTTTATTGATGTTGGTCTTTCCATGACCTTAAAAAGTTGTATTTATTGCTTGGTAAGGTCTTCACTGTTATTTTTAGACAAACGTAGAGGTACATCTGGAGCAACAACCTGGACCGCTGACCTTGGCGATGTGGCAATTCCTTACTGAAATGCAGGACACTAAAAAGGGAGTTGTGACCCCCAAGGAGCTATTTAATCAGGTCTGTAAAAAGTGAGTATTTGCAATAGCTAAAGAACTAGATTTTTAACTTTCTTGTCTGTTACTGTAAATTGCTTCTGTATAATATTACTCAATAAACTAAACAGTGCAATAAAGTCAAACTTTAAAACTGAATCTGAAAGGGAACTGTGGTCTCCAGACACCTGTACATGCTGTACAGCCCAAAATATGAAGAAATGTTTGATCAGAAAGTTATAAAGGTTGGATTAGATGGGCGTATGTCTTTATATAACCTCCAATACTATGTTACTATATAACTGTTAGACAGACATTATGGGTAGGGTATAAAGGTTGGACTAGATGGACGTATGTCTTTATACAACCTCCAATACTATGTTACTATATAACTGTTAGACAGACATTATGGGTAGGGTATAAAGGTTGGACTAGATGGGCGTATGTCTTTATACAACCTCCAATACTATGTTACTGTGTAACTGTTAGACAGACATTATGGGTAGGGTATAAAGGTTGGACTAGATGGACGTATGCCTTTATACAACCTCCAATACTATGTTACTATGTAACTGTTAGACAGACATTATGGGTAGGGTATAAAGGTTGGACTAGATGACGTATGTCTTTATACAACCTCCAATACTATGTTACTATGTAACTTTTATACAGACATTATGGGTAGGGTATAAAGGTTGGACTAGATGGACGTATGTCTTTATACAACCTCCAATACTATGTTACTGTGTAACTGTTAGACAGCACTTATGGGTAGGGTATAAAGGTTGGACTAGATGGACGTATGTCTTTATACAACCTCCAATACTATGTTCTATGTAACTGTGACAGACATTAGGGTAGGGTATAAAGGTTGGACTAGATGGACGTATGTCTTTATACAACCTCCAATACTATGTTACTATGTAACTGTTAGACAGACATTATGGGTAGGGTATAAAGGTTGGACTAGATGGACATATGTCTTTATACAACCTCCAATACTATGTTACTATGTAACTGTTATACAGACATTATGGGTAGGGTATAAAGGTTGGACTAGATGGACATATGTCTTATACAACCTCCAATACTATGTTACTGTGTAACCTTTATACCCTACCCATAATGTCTGTATAACAGTTACATAGTAACTAGTATTGGAGGTTGTATAAAGACATACGTCCATCTAGTCCAACCTTTATACCCTACCCATAATGTCTGTATAACAGTTACATAGTAACACAGTATTGGAGGTTGTATAAAGACATACATCCATCTAGTCCAACCTTATACCCTACCCATAATGTCTGTATAACAGTTATATAGTAACATAGTATTGGAGGTTGTATAAAGACATACGTCCATCTAGTCCAACCTTTATACCCTACCCATAATGCCTGTATGTCTTTATACAACCTTCAATACTGTGTTTTACATTACTATGTATTGGATAAACCTCCTTAATTTCCTGAGGGCACGGCCACACTGCAACGCAATCGCACACGGAATCGCATGTGATTTCATGTGCGATTTTGTTGCGTTTGCGCATGCGTTTTTTCATTAGATATAGAAAAATGCATGCGATTGAAAATGCAGAATGCGAACTGCAATCGAATTGCACCCGAAAACGCGTGTTTTCGGTGCGTTGCCGCGATTCCAATGATCGGATAGTGTGGCCTAGCCCTAACCATGTGCACTAATTCCCATTGGATTGTATTATTGGCATTGTTTTACAATAATTGTTTTCATGGTGTAGATATAGCTGTTCCATTACGTGATCAGAAAGCTGCAGTATGAAAGAAAATCCACTTTAGAATCACATGTTGCATTTTTGTTAAATGTTTATAAAGTTGCCATGTTGTTGTCAATATAAACTGCACCTACATAATATATGTTCTTGTCCATGATGAAAAAGAAAATGTAACTGGGGCATTAATGTAATATTTTTTCCTGACATAACCTAGGGTATGATGCTAAATGTAAAAAGTGATCTGAAGGGCTTCATATTGTAAATCATTTTACTTGTTTCTCACAAGGAAATATTGTGGGAAATAAGAAAAAAAAAATAAAGATGGATGCTCACACCTGTCCCGGTCCCTCCTGACTGGAATGCCAGACTTGACTCTCTCCCTTACTGGACATGTGCAGGAAGGAGATAAGCTGGAAGCTTAATGTGAAAAGGGATTTCTCTTGTTAAAAAGAATGGTAGGAAGGAATACTCTTATAGCTCCCCTACAATTATAGCAAACGTGTTCAAATATCAGTTTAGTAGCCCTTTAATCAGTGTATGCACTTGACTATGAGAAAGGAAAATGTGTTTTAAAGGGTATGTCCACTCTATTTGTTAAAGGGAATGTCCACCCCTTATTAAAAAAATATATATATTAGGTAGTACCCCCCAAAACATTGGTTTCATTGTGTTAAAATGTAATAATTCTGCTCCCAGCATGAGAAATCATACTTAAAAGATTGCGATCCACCGCCGCTTCCTGTCTCTCCATTCCCCCTCCACTGCAGCTGCTCTATTCTTTTTATGTTCCCGAGCAGCCGCAGTGAAGGCTTGTCTGGGAATGGCAGTCAGTGATTGGCTGTGACGTCACGGTCATGTCCGAGTTTGACTGCCTTACCCAGAAGTACCAGAGAGCCTCGGCGGTGGATCGAGGAGCTTGTAAGTATGATTTCTCTTACTGGTAGCTGAATTATTACTTTTTAACAAAACGGAAACTAAGTTTTCTGGGGTTCTGCATAATATATTGATTTTTTTTTATAATGGGTGGACATACCCTTCACAGGACAACTCCACTCTCATAAGAACATCTTTTAGAAAGAATGGCCTCTTTAAAATATGTTGATATATCATACTTTGCCCTATGAATTCATTACTGTTTGCCTGCTATGCTTCTGGATGTCTCATGGAAACTGAGCAATTTAGTGACCTGTACTGAGCATGGGCATGCTCAGAAGAGGCAGACAGGGAATTTACGTTCAGTCATTGTGGGCATGCTCAGAAGAGGCAGACAGGGAATTTACGTTCAGTCATTGGTTGTGATGTCAACTGTCAAATCCATAACTGACAGTCACTAACTGGAAGAACCAGGAAGTAGAAACAGGGGCAACAGGACATTGTGCAGGATTTCAGGTTAGACATATATTTCACATTTCAAACTATTACAGTTTAGGGTTTTGGGGGGTAATTTATCTGTATGTGAGTTTTCATTTTAGGGCTGGACTTGACCTTTAAGTATCGGTTTTTCAGTTTAACTGAAGAACAGGAGGTAAAGGAGCTACTTGATCCATGCTCTCCCGTGCTTGCATAATGCAAGGAACTGTGGTCAGTGAGAAGCCGACGCAGGACCGGTAATTGCCCTCCGGTCTCCTGCAAGTTTTACTGAAGAATGGGAGATAAGAAATAGCTCCTTTACCTCCAGTTCTACAGTTAAAGGGCAAGTCCAGCCCCAAAATGAAAACTTATATACAGGTAAATCACCCCCCAAAACCCTAAACGGTAATAGTTTGAAATGTGAAATATATAAGTCTAACCTGAAACAATGTCCTGTTTTCCCCTGTTTCTTGCTTCCCTGGTTCTTCCGGTTAGTAACTGTCAGTTATGGATTTGACAGTTGACATCACAGTTAATGACTGAATGTTAATCCCCTATCCGTCTCTTCTGAGCATGCCCAGGCTCAGTACAGGTTTCTAAATTACTCAGTTTCCATGAGGCATCCAGAAGCATAGCAGGCATACAGTAATGAATTCATAGGACAAACTATGATATATCAACATATTTTAAAGAGGCCATTCTATCTAATAGATGTTCTTATGAGGGTGGAGTTGTCCTTTTAAACTGAAAAAATCGCTACTTAAAAAATAGAGTGGACATACCCTTTAAAGGATAATTTGTCTAAAATGTATTTACATGACCTGCCATATAGAAACTGAATAATATATCATTTGTCTTTTTCACTGCAGTTCTAACGGTATGTAAAATCTTTTACTACAGCAGTGCTGTTTGTTTTGGTTTTGTTTTGCTCCCCCTATTAACCTTCGAACAGGAAGATACAATTGGCTAATTAGGCAGCTCCTCACAGTTTTCCTATATGAAACACAATGAGCATGTCTGGAAGGGGAAAGGAGGATTGTGTGAATGTGTATTGCACTATATTTTTCTTTTTCCATTTTTAACTTTACTTTTAATAAAGTGATGAGTTGCTGACTAGTCACTTGGGGAAACTGGACTTTAGAATTCATTGCAGTTGAGTGTGGTGGCTGAACATTAATTTGCTGTCCTTGTCTCTGTAAAGATAACCGTTTATTGTAACCTGTAAACTTAACATATACGGTAACAATATATTGTTGTGAATTTAATGATTTTTTAAATCAACCATTGTCTTTTCTCCCAGGGCAGTACGGTTTAAAGGCTACCAACAGCAAGATAGCCAAGAATTACTTCGCTACCTTTTGGATGGCATGAGAGGAGAGGAAGTCCAGGTTAGCCTATATGTAAATGTAATTTACAGAAAACCTGCAGTGTTTGCACATGTGCTGAAGATTTATAGGCAACATAGTTTGTATCTCTTATTAAATAAGCCCCCGTGTGTTTATTTGCTTACCTGCTTTTGTTATATAGAGAATAAGTTTGGCAATGTGCAAGGCATTGCATGGCACTTCGGAGGAGGAGGAAGTTAAAAAGAAAGTGAAAGGTAAGCGCTGCAAATGTTTTCATTGATTGACTGAATTATAATTTTGTATCATTGAGTGCAGTAAAGACAATTAGTACGTTGTGCTCTTGTCATTGCAACAGCTGAAATTAACGCCACTGCCCCATAGATCTGAATTGCCAACCATGTATCTTGGCCTATCACTGCCTGACTGCTGCTTTGCCCCCTCTATTTACTGGACAGGGCACCTGTCAGTTAGTAGATATTTCAGGGACGTTATTTCTGGGAATGCAGCCTTTTTTTTAAACTAGCAAGGCACGGCCACTATTAATTCTATTGTGTGAAGCACTGTAGTGTGTTGGCTGCCATAATTTTCTGTACAGCGCAAGGCTAAAATAAAATAAGTAAAGCAGTTCTGTATTTATTTCCTTCCCAGAATGTGAAAAGCGCAGAGTCATACCAAACTTTGTGGACTGTTTGTTTGGAGGAGAACTAACTAGCACCATCATGTGTGAAGAATGTCATACGGTATGTCGGCTAAATCTATGACATCACAGCTCACTTTTCTATCCCCTTTAAAGGGCAACTATAGTGAAAAAAAACTTTGTCTGTATACAATGTATAGATCACTTAGTATAAGCTGCCTTACTTCATGTTTCTGTGTGGCTTCGTTTCTTCACACTGGCAGAAGTTTGTACCAGCTGTGTAGTCCCCCCCCTCTCTGTCTACCCCCCTCAAGCAGTGACGGGCTGTATACAGAGTCCGAGCATTGTCAGTTGAAAGGACTTTAAATGAAGTGCTGACATCCTGTTGACCCCTCCCTTCAAAGTGTGGAATACAGTAGCAATATGCTGAAGGAGGGGGGAGAGAGGAGGACAAGTGGTGCTGAGATCTTTACAAGTAAGTTACTGAACTCTGCCTGTTCTCTAACTTTGCTAATGTATTTATTTTTTTACCTAAAGTTCATATCTCTCCCCTGCTTAGCTGAGATCATAATCATGAAGAGAGAGTCAGTGTAACAGCAGCTGTAGAGAGAGACCTTCACAAACACAGTGACACTGCTTGTTGTCCTGTTACATTTCAGTTGCTTTAGTCTATATATTTCATAGATTGCACTGTGTGTCTTGTTTGGTATATAGTCTGTATTACTGTATTATAATACTGTATTAGTGTTCCATTTGAGTCACTGGTTTTGTATGTATATAAGATTTTTTTTGGGGGGAGGGGCTGTTTATAGTGTGTTGTGCTCATATTGCTGGGTTAAGGTTTATTGATTGTGTTTAGCACTACAGCATTTGACTATATGTTGCACATGGTACTATAGTGTGGGTGAGAGAGTGTGTGACAGTACTGCAGGGGAGCTTTGGATTGTGTGGGTGTGTGTGCCTTTGAGTGACAGATGAGGTGTAGCAGCTCCTCAAATCACAGCATATTCAAAGGCTTATATCTCGGGGACTATGTAGAATTTAAAGAAACTAAAGGTACCCTGGTGGATGGGATGACTTATAGGATACATTAGAAGAAATAAAAAAAAAAACAATTTTCTCACTATAATTGCCCTTTAAGGGTATCCATTCCCTGTTATAATTCTTAATTTGGATTCCATGTTTCTAGTAGAGGTAGGAGGATAATCCTACCTCCCCTTTAAGCGGTAAGAGCATTGTTGGCTCTCAAACACTGATTTCCTCTGCTATTTTAGCACATATCCCACTCTGCTTGTACCTTGCAACCCCCATTATGTGCTCTAGAGTGTAAGCTGCCTGGCCCAGAGGTGGTGGCATTTTTTTAAGGACAAAAAATGCACACTTGCTACAAAGTGGCATAGATGGACTAGAACTTGAACCAGAGTTCTAGCCGGATTTTATGAGTTTGTACAAACTTGAACTTTTTAGAACTCTCTGAATTATGAACTTTCGGGTTTTCTGAACTCTCAAACAAATTTTCGATATTTATTGAAAATTTGAGGATTGTCAAATTTTCAAATCCATAACCCCTCTACTTTAGCTCTCCATAATCGTAGAATGCGGTATTCATTCGGTACATTTGAGGGTTAGCGAACGCTTCATTCAAGGGTTAATGTCACATTCGAGGGTTATGGCTGAATTTGAGGGTTAGCTAATGCTACATTCAAGAGTTATCGCTGAATTCAAGGGTTAGCGAAAAGCGATGACCCTCGAATGTATTGTTCGCTAACCCTCAAGTTCATGCCGTAACCCTTGAATTTGGTGATAACCCTTGAATGTAGCCTTCTTTAACCCTTGAATTCGGCCCTAACCCTCGAATTCGGCCAGGGGCGTAACTGCAGGGGCCTGGGCCAACACCTCCCAACCCCCCACCCCACGAGATTGGAAGCCGGGCCCACCCCCACCCTAGAGGTCCACGATCAGCTGTTTTTAAGCAGCTGATTGCGGGTATAAAGGAAACGTGCGCGATCAGCTGTTTAAAAAACGGACCCAAACTTCTGGGGTTTCCTTCATACGCGCAATCAGCTGATTAAAAACGTTTTTGCGGGCCCTATTGCCTTCCCACCTCACCCCCTGAAATCATGGTAGTTAGGCCACTGAATTCAGTAATAAACCTCAAATGTAGCGTTCCATTTCGGTAAGCCTTGAAAACCCAACATTTGCCCAATTGTGAGGAAACTTACAGGAAGATTCAATTAATGTTCTTATTGTTAAAAATGGTGCTAACTTTGCCTTAACCAATCAGATCTTATTTAACAGTTGAAAGCTAACATCTGATTGGGGCAAAATTAGCACCATTTTTAACGATAAGAACTTTTATTAAATAACCCTGTTAGTGTTTTGGTTGGTAAGTACCCGCTCCCCAGACCATTTCCCAGGTCCCAGAGCCATTTACAGCAAGTTTCCATTGCCATTTTGACTATATTTTATTAGACTACGAATGACTGTAGTCGGTATTACGGTCTGTTGGGAAAGACGGTATCTGCTCCCTTTACTTTAAGTAAAGGGAGCCAATCCAATTGTTCTGTGTATGGCCGCACGTCCAACCGATTGGTCAGTTCAGTGTGTGCGATTCCCACCAAATGTGTGCCAACAGATACCAATGTTATCTGCCGGCACAATGCGATAGGGATTGCATGCGTATGGCCACCTTGAGGAAAATCCTAGACTAGAATAGGATATAAGTGCAACAATGTCTGTATGCTTGTGAAGCTTCTCATTCATCCAGGTCATGGTTTATCCGTGGGATTCAGTTAGGTCAAAGGGACATGAAGTGTAGTTTTTGCTTTGCGAGTTCAGAATGACTTGATTTAACTGAACCCCCGGATAATAAGGTCTGTCTTTATAATTAGATGTAACGTGTTTATAACTGGATAAAGTTTAACAACTTTAAATTCCATTGTCTTTAGGTTTCGCTGGTCCACGAACCTTTCCTTGATCTGTCCCTGCCTGTGTTGGATGATTTGGTAAGAACAAAAAAAACCAATAACACTGAATCTGATTCTTAATACACAATGGCTGGAGTGTTTGGTTTAGCCTTTCTCCAGTTAAATGGCAGAGTGTGTCCTTAATACAGCAATGCTGACCCTGTAATAGAGTGACTGGCTTGCTGAGAAAGGCCAAGGGTACTTTGTTCATAACATTTCCAGGTCCATTTCTACAAAACTGTCATTCTGTTCTTTTCTGTCTTTCCTGACCGTCCGGAATGCGGTCAGTCTGTTTCGGCCCCCCTACCTTAGTGGCCTCCTCCAAAGGTTCAGATGTTGTCTTTAGGCCTGGCATGCATGACACCGTTTCATGGGCCAGGAGAATTAATCCTTCCGTTTATTTATCTGGAAAACCATAAGACAGAAATGTTTTTGTTACTCAGCTTGTGAAGAAGAATTGCAAACCAACACCATTTGCTCCAGAACAGAAAGAGGAGGAAGAAGATGACGACCGTTATGTAAAGGAAAGGAACGAATCATCTTCTGGACCAAGCAAACACCTTCAGAAAAAAGCTAAAAAAGCTGCAAAAAAGCAAGCCAAGGTTAGTTCTGACAATCTAGAAAAGTTTATTCCTGGGCTTGGTTGTGTGAGGAAAATATATAACCTAAAGGTAATGCTTGTCTTTCCACTTGGCTAAATAACATTAGCTAATGAGACTATTATGTCAATTCAGTTTCTGTAAAAGAAAAGTTAAACCTACAACACATTTTGTCAAGGCACAGAAAATGGGCATATTAACCCCTCAAATGAAAAATAATATATTAGGTTGCCACCTCCTCTTCCAGCTCTCCCAGGTCACACGTGCTCAGAGGAGGCAGCTAGTGGAATAGCATTTAATCATTTTCTGTCATGTCATCTGTTACATCCATGACTGACAGTTTCTAACTGGAAGAACCAGGAAGCAAAAAGATTGGTAACAGGGCATCGGATACCATTTCTTCCTCATTTTGGGGTTTGGTTTACCTATATACCAACTCTTCAGTTGAGGGGTGGACTTGCCCTTTAAAAAAGTGTATCCCGTGCCTTTCTAAGTTATTCCTGACCAAAGATATAAAAATGTAAAGTCCAGACATGTATTCACACTAAGCCCTGACCACTGGTCCAGGCATGCTCAGTGCACTTAACACTTGCGTGGGAGAGAAGCTACTGTTCTGTGAGCTAGAGAGAGATTTCACTTCTTTCAGTCAGACTCATGTTTGGTCAGGATCTACTAAGGAAGTCAAGTGATACATCAGTTTAATTGGTTCATTTCTGAACTGTAGGTTGGGAAAAAAGTTTAAGCCTGAACTTTTCATGTGTGCTGAAATGTTTCTCTCTTTAAAATGACTTTAAAATGAGAGAGAAAGCTAAATGTGTTTTTGCCATTGTTGTATTTCTTACTAATATTGATTGTTTTAACTTGTTCAACTCTAGAATCAACGCAGGCAACAGAAATTACAGGACAAGACCCTGCAATTCACTGATCTGGCTAATTGCAAGTCTGATGGGGAAGAGAACATCGCCGACAGCAGTGGGGGGTTAGGGGGTAACTCACAGAAGGAGGATGGGACAGTTAATGATTTCTGTCTTAAAGAGACGCCGTCACCAAATCAGGAAAATGTTGGCACTAAGCTAGAAGGTGGAACGGAAGGGGGAACAGAAGATTCCACGGTTATTTCTGACAACACTAAAAATGTGAAAAACATGGAAGAAAACATTGTGGAAGATAGTACTGAGCCTGAATATCTAATCATCAACACCGAACAGGATAATGTTAAAATGACGCCCGATACAAGCACCGGATTGATAGAAGATGACGTATGTGCATCTGATGAAGACCTTATGGACAATCATATAGAGACATTAAATGACCATTTCAGTCCTTGCACTGAAGATGAACTAACAAACAGTTTGAACAGACTAAGGTTGAGTCATAGTGTAGAACCTACTGACATCGAGATCGAAATAGTTAATGACCCTGAGAAATCCCCTGAACAGCTGGTCTATGAAGTGGTGAATGAGGACCCCAGTACATCTTTCCTTACACTGTCCGACAGGAAAGATCTGCTGTCCCAGGAATTCTCAGTGCTGAGTTGTCTGTATCAATTTACCCAAAAGGAGAGCTTGATTGGGAACAACCAGCTACTCTGCAACATTTGCACCCGGAAAGAGGCCAGCAGGCCGAAAAATAATAACAATAATAATAAAGGTAAGATACGTAAACAGCGTGGACACGGGGTCCAGAATAACATGTTACTGTTGCAGGGAAGGAATGAAATGTTCATGTTTTTATACAACCTCGTTATTCCTCATATTCTCTTCAAATAGTTTTATAACCTTTGCTATAGTTTGCTGTGGTCAGCAGTGAGCGGCTATTTCTGCAAGCTGATTCCTTTTCCCAGGATGCACCACTTCCTTGGAATGTTCCTAACCGTAATATCTACTGATTGGCTGTGGGATGGGCCAAACATACTCAGATGTTTACTGAACAACCTTAGTCAAGATTAAAGGAGTCCAGCATGTGTCCAGCATGTGTCCAGCATGTGTCCAGCATGTGTCCAGCATGTGTCCAGCATGTGTCCAGCATGTGTCCAGCGATATATTGTGATTGCGCTTTTCACACGAGTTACTGTACCTTGTTAGTTTAGCCACAGCCTTAATGTGTGGATAATTGTCATACTTCTATTTAGAAGCTTCATTAACATATTTTAACATTCATTATACTTAAGCAAAATACAAGGTTAACATTTATTATGGGGCCTTGTCTGAATCCGGTTTATACTTTTCCTTTAACAGTAGGAGAAAAGAAGTTTGTTTACACTAATGCTAAAAAGCAGATGTTGGTGTCTGACCCTCCTCCTATTCTTACTCTACATTTGAAGAGATTCCAGCAGGTAGGTGGAAATCCCATCATGCAATGTCTCTTCTGACCACCCTTCTGTACAATAGGGATGTCCCGCATTCCCTGGCTGCACCCGCCAGATATCAAACATTTGGCTGCAGTTTGCAAATCCCAGATTTACAATGACCTAGAACAGGGGTGTCAAACTCAACCAAATAAGGGGCCAAATCAAAGACAGGCTAAGTGGTGGGCCAATTTTCTCTTTATTAAGATACTTAGCAGGTGCAGGATTGGGACTGTCACACTTGTTCCTACTGCTGGGTCTCTGCAGGGAAAGGGAGGGAAAGCACACTGTATTTGACTGGGTCCTCTACATATGGCGTGGTCATGCGCTAATGTGTAACACCCACCTTACACTTCTGGCATGGTAATGGAATGGCCTACTCTAATAGAATGCCCTTTGACATGCCTCCCACCCCAGTGCCGGGCTAGATGCGCGATCAGCTGTTACATCAGTGACTGCATCCAAGCGTAACTACGCTGCTACCCATTTGTGCAGTCCCAAGCAGCGGCGTAACTAAAGATCTTCCTGCTAGATACTGCAGTCAGCTTGGGACTGCACAAATGGATAGCAGTGTTGTAACTCTTCAATGCTGTACTGTCACTGGGGGCCACAAAAACAGGCGGGCCTTATGTTCGACATGTGACCTAGAGGGATAAAGTCTAACAATAAATTGGTTTTGTGTAATGAGGATCTTATTGCTATATTTTTACCCTTCAAAATGCTAGTAGTTACCTAAATATTGACATTTGTTGGTGCAGCTCCTTTTTCACCCAAGATCCTTTGCTTCTGGTAACACCTCCATGTGAGCTTAATCTCTATTTGGCACCAGCCCCATAGGCTGGAATGGGGCTTGCATCACAATAGCAAAGACCCATGAGAAGCAGGAAGAAAGGGAACATCAATAATTGAATCATTTTAAGGTATCTAATGGGGCCCATACACAAATCCCAGACGTACCATCCCAATCACTGGTTCGTGTATGAGCGATCGTACGATTTTGGTTTTTATTAAAGGTCCAATGGTAAAATGTTTATCGTACGACCGATCAATTATGTATGGGCCCCGTAAGGTGCAGATATGGTCATTATTATAAGGGGAATTACCTGAACTTAGATAATTTGTAGACTTCCATTCTCCTTGCTCATACACACATGCAATTCTGCACGCAATGGGTGATAAACGAATGGCCATTTGTACATTATGGGCGTTCTGTCAGAGGTGGTCTGATCTGAACATCCATCCATGTATGAGTATTGTCTGGTATTTCTTAGAAGCATCCCAGGAGGTTTTAGACTTGAATTCCTTATGCATTTTTTTCTTCTTATAAAATCATTCAGAAGCCCCATGTATTTCATATAGCCTGTACAGAGGCAAGTATTGGTGTGTTACCTAAAGACCTGGCCAAGATAGAGGTGGCCCCTGCTGCCCATAATCCTTACTTTTACGCCTCAAGAAAGTCGCCATCTCTACGGTGACAGTGACGTCATAGCCAATGACATTCCACAGTGCTTCCTTTGTAAAAGCTCTCTTTCAAAGGAGAAGCAAACCAGGGAGAACAGGTCCAGCGGAGAAATGTAAGGATTATGGGCTTTATAGTATGCAACTATACCAATCTTGGGGTTTGATGGAGTGGGGAAGGAAAGTATGGTGCAGGAAAAATTGTGCATTCCTCTGCCTAATGAAAGCACACTTTTCTATGATGCACATGGGATGATAATATGCAGAAGGCATTGCATAGCACTGGCATGTAAGATAAGTGCAAGAAATACATGTAGAATTGGATGACGTTGGACCAGGCACTGTATAAAATTATTTATATGACATAAAAGGGATTCTACCCCACATACATTGCTTCATATGTCAGTGAAAACTCTATAGAACAATTGCAGTATGCGGTCACCTCATTCTGTGCTCTTAATACCTGAAAATTTCCTTCCAAAGCAGGCCGTAAGCTGGCAGCCATCTTGTCTGTCTGACAAGGCAGGCAAGCAGCTAGCAGCCATAGCGTCTGTCTGACAAAGCAGGCAGTGAGCCGGCAGCCATAGTGTTTTTCCAGGATCTCCCCTCACATAAAATAATGGCCTGCACATCCTCCATAAAAGCCAGCAGGGAAAAGCCCTAATACTTCTCTCTATCAGGGAGATTCAATAAAAGTTCTTATCGTTTAAAATGGTGCTAATTTTGCCCCAACCAATCAGATGTAAGCTTACAAATGTTAAATAAGATCTGATTGGTTGGGGCAAAATTAGCACCATTTTAAACGATAAGAACTTTTATTGAATCTCCCTGTATGTATTTGACGGATTTATAAACAATTTTCTCTCTGTTTCTAGAATGGTTTTAACCTCCGAAAAATCAATAGGCATATAAAATTCCCTGAAGTGTTGGACCTAGCCCCATTCTGTACTGTGAAATGTAAGGTAAGTCTAACCCTCTTTGTCACTATTACAGATTGTATGAGATACATTAGTAACATAGCAATGGAGGTTTAATAAAGACATACTCCATCTAGTCCAACCTTTATACCCTCCTTTTTAACCCTACCTAACAGTTGGAGGAAGGCAAAAAAAAACCAAAACACACAGCTAAAAATGGTTGGGTTTCCTTCCTTCAACTTAATTTCTTCTAGTCTTAGATGTCCACGTGTCCTCTGATATGACCTACTAGTGGACAATGCACCAGAGGGTTTATTGTATAACCCATTAATATATTCGTATAAAGTGATCATATCCCGTTTCTCCAATGGAAACGGTCTAAAGTATCTTTTTATTAAAGGAAAACTATGGTGCATATGAAGTTTAAATAACCTGGGGCAGGGAGGTAGGATTAGTATCCTAATATTGCTTCTTTGAGGAGTGCCACAGAAAACGGATTCTGCCAGGCTTCATGACTATCTTTAATACAGGAAAGTCCAGGACTAACCTGGCGGGTGAAAACTGTACAGTGTGTGCTGTAGCTCTTCAACAGAACAAAATTGAAAGAATATTCAATCCCGCCTTCCTCTCCCTGTACTTTAAAAAGAACATTTGGAGTTGTCCTTTAAAATGCATGTCGGAGAACAATAAAATGAACCCATTGTGTAATTAATGGCTATTTCCCTCCCATATCTATAAATGAAGATATACAGAGAAAATGGTTCTGTACGTGTTTGTCCTGTGGGCAGTGTTTCTATCCACATTCAGGGCTAATTCAAATTTGACTCTTAAGATCCATTGGTTGGGTTCCAGTATTTCATAATATTAAGGGGTTCCTCAAGGAGCCGTGATTTAATTTTAGCTTTATATATGTTTTCATAAGCACCACCCCTAAATCTGATTGGCGTAGTTCTAATAAGATTGAATGTTGAGCAACAGTAGATCATCCTCATTGTGAGGGCAGATCATTTCTAAATACAGTTATTGGTTTTCCTCCTATAGAACATCCAGCAAGGGGAATCCATGTTACTTTACTCCTTATATGGAGTCATTGAGCACAGTGGTAGCATGAGATCTGGGCACTACACAGCATTTGTCAAATTGCGAAAGCCAAATCTACAACTCTGTGAGCTGGTTCTCCAAGGAACCCTTCCAGAAGGTAACATGGACTTGACGGTGTGTTAGTTCTTTTCCTATTGCAGTATGTACAGTGATGACTGTGTTTTTGACCTTTTTGTTACAGCTACAGAAAAAGAACCGGGAAAAGGCAGCTGGTATCACGTTAGTGACAGCCACGTCCAATCGGTGACGCTCTCTAGAGTGCTGTCTTCACAGGCCTACCTGCTGTTTTATGAAAGAATACTGTAACGTGAGTTAACGATCTGCCTGCCTTGTTGTGGATTAACCAAGGAGTATTTATTTTTATGGAACTACGGAGAGTATATTTTGGATCTAGAAACATTATACAATCTACAAGAGAGAAAAAAAGTTTTCATTCTGAGGATGCAATTCATTCCGCTTTTCAATGGAAAACTAAACCCGCAACTAAATATATGCAATACACCAAGATATTCCATTGTGTTAAAATTCCTTAAAGCAGAATTACTGTTTAGGTCTGACATGAAAGCCCCCAGATGTGATCATTCCTGCACTGATTGCAGTAAGATTATGTTCAGCATTGACTGGACGTGTGAACTAAATGGATGAATTTTTGACGTCCGAGCTATTGTCTTGCGAATTGTCAAACTGAATTTAAAGGCGAGCTGTGTTGTAGAAAAAGTCCTTTGTCCTACCTCCAAATAGATCCATTGTTGAGCGATCAGGCGACCTAGGTTTGGAAGATTTTATGCTGATGACACTTCTAGGTTTGCACCACCCCACTCCTGGCAGTGCAGGGATTCACATCACTTGCAGGTGATATGAAAGAAACGACTATACATACCTATAATGCACTGAGAGGGCAAAGCAAAGTGTGACATCAGTGGAAGGAAAGAGAGTGGGTGTTTGGGGGTTTTTTTGGTTTCCAATTCTTAAAGCTTCAGATCTTCTAAACTCGTGATGCCAAAACGCTCAAAAATGGATTGATTTGCTCATATGACAAAGGAATTGTTTTGAAGGGTTTTATAATACAGAACGATCAAGTTCAGCTTAGCAAGAGAAACTTAGCAGAGCAAACGTGGGCTGTTGTCTGGGCCACCCAAGATCACGGGGGAATTTAATACAATGTATGGTGTTGATGAATGAATTTTTCCGTTTATTAGAATTGCACTTTGTAGAACAAGCTTGAGGATTCGAGGTTATATAATGTATTGGGTAATTACAGTGATAAACATTTTATAAGATAACATTTCTCCTTTAGACGTAATAAAGCGTTCAGCAAATAAGTTTCTCTTTTCCTTCATTTTTAC
Source organism: Hymenochirus boettgeri (assembly GCA_019447015.1). Classification (NCBI taxonomy): domain Eukaryota; kingdom Metazoa; phylum Chordata; class Amphibia; order Anura; family Pipidae; genus Hymenochirus; species Hymenochirus boettgeri. The sequence continues at coordinate 30,194,475 of CM033470.1, read as the reverse complement.
ATGAGTTCCCTTGTAATTTGGGGTTTGTTTGACAGTGTAAAATAGGTCAGGGACGCACAAGTAACTGTTTTACCTTAGAAGCCCAAAAGAAGTTGCAGGTACATATAAGAAACAACGGAATCCCTTCTAAAATGACCTGCACACTCTAATTAGTATAACAAAAATCCAGAGGAAAGATAATCCATGGCTAATTCCACGTATAGGCACACACGTGGGAACGCCGTACGCACTCGCCGATGACTGCTTCAGAATCTTTCCTCCGTTCTGCAGCTATGTGACCCTAGCAACTGAGACTGACAGATCCTTTTTTTTATTATACTAATTAAAGTGTGCAGGTCATTTTAAAAGGGATTCTGGTGTTCAATGGGTCTGAAAGGGCAACTGGTCTCTGAACAAGTTAGGGTTAAATAAAAGCCCTTCCATCAAACATTTTAATATGAATGCTGGATGACATCTTTAGGTAAAACTTCCTGCATTCACTAGCTTATAACTGTGTGACCAGTCTGTCTGCATTAATTACTGCCCCTCTGAACTGTTAAGTCTGTGCAGGTACTTCCTGTGTTTCTCAGCATTAAGTCTTGATCAGAACCCGGCGACCGGAACTACCAAGTTTAAACATTTTCCGCAATATAATGATCCAGAGCTCATTCTAAGGGAAAGACAGCAAAGTATTTAACTAACTCGTAATTATATAAATTATATGGCTGCAGTGTTGTAGTACAGATCTGTAATGATAAAGATATGAGGGTTTGTGAGCATTGCTTTAAACAGGAATGTCACCATCTACTGAACATCAGGACTAAGATTGAAATCCTGTAACCAATGGCATTTGTAGCCTTGAAAAGGTTTTTCCAATAGCTTTTTTATTTAATGTTAGCATTAGGATCAGCTTTGAAACCATTGGACCCAATGTTTTTACCCAATATGGAAAGCGAAATATAAAGCATACAAAATGAACAGTTACTTGGAATTGATTTTGCAAGGAGCATTTAACGGTCTTTAAAATAATCTTTTGGTACAAATATGTAATATTGGAACTACAGAAAATAAACTGTATTGCTACTGTAACAGTGTTAACTACTTAAGTGCCAGCTCTAATTACAAGACATATGTATAACTGAGGATTACTGAAGTATTATTTAGGGTGATGTACGCCTTTTGTAAAGACGTGTGATTTTATAGTAGCCCCTCAGAGTTCCAAATAAGGGTGCCGAGACTTTCAGGTTCACAGATCTCGGTCTTTAAGGGTGAGGCCACACTGCAACGCACAGGAATCGCGCACAAAATCGCGAGCGTTATCGCACGCGATTGTGTGCGCGATTCTTGCGCGTTTCGCGTTCGCGTTTTGGCCTTTTCACGTTATGGAAACGCACCAAAAATGGTGAACGCATGCGGTACCATAACGCGAACGGACGCGCAATCACATGCGCATCGGAAATCGCGGGAATTTTTGCGTTCCCGCGATTTCCATTTTGGCGAAAATCGCGGGCGCAAACGCGCGAAAAACGCGCTAGTGTGGCCTAGCCCTAAATGTTTGAACTTTATGGATGTTGGAAATAGAGGGGTTCGAAGGTCACCTTTTTCTTTTAACATTTTTAATGACTTCTACAACCAACCTCCTAACAGTACCCAGGGTTGTGACTTAAAGGATCACTATACTCACTCAAACAACTTTACATTTTATGAAACTACAATTTGAGAGAAGTAAAATGGTGGTACTCACGTATATTTCTGTGCTTGCTTTGTCATTAAATTATTAAAGGGCATTTCCACCCCCAAAACTAAAATTTTCCCCACTACTGGCCTCACTCTGTAGTGTTAAAAAATCTGTACCGTGATTGTCTGACTCTCAGCCAATCACAGATGCGGCTGCCGGTCCAGCCCCCTGCTTGTAATTTCCTACATGCAGAAGGCTGGATCAGAACGCCAGGTGATAGAAGCTCAGTAAGTAGATTTCTGATTATTTTTTTGGCAAATGAACATGACTGTACCCTTTAATGTTTAGTGAGTGCTCCTAATTGCCCCCCGCCCTCCCTTACTCACTGCCTTCTTGTAGTGTCTGACACTTATAGGTTCTACACAGCCTCACCATGGACACTGCTCTGCTTACACATCTCCCCCCGCTTTTTCTCTGCTGATTCCCTTAAATGTTGCTGAAAGTGTGCTGGCAGCAAAGATCCTAGTGATAGGCTAGGGATAGTGAAGACCTGACCGGTCTTTCCCTGTAAATGCTGTGATTTCAGATGATTTTTCAGAATCTACAGCTTAGATTTAAAATCTGGAACTGTGGGATCTTGCGGTTTTTGAAAATTCCATTTTTAAACAATTAAGTCCTCCCTGCTGCCATTAACCTTATCTAAACTTTCCTTCATTATTCCAGTTTTGCCCCTTACTTTAGTCCAGGCCTTGGTCATTGGGAACATGCACAAGTGAGTGTCAGTAATTCACGACCTGCAACGATCCATTTATTACTTAAATTCCCTTTACAGAACTTACATAATTATCTAAACAGAAACTCAATGTTATGTGCACTCAAACATTCTCCCTATATAAACTATATAGTCGGAGGGAAATTTTCCGGCAGTATCGAGTGCCCCTGAGGCTGACAAACATTCACTGTCGCCCTCACTAGAAACTGCCCATAGCACGTTGCTACAGTACACTTTAACCATTTTAATATCCATTCACACTGCGACCCACACAACATTTTATTTCGAATATAAATTGTGGGAAGTAGGCCCCACTGTGTGCTGCAATCACCATTTCAGCCTGTTTTTTTTCAAAATTGCACCAGTTTATGGAAGTAAAGCAGACAATCGGCACGCGATTATTTTACCTGTAGTCCCCTGCGAAACGCAACTACAAAGCAGATGGCAAAAGAGTCCTTTTTACTTGTTAAAGTGTGGCTTCGGCCTTAAGGGTATCTCCTACTATATAACAAATCTGTATATAGGTTAAATGGTAAGTACACTGTAAAAACAACTTTACCTTACTGGACAGCTGTGGCTTAAATAGAAAATGCATGAAAAAAAATGGACAAATGCTGCATGCAGAGTTTTTTAAATGGACCAGAACGAATTATAACGCAGCAGGTGTGAACAATATGAAATCCTATGGGGTTTTAGGGCTAGGCCACACTAGCGCGTTTTTTGCGATTGTGCGTCCATTTGCGGCGAGCATTTTTTCGCGCAATCGCTTGCGGTTTCACTTTAAAAATAGTGAAAGTGCAAGCGCGAAAATAATGCCCACTAACGCACAAAGCGTGCACGCAACCACGTGAGAACGTATGCGAAAGGGAGCACGCTTGGTGCGTTGTAGTGTGGCCTCACCCTTACTGTCTGCACCTGCGTTTGAAAAACGGATACAAACTGATGTAGTGTGAACGAGCCCTGAGGGCGCGTTGGGACCTGTCAGAAGCCAGCTATAAGCGCAGGTAAGTTTTGTGTTTCCCCGACTATTAAATTGAAGAACGAGAGTTAAGACAAAGTACCTTTAACTCCGGCTCTTCAATTAAACAAAAACAAACAAAAAGCTAAGTCTTATTTCTAAGTAGAGACACCCTTTAATATCCCATCAAGATACCATGGCGAACAGGAAATAAATGCCTTCTGGACTATAAAAGGTTTCTGTAGTGCTAGCCTAGAGCCAGGATATTTATTACATTTGGGTTTTTTATCCCTTTATTTTCTCTACTTAAAGTGAAATAAATAAGCCAAGTGACATAACCAGAATCTGACCTTTATTATACAGTATTATTTAAGTTAAGTGAATATATCGCTAAGAACGACAAACTGTAAATCACACACACTGCTAAGACGAGGGTGAGTAGCTCCTCAGTCATTTTGGTCTTCATCCCAATCCTTCTTTGCTGTAGGTGCTTTTGGGCCACCTGCTGGTTTTGCCATGATGATCTGTAAATAGGGGAAAATATTACAAAAAAAATTATATCTTTATAACAGACAGTCAAGTTTACTTAACCAGCATGCATCACTTTCATGCACCATCCCACAATTTGTCTGAATTTTACAGAAGTAACTTTGCTTATAGAGCCTAGATATACATACACTGCCTCTAACTGGTAAATGGCAAACAATTTAAAGGATAACTAAATGCTAAAAAGAATCTGTGGATCGTGTCCCATTTCTACCAATTTTCTCATGTAGCAGTGACATAACCTCCTGCAGTCAGTGGGCGTTTCCATAAAAGGCAGTGTTGGCTTCAGGAAAGTGGTAGGAGCTGCACAGTAGAAATGGTGGAGGAGGGGCATAAACCATGGTCACATGATTCAGATACGAGTCCTAAACAAAGCTATTTAGCTCCCCAGTAGGTTGTGGTGCAGCTACATTTATTGTAAAACTATATTGTTCTATATAGCCGTGTTCATATGTAAACATTTCATGCAAGTCAATATATCCTATAAAATAATGTTAAATATCTATATCATTTTCCATTACTCAAACCTGTCCTCCTACCAGGGTTAAACAGGAAGTGGAGAGCTCCATTGAAAATAGACATGTGTCTATGTGTGTTAGAGTTAAAATAGGAAATACAATGTAATGGGCTTTTTTCTGGACTTCACATAACTCGTTCCCATACCCTACCCCATTAGACTCGGTGACACACACACACACACACACACAGTGTAAATGCAGGTTAGTAGCCATGTAGCAAGACGCCATGCGGTGTGCCGTCTGTACACATTATCTGCACCTGTTCTTACAGAAACCTAAAATGTTTCAGGTTCGTCTTGCCAATCATCCTTATCCCAGTGTCCTTGCTGCTTGGGGGCTTTTGGTCCACCAGCTGTTTTTGCCATTATAATCTACAAAGTTTCACACAGTTCACCGTGAACAAATACAGAGGGACATATGCAATAAACTGCTATGGTACAGAGGAAAACGGAGTTGGTTTATTATTTTAAACTACAATTAGGTAGGAAGTAGGAGCGTTCTCCATTTTATTACCCAGGAATCATCCCCCTCACCAGTCAGACCTGCATATGCCTACTTACAGAAGGATGGGGGGTGAGAAGGATTGCAATACCACCCCATAGGCTACTCAAGCTAAAGTATTAACTGTACTCAATTAGTTTTGTTTTTTTTACTGTTCCTTTAAGACTCCAAGAAATGTTGAATACAAACCCCCAAAGTAATACAGTATTGTTTCTTAGACCAGGAACTCCTGCCTGCAGCTCTCCCTTCGTTACCAAACAGATGTTAAAACATTCTTGGTCACCAGGGGAAGACCCACATCGTATGTGTTCCCCACATTACCGGCCACTTGTGCTGCGATCCACGTAATGTTGCGCATGCGATTCGCAAAAAAATCGTGAGCATGTGTGCTCTGAAAACGGATCGCAGCACATGCACTGCATTTCTCACGCAAGAACAGCGCTAGTGCACAATCTTTCTGCAAATGTACAGTCCTGTATTTAAAAGGCTTGGTTGCTAACGTTACTAAACATGGAAACCAGATCGTTTAGATACCAGGATGGAAAGAGGAAAAAAATAAAATGTTACAATTGTGCAAATACGAAGTGACTAGAGGAATTTTCCAGTGCCATAACCACATATTATAAACTGGGACACTGCACGGCCCTAATTAAGCAGCGATATACATCACCCGAACAAAAATTCAATTGTGCGCACTAAATGCCAATATAGACCACCTGATTTGTGTGCAAAGGGTTGTCACACATCTGCAATTGTTAAGCGAATTCTGGGCATTAAATAGCATACCATTTTTTATTTTTTTTTAGGATTAAAGGAATCCTCAGATGCTACACAACATTAAAGGGCATGTCCACCCCCCAAACTATAATTTAGCCCACTACTGGCCCTGCTATACAGTTTAAAAAAATCCTTACCTTACATCCGTGCATCTTATGGTTGTCCTGCAGTGCTTGTCCAAAGTCCAGGAAACTGAAGGGTAGTGGCTGTCTTCCTGCTCAATTGTTTCTGCCTTCTGTGTTGCCTCCGGCAGAAAAATTACATGCGCTGTGGAGCCCTTCCCCCAGCCCCCCTCCCACCACCCGGATCCATTCGTCTGTTTTACTCCTATCGCTAAATCCTTTCAGAAAAATGACATGCGCTGTGGAGCCCCCCCCACCATCCGGATCCATTCGTCTGTTTTACTCCTATCACTAAATCCTTTCAGAAAAATGACATGCGCTGTGGAGCCAATGACATTGGCTGCGTCTCAGCCAATAACAGATGCGGCTGACGGTCTGGCCCGCTGCTTGCAAGTCCCGGCAAGCAGGGAGCCGGAACAAAGCGACGTGGGATTGAAGGGCTGTAAGTATCGATCTGAATGCTTTTTTAATAAAATAACATGGCGGATTGGGGTGGGCAGGGGGGAGCTTTCATACAATTACAAGTTATTTTAAAGGTGGACATGCACATTTAGTAAAATATTTTGGACCAGAACTACAAGGTAGTGAAAAGTACTGTGATACTTTCAATGGACTGAGGGCACGGACACCATGCAGGGCAAACGCCATCGCTCATGGAATCACATGCGATTTCATGTGCGATTTTGTTGCGTTTGCGCATGCGTTTTCTTCATTAGGTATAGGAAAACGCATGCGATTGCCATCAAAAATGTGGAATGCAAATCGCAACGCACCCAAAAACGCGCATTTACGGTACATTGCTGCGTTTTCAATGATTTAAAAAAAAAAAACAAGCGCAAACGCAGAAAAAACGCAGCAGTGTGGCCTAGCCCTAAGTTTATTTTAGTAGACAAGCTTTTCAGGGATCTACCCTCTTCCTCAGGTCAGAGCAGTACCTGATTGAGGAAGAGGGTAGATCCCTCGAACGCTTGTCTACTAAAATAAACAGTAAGGGCTAGGCCACACTAGCGCTTTTTTTGCGCTTGCATTTTTTTTCCATATTATTGAAAACGCGGCAATTACGATTTGCGTTCCACATTTTAAATTGCAATCGCATGCGTTTTTCAATAGTTAATGAAAAAACGCATGCGCAAACGCAACGAAATTGCACATGAAATCGCATGCGATTGCGTTGCAGTGTGGCCGTGCCCATAGTCCATTAAAGGTATCACAGTACTCACAGTACTTTTTACTACATATATTGGACTAATACGGCAAAACAATTTTATTCGAACTAAAAGGCGCCACTTACTGCTTTATCACAGATCTATTTCTATATGGAAGGCAACAATGAAAACGTTTAAGAAATTACAATCATGTTTTCAAACTAGTGTATCTTTAGCCAATGATTTTGTTCTTTAACACAAAAAAACAAAGCTTTACTAAAATGAAAATCAGAACTTTTGGTAAAAACCAATATCCACCATGCTTGCAGCTTTTAATGTTCTAAAATAAACTTCTTGTTAGAGACAAAAGGGATATTAAAGGGACACTAATCAGTACTGTACTCCGTTATGTACATAACCTCTGTTTCTATTATTCACAGCAAGGTGAGAACGCTTATTCCCATCTCCCTGTGAATAATAGAAAGCCCAGGGAACACTACAAGACTTACCTTACCGGAGCTCCACTCTGCTTCTTCTCAGCTGTCAGGAGCACTGTTCTGACCGAGCACCTATCTTCTGCGCATGCGCGCCAATACAAAAAGATAGTCAGCACAGCTGACAGCTAAGAAGCAGACGCGAGTGGAGCACAGGTAAGCCCCCGGACGTTCTGTTATTCACAGGGAGGTGGGAATAAGCATTCTCATCTTCCTGTGAATAATAGAAATGGATTTTAGGTACTTCTAGTTACCAGTTTAGTGTCCCTTTAACCTTTACTGTTACAGGCAGGGTGCAGATTTGATTTTCATTTCACTCTCCTTCAGACCATTCCCACTCCTACATTCCACATACCTGGTCTACTCTAAGTACAGTGACAGCTGCGTTTGTAGCCAGCTTGATACCCCAATGTTTTCCAAGATACGTGTCAACAACGTGACTTTCCAACATGTCTTTCACTGCTGCGCTCTCAGCCTGAAAATATAAAAAAAAGAATATTTCTATTCCTCCATTTCTGGCCATGCTTCACAGTACAGTCCTGAAGGGGTTAAATGGCGACTGGTGGGGGGCCTCATTAAATATATTGGGTATTGGTCATTTCACCTCAATGTCGAATCCCACATTTTTGCTTCCTTCCTGATGCATTGCGTACAGTTTGGAGATAACTTCATTTGCTTTTACTCCAGAATTTTCTGCTAATGCTCTTGGAATGGACTCGAACGCTTCAGCGAATTTCTTAATGGCGTACTGGTCAAGCCCAGGGCATGTCTGGATAATACAAGGCAATAATCATTTAGAAAATAAATAAATATCCAATGTAAAGCAGTCTGATTAGATTTTAACATTGTGTAGAAATCCCCCTTTTCTATGCATTGTGCAGACAGATCACATTGGTATCAGTCGGCACAAATGCGGTGGGGACTGCACACATGGACCCATCCAATCAACAGAAATTAACTGACCCTAATCCCAACTACAGTCGTTCATTTTTATCCCCTACACAATGTGTGTGGCCACCTTTAGTGTTACACCCGTCCATTGCTAGTCAGAGACAGACAGAGCTTTCTAGTTTCCTCTATCAGCCCACCTCCCACTGTCTTACAGGGAGAGCACCCACCAATTCTACAGGGCAAAAAACACCCATAAGGGACATGTAGCCTACATTTCACCAATAACAAAAAAGGCACTGGTATAAACTGAATCTTATTGGCTACCTTATTCCCAATTTAGAATAATAATAATAATAATGATGGACAGAAGACATAATTGCCACCCTGTGTATTTGCTCTTTAAATAGATATTTTTTTACCTCTCCGTAAGATGTAATCTGTTTTGCCAACTCAATTTCAGTTGCCCCACCACCAGGGACAAGGCGTTTATCCTGCAGATTAGTTAGAAGAAAAAACACACAATGAATTGCCTCTTGAACAAATGAGCAGTATTTATTTTATATGACCATTGTGTTCAATCTTACTTACCCTGGTGAGAACTTTGAAAGTATTGACAGCATCGTCTACTGCTCTTTCTACATCGTCCATAAGGTTGTCTGTAGAGCCTCGAATTACAATGGTAGCAATAGCACCATCTTCCTTTTCTAAGAAAAAGGACATAAGGGAATAGGTAATTGGCAAAACACTATGATGGCTTAAAGCTGCAACAAGGTTTTCTTCTGTTTTCTAATACAAAGCAGCTATAGACACTCACTTATTAGCCAGAACTCTAGCAGGGGACCTGCAATACCTACAAGTTCTTTCCAATTACTGGGGGCTTCCCGGTGAGGTCAGCATTAACATTACAATGGGGTTAGCTCATCGGCCTGAAAGCTCATGACTTCAGCACTCACAGGGCACTGCCCTTAAACTTACTTTGAAGGGCAAATGCTGTTTTTGCAAACTTTTTTTTTTTAAAACACAAATTGGGGGTCAAGGCAGCTCTACAACACTTCAGACGATTTCCCAGTAGGGCTAGCTAAAGACCTCTGTTGGGAATGCCAGGCACTCACACACATTATGCACTTTTAACATGCGATCGGATTGTGCGTTAAAATGCCGTGGTGTGGCCAAGCCTTAAGGTGCATGCATAGCACTACCACAGACACAGGAAAAAAACAGGTTACGCTCATTATTTACCAATAGCGACTCATTTTGAATGTGGAGAAGAAAAAAATACAACCAATAACAAAGCAAAAAGAAACCAACAAGTAGACAGAGACGCATTAACAATGCATACCGTGTTTAAATACAACAGCTTGTGTATCCCCGACCTCCGACAAATATACACTGTCACAACGACCCAATTCTTCTGGTGTAGGAGGAGTCTAAGAAGAATGAAATAAAATGGACTAATTATTCCATATCCATAACCGAAATATAGGGATTAACAAGCAGCTAACCCACTAACTTATAAAATTAGTCTGTCATTTTATAAAAACATTCAGAGGCTGTGTGACAAATCTCAACCCACGTTGGTAATTTACACCAGCTAATGGTTAAAGATTGAGAACATCCAGTTATAGGATATGTAAGAAGTCAGAGAACCCATAGGAGGATTTTCTAGAATCAGATGGTATAGCTGGTTACAATAGGGGGTGGTCAAACTAGGAAGTGATGTATATTATATTATCAAAGCTGTACTATACACCCATGTGATGTTGAACATAGTTACTGTAATGTCTGTAGACCCCCATGTGATGTTGAACATAGTTACTGTAATGTCTGTAGACCTGGCTATCTCCATGAATGAAAACAAGGACTTTGGGTACTCAAAGGTTTCTACAGTGTCCTGTCCCCCTAAACGGTTGGCTACTGGAAGCACTGTTTTCAGGCTGGGTACACACCACCCCAAAATTCATCCCAACATTTCAGTGCATCGGTCAGTCGGTGCAAAATATTGGATGGTCTCTTCTGTCCGCTACCAATCGCCGACCATTTGTCCGAATCAGACGCGTTGAAAACCACAGTCAGTCAATCATGCAGTCCTCTATGAACCATGATCCTTCGTCCTGGCCGACTGGTCGGAAGAGCCAAGCGTTCAGTCAGGAAGAAGGATGGGCACGTGTTAACTCACCTTTACAGCTGCACAAAATGGCATAAAAAATCTGCAGTGTTGACAATATGTAATGTACTCACCAGCCTAGGAAGCGCTGTAGCACACACCGTTTTACATAGTCTTCTTAAGTCCCATTTAGAGTTCAACCTAAATGTCAAAAGTCATGTATTAAGCTATGCACATTATAAAATCCAACCATATTTAATAGAGATTGAACAAAATTGCTGGTTCCCCTTTGGCAATACCACAGAGCCAAATGTTGCATGTCAGGGCAAGGCACCTCTTAAAAAGCTATAAGGCTCAAAGTAAAAATAGTCACTTAAGTTCAGCGGAGCAGCCACTGGTGAACAGCCATATGCAAGAAGTTAAAGTAACTATGTTGTAAATCTGTTAACGTGGCTTTAAACCGTGCCTGCAGCGCAATATCCCCAAACTGTGCATTAAGCAGGTTTGCATCCTTATGTCTATCCCATATATGGTAAACGCATGTGTCGAATAGGAACATATATGCAGGGCCAATTTAATAGTCATTGGCAATGCAGATGGTGTTCTCCATCAGATCAAGAAAAGTCAAATATATCTAAGTGGGGCCTGACAAATAACTATGGAGATTAATCATAGTTCACACCACAAGCCAATTAAAAAAAAAAAATACTACCATGAAATGAGATGTAAAAACATCCTATACGGTCAGTATCAAGTAATACTAACAATTTTCAATAGTTTTGTAGAATCCCAACAGGTAAGTTGAGAGGTGCACCCCCTGAGGCCTGTGCCACGTCAGGTAAGTATCAATCCAATATAAAGTTGCAGGGAGGCACACTCAGATAAGAGTTAATAACAAAATTCCATTTATTAAGTGTTCCACATACAAGCCAGGTACACAACGTTTCGGGGTTGGACACTTAATAAATGGAATTTTGTTATTAACTCTTATCTGAGTGTGCCTCCCTGAAACTTTATATTGGATAAAGTAATACTACCAGCAACAGCTGTAGGGATAAATGACCCCAATAACTAGTTAAAGGACAACTAAAGCCATAGAACAACACTGAACCAGAAGGCAGAACACCTTGATATAAAACCAATAATCTGTGTCTTACCTCTCATTTTGATACGGGCACTGAGGAATTTACCTAAATAACATATGGTTTGTGCTTTACTTCACAGCATTCTAGTGTCAGAGTTTGGTCAATGACCTTTATGTTCTGCACATGCTCAGTCCTTGGCAGAAACTTGTTACAGTTGGTCACACCAACTGTTGGTCACACCCATTCGTAATCTGTAGCCAATCCTTTAACAGGAAAGATAAAGCAAGGAAGCCTGTGACTGAGGTCAGGAGGTGTGGTCTGACACTGTCCATACACACAGATACTTCATCCAGTTCTTAACAGGCTTACATTTACTTTAATACGATTTACTGAAGTGGGATTTTATAGTTTATTGGTGTTTATAGGGGGGATGTTTTCAGATTCTGGAGTATATAAAATTGGGTTTACTACTAAATACACAATACAGCTTTTCCAAAGCTTACATCTACTAGCACTTACCGGACCACCATGAGATTGTATTTGTTGGCATAATGAAGAGCCATGTCTGCAACTTTGCCCCCTGTCACTACGACATTCGCCCCAGTATCTGCAATCGCCTTCACTTGCTCTTCCATGAGATTTTCTTCCCCTTTGCTGAAGTTCATCAGTTCTTGTGCATTGTTTATTAGCACAGTGCCCTATAATACATGTCAGACAATGTTGAACAATCCAATTAGAGCCTGGAAATAACCTTTTATTTTATAAAAGTGTGTATCAGAGGGAAAACAGACAAAGCTTTATGCAGTCTTTCCACCTTATATTGCTAAGAACAGCTTGGGAAATGTGACATGGGTTATTTTAAAGGATTAAATGGTAACTAAAGCTAGGTACACACCTAGCGATTTTTCCTCCTGACCGACCGTTCCAGGAGGAAGGACTGTCGGTCGTGGCAAAAGCAGCTGCGTCCGACAGTTACCGCGACCAGTCGTGCGGTCCATAGAGGACCGCACGATCGGACGAGGTTTTCCACCATGTCCATTCGTCCGAACGATCGGTCATGGCTACATTGGGATGCGATAATTTCGGTCCGATCGACCGATACACTGAACTATCGGACCAAAATATCTCTTCATGTGTACCCAGCTTAAGGAAATGCAGAGAAAAATCTGTATGCAGAAATCTTACAATCAATCACTTCTCAACAGCTCCACTACTAATATGTATATTTAATTTAAACCTACCTACAATCTTACATGCAGAAGATAGAAATCCATGCTCCTAAAATAAAGTACGGCAAGAAATGTAGGAACTTCTGGATTTAACGACTTTCAGAAATATTAATTATAAAGTATGAAGGAAAATGGGGCTTATATCAGACTTTCCTATTTTAAAAAGGCTTGTTGAGGGACAATGAAATTTACAGTTTAACTTAAATTATATATATTAAAAGGAGATTTTTATTTACCGTAAAATCTTTTTCTCTGAAGCCGAAGGGGGACCCAGGCACAGCAGGGTTAAAGGACAATTATACTCACCTCCCCCTCGTTCCTTTCCCCCCACTCCTGCAAAGTACCCAGGGTGAGGACCTAAAACGCAAAAAGACCTCACCTCTAGTTACTTTACACAAGTCCTGAAGTACTTACTTGTAATCTCCCTCATCGCTCCGGTCGGATCCTTCCCACTGGCACTGTCAGGGACAGTCCGGGCAGCCAATGGGAAGAAATGCCTCCTTGCAGAGCGCGTCGTCCCATGGGCTGCCTCGCGACCTGTCACTCGAAGTGCCAATGGGGAGGATCGGACCGGAGCGACGAGGGAGATTACAAGTAAGTAGTACAGGACTTTTGTAAAGTACCCAGAGGTGAGGACTTAGCGTTTTAGGTCCTCACCCTGGGTACTTTGCAGGAGTGGGGGGAAAGGAATGAGGGGGAGGTGAGTATAATTGTCCTTTAAGTATTCCACCTCCAGGAATGGACACTTGAATATTGAAGTTTTGCATAGGCTCTGGTGCTCCTCCCCTTACATTATAATCTGCAGCACCAGTAGTTTGCTTCAGTTTTGTCCCAAAGAGGGAGAGTTGCCATAAGAACTTACAACTTTGATAAATACACACTTTAACGCAATCTAAACTGATATAAACACACAGATAATCTATAGAACTAGAATAATAGCGTTTAACAACTTGGTAGTCATAACACATAGGGGGGGGTAGTGCCTGGTAAACAAAATCTCCTTTTCTCTTTCAGCCTTGGGGGACCCAGGCACAGCAGGGGGGGGGGGGGGGGGCAGGATGGTCGTCTCTGCTGAAGCAAACAAATCCAGCCTGTAGAACTTCATGAATGGGTTGATTGCTGCTCTGCAAATCTGATCTATGTAGGATCCCCAATGAGCTGTCCATGAAGCCCCCAGTGCCCTGGTAGAGTGAGCTGCAACCTGCAAGGGAGGAGCAACCCCAGCTTCAGCATAACATCTTGAGATCCATCTAGCCAGAGTTTGAGGCAACATTAGGAGGATGAACAGCGCCTTGGAAGAACGAATAGATTCCATTCTGGAGATGTATATCCGGAGAGCTCCGACTACGTCCAGTGAATGTAACCTTTTCTCTTTAGGAGAAGTTGTCTGAGGATATAGAGCTGGGAGGACGATTTCTGACTTAGGTGAAAAAAGCAAACGACTTTAGGTAGAAAACTTGGGTGAGGTCGAAGAACTGCTTTATCCTTGTGGAAGGAGAGACAGGATGGTTCCACCGACAGAGCTGCCAGCTCTGATGTCCTGCGTATTGAGGAAATGGCTAAGAGGAAAAGAGTTTTCCAAGAGAGGAGAGATAGCGCTACCGACCTTAGAGGTTCAATGGGTGGTCCCTGTAGAACTCGGGAGAACCAGGGGAAGGTCCCAAGGTTGTACAGACTGTCTGCGCGAAGGACGAATGTGAGCCACCCCCTGTAAGAAGGTTTGCACATCCTTTCGTGATGCCAGTCGCGGGTGAAAGAAAATTGACAGAGCTGCAATCTGAACCGTTAAGGCACTGAGAGACAGTCCCTTATCCAATGCTGCCTGTAGACAATGTAGCAGTCTAGATAGGACGAGGAAAACCCCCTGGAAGAGGTCCAATTTATGTATCTCTGCCATATTCGGTGGTAGACTTTTGCGGACGATAAATTTACGTGCGGCCATCATGGTGGGAATGACCGATGAGGGAATGCCCCTCTTCCTCAGAATGGAGGACTGAATAGCCATGCCATCAAATTTAGCTGTTGAAGATCCGGGTGGAAGAACGGACCCTAAGAAAGAAGGTCTGGACAGAGGGGTAGGAGCCAAGGTTCGTCCCATGACATTCTTAGGAGATCTGTGAACCAAGCCCTTCTCGGCTACCTGGGAGCTATGAATATGGTCGTGGTTCCTTCCAACTTGATCTTTTTTAGTACGCGCGGAATTATGGCTATTGGAGGGAAGGCATACACTAACTGGAACTGCCATGGAACCACCAGTGTATCTATGAGGTGCGCCAGAGGATCTCGTGTTCTTGCACAAAATAGAGGAACCTTGCAGTAAAGGTGCGATGCCATGATGTCTATGTCCGGAGTTCCCCACCGCCGAGTCAGATTTGTGAACACCTCCTGATGAAGAGACCATTCCCCCGGATCCAGAGTATGGCAGCTGAGGAAGTCCACTTCCACGTTCAGGATCCCCAGAACGAAGACCACAGAGATCGCTGGAACAGTGTTCTGCTCAGGACAGAATGTGGTGGGCTTCCTCCATGGTCATGTCGCTCCAAGTGCCCCCCTGGTGGTTAATGTATGCCACCGCCGTGGCATTGTCCAACTGGATTCTGACAAGGCTGTTTGTCAGTTGTTCTGTCCAGTGAGAAAGGGCCAGGTATATGGCCTGTAGTTCCAGGACGTTGATCGGAAGAAGGGAGTCTTGTGGTGACCAGATGCCTTGCGTCGTGAGGGGGCCATACACTGCCCCCCATCCTGACAGACTTGCGTCTGTGGAGATCAACGTCCACGGAGGCAGGCAGAGAGTGTTCCCTTTCTAAAGGTTGTGGTCCTGTGTCCACCATACCAGGGACCTCCGGATTGGGTGAGGTAAAGGGATCATGGAGTCCAGAGATCTGTTCCAAACTATCAACATGTGGCGTTGAAGTGGGCGCAGATGGAACTGCTTGGATGGCTGATACCATTTTCCCTGCTGAGCGCATGACTTGACGGATTGAGATCCGTGGCTTTTCCAGAGTCTGGCGGGCTAGTAGCTAAATCGCTTGGATCTTCTCGGAAGAGAGGAGAATTTGTTGTCAGGAAGTGTTGAACAACATGCCCAAAAATGTCATGTGGGGACTGGGAATGAATGATGATTTGCGAGGGTTAATAATCCAAACGAAGGAGGTTAGGGTTTGAGCGCAGGTTTTTACATGTTTTGAGGCCAGGGCGAGAGATGATGCTTTGATCAGCAGGTCGTCTAGGTAGGAGGAAAATACCTTGCAGGTGAAGACCCGAGGGGCCAATGCCAGGCCGAAGGGGAGGGACGTAAAATGATAGTGCCGCTTTCCCACTGTGAATCTCAGAAAGCGATGGGGGCCCTGCCAAATGGCAACGTGTAGATAGGCGTCCTGTATGTCGAGTGACTCGAAATCTCCCGGTTTTATGGGCAGAATGACTGAACGTAGCGAAATGGACCTTCCTGACATACACGTTTAGCGATTTGAGGTCTAAGACCAGGCGGAAGGTTCCGTCTTCTTGGGAACTAGGAAGAGGTTTGAGTAGAAACCTGTGGGAAGTAGGTACCGGAACTATTACTTTGGACCGCAATAGTAGGGCCATTGCTTGGTTTAGGGCTTGCCGTTTGGATGGCACTCTGGGCAGGATGGACAGGAAGAAACATCTTGGGGAAGAGAGATGAACTCTATTTGATATCCTTGAGAGATAATGTCTAGAGTCCAGGAATCTGTGGATGGGTGGTTCCAAGCTCCCCTGAAAAAATGGTGGGTAGTCATATCGATTTTGGTTTTCCGCAGGTGGGGCCGAAAGGACCCCTCCTATTGGACCAGGGTCTGAAAGACGTTTGTCTTCTTGGAGGAGCCTGGACTGATTGCTCGGCAGGAGTTCTTGGGGCGGAAAGGAAGGGTGCCTATGGGGTCTGTTTAGGGGAAGAAAGGAACTTGTAGGTCTGGAGTCCCTGTCTGTAGTCACCAGCTGTCCAAATTGTAGGACCTGTGAAATGGAAACAGACAGGGAGGACATAGAGGCAGCCAACGGCTTATCCCAAGCTGGTTCCTGCTTCTGAGGAGCTAAATTCTGAGTACCTTCTGGTATATGCTTTAAAGAATCTAAAGATTTTCTCATGGCTCTTGACTGACTGGGTCAGTGGGCACAGAAGGAGGGTCATTGGTAGCATTACAAGAATAACACCGTGGACCAAATTGGCCTGCAGGCAGTTTTGATTGACTGGTCGTACATACGGGGGCTGTCTATTTCCCTTATGGTGGAACGGGAGAGACCCCTTGCTGGCCATAGGTATGGAAGGGATAGCCAAAGAAAGAAAAAAACTTTTTTTTTTAAATTACAAAATGATATATAGTCATATATTTTGTAAGTTTAGGCTAGAAGGAAAACAAGGAGAGACATAGGAATCCTAGCCCCAATGATATACTCGAACAGGCTGTCTGAAGATTCCAAAAAAGGAGTGCTGTCAGAATGCAGGTGCTGCATAGAGTACAGGAGGAGGGAGCTGATGTGCAGAGCCAATCGATATATGCGAACGCCGAGTCACTTGTAGGAGTAGAACGTGTGCTGTGGAGCCAGGGAAGCGGGTACTGGAACTCTTCTGCAAGAGCCAGAAGTCCCGCCCCCGAGAGAGGTAAGAGCGCACCAAGGGAGAAAAGGAGGGTATGCGAGGACCAGCAGGGAGAAGCTCCCGCCCATCTGAGGACCCCAGGGCCTTACCCAAGGGTATGACTATCCGTTGGATGCCGGATACGGCGGAAGGAGAAGGATGGCTGCAACAGTGTGGATCTATGAAGTTGTTGAGCTTCCAGTAAGTACACCTTGATCCCTGATAGGAGGTAAGTGCAAGGCTTTCCAAGGGATGTGGTCTGCACTAACAGAGGAGGTGGGAAATTCCCTGGTCTGTGTGCTCACATGTGAAAGAGCTGGGAGGGGTTACCTTCCAGCTGTTCCTGAGGTAGATCTTCAGACTCTGTTCCAAGAGTAGGAATGTTTCACATCGGATGTGGGAATAGGCAGGGTCTGTGAGAGGTCCAGTGGGGAAGGCTGGAAAGGGTTACCTTCCAGCTGTCCCTATGTAATATCTTGATAGAAGAGGAGAGTAGACCAACTCCTGAGCGGACACTTGAAAAACTGAAGCAGGCTGCTGATGCTGCAGAATATAAGGTAAGGGGAGGTGCACCAGAGCCTATGCAAAACTTTAATTACTCAAGTGTCCACTCCTGGAGGTGGAATACTTAACCCTACTGTGCCTGGGTCCCCCAAGGCTAAAAGAGAAATATATATTTATTTCTACACCACGCACTTTGGTAACACTAGTGCAATGCACACATGCTTCTGATCACGCATGAGAATCGAACACCAGTGCATTCTAATGTGACTGAGCACACTGTGTGTTGTGCTCCGTGATCACCATTTTTGGTGCAGATAACATGCACTCTTATAACAGAATACCGTGAAATTCACATGGCATACGCATTGTAAAGCAGGTAAAATGTGCTGCATTGCTATCATGCTCTTCACCTGCCTTACTGTGCATGGATAGTGTGGTCACAGCCCAATAAAAAGTAAAATCTGCAAGTGTCCAAATAAAATAGAAAAAAAACTGTATTAATCTGTAAGATTCTGTCTGTCATCTTTGAAAGATAAAGGTTAAACACAGTCACGAGCATTCTCACTATATGAAAGGATAGGGAGATCTTTCTTGACTGCCATACATCTAATGATAACGGACGACTTCCTATACTTTAGTACAGGGGGCGGACCTGTACCTGCCGTCAAATAATGTTGAACATTCGGTGGCATTGGAAACAGTCCTTTTTGGCCCATTATAGGTTGTGTGTGTACCAAGCTTTTAGCTCAACAGTAACAGCAAAAATTCCAAGCTTTAGAGTGGAGACAACTTAACATACCTTTGTTTCAGTTATCATCCCATCAAATGGACAGGAATAAACGGCTATTTTGGCCTCTTTTACTGAAGTAACATCTCCTTCTGTTTCTTTCTTGAAAACCATGCCATGAAGGACTGAAGACGAACAAACACCAGATCCCTAAAAATCAATTTCATGGGTTTTTTTTGTTGTTGTTTTAAGAAGATATTTTGACAGCATTAAATATTACTAAAGAGAAATTTAAAGGATGAAGCACAAAGTAGCACTTACCAAGATTTTACATACTCTGATATTATCAACATTGAAATGTCCAGATTCTGAAAAGATAGAAACTGAAAGAAGAATAGATTTAGTTTTACGTCATGCCGTTACACACAAGGCCATGTTATAAAATATATTTATACAGTCTGTAACATCCTTACCACATGCCTGGGCGATCAGTTTAGACAGGAACTGCTCATTGCCGTATTGTTTGCTAATTATAGAAGTCTGAAGAAGAGAAGTAACTTCGTTGAGGTCACATAGATTCTTGGCAGAACTGCAGACCAGATCAGGGAGTATCTCTAAGGCTTTCTTACAGGCTTTTTCATACCCCTCAATCACCTGTGAAAGTGATTAACACAGACGTTAAGTTATAGTTTGGAAAGATTTTAAAAGAACAGCAGATTATGAATATAAATTTCTGGTGGGTTGTCTGGTATCTCCCTGCAACCCCAACTGCTAATTTTACCAGTTTATTACATGCATTTGTAACCAGATATTTAATGATCATTTCTATTACTTTCTGGAAAAGGTATCTGCCTCCTCCCTCTGTTCAATGAGCTATTTTTAAGTGTGAGCATGAGCAGTTGAAGCATCAGGTGAATGTTTTGTTAGTAGTCACACCCTTGAATGACTGCATGGAGAGTGTAGCCAGCTTACTCTGCCAAAATGGAGGCTATAATTATACTTAAATATATGCTTAGTAATACATCTAATAACGGGTTGGGGCAGGTAACCAACATGTGACCAATTTTTTGGGATAGACATGCCCTTCAAATATATAAAAAGATAAATATATATATTTTAGTGTAATTTAAGAATTGGTTTATTTCGGAGAAACAATACATTAGTATATTTATGCTAATGAATACAGCTTCCGTGCAAATACATCTTTTATACTTAAAATGGGTGCCCTTTAATTACATGTCAGTCTTGGTTGTAATAGTGTAACAAGTTTATATCAATGTTCCATCTTTCAGTGTAATAACAGCTATAGACTACCGTCTACAACATAAAAGGATAAAGTGATAACGGCAGTTCCGGGATATCTTAAATTTGCTTTTATTCACACTACATATTTCAGGCTCGTGGGCCTTTATCAAATGATAATCACATGAAGTGTAAATATAAAAACAAATTTATGGTATCCACGAGAGTTGTCGTTTTATGCCTTTATCAGTTACTATTGGATGTGTCTGGGCCGGACATAAAAACCATAAACACAGATTAACATAAATGCCCACCTCTGACACGGACAGTCCCATTCTAAGAAGTTCTTCAGCGAGTTCAAGCAAAGCACCGGCAAATACCAGCACAAAATTTGTTCCATCGCCGACTTCTTGCTCTTGCATGTGGGAGGCCATTACAATCATTTTAGCAGCTGGATGCTGAACCTAAAATAAACAAGCAATTCTTATTTTAGTAACAGTACTAAAGTGTATCGAATGTAGCTACCACACAAAGCACTTTTATTAAAACCAATGTCTTTTTTTTACACTTACTTCTAGTTCCCTTAAAATGGTGGCTGCATCATTAGTTACAAACAATTTCTCCAAATGATTAATGACCATTTTGTTCATTCCTAAGAGATAAAAAAAATGGAACACAGTCAGTTATATTTAAAGAAAAAAAAAACCTTTAAACATCCAGACACACAAAATAAAATAACACAAATGCAAAACATGAAACTTTGGCAGTGGAAACCCCTGAGAGGTGGAAATAAAGACCACTAGCAATAGTGTAATAATGCATCATTAAAGGGTATCTCCACTCGTTTTTGGAACTTTTTGGAATCCAGTTCTATTGAAGAACGGGAGGTAAAGGAGCTGTGCCTTACCTTCCGTTCTTCAATAGAACACACAGGAGCTCCCCCGGCCTTGGTCTGACAGGTCCCGACGGACCTTGTCTTCTATGCGCAGAAATCGCCATGCGCATAGAAGCAAGGTCGTCGGGACCTGTCAGACTACGCGCCGGGGGAGCGAGCAAGTTTCTTACCTTCTCTCCTGGCTCCTGTGTGTTCTATTGAAGAACGGAAGGTAAGGCACAGCTCCTTTACCTCCCGTTCTTCAATAGAACTGGATTCCCAAAACTTCTAAAAACGAGTGGAGATACCCTTTAAGTGTAAGGTCCCACTACGTGTGTTGCGTTTTCCATTTTGCAAACCACAATGTAATTTAAAATATAATGGAAATTGCGAGAATCAGTTCACACTACATAATTTGCATTCCAAAACCATGCGGGCTGTTTTTTTAACCGCATGCGTGCACCTTTGGTGCGTGCCAGAATCACACTTTAAAAATAGTCTATGGGAACGCAAAAAAAAAAAGTGGACAAACTTAAGAGTTTTTTTTACCTTAGTTCCTGTTTTATTTTGACAAAATCCGTTACGGACACACATAGAAAAACAGGTCTTAAAAGAGAACTAAAGTCCCCAGACAACATTGTCCCAATAAACAGAACACATTCACAAACACACAACAAGCTTTGTCTCATCACTCCCTTTGCTGTGGATGTTGGGTGATTTATGAAAATAACCTGTGAGTACTTAGGGGTCAGCTCCCATAATTCACCTTATCTGGGAACACCCCGTGCGCAGTACACATTTACAGGAAACTGCAGTCTTGGTTCCTGGAAGCTGACACTCAGATTTCAGTGCATTACAAATGCTCATGTCCCTAACAATGATAAATTCCTTTGCTTTTCATACAAAAAAGAAAAGTAATCTTTGCATGTATGTCTTTGCTAGCATGGATGAAAGAAACGAAACATTTAACATTTCAGCAAAAAAATAAAAGTATGGGGAATCGAACCAGCAGCCTTCTATACTGTGTCTTTCTACCACTATGCCACAATAGCTAATAGTACATGTCTATCTTTTGCTAGAGACATAATAAAAACAAAAACAAAGGAAGCATGGGGAATAAAACCTGTGCCCCAGTAGTCTATTATTTTACTAACCCAACACTTTAGCAGAGCAAGCCACCAGTGAACTTGCTATATATATAGCAGTACATTTCAGTAAGTGTCAGTAAAATCAGGTCACTATTTTGTATTGCTACTGGAAGGCTGTCAGCAATTCATACTGGATGCTAAATAAATAACAGAGCTGCTATATATAAAGTTTGTACATATGTAGAAACTTTATATTTTTCTAGAAACATGGAAACAAACAAAAAAGCAATAAACTCAGGCAGTAGACTGTTACATTGTTTCATAAGTAAACTCTGGGATTAGAACTTGTGACTTCTTGGTGTGTTTGTTCCTTAACACACAGCATTTACATTGTGCGCCACCAGCAACTCAACTGAATCCTGGGGTCAGGGGGGCGTGGCTCTTTGAAGCCAACATGGGATATGAGTTGTACTGGCAACAACATGGAAGCCTCCTTTGTTACAGAATCTATTACTTATATCTACTAAATGCAAATAACTAGAGAAGAATCTTTTAATGTATAGGTATTCTGGGGAGAAAAGCTTTCACATTAGGATTTAAAAAAATTAAATTTAGTTCTCCTTTAACACTCAAACGAACCGGAAAACGCATGATCCTAAACGCACTCAAAATGGACAACGCAACGCACAGTGGGACCAAACCCTTACTATAATAATGTATGTAGTGCAAGGTCATCTAGTGATAAGGGATTACAGAACAGTTAAAAGTTTCACAAGAACTAGTGTGTCAACTGATTTACATCTAATACACTTATACACCGCATAAACTCTTCAGGGCAGAGACTATCTAGGAAACAGACTTGGATCACGTTATGTTAATACATACAAACTTGGATAGGCAATGGTACACAGCGAAAATTGCCTATGAGTGTATGTTTGGCTGTGTGTAGTTTGTATCTGCTCTTATTTATATATTACCTTCGAAAGCCCCCCTTTCTGTTATATTATGTATCGTTCTGCTGTCTACCCAAAAAGAAAATATACAGAGAACGCTAGTTTACCATTTGGTCCATAAGCTGTACGAGTAGTATGGGCAAGCTCTTTACAGGCCTGGATATTACGGAACACTGCTTCTTCCAATCCAGAATAATGCTGCAAAAAGATAACCAAACGAAAATCTGAATGTAAAATAGCAAAGTAACCCAACAGTCTATAGTTACAGATGCAATGCCTATTTTCTACCATTCCCAAACAGTTTTTGGTTGATAAACTGATTGAAATCAATCAGAAGTCAAAGTAATGGTTTGTGGGGATACAAAGTTTTAACAGACAACTAAATAACGAAACATACCATGTAAGCTCCTACAGGACCTTGAGAAGATAAGCTGAGGAGCGCAATATCGGGTTAGTTAGATACTGGCTCTTGCTCGTTTAATTGAAGAACCGGAGGTTAGACATAGCTCCTTTTCCTCTCGTTCTTCAATTAAACTGAAAAACCCAAAACTCCCTTTTGGCAGTAGAGATAACCGCAGCAACAGTATATAGAAACTGGACAGTCCCAGCAGCCTTGAGGTATATCCGATCCTCTGGTTTCTGTTGGAGTGCCTGATCCTCCTCACGACGTTTACTCTGAGGGGGGCGTAATACAGGCAACCCATACATGTTAACCATTCAGTGGTATGAGGAGCTTCCATACTAGTAGTCCTTCTTTCTTAAGACATATAGAGGAATCGGAATATGGGCTGTTTCTATTTTTCCGAGGCAAACCCGCACTGCTAGCAGAGGGACCATAGCGTAGGTCCTCTCACTCTCTGGACTGGCTAAGAGATCTCTCTCTTATGAGACTCCAGATAGGGATCTCTTTTTCTTTTCCTAAACCATATTAGTAAGAGATGATCGATTTTTATTATTTTTGTGTTACTGGCTAGCAGCTAAGAGCCTTAGTAATTGCCAGTGTGGGAAGAGAATTTCTGATTTTCCACACACAAATATTCTCTCTATTAGCGGGTTCCCAATTTTTGCTTTGTGTTGTATATTTTTATCAGAATTTTTAACGTATACCTAATAAAGAATATATTTTTTAATATTAGTCACTACACCTACTGTTGCATATTCAGTCAGGGTAATCCGATAGGGGTATAATGTGTTTTCTTTGTTGCATTTATCTCTATTTATCCCCATTTACCCTATCTCAAATAGTTCATCAGCTGGCTTGTGCTTCACAATACTCCTTTTCTTTGCCTTAACCCATTTATTCAGGGTTGTTCCACTGAATAAATGGGTTAAGGACCCACTTCATAGCAAAAGTGTGTGCGGTTCCTAATTTTTCTAAATTATATTCACAAAGTTTGCCGCCACAACCAATAGGGTGACAAAGCTTGCAAGACTTCTTAACAGCTCAAGGCCTGAAAACAGGAAGTGTTCACGCAGGAAGTAATATTGTTGAACCTTTCCAGCAATAGGGGCCATGAAAGTATCTAACTGGACAGCTCCTCCCTTTTCCAATGATACACACAAAGCAGGTCATTCCCATTGGGACAGGTAAGGTAGTAAAGTTTTGACATCACACCTGAGCATCTATGGTAAGGAATTGCTTTAAAGGGACAGTTCAGTGAAAATTATCAATATTCATTAAATTGTTAGTTTGT
The DNA here is from genome assembly GCA_019447015.1 of Hymenochirus boettgeri. Taxonomy (NCBI): domain Eukaryota; kingdom Metazoa; phylum Chordata; class Amphibia; order Anura; family Pipidae; genus Hymenochirus; species Hymenochirus boettgeri. The sequence continues at coordinate 30,169,994 of CM033470.1, read as the reverse complement.
TTAATGCCTTCTTAGTTATTCTACATATTCTCTCCCATTTTGAAAAATCGGTTTAATCTATTCCCCTTGCTGTTGACATTAGTGAGCTGACATTTCATGTTCCAACGGTCCTTCTTCCCAGGATGCACCACTTCCTTGGAATGTTCCTAACAGTAATTTCTACTGATTGGCTGTTGGATGGGTCAAACAGGCTCAGATCTCTACTGAGCAACTGAATCAACCCAGGGACTGGGTCAAGAGCAAGACCATAACGGTCTCAACTAGGGATCCTAAAACAGGAAGTCAGTATTTCGGAAGCATTTATTTATACACAGGCAAAATACTAAATTGGCAGATTAAGGCCATTGGGATGGAAAAATACTGCTCGTTCTTCTTAAAACTAAATCAGTGACAGTGAGGGAGATGAAATAAAAGTTCTTATCATTAAAAATTGTGATAATTTTGCCCCAACCAATCAGATGTTAGTTTTTAAATGTTAAATAACATCTGATTGGTTGGGGCAAAATTAGCACCTTTTTTAACGATAAGGAGTTTTATTGAATGACTGAACTTCCTTTATATAGAAATACAATATATCGTTGGAATCGGTGGTTTCTGGGCTCTAGGCGATGTACACAGGCTGCTCCGAGTCATTCCTGGGCCAAATTAACATCAGATGAGAGCAAAATAGGCGGGGTGTTTAGGTTATAGCCGCCAGTGGGGATGAACCTTTAGAAACTACAAGGCATGCTGGGAGTTGTTGTTCCCATTACTGCCCTTCATTGTGGACACATTACCCAGTGATCCAGGTAATAATAATCAGTAAAACGCACTTTACGCCTTAGTTCCCCTTTAACATCTGATTGGATGAAGATTGTAATGTGTGTCGGTTTACAAACCCAATTCAATCTCTTGTAAACGTCTACTCTCAGCAGGGCTGGTGGGGGACCATGGGAGTTGGAGTCCTTCTGGAACCTTCCATGTCTCCCACGTGGTCACCACCAGGCCCCGCGATCTTTCCCCCCCCCGTTACCTTGGTTCCTTCTTTCATCATTTGGGCGAAGCCCGGGGCCTTGGGGACGTGCAGCGCCATCACAGTGTGTGAGCGGACGGAGCTCAGAGCGCGATGGAACCGGCAACAGAGAGAAAGAGACAGGGCAGGCGGCGGCTTCCCAGAACTCCTTGCTGCCTAGACAATACCAATAGATCCGCCGAGGCAATAGATTCAGCTCGCAGCGCGGCAGGCAGCGAGGGAGATCGATTGTATCTGGAGCAGCTGGTCAGCCTGGCCTATGATTGACAGTGGGCGGGGTTTGGTGCATCCTGTCACGGTTAGGGGCGGGATTTAACATTGATTGTCCAGGCTATGGGGTGTGATTTAGTATTGGTTGTCATGGTTAGGGGCGGGGTTTCGTAATGACTGTTGCGGCTAGGGGGCGGAGGTTTGTATTGGTTGGAACGGCCAGGGGACGGGATTTTGTGTTGATTGTCACAGCTAAGGGGCGGAATTTTGTAGTGATTGTTACGGCTAGGGGGCGGGGTTTGGTGTTGATTGTCGCGGCTAGGGGGCGGTGTTTTGAAGTGATTCTCTCGGTTAGTGGGCAGGGTTTGGTGTTGATTGTCCCGGCTAGGGGGTGGGGTTTTAAAGTGATTATCACGGCTAGAGGACGGGATTTTGTAGTGATTGTCACGGCTAGGGGGCGGGGTTTTGTGATTGTCGCGGCTAGGGGGCGGGGTTTGTCACAGCACTAATACTTATTAAGCACTGTACTTATTAATATTAATGAGTATTATTAAAATAAAGGGATAATAACCCCGTACATGTCCCCCTGCAGCCCTCCTGCTTTACCCACACTGCCCAGTGCTGTCTTCAGCACAGGGAGTGGAACTTTAGAACTCCAAATGTTTGGTCGCAGGTTCTATATAAAAATCTGGAGTGACTGGGCGAGACCCCCAGTAACTGTGGGGAGATAAGGGCGACTGTCACATGGAAAGATTTCTGTCTCGTTATGTGGGAGCTGTAAAACCGATTGCCTCATTCCTCTCACCCTGTTCCTGCAACGTTGTACCCCCTGGTGGAAGCTGGGAGTAGAAATGGGGGGGCACGTTTATAAGGGTCCCTGCCGCCTTCTGGCCTATTGACGTAAGGAAGGGGTAACGAATCCCAAACACAGCAAATGCCTTTACTTCAATGGGTTAAAGGTTCATGTAAGCAAGATTTCTCTTTTTAAATAATGTGAGTGAGTGCTCCCCTATACCTTGTTAAGGGCCCTATTAAACCTACATTTCATTAAATTGGTATTCAGGTAGGAAAGGTTATGACCAAAGATTGCTGGATCATTATTCACTCACTGGAACCCCCTGAAATAGAATACAGGGGAATAAACAGTCCCTTAACAGGCACACACACTGTAATTAACACAGATAGAAAGAGTTGGCAATAACCACCTGTACCATCATATTAAACACAAGTCTCAGTGCTGTATAGCAGTTTAATCTTAAACATTAGATGTGGCCCCTATCGGTGCTTTATCCACAGTGGTTTTCAGGTAGGACTAGGAGGCTATATCTGTCATAGGAAAAATAAGAAGATTGTCTCCCCCCTGTGGTTGCTCCCCTGGTAGATACACCTCTGCTGGGTTTTTTTGTATGGCCCCTTAATGTATTTATACACAGTAATCATATCCCCACGCAAGCGCCTTTTCTCCAGCGTACATAATTGGAACTTTTCCAGTCTCTCTTCATTTTCAAGCTCCCCCAATCCCATTATTAATTTAGTTGCCCTTCACTGAACCCTTTCCATTTCAAAGATGTCTTTTTTGTACACAGGATTCCAAAATTGCATTGCATATTCCAAACAGGGCTGCCAAGGTGTCCCTATTTGGACAAGATTTCCCTGACTGCAGAACCCTGTGGCACCCCACTTAACAACAACAAGTAACATTTGTAAAGCGCTTTTCTTCCATAGGACTCAAAGCGATGACTTTAGTCCATAATGATGAAGCCCCATGAACAACTACTCTCTGCATCCTATTCATTAACCAATTTTCTATCCATGTACAAATGTGACTCCCCAGACCAACAGACCTCAGCTTATACATTAGCCGCCTAGGTATCCCACCCCTCCCACATCTCGCGGGAGTCTCCTTCATTCTGGGGTGGTCTCCCGCACACCCGCGAGACCACCCCAGACTCACGGACTTGAGAGGAGACTTGAGTCTTTCTGTGGCCACGCCCTGTAACACCCCAGGAATGCCTCTAATTCCTCCCTAACCCCGCCTCCAATCACCCCTAGAATGGTGGCCCCACCCCCATATGATGTCACACCCTGCTCGCCATGCCCCCTTCTCCACCCTGCCCAGAAGCCTGAAAGGGCAGGTTGGAATGTCTGGTCGCCTATGGGGGACTATATCAAAAGCCTTTGCAAAATCCAAGTAAACTACATCTACTGCTATGCCAGAGTCAAAATTTCTACTTACTTCCTCATAAAAGTCAAGCAAGTTAGCTTGACAAGATCTATTCCTCCTAAATCCATGCTGGTTACTACTTATAATGTCAATCCTTGAAACATACTCTAGAACATGTTCCCTTATTAAACTTTCCAGTATCTTTCCCACCACTGAAGTTAAACCTACAGGCCTGTAATTACCCGGCTCTGAACAACTACCCTTTTTGAATATTGGAATAACATCAGCCTTTTTCCAATCCAGAGGCACACCACCGGACATGAGGGAATCTGCAAAAATAAGAAACAATGGCCTAGATAAAACTGAACTTAGCTCCCTAAGTACCCGAGGATGTATTTTATCCGGTCCAGGAGATTTATTAATATTAACCTTATTTAGTTCTTTCTGTACCATATTTTTGGTTAATCAAAGTAAACTTGCATCTTTTACATTATTATTGCTACTATACTCTGATATCTGTACTTGGCTCTTCTATAGTGTATACAGAGTAAGCAAAATACATTATCGCCATCCTAACTAACCTATCCCCATTAATTAATGATGCCATATTCTCTCTTTGTCAAGAAACCAAGTTTAAATCTAACCTCTCATTCTATCTCTCTGAGCACAGCACAGCATAGGACTGTTGACACTGCACCAGTTATTACTATGGCACTTCCACCCTTTCCTATGTATCTGTATTTTACCCACCTAATTCGATTGTAAACTCTATGGGGCAGGGACCTCTTTCCTCATGTTACATGTTTCAAGCACTTGTATATTTCATGATGCTCATACTTATTTATATATTTATTTATTGTCTCCCGTGTACTCCTTTTTGCATTCTATATTGTACAGCGCTGAATCCCCGAATGGCACTATACAAATAAACATATACATACCCTTTATCCAACACCCCACTCTGTTTGCTGACAACTCATGTCCCTCCAGCTTTAGGAGCCCTTTATCACCTCCTCTGTGTCTTAATGGACCCACGCTCACACATCTCACACATCTCCACTTACAGCTCCACTGCAAACAACTGACACACGTTTCACATCCACACCGGATGCTTTGTCAGGGTTCAACATTACACACGCATCAGGTTTGGACATGAAACAGGGTCTTTATATGTGGGTAGAGGGCTGATACGTGCTATACAGCACTAAGGCATGTGTTTAATATGACGGTATAGGTGGTTATTGCCAACTCTTTATATTGTTTTTTTAACAGTGTGTGCCTTTTAAGGGACTGTTTAATCCCCTGTACTCCATTTCAGGGGGTTCTTCTTTTTTTGGTGAAGTATTGATTCCCTTGCGGCACAGCCCTTTATAACAGGGTGATCACTATATACAGCATTACTTGTTAGGGAGCACAGACACCTTCCAGCCTTTTTAAGTATTTTCTATGCACACTGCTATGAAAGTCGCTAGGGATGAGAACATGAAAGCTGCTGTTAAACTGAATTTCATTTTCCAGCCTCAGTTGCAGACAGCTTGCAGGAACATTATCATTAAAAAGTAAAATAATCGTGTTGCCTTTTTTATATTTACTCTGTTCCTTGCAAAAGAGAAAGATTGTAAATGTACCTGTTTTCTTTGCGTTAGCTCTGGTGGGTTAGTCGACTACTCTTCTTTTTCTTTTAGGTTTCTACTTTTAGTAAAACACAGCCTATGAGCTTATATGTTCAAATCCCTAGATTTACCCTAGATTGATGCAGGACATAAAAAAAAAAATAATTCTAGATTCCAGTTTATGCCGATACTGGTACCAGGTCAATAATAGTAAAAAGAAAATAAAGTTATGCTGTGTGCTATTTTGTGGCTTCCGTCACTGACTGTGGTTAGTTTCACACCTGTCCCCAACTAGTAACCTAAGTATAGATGTGAAGATACCTCCACAATAGCTGAAGATCGTCCATACACAAACCAATTATCCATAATGGACGTTCGTCAGGCAATATGGAGGAATCTTCGCATCTTAAGACTTAACACTTTTCATCTTGGCTTCCATTGTTTTAATGCCCATTCATACTGATATCCGTATCACTAGCTAACCTATTGAATCCTTTGCAATCTGGATTCCGTCCTGCGCGTTCCACTGAGACTGTGTAAAGTTGTGAATGATCTTCAGGTTGCAGGCCAATGGTCACTTTTCTATTCTTATCCTTGTTGACCTCTCCTCTGCATTCAACACAGTTGATCATTCCCTCCTAATGCAGATACATCACTCCTTGGGCATTTGGAATGAAGTGACATGCAGGTTTCTATCCTATCTCTCTAACCAAACTTACTCTGTATCTTGTGCTAATAACACCTCTTCTCCAGTTCCTCTTAGATTGGGGGTGCCGCAGGGGTCTGTTCTTGGACCCTTATTGTTCCCCCTCTACCCTATTGCCTTGGGAGATGTCATTTGCTCTTTTGGCTTCATGGAACCATTTATATGCAGATGATACACAAATCTACTTGTCCACTCCTAACTCCTGACATCCAATAACGTGTCTCTGACTATCTCCTTTCCTGTCCCATCTTTCTCCATTCTCTGTTGACCCCCATTTCTCCTATGGGCATTCCACCTAGGGGTAATTATTGACTCCTCTCTCTCCTTTTCTAACCACATTAACTATGTTGCAGAAACTTGGTGTTTTTTTCTTCACAATACAGGTTCCTTTCTCTCCAGACTACCACTATGTTTATGCATGCTCTCATCCTATCGTGTCTGGAGTGTTGTAACCTACTACTTACTGGTCTTTCTGCTTCCCACCTCCCTCCCCTTCAGTCCATACTAAACTCTACCACACGTATTGTTTCGCTCTCTAATAAACAGGATCCCAAATCTGCTCTATACTGGACAACAACCTGGCTCCCTGTTAAACAGTGCATTATATGCAAAATTCCTCACCTAACATCTAAATCCCTTCGCTCTGCTGCTGCTCCTTATATTTCCTCTCTAGTGTCCCCATATGTTCCTGCCCGTACCCTCCTCTCATCACAGAACCAGCTCCTGTACAGACCCCCCCACTCATACTGCTTCCTCTCGCCTTAAACCTTTCTCTCTTGTGGCTCCTGTCCTCTGGAATTCTATTCCCCTCTCTCTGAGAAAGCTCAATTAGCAGGTTTAAATCTAGCCTTACATCCTACCTACCTGGTAACCAGAACAGTATATGATATCTATATATCTATATATGATAAATACTCCTTACATCCTACCACCCTGTAACCAGAACAGTATATGGTGTCTATATATCTATAATGATAAATCTACCCTTACATCCTACCTATCTGGTAACCAGAACAGTATATGGTATCTATATATCTATATATGATAAATCTACCCTTACATCCTACCTATCCGGTAACCAGAACAGTATATGGTTCTATATATCTATATATGATAATCTACCCTTACATCCTACCTCTCGTAACCAGCACAGTATATGATATCTATATCTATATATGATAAATCTACCTTACATCCTACCTACCTGGTAACCAGAACAGTATATGGTATCTATATATCTATATATGATTAATTATCTTACATCCTACCTATCTGGTAACCAGAACAGTATATGGTGTCTATATATCTAGATATGATAAATCTACCCTTACATCCTACCTATCCGGTAACCAGAACAGTATATGGTGTCTATATATCTATATATGATAAATCTACCCTTACATCCTACCTACTGGTAACCAGTACAGTATATGTATCTAATATCTATATATGATTAATCTATCCTTACATCCTACCTATCTGGTAACAGCACAGTATATGGTGTCTATATATCTAGATATGATAAATCTACCCTTACATCCTACCTATCCGGTAACCAGAACAGTATATGTGTCTATATATATTATATGATAAACTACCCTTACATCCTACCTATCCGGTAACCAGCACAGTATATGGTATATATATATCTATATATGATTAATTATCCTTACATCCTACCTATCTGGTAACCAGAACAGTATATGGTTGTTATATATCTAGAAATGATAAATCTACCCTTACATCCTACCTATCCGGTAACCAGAACAGTATATGGTGTCTAATATCATATAGATATAAATCTACCCTTACATCCTACCTATCCGGTAACCTGCACAGTATATGGTATCTATATCTATATATGATAATCTATCCTTACATCCTACCTATCTGGTAACCAGCACAGTATATGGTATCTATATATCTATATATGAAAAACTACCCTACATCCTACCTATCTGGTAACCAGCACAGTATATGATATCTATATATCTATATATGATAAATCTAGCCTTACATCCTACCTACCTGGTAACCAGCACAGTATATGATATCTATATATTTATATATGATAAATCTACCCTTACATCCTACCCATCTGGTAACCAGCACAGTATATTGTATCTATATATCTATATATGATAAATCTACCTTAACATCCTACCTATCTGGTAACCAGCACAGTATATGGGATCATATATCTATATATGATAATCTACCCTTACATCCTACCTATCCGGTAACCAGCACAGTATATGATATCTATATATCTATATATGATAAATCTACCCTTACATCCTACCTATCCGGTAACCAGCACATTATTGGTATCTATATATGATAAATCTACCCTACATCCTACATCCGGTAACCAGCACAGTATATTGATATCTATATATCTATATATGATAAATCTACCTTACTCTTACCTATCTGGTAACCAGCCAGTATATGATATCTATAATCTATATATGATAAATCTACCCTTACATCCTACCTACCTGGTAACCAGACAGATATGGTATCTATATATCTATATATGATTAATCTATCCTACATCCTACCATCTGGTAACCAGAACAGTATATGGTCTATTATATAGATAGATAAATCTACCCTTACTCCTACCTATCGCGTAACCAGAACAGTATATGGTGTATATATATCTATATATGATAAATCTACCCTTACATCCTACCTATCCGTAACCAGCACAGTATATGGTATCTTATATATCTATATATGATTAATCTACTTACATCCTACCTATCCGGTAACCAGACAGTATATGGTCTATATATCTATATGATTAATCTATCCTTACATTACCTATCCGGTAACCAGACAGTATATGTGTCTATATATCTAGATATGATAAATCTACCCTTACATCCTACCTATCCGGTAACCAGAACAGTATATGGTGTCTATATATCTATATATGATAAATCTAACCTTACATCCTACCATCGGAACCGCACAGTATATGGTATCTATATTCTATATATGATTAACTCCCTTACATCCTACCTATCTGGTAACCAGCACAGTATATGGTATCTATATATCTATAATGATAAATCTACCTTACACTACCATACTGGTAACCAGCACAGTTATGATATCTATATATCTATATGATAAATCCTTACATCTACCTACTGGTAACCAGCACAGTATATGATATCTATATATTTATATATGATAAATCTACCCTTACATCCTACCATCGGTAACCAGCACAGATATGTATCTATATATCTATATATGATAAATCTACCTACATCCTACCTATCTGGTAACCAGCACAGTATATGGATCTATATATCTATATGATAAATCACCCTTACATCTACCTATCCGGTAACCAGCACAGTATATGATATCTATATTATCATAATGATAAATCTACCTTACATCCACCTATCCGGTAACCAGCACAGTATATGATATCTTATATCTATATATGATAAATCTACCTTACTCTACCTATCTGGAACCGCACCGTTATGGTATCTATATATCTATATATGATAAATCTACCTTACATCCTACCTATCTGGTACCAGCACAGTAATGGTATCTTATATCTATATATGATAAATCTACCTTACTTCCTACCTACCTGGTAACCAGCACAGTATATGATATCTATATACTATATATGATAATCTACCCTTACATCCTACCTATCTGTAACCAGCACAGTTATATATATATCCTATATGATAAATCTCCTTACATCCTACCTATCTGGTAACCAGCACAGTATATTGGTCTAATATCTATATATGATAAATCTACCCACATCCTACCTAATGGTAACCAGCACAGTAAATGATATCTATAAATCTATATATGATAAATATACCCTTACATCCTATCTATCTGGTAACCCACATAGTATATGGTATCTATATATCTTATATGATAAATTACCCTACATCCTACCTATCCGGTAACCAGCCACAGTATATGATATCTATATATGATAAATCACCCTTACATTCTACCTATACTGGTACCAGCACAGATAATGATATCTATTATCTATATATGATAAATCTATCCTTACATCCTACCTACCTTGTAACCAGCACAGTATATGATATTATATACATATATGATAAATCTACCTACCTCCTACCTATCTGGTAACCAGCACAGTATATGATATCTATATATCATAATGATAAATCTACCCTTACATCCTACCTATCTGGTAACCAGCACAGTAATGAATCCATATATCTATATATGATAAATCTACCCTTACATCCTACCTATCCGGTAACACAGCACAGTATATGATATCATATATCTAATATGATAAATCTAGCCTTACATCCTACCTATCCGGTAACCAGCACAGTTATGATATCTATATATCTATATATAATAATCTACCCTTAACCTCACCTATCCGGTAACCAGCACAGTATATGGTACTATATATCTATATATGAAAATCTACCTACATCCTACTATCCGGTAAACAGCACAGTATATGATATCTATATATCTATATATGATAAATCTACCCTTACATCCTACCTATCCGGTAACCAGCACAGTATATGATATCTATATATCTTATATGAAATTACCCTTACATCCTACCTACGGTAACCAGCACAGTATATGGTATCTATATATCTATTATGATAAATCTACCCTTACATCCTACCTATCTGGTAACCAGCACAGTATAGATATCTATATATCTATATATGATAAATCTACCCTTACATCTACCTACCGGTAACCAGCACAGTATATGATATCTATAATCTATATATGATAAATCTACCTTACATCCTACCTACCTGGTAACCAGCACAGTTATGTATCTTGTGTATCTATATATGATAAATCTACCCTTACACCTACTTACTGGTAACCAGCACATATATGTGTATATTATCTATATATGATAAATCTTACCCTACATCCACCTATATGGTAACCAGCACAGATATGATATCTATATATCTATATATGATAAAATCTACCTTAAATCCTACCTATCCTGGTAACCAGCACAGTAGATATTCTATATATCTATATATGATAAATCTACCCTACATCCTACCTATGGTAACCAGCAAGTATATGGATCTATAACTATATAGATAAATCTACCCTTACATCTACCTATCCGGTAACCAGCACAGTATTGGTGTCTTATATATATATATGATAAATCTACCCTTACATCCTACCTATATGGAACCAGCACAGTATATGATACATATATCTATATATGATAAATATACCTTAAATCTACCTATCCGGTAACCAGCACAGTATATGGTATCTATATATGATAAATCTACCTGTACATCCTACCTATCCGGTAACCAGCACAGTATATGATATCTATATATCTATATATGATAAATCTACCTTACATCCTACCTATCTGGTAACCAGCACAATATATGGTATCTATATATCTATATATGATAAATCTAGCCTAACATCCTACCTATCCGGTAACCAGCGCAGTATATGGTATCTATATATCTATATATGATAAATCTATCCTTACATCCTACCGATCTGGTAACCAGCACAGTATATGATGATATCTATATATCTATATGTGGTAAATCTACCCTTACATCCTACTTATCCGGTAACCAGCACAGTATATGGTATCTATATATGATAAATCTTCCCTTACATCCTACCTATCTGGTAACCAGCACAGTATATGGTATCTATATATCTATATATGATAAATCTACCCTTACATCCTACCTATCCGGTAACCAGCACAGTATATGATATCTATATATGATAAATCTACCCTTACATCCTACCATCGGGAACCAGCACAGTTATGGTATCTATAATTAATTGATTAATCATCATTACATCTACCTATCTGGTAACCAGCAACAGTATATGGTGTCTATATATCTATATATGATAAATCCCCCTTACATCCTACCTATCCGGTAACCAGCACAGTATATGGTTCTATATATCTATATATGATAATCTACCCTTACATCTACCTATCCGGTAACCAGCACAGTATATGGTATCTATAATTATATAGATTAACTACCTTACATCCTACCTATCTGGTAACCAGCCAAGTATATGGTATCTATATATCTATATATGATAAATCTACCCTTACATCCTACCTATCTGGTAACCAGCACAGATATTGATATCTATATATCATATATGATAAATCTCCCTACATCTACCTACTCGGTAACCAGCACAGTATATGATATCTATATATTTATATGATAAATCACCCTTACATCCTACCCCATCTGGTAAACAGCACAGTATATTGTATCTATTATCTAATATGATAAATCTACCTAATCCTACCTATCTGGTAACCAGCCACAGTTAATGGTATCATATACTATATATGATAAATCTACCCTTACATCTACCTATTCGGTAACCAGCACAGTTATGATATCTATAATCTATATATGATAATACCCTTACATCCTACCTATCGGTAACCAGCACAGTATATGGTATCTATATATAATGATAAAATCTACCCTTACATCCTACCTATCCGGTAACCAGCACAGTATATGTATCTATATATCTATATATGATAAAACCTTAATCTTACCTATCTGGTAACCAGCACAGTATATGGTATCTATATATCTATATTGATAATCTACCCTTACATCCTACCTATCTGGTAACCAGCCCAGTAATGGTATCTATATATCTATATATGATAAATATACCCTTACACCTATCTATCTGGTAACCAGCATAGTATATGGTATATATTATATCTTATATGAAAATCTACCCTACATCCTACCTATCGGTAACCAGCACAGTATATGATATCTATTATATGATAAATCTACCCTTACATCCTACCTATTGGTAACCAGCACAGTATATGATATCTATATATCTATATATGATAAATCTACCCTTACATCCTACCTATCCGGTAACCAGACAGTATATGATATCTATTATCTATATATGATAAATCTACCTTACATCCTACTATCTGGTAACAGCACAGTATATGATATCTATATATCTATATATGAATCTACCCTTACACTACCACGGTAACCAGCACAGATATGGTATCATCTATCTATATATGATAAATCTATACTACATCTACCTATCCGGTAACCAGCACCGTATATGATATCTATATATCTTATATGATAAATCTACCCTTACATCCTACCTCCGGTAACCAGCACAGTATATGATATCTATATATCTATATATGATAAATCTACCTTACATCCTACCTACCTGGTAACCAGCACAGTATATGGTATCTAATATATATATGATAAATCTACCCTACATCCTACCTATCTGGTAACCAGCACAGTATATGTATCTATATATTATATATGATAAATTACCCTTACATCCTACCTATCCTGGTAACCAGCACAGTATATGTATCTATATATCTATATATGATAAATTACCCTTACATCCTACCTACCTGGTACCAGCACAGTATATGATATCTATGTATCTATATATGATAAATTACCCTTACATCCTATTACTGGAACCAGCACAGTATATGTTCTAATATATATATGATAAATTACCCTTACATCCTACCTATCCGGTAACCAGCACAGTATATGATATCTATTATCTATATATGATAAATCTACCCTTACACTACCTAACTGGTAACCAGACAGTATGGATATATATAATCTATATATGAATAATCTACCCTTACATCCTACCTATCCGGTAACCAGCACAGATATGGTATCATATTCTATATATGATAAATCTACCCTTACATCCTACCTACTGGTAACCAGCACAGTATTGTTCTATATATCTATATATGATAAATCTACCCTTAAATCCTACTATCTGGTAACCAGCACAGTAATGATATCTATATATATATATTGATAAATTTACCCTACATTCTACCTTATCTGGTAAAAACCAGCACAGTATATGATATCTATATATCTATATATGATAAATCTACCCTTACATCCTACCTATCTGAATCCAGAACAGTATATGGTGTCTATATATCTATGATAAATCTCACCCTTACATCCTACCTATCCGGTAACCAAACAGTATATGTATCTATATATCTATATATAAAATCTACCCTTACATCCTACCTATCGGTAACCAGCACAGTATATGGTTCTATATATCTATATATGATAATCTACCTTACATCCTACCTATCCGGTAACCAGCACAGTATATGGTATCTATATATCTATATTGATAAATCTACCCTTACATCCTACCTATCGGTAACCAGCACAGTATATGATATCTATATATCTATATATGATAAATCTACCTTACATCCTACCTATCCTGTTAACCAGCACAGTATATATATCTATATATCTATATATGATAAATCTACCCTTACATCCTACCATCTGGTAACCAGCACAGTATATGTATCTATATATCTATAATATAAATCTACCCTTACATCCTACCTATCTGGTAACCAGCACAGTATATGGTATCTATATATCTATATATGAATAATCTACCCTTACATCCTACCTATCGTAACCAGCACAGTATTGATATCTATATATCTATATTATTGATAATTACCCTTACATCCTACCTACCTGGTAACCAGCACAGGTATATGTATCTATATATGATAAAATCTACCCTTACATCCTACCTATCGGTAACCAGCACAGTATGATATCTATATATCTATTATGATAAATCTACCTTACATCCTACCTATCTGGTAACCAGCACAGTATATGGTATCTATATCTATATATGATAATCTTACCCTTACATCCTACCTATCTGGTAACCGCACAGTAATGTATCTATATATCTATATATGATAAATCTACCCTTACATCCATCTACTGGTAACCAGCAAGTATATGGTATCATCTATCTTATATGATAAATCTACCCTTACATCCTACCTATCCGGTACCCACACAGTATTGATATCTATATATGATATTATCTACCCTTACATTCACCTATCTGGTAACCAGCACAGTATATGTATCTATATATCTATATATGATAAATCTACCCTTACATCCTACCTATCCGGTAACCAGCACAGTATAGGATATCTATATATCTATATATGATAAATCTACCTACTCCACCTCTGGTAACCCACAGTATAATATCTATATATCTATATATGATAAATCTACCTTACATCCTACCTATCGTAACCAGCCACAGATATTGTATCTAATAGATCTATATATGATAAATCTACCTTACATCTACCTATCCGGTAACCAGCACAGTATATGATATCTATATTCTATATATGATAAATCTACCCTTACACTACCTATCATCGGTAACCAGCACAGTATTGATATCTATATATCTATATATGATAAATCTACCCTTACATCCTACCTACCTGGTAACCAGCACAGTATATGGTATCTATATATCTATATATGATAAAATCTACCTTACATCCTACTATCTGGTAACCAGCACAGTATGATATCTATATATCTATATATGATAAATCTACCCTTACATCCTACCTACCTGGTAACCAGCACAGTATATGATATCATATATCTATATATGATAAATCTACCCTTAAATCCTACTATCCTGGTAAACCAGCACAGTATATGATATCATTATCTATATATGATAAATCTACCCTTACCTCTACTTACCTGGTACCCGCACAGTATATGATATCTATATCTATATTGATAAATCTACCCTTACTATCCTACCTATCTGGTAACCAGCACAGTATATGATATCTATATATCTATATATGATAAATCTACCCTTACATCCTACCTATCCTGGTAACCAGCACAGTAATGATATCTATATATCTATATATGATAAATCTACCCTACATCCTACCTATCCGGTAACCAGCACAGTATATGGTATCTATATAAGATAATATATGATAAATCTACCCTTATATCCTACCTATCTGGTAACCAGCACAGTATATGATATCTATATATCTATATATGATAAATCTACGCTTACATCCTACCTATCTGGTAACCAGCACAGTATATGGTATCTATATATCTATATATGAGAAATCTACCCTTACATCCTACCTACCTGGTAACCAGTACAGTATATGGTATCTATATATCTATATATGATAAATCTACCCTTACATCCTACCTATCTGGTAACCAGTACAGTATACGATTGTTTTATTTGCACTGCATAAGTCTCACTAGATTGTAAGCTCTACGGGGCAGGAACATCCTTTTCTCTTGTGGCAAGGCTCTAGTACTTATATTTATTTCTATAATTTATATATTTATGTACTGAACTATTAATGTATCTGTTCACTTTGTATGACTATTTTGCACACTGCGTCCCCAAATTAACTATACATACATCCACCCCTTGCACATTCTCATGACCTTAAGATGCCAGCACTGCAGGGAACTACAAGCCAGCAGAAAGGGGGGATTCTGGGCACCGGTTAAAAAACCATCCTTAAAATTGCCTATAGCATGTATGGCCACCTTTTACCTACCGTTCTTCAATCAATGCATTAAAGGAATAGTTCACTTTTTAGTGAAATATTCCTTTACATATTACTTCCACCCTACGTTTTTATGATAAAATTGGTCAGTCTTTCTAAGACAGAGACACGGGATCTGTCACTGACATCTTTCATGTTTACGGTACATTGTCCAATAAATTCCTCCATTGATTGTCCATTAAACCCGCACCCTGTGAATTCTACATCTGCTAAATTCTAAGCAAAAAGGGACTGATATCCTGCAGAGAGCAGCCCCATATATCAAACGTTTCTCTGCAAGTTGATTGAGTTGTAGTTAATCCGTGTGACAGGCATTTGGCACAGGTAAGTGGCCCCAAATGATGAGTCATGACAGCTGGTCTCCTATTTAATTATACCAATAAATGACTTGACAACTACTTTCCTTATTGAGAGGTCTTGTAAAGATTTTATAGGTGTAATCCTGCTCTCCGTGATACCGTAAACGCCGGCCAACCAAATGTATTCATTTATTAATACATGAAAAGGATCTGCATCTCTCAACATGGTGCAAATACCAAGAACTTCTAGAACATTGATCAAATCACTTTTATGCCGTTGAGATTTTCTTCTAATAATCCTTTGTAACTGAAACAACTCATCTATAAAAACAGGGTGTCTATTTCTAGCGCACCTGCAATAATTGGGGTGGTATTTAGTGTTGAACCTCACTATATATTTGCTTTGCAAAATATAAATGCCACCAACGTTTGTTAATGACTTTCTCTGATGCTGCCGATCTTTATGGAACTTGGAAATGGTTGTTACAGACGGAAAATGGTTGTTACAGACGGAAAATGGTTGTTACAGAACTGTTGTGGTTGGCCCCTTTTACTAAAGTATAGAAGTATAGTTGTCCACAATCGTTAGATGTATGGTGATCTCCCTATACTTTCTATATACTTTATATAGGAAGAACGCTCAGGACTGTCTAGCCACATCTTTTAAAGATGACAGACAGAATGTTACAGATTGGCACTGTGTGTACCCAGCTTAACTCATTAAGAGATTCATACTTGTTACCTGGCACACAGCTAATTACTGGGTTTATAGAAAAACACAAACATCCAATGTCTGTCAGATCATTTGCCCTTATGCCCTTATCATTTGTATACTCTCAACCTTTATTATCTTTCTCTATGTAGAGAACCTACTGGGACCCTCTGGTTTACTATAATATTGATAGGATATATAAGGCTATGGTCTTTGAATGGGAAGCAACAGTGGAATTTATCTTTATAAAAATCACTCAACTACTTAGATGAGTGATTTTTATAAGAATACTGTATATACCACTGCTGCTCCCCTTTAATTTCCCTTCCTCTTCCCCGTTAAACCAGCACCTTTCCAGTCAAACCCTGCAATAAAAGTAGGTAGATGAAACCAGCACCTTTCCAGTCAAACCCTGCAATAAAAGTAGGTAGATGAAACAAATACCGGACCTTTACTTGTGAAGGAAATCCTTCTTTCAGCCATTAATGTAATAGAATAATATAATGGCTATATCAGTAATAGAATAATATAATGACTATATCAGTAATAGAATGTAAAAAATAAAGCCAAACATGCACATAACTGCAACACTCCCATAACATTCTGTGAATAAACACGGGTGACACCACTCCCATGTGTAATGAGTTCAGATTTAACCATCCTGCACTGTATTAATTTCCTGTAAATGTATTTTGTATTACAAATTCTATCACAATGCTTGCCATATCAACAAGGTTTCAACTCACACAAGAACCTTCATGGATTCTAGTCTGCACTCTTATCATTGGTATTTTGGGGGCTCATTTAATTGCTCCGGGCAAATACGGCTTCTGGTATTTAATACTGGATTTGGGATTTTACCCCAGCGCCACTTTAATACCAGTCATTAGCTGGTCTTAAATTGAGGAGTTAAAAGTGGTGCAAATCCTTTATTAAATAGATTGTGTCTTTTGTGAAATCGGTGCAGCCAGTACAATTATGGAGTTAAACTTGCACTAACCTATTCAGTATTAGTTAGCACGAGTTTAACCCCTATTGTTAGCACAGCACGCTTGGGTAAATCAGGCCCTTAGGGCTAGGCCACAGTAACGTGTTTTGGGCTTTTTGGTGCGTTAACGCATGCGTTACCATAATGGAAAAAACGCATGCGCAAAAATGCACACGCAAATGCTAAATGCACGATAATCGCGCACACAATCGCATATGATAACGCTCGCAACTGTGTGCGCGATTTGGTGCGTTGTAGTGTGGCCTTGGCCTTATTGTTTAATGTGTAGTAGCTATAGCTAAAAACACAAATTATGCCAACTGCATTTTAAAACCAGACCACTAGGTGGTGCAAACGCACAAGAACTAGCACACTGTTCCTTTATTGGGAGTCGTTTGACATAGAAATTTCAACAACAACTGCACTGTAATGTACAAACACTTCTACTGGACAGCCAAACATACCGAAAGGTGTATTAATAGTGGTTGATTTAATGCAAAAAATACAACTAAAAAGGGATTTTTTTTTTTTAAAGAAATAACAAGCAATTCCTTATCAATCACTCTAAGTGTTACTATACGTATCCAGACTTCTGTTATGGGAACAACTTTTGTCATCAAAGGTTTAGGAAAAGAAACTGAAACTGTACCAGAAGTGGGGTGTAGCTAGGATTTGAAAAGATCTAGGGCACCCCAGGGCATCAAATGTACTGCGCGTAGCATGGTGCAAAATTTTTAGGCCATTCCCTTTTCTCCCCCTATAAAGAGAGACAGGCATACAGAGATATAGGTAGACAGGCAGGCAGATAGAAACTAGATAGATATAAAAACAGGGATATATAATATAATAAGTGCTCCAAACACAGACTGGTAAATTGAATTGCCTACACAGACTGGTAAATAAATATAATCACCCCCACAGATTGGTAAATAAATAGAACTGCCCCCAGAGACTGGTAAATATAATTGCCCCCACAGATTGGTAAATAAATATGTGCCCCCACAGTCTGGTATAAAAAGAAAAGTGCCCACACAGACTGCAAAATAAATATAATAGTCCCAAACACAGACTAGTACTTAACAGTGATGTAATTTTTTGGACAAAAAGCAAAATAAAATGTTAATTAATTTGAACTACCAACACACAGCACTGTATTTAATAACTGTCTTTCAGTGATGGCCACAGTGTGTGCATTTTTCTTTAAACAAAATACAAGAGGAAACTATACAGAAATGAGGCCACGGTGTATTGAAGGTTTATCTCTATTTCACAGCTTTAAACATGATGCCACAGAACAAATCTAATTGATGTTAATCCTATAAATGAATGTGGGCACAGAGTGCTTTATAGGCGTTGATAAAGGCATTACAATCTCAAAATCCTGACTTGTGCATCAAGAGTAATTGAAATTCACATATTCTATTTATAAGAATAAGATTTCCTTGACACTTAAAAATAAAAATATTGTTGTTTGCAATTCTCCTGGTTAAATACATAGAATATGGGGTGAATTGGAGTTTTGTTAAAGGGACAGTTCAGTGGAAAATATCAATATTTGGTAAATTGTTCGTTTGTGTAATGCCTTCTTATTTATTCTACATATTCCCTCCCAATTTGAAAAATCAGTTGATTTTATACCCTTTGCTGTTCCCTGCTGTTGACATTAGTGAGCTGACATTTTAGGTCCTTCTTTCCAGGATGCACCACTTCCTTGGAATGTTCCTAACAGTTATTTCTACTGATTGGTTGTTGGATGGGTCAAACATGCTCAGATCTCTACTGAGCAACTTAATCAACCCAGGCACTGGGTCAAGGGAGACTGTTACCATATCGGTCTCTACTAGGGGTCATGCAAACAGGAAGTCAGTATTTCAGTTACATTTATTTATACACAGACAAAATGCTGAATTGGCAGATGAAAGTCATTGGGATGAAAAAATACTGCACTTTTTTCTGAAAAGCATATGTATTTGCACTGAACTTCCCCTTTAAGAAGAGGAGCAGCAGTTACTTTATAGTTTTACCCATGCACTTAAAGGACAACTGTGGTGACCAAACAAATTAGGGTTATAAAAAAGCCTGAAGTCTTTCCTTAAGAATGAGCCCTGAATCATATCTCTGGATGGAGTGTGTGAAAAATTACATCGAATTAAGTGTTCTTCCTGCTTCCAGTAGCTTGTGTGACATCACCTGAATCTCTGCTTCTCCCCTCTGCTCCAGAGGCAGAGCATGCTCACTTAAGAAGGATAGGAAGACTATCAGGGTAATTCAATAAAAGTTTTTATCGTTTAAAATGGTGCTAATTTTGCCCCAACCAATCAGATATTAGCTTTCAAATGTTAAATTATATCTGATTGGTTGGGGCAAAATTAGCACCATTTTTAATGATAAGAACTTTTATTGAATCTCCCTGAATGTCTTTATGCCTCTGTTTCTGCTTCCTGGTTCTTCCAGTTAGCAACTGTCAGTTATAGATTTGACAGTTAACATCACAGCCAGTAACTGAATGTTAGTCGCCTAGCTGCCTCATCTGAGCATGCTCAAGCTCATAACCAGCTCACTAAATTAGCCGAAGTGGGCCTGAAAAAATATAGCCGTTCACACATACTACCCCTGAGTTTCCATGAGGCGCATGTAGGAGCATAAAAGGCATAGGCTAATGATTACAGAGGACAAAGTAGGAAATATTAACATATTTTAAAGAGGCCATTCTATCTAAATTATGTCATTATGAGGGTAGAGTTGTCCTATAAAAAAAACAATTACAGTTGAGAGTGGGACGTTTTAACACAGGCAGAGGGCGATCACAATACTACAACCTGATAAAAGCCGGACATGTTCAGGAAGTTATATTGCTAAACCTTTTCAACAATATAACATTTCACAGGTTTTACCTAGAGTCATGATCCTGTGTACAACAGAAGGGCTTTTATTTAACCCTAATTTTATCGGAGATCACAGTTATGCTTTATAGCTTTTACAATAAAAATATCACTTGGTTGTGTCCCCTTACTAAGTGTTCACCACAAGCAACTTTTTTTATTGGTCCCCTAGTGCTATAGAGTTTGGAAAATATAAATAACTGCAACTTAACAGATGAACTTGACCTTGTCCTTTAGTTCTTGGTGTTTCACTGGGACATGAGCTAAGCTAGAAATTTAATGGGATTGACAGTTGATAATAAAGAAATTCATTACTTGCCAGTAAATATTAATGTAGAAATAGAAATCCCCCTTACTCTCTTTCAGCGGCTCAAGTTTTACAACCAAACAAGCCTTGCTGTATTATCGAAGTTTGAAACGTAGGATAACTGGGGAGATTTTTAATAGCCGAGTGTCTGTATCTCTTCACTGTTTGTTTATGTGACAGGGGTTGGCCTAGGGTGACACTATATTAATCATGACAGACGTCATACCACCCTCATAAGAACATCTTTTAGAGAGAATGGCCTCTTTAAAATATGTTGATATATCCTACGTTGTCCTATGAATTCATTACTGTATGCCTGCTATGCTTCTGGATGTGTCGTGGAAACTGAGCAATTTAGAAACCTGTACTGAGCCTGTACTGAGCCTGGGCATGCTCAGAAGAGGCAGATAGGGGATTAACATTCAGTCATTGGCTGTGATGTGATCTGTCCAATCCATAACTGACAGTTGCTAACTGGAAGAACCAGGAAGCAGACACAGGGGAAACAGGACATTGTGCAGGATTTCAGGTTAGACTTATATATTTCACATTTCAAACTATTACCGTTTAGGGTTTTGGGGGGTGATTTACCTGTATGTAAGTTTTCATTTTGGGGCTGGACTTGCCCTTTAAACAAATATTTTATATAATACACGGATCGCAGACATAGTAACATAGTAATTAATGTTGAATAAAGACATACGTCCACTAGTCCAACCTTTTAACCCTCCTTACAGTTGGTCCAGAGGAAGGCAAAAAAAACCCAGTTAAAAATGTGGAATTTTCCTTCCTGACTCCAAATGGAAATCAGAAAGTATCTCTGCGGACAGTGTGTTTTCCGGAATTACGCTTTTTGGATTTTTTCTGTTTGGAAATCTTCGAAAACTACAGAATGCTCAAGAATTTTTTAATTTTCTTCTGAAAATGATTTTTACCAGTGGAGATACACTTTAAGGTGTTGGGTAAATTTATCTTCTTCCTCTCACTTATGAGCACTATCTTTATACCATATCTTAACTTAAAAAAAATGAAACCCCTTTTATTTTACAATCAATTTGCCCAGTTTGAAGAAATACAACCTCTTTAAAAACAGAAAACTGTGTTTGCATGAATTTATGATCAAACGTGACCCCAAAAGAGTGCAACTGGCCAGACCAAAGAAAAAACCAATAAATGGCTGCCTTCTATAGGACATCAGATATAAAAAGTGTGAGCAGATTAAAATACTCCAACAAGCTTTCATCTGATATTTTGGCAGTGTTGCTAAGAGATTTAAATATGAATGTTACCTTATATGAATACCAGATCAAATGCTAATAAGAGTTCTGAATTGAAAATGAGACTTATTTTATCCCCTAAAATAAAGGTCTAAGAATGAACGATGACCCTTCTTTATGAACTGGTGGTTCTATTACTGTTGAAACAGGTGGTTAGATACTCGTGATTAATAAATCCTAGCTCTAGCAAAATGAAAGTAATTCTTTCATGCAGCCAATCATAAACTAAGTAACATAATATTTTATTTATTGAAATGATTTCCAAATGTCAGATTGCAAATAAATGGAATCTCCGGAGCACTTTCTGCTTAGGAGATCTTATTCTAGGCTAGTGATCAGCCACTGTGGTTCTAGCTCAGCAGGGAAAGGAAATTTTGCAAAACTTCTTGACCTTGAGTAGAGTTGGCTGAAAATGGTAAGTTTTGTTCCATTTTCGGATTATGGATCTCAGGAAATTCCTGAAGATCCGAAAATAGAACGTACTTTAAAATTCAAGCCTATTTTTGATAATCCTCGAAAATAGCCTTGAACATATTTTAACCCACATATTTTGAGAATTATTGAACTTTCGAGGTTATTTTCAAGGACTACCAAAAATGCATTTTTTGATCATCTTCGAAAATGCGTTCCGAAAGTCCCGAAATCTGAAGATACACCTGGTTTCGGACGGAACATTCGGATTTCTGAACTGAGGGGTTCTGTGTCAGTAGCATGCAAATGCTACAAAATGTTCCTCTAAGCTGGGTACACACGATGAATATTTTCGGTCCGATCGACCGATAGTTTCAGTGTATCGGTCGATCGGACCGAAATTATCGCATCTGAATGTGCCCATTCCATCGACCGTTCGTCCGAATCGGAAAACCTCGTCCGATCGTGCGGTCCTCTATGGACCCACGATCGGTTCCGCGGTGACTATCGGACGCGGCTGCTTTTGCCGCGACCGACAGTCCTTCCTCCTGGCCGACCGTTCGAAAGTATCGAACGGTCGGTCAGGAGAAAAATCGCTAGGTGTGTACCTAGCTTTAGATAAGCCTGCACACAGATCTGCAGACCTGCATCCTCAAAAAAAATCTGCTGGAATATAAGCACAATTTGTATGCACACAAAAAAAAGATGAACATTTTGTGGTTTGCATGTTGTACAGGGATTTGTAAAATGCAGATCAAGGACCAATGTAAAATTAATATGAGTCTAAAAATAGAGTTTAGCCCAAAGTTCTATGCAAAGCAATAATGGGCTTCTGTGTTTTCTAATGTATAGATGTTGAAGATGAAATACCTACAAGAAAACTTTTCTCATGATGTTCTTATGTACCAGCAAATATGGTAAATGATGAAGATACTTATTGCTACCTACTCATTCATGATATCTAGATGTAAAGGAGCAAAATCCTCAAAAAAAATCGTCTTTCCTCAAAAAAATCTTTGTCTTTGAAATTCCAGATAATACATAATACCTGAAGGAGATTGTCCCCCTCATCGAGTTGCTTATATGATTGGAATTTTGCATGACGAATAGCGTACCTGCATTTTTATTAGCTTTTGAAACTTTTTTAGTAGGTTTGTATGTATGCATGAACAAATATATTTTAACCGCGTAACATTAAACATGTATATACTTCTTTCCTATTCTTATTTATAAGATTGCATTATGTTTTTAGGAGCTTACAATGAGATGGGGGTTATATATTATTAGTTATAGGATAGGTGTATATTAACGAGTCATTTGTTAGTATTAACACATACATTAGCATAGATAAGTATATAAAGTATAGTAGTGAGTTACAGTATATTAGGTACAAAAATAATTATATAAAGTTGTAAAAATACTCATACAAAATACCTCTGCCCATATATACATTTCTTTAGTAAAAGTGTTATATAATGTCCCATATATTACAGCGTGTACCAGTACAAAATGTACTTGGCATTTGGTGGAACTATAACTGGATACAAATTTTAGTAATACAAACACACATTGAAACAACTAGCTCTAAGGTATTTCATCTTCAACATCTATATTCCTCGGGTCAGGACTCAGCCGTGTATCTGCATCTTAAGGATAAAGGACATACCTTTGAAGATTGTAATGTTAAATACTGGCAAGGAACGTGACTGGTTCAAGAGAGGTGTTAAGGAGGCCTTTATGTGAAATAAGAAACCAAGCCTAAATAGAGTGGGGGGGTTCGAACCACACTGTCTGCCATGTACAATGCTGTTTTAAACACCTTACTCTGGGCGTTCCTATAACACCTCTTAGCCACTATCTAATCACACCCTTAACACCTGGCTGTGATATGCTAATTGGGATTTTCCAGGGTACATAATTGCCACAGATTCTTGTACAAGTCATTCTGAATTGAGAAAGCCAGTCGGATGACTAGCGAAACGTGCTCAGAACTACATTTCAAGTCCAGTTGATCTAATTGAATACAACAGATAAACTAGCTCTAGGGCCTTTAAGGTGTCCATACATTTCTCTTGATATTTCTATAAATATTATGCACAACTTGACAAGTCCAGATATATCAAACTGATAGATTCTTATCCAAAATTACTCAATTGTTTAACAATTAGTTTAGGGGATGTGACACTAATAAAATCAGGATTTTATTTATGATTTCTTTAATAACTGTTCCTCATTTCTTTTTAACTTCTTGATTTTTTTTTTTACTATACAAAACCGTAAGATTTGTGTGTGTGTAAATATTTTATATACACTGTATCCACACATAAACATACAAACACTTAATTCCCAGTGTGCACCAGCGGGCACACTTTTGCTGGTATATATATATATTTACGAGACTTTTACAATTGATACCCACGTCCTGTTAATTAGTCAGATAAAACTATGCAGAATTATTTTTCCATATAAAGATTGTATTGCTAAAGGTAATCTAAAGGCCATTTTAAATTTTGTATCTACTTTATATATTTTCTACTTTTCTACAGGCAATATTTTTTGATACAGTGCAGAACAATATCCTGCTTCTTCTAAACAAAACAAGCAGCCACTTTGTTACATTAAAGGGCATGTCCACCCCCAAAACTACACGTTAACCCACTACTGGCCCCACTATGTAGTGTAATATAATTCTTACATCCCTGCTCCAAATGGTTCTCCTGTAATTCCCCCCCCCACCCCAAAGTTCCAAAAACTGCTCACCAGGAGGATAGCAGAGTCCACATAGGACTCTGCCTACTGTATCTCCTCCAGGAGAAGTTTGGCATGCACACTGCAGACCTCCCCCCCTTCTTTCCCTTCCTCTCCCTCCCGTTTTGCGATCCCTCCCCCTACCATAAAACCCCTTTGCCATATAGTAGTGCTCCTTCCCCCAGCCCCAACCGCTATAAAAGATTTTTAAGAAAGTCTCCCAAACTCTACTTACCTTACCTCTCTCCCCCAGTGTTCTGAGCAGCCGCATCCGTGATTGGCTGCCTCTCAGTTTCATGCAAGCAGAAGGCTAGGTAGTGCGGCGGAGGAGATAGGTAAGGTAAGTAACTATTGGGGGACTTTCTGAAAAATATTTTATAGCGGTTGGGGCTGAGGGAAGGAACACTACTATATGGGGTGGACATGCCCTTTAAAAACATCCCTTCTATTTAATAATATCAATGGTGTCTCAGTGGTTAGGACTGATGCTTTGCAGCACTGCAGTTGTGAGTTTGATTCCACCCTTGGACACATCTGCAGTTTGTATTTTCTCCCCGTGCTTGCGTGGGTTTCCTCCAGGCACTCCGGTTTCCCCCACAATCATAAAGACCTACTGATAGGTTGTATGTGTCAAATAAATGTGGTTAGATTGTAAGCTCTTCGGGGCAGGGCCTGATGTGAATGTATACATGTGATTGTAAAGCGCTACAGAAGATGTTGGTGCTATATAAATCCACAATAATAATAATGCTGTTACAGGTAACAGGCCATTCTAAAAGGTGTAGATGTTCCTAGCTAAGAGAATACAGTTGGCTTTGTATCTCCAGGACAGAATGCAGTTTAATCCCTGAAGGCTTTTCCTGTAGAGTGACATCACCATGGCTGTCTTGTAGAACAGCCAAAGTTCTCTGAGTCATTAAATGTTTTGGACTGAGTTCTTCTAGTTGCACATGGAAAGCCCAGATAATCTACAAACAGGACATGATACGAGGAAGATCTTGTTGCACTCATCAAAACATTTTTCCCCTGAAGAAGTCATCAAACATCACAGTTCACACAAGCATGAAAATATCCAAATTGGACTTATTTAGCACTTGGTATCAATATCCTTGCAGATTAAAAACACAAATATCTGCTGTCTAATAAAACAGCTGCTATTGCCCCTCTCTCTATTTAGCCTCTTTTATTTATATTCTTGTGAATTCCCCAGCTTGAGAAGAATTCTGCTGACAGATATATTTATGGTCTACAGAGATACATAGAAAAAATTAGTGACATCATGTTTGGAAAAAAAAAATCCCTGCCATCTTAAAATATACCTGTAAAATATGATCAAGGTGATGATGAAAGTCTTGCTTGCAATTACAGCAGATTCATTGACGCTTTTAGAGGGCAATTGTACTGTACTGAGGACCTAACATTTGGGTTAGCCATAGATACCCCACACAATTTATTCAATGTTCAGCTTGTAGTGCCAGTCAAACCTTGCCCTCAACAGTTTGGGTCTCTCAGACTGGCCAATGACATTCTTCTTGCAGAGCGTGCTATCCCACTGACCTATCAAACCCCTAGAAAAATCCAGGCCTTTTTTTTTTAAAGGATAACTATACTGAAAAAATTTACTTTTTAAAAATGGAACGTACCTGGGGCAGGGGGGTTGGATTCAATTATCCCTACCTTACAATATTATTTTGTTGAGGAGCAACAGCACATATAGTTTTTATTTGCCAGGTTAGTCCTGGGCTAACACTCTATTAAAGATAGTGCTGAAGCCAGGAGGAAGACTGGCAGAATCAGTTTTATTTGGGCTGGTGCTTCTCATAGAAACAATATTGGGAGGTAGGAAGTACCAGGCCTATATCCCTGTCCAAAGTACTTTTCATTTTAACTGTTTTTTAAGAAATCTCTATACACACAATAGTTCTCCTTTAACTGCTGCAAAAGTAGATCCTTTTTAACCTTAGCAAGTGAGATGCTTTTGACTAAATATTTAAAATGTATTTTTATTTGCCCTTCCTTATAACAGTTTCGCTTACCCTCTGGTACCTTTTAGCTTCCAATAGAAACGCTGGGAAACCTGATTCTCTGCTATTTATCATATTGTTTGGGTTGATGTTTGTGTAGAAAACATGGTGTCCCTGCATTTACTTTCTGTTGTTACTAAAAATATCATTGAGGGAATGTGTCTTTAGAACTTCCATTGCTTTTGTTTTATGGACTGAAGATGACATCGAAACATCACACTGACCTCTGTGGAAAAAAAAATCCCATCTTGTTCTTTGATTTTATTGTCTTCTGTTGCCTCGTTCCCACACCGGTACTAAATCACGTTGACTTTAATGATACAACAGAACCAACATCACTTGTGTTTCCATTATCTCCCTTGACCCCCATGTAGTAAAGGTATAAATCACTGGAATAGGCCCTCCAGTCAATCCAATAAAAAACGTGGAAATGTAATAATATTAATTTTAATTCCGTATAACAGCAGCAATATATTTTCTTTTTGTTTGTTTGCTTTTGACAAAAAAACTTTACTGTAAAACTGGATACGCACTGTAAAGATCTTTAAAAGATGAATCCTTAAAGGGTATCTGTGGTCTCCAATTCTTCCAAACTAGTAAGGATTATATAAAAAGCCTTCCATCATACCTTCAAAATAAAACCTAAATCACATCTCTAGATAAAATGTATTAGTTATTGCTGGAAAGGTTCAGCAATATTACTTCCTGCTTTAACACTTCCTGTTTTCAGCCATGTGACCAGCCTTTGCCTGCATTAATAGGCTCCCCTTCTCAACTGTCAATTCTTTCCCCAGGTACTTCCTGTTTTCCCCAGTATTAAAGGACAATTATACTCACCTTCCCTCCGCTCCTCTTCTTTGTTCATTAGCTTTTACCCAGGGTGAGGACCTGAACCGCTAGGTCCTCACCCCTGGGTTCGCGTAACATACAGCAGAGTCTTACAGCAACGCTGCTCTGGTAGGCTCCGCCCACTCCTCCCCGTCGGCGACGAGGCCAATAGGAAGGCACGCTTGTTGCAGAGTGTGCCTTTTCTATTGGCCTCGTCGCCGACAGGGAGGAGGGGGCAGAGCCTACCAGAGCAGGTTCAGGTCCTCACCCTGGGTAAAAGCTAATCCATCATGTCTCCATCATGCTGGATAATCAAGTCCATAAACAAGAAGTAAAATGTAAAAGCAATATCACAGAACTATAGCTGTGTGAAACAAGAATTTATTTGACAATGAAATATGTATGCAACATGTTTTGGACAGGAGTCCTTTCTCAAGCACCAAAAGAAAAGACTCCTTGAGAAAGGACTCCTGTCCAAAACATGTTGCATGCATGTTTCAGTGTCAAATAAATTCTTGTTTCACACAGCTATAGTTCTGTGATATTGCTTCTACACTTTACTACTTGTTTATGCCCAATATAATTTCTCACAGGCTGAAGCCAGAGATGTGATTGTTGGCTCATTTTAAAGGAACTTCTGCAGGCTTTCATTTAACCCTAACTTGTTTGGAGAGCACAGTTGCCTTTTAAAATTCTGTCTGTCATTTTTTAAAGATCAACCTACATACAGTCCTGAGCATTCTCCCTATATACAGTACCAGTAAACCCTGATTCATTAAAAAATTCACACCCTTCTCTCCACAGCGCACCCCACACACCCATTGCTGTGCACATTGTGGCAAGTAATTACAATCCTTTAAATGATTTTAATGATATTTTATGATCAGTGCATCTCATTTAAAACCATTGATTAGTATAAAGGATAGTAAAAATGTTTGGGACTGCACATTTCCTTCAGCCACCATTGAGGGAATTTTTAGGCAGTCCCATGCAATACCAAGTCCGATATCGGTACACACTTTAACCATAAAGGGGTGATTCCGTCAGATCGTCCATTTATCGTTAAAGCGTGTACCCAACTTAAAGTGTGTGATTCACTAATTCGTAATCGTGACACCACAAAAAAATTCATTGCTTTATGATGAGTTACACAATTGCCATAGTGCAGTAATATTTCACATTTGTGCAAATCTGCCGTATTTAAAATACAACAGCTAATAAATGAGGGTCCATTTTAGCAACAAGTAAAAGATCTAGTACAATAACAATATAAAGACTTTATTAAATATGACCCTAACAGACCCAATTACCTTGTGTTTAGGCCACTTTGATTTAATCTGTTTATTTATGATTTGGAAGTGGGTATTGTCAGCAAGGTTTCTGTGTTTGCTGACGACACAAAACTTTGTCGACCATTAAAAACTTCAGAGGATGTGCAATCGTTGCAGGGGGATCTAGATAGATTGTCACATTGGGCTGCTAAGTGGCAGATGAAATTCAATGGTGATAAATGTAAGGTGATGTATTTTGGACTTAAAAATCCTTGTGCTACTTATACTATAAATGGCTCTGTCGTAAGTGAATCCCTGTTGGAAAGGGATCTTGGAGTTTTGGTGGATAATAAACTTAAAGATAGCAAGCAGTGCCAGGCGGCAACAGCCAGAGCCAGCATGGTACTGTCTTGTATAAAGAGAGGTATGGATTCAAGGGAGGAAAATGTTATTCTCCCTCTTTACAAAGCATTGGTAAGGCCTCATTTAGAATATGCAGTGCAATTTTGGAATCCTGTGTACAAAAAGGACATCTTGGAAATGAAAAGGGTTCAGAGAAGGGCAACAAAAAATAATGAAGGGATTGGGGGAGCTTGAATATGAAGACAGATTGGATAAATTACAATTATGAACACTAAAAAAAGGCGCGTGCGTGGTTATATGATTACTGTGTATAAATACATTAACGGGCCATACAATAAACTATCTGGGGCATTGATCACCAATAGTACATGTGAGAGGACACGAGGACATCCCTTAAGACTTCAAGAAAATAAGTTTAGTCTTCAAGTTTGGAAAAGGTTCTTCACTGTGAGAACGGTAAAGCTATGGAACTGTCTTCCAGTGGACGTTGTTATGGCAGGTTAATTGGACAGTTTTAAAAAAGCCAGATGCATTTCTAAAAACCAGGAATGTTGCAGGTTACTGGTATTAATACATAAAGTAAGTCTGATCCAGGGATATTTCCGATTGCCACTTTTTTCCCCATTCATAATTCTGGTGGGGTTTTTTTTTTTTGCCTTCCTCTGGATCAACACTTAGGCAAGAAATGTGGGTATTGCAGAGTATGTTGGACTATACTATACTATACTATACTATATTATACTATACTATTGCTATACTATACTATACTATTACTATTACTATACTATACTATTACTATACTATACTATTTTATACTATACTATACTATTACTCTACTATACTATACTATATTATTACTATACTATTACTATACTATTACAATACTATACTATACTTTAGGTGTAATTTGCCTTTTACACACATTAGGACCCTACTGAAGTAAGTACATTATGTTAGTTAGTTACACAGTAGTCTTTAGCTCAAAACTGTTTATATTCACTGTTGTAGTATTGCATGCCAAAACATTTTTAGGATTAGAATATCCATGTAAAAAAATAATGATGTAATTACTGTACTATAATACTATTATAGAGAGATATCTATTAGATTATTGTATATGGCTATATATACATATTAATGAATGATTGTATTCTTTTGAAACATATTAATTATGAATAGCAAATTGTTTAATTAAAACTGAAAAAAAAATAAGGTTATTAATCCAGCATCTCCCCACAGTCCATAAAACAATCTGCAGCAGAGACGTTATAGGACTGATTTCTATTTCCTTTTTCCATTGGACAGAAAACCCATGTGAACCGTATGTGACCTTCCTCAAGTTGGTTAAATGTGTCTCTCTGTGAACCCGACAAACTCATTTCTGCATCTGTTGCAAAACTATGCAAGGCATCCAGCGATTGACGGAATATACGAACTATATGCACATTCCAATTTTCATCTACATTTAGACATATTAAATATTTCTGTGTGTGAAGCCATCCATTGCTTTCAGTATTATTAACCTTTGATTGCAGACCCAAACATTTTTTGGCAACCATCTTTGCTAAGCTAAATAGATCTGAGCTCTACCACAAAAATCCTAGCAATGCCCAGAATGGATATTCATAAATCACCGATATGAATGTCTATACATAACCCCTTTGAACGTAGCATTATTGTATTTATATAACAAATAATATGCAAGAAATGAATCTGCCCATATGTAAAACAACTTTAACCCCTTGGGTAATTTTTTTTGTGTAAGAAACAGGCCCTATTTATTAAGATTATAAGTTTTTTAAATCTATTTAATATGGTTAATGAACGAGGCAGTATATTGTGCTAAACCATTATGGGTATGTTCACCCTTAAAACAAAAAAAGGTCACATGTCGGTTACCTGCCCCAACCCCAACTGATATATTTTGCACTTTATTACCTGCATTATTAACCAGATATTTAAGGATAATTATTGTCCCCATTCTGGCAGAGTAAGCTGGCTCCACCCTCCATGCAGTCAATCAAGGCTGTGACGGCATCACAACTAATGATTGATGGCTGTTTCACTTGCTCCCCCCTCTGCACATGCTCAAGCTTATAAAAAGCTCATTGAGCAGAGGGAGGAGGCTGATTGAGTTAATGAATCTGTAGTGTATGAAAGGCGTGTAGATTATTTTATACCCTAATGTGGGCTATGGCTGACCCTTAAATAATGTGGCCCAACTGCATAGAAGGAGGTGTGGGATCTGTAAATTTACTAATAACATATCTATATAATAAAAGAACATTTGTGTTGTTTTTCTTGTACACAATAATAAATGGTGGTCTTGATTTTGCCTGTGACATCTATTATCTGTTTGTTATTATCTTAATGATTCTGTTTCCCAGAAACTACACCAAGCGGGAACTGAATCTATGGTAAGAGAACCTATAATGGGTTTAAATAGCACAGTTATATACAATTAGAGATGTTTTCGGATTCCCAGATCTCGGGAAAATCACGAAGATCCAAAAACGGAACAAATTTTCGATAATTATCGAAAATAGCCTCAAACAATCAATAACACTTGGAAATACAATCGGAGACTACTTTCGAGTTTCCGATCGTATTTTTTTTGAGGATTATCAAATGTTCGAAAATAGCCTTGAATGTTGATAATCCTCGAAAATATAGAAATTATAGAAAATAGGCTCCAAAGTCCCAAAATCCGAATGATTCATCCAGTTTCAGACGGAACATTCGAATTTCTGAACCAAGGGGTTCCATGTTGGATCCAGGTCCGAGTCGGGTCCGGATCCCATCTCTATATACAATGAGTGCAAGTGTTTAGAACCTCGTTTTTTAAAAACAAGTTAGAGTATGCAGGTGTAGTTTCCACCGTAGCAGATAAAGTAAATCAGAAAATAGATGTAGGGTGTAGCATACGATACCACAGGACTAGAGCTGTGCAAAAGAGTTTTATTGAAAAAACGTGTGTTACAATTTTAGAGAAAGTGTGCTTGAGGAAGTTCCAGAATTTTGCAACTTAGAAAAAAAACCCCCAAAGGAGACACAATGAGGGGTTAGGGCACGGCCACACTGCAACGCAAACGCAATCGCACACAGAATCGCATGCGATTTCATGTGTGATTTTGTTGCGTTGCGCATGCGTTTTTTTCATTAAGTATTGGAAAACGCATGCGATTGCGATTTAAAATGCAGAACGCAAATCGCAATCACATCGCACCCGAAAACGCCTGTTTTCAGTGCATTGCCACAATTCCAATGATTTGAAAAACGCATGGGCAAACGCATAAAAATCTCAGCAGTGTGGCCCAGCCCTTAGTGTGTTTTTTTCCTGCTTTGACCATTGGTCTGCTAAAGTAACACACATTAAAGGGTAAGTGAACAGAATAAAATGACTTTGCCTCATCTTAAAGGATAACTGTATTGCCTCAATGCATTTAAAAAAAAAAAATTGCTTTAAAAAGAGTAAAGGGATGCAGCCCTCCCTATACATCTTTTTCCTGATTTTGTGCCTCTCTCTGTCTTCAATTAGCCTTCAATTAGCCCTGCTGTGAAGGGGGCGTAACAATTCTGTCTGCCTCTAAATGTCACTCAGAGCTAGCATGTGAGAAAACACTCCTCCACCCACCCTTGATTAGCTTGATTATATAGGCTGTATTCTTGCAACAGGACATTTCAAGTTTGTTTGACTGGCAGAGATGGAGGAGAGAGGTTGTAACAGACATTCCTACCGGCCAATGACAAGTGATATGTTAATGATAGTCCTGGGCCATTTAGGAGGCGGGCTGTTAGCATTCATCTTTGCTGTGTGATACCTAAGGGAGGGCCGCACAGCTGTAAATGAGAGTAAGTGAATCATAGTTTCCAGTAATGGTCAATTTCACATTTGTTTCCACTGTAGATACCCCTTTAAGTTGTAATGTTTTCAGCCAACAAATTTGGGTTGTGTTATCATAGACACATGGTTATGGTTCAACCGAGACAACCTATGAACTTTCACATAATGGGTGCGTAAGATTTGGGCATTAAACTAGGCCCTCATCCTTGGGTTTTTAACATATTTCAAAGAATTAGAATGACTTTTCGGGGGATATTTCCCTATCTGTCATCTCCAGATCCATGTGACCTATCAAGGACAGGCAGCGTCAATCAAAGTTTTTCATTATGGTGCTAATTTTGCCCCAATCAATCAGATCTTAACATTTGAAAGCTAACATCTGATTGGTTGGGGCAAAATAAGCACCATTTTTAACGATAAGAACTTTTATTGAATAACCCTGTTTGTATCCTTTTAGAATACTGGATTCCAGAACTGCATTTTAGGTTGGGTTCGGGACTTATTTTCGAGGGTTACCAAATGTACAAGGTTGCTTTCGGTAAAAATAACCTCAAGCGTTTAATAACCCTCGAAAGTAGTTTCCGATCATATTTTCGAGGGTTATTGAACATTCTAGGTTATTTTTAAAGGTTACCGAAAGTAACCTTGTACATTCGGTAACCTTTCGAAAATAAGTCCCGAACGACCCATTCAGTTTCGGACAGACCGTTCGGATTTTCGGGAACCGGATCCCATCTCTATTTTTCATTTATATAATTTAATTTGCCTGTATACAGTAATTGCTTGCACATATTCCCTGCTTTGTATCCCAAGAGAATGGCTCTCATAATAACAAGATTACAAGCTACAGATATACACAAGCTCTCTTATCTCAAATCACTGATTCATCAGAAATGATCCCCTCAGCTGTGCACTCTATTCTTGGGCAGGACTCTGCTTTTGTGTCCAGTCCTTTTTATTTTTAACATTTTCTACTTTTTATATCACAACTTTCCAAAAGAAATGGATCCAAACAAATGTAATACAGCCCAGTAATTGTATTACCGAATGCTAAATATACAGGAGAGATTTCAGTTTCTTGATACCTATTTGAATTACCATTATAGCCATCATCTCTATAAATATAGGTATCTCACCCAATGCTAACTTTGAAAGCTGAATGTTTGCAATGCCTGCTAAAGCCGGCCACCAAGTATAGCAAATTTGTTCCTAAAATATGAAATTATGCATTTCAGAAGTAGGTAATTTTCTTAACTCTGAAAAAGGGTCATAAATCTCTTTTCAATTAAATAGGCAAGACTTAAAAAGACTCTGACCTAAAGTCAAAAAGGAATGATCAAACAGGTTCTATGGTATATGTATGTATGTATAATTTTATTTATAAAGCGCCACTTGGGTACTCAGCGCTGTTCATTATAAAATACAGAGTATACAAACAAGGGGAGAAGTGCAAGCCATTATACACATAGATAAAATACAATTTCATCCATCAAATGGATATAAGTGCAACAAGCCTCGACATATTATATGTTATAGCAACTTTAAAGCGTAACTGTGGCCTCCGATTTTTCCAAACAAGTTAGGGTGGTATAAAAAGCTGTTCAAAATGAACCCCAAATCACACCCCTAGGTAAATGCTTGTGAAGGTTCTCATTCATCCAGGTCATGGTATATCTGTTGTATTCAATTAGATCAACTGGACTTGAAGTTTAGTTCTTGAAGACGTTTCGCTAGTCATCCGACTGAATTGAGAAAGCCAGTCGGATGACTAGCGAAATTCAAGAACTAAACTTCAAGTCCAGTGATCTAATGAATACAACAGATACCCTATGTAAATTTGTGAGTTATTGCTGGAAAGGTCCAGCAATAGTACATCCTGCTTGAACACTTGCTGTTTTTACCTATGCAACCAACCTCTGCATGCATTAATAGGCCTCTCTTCTCAATTGTCAGTTTTTGTTCCTTATGTCTATGCAGGTATTTCCGGTTTTTCCCAGCATTAAATCTTAAGTGAGCATGCTCCTCCCATGGGGGAGGAGGGAAGGAGCAAAGGATTAGGTGATGTCACTTAACCAACTGGAAGCAGGAAATTTGAACATTCACAGTAATATCATTTCTCGCAAGCTGCAGCCAGAAATGTGATCCAGGACCCATTTGAAAGGATAGACTGCAGGCTTTCATTGTTCGGAGAAAACTGTTGCCCATTAATTATCCTTAATTTTGGTTGGATGAAATATTTACATTACTTTTATAGTGTAAAAGTAATGTAAATATTTTTTTTAGTTTTACATTCTGTTAACAAAATGTTTGCCCATGTATGTTTGTTAAACCAGTTCTTAAAGCAAATTTTAATTTCCAGCCTAACTACTTACAAAAGAAAATATGGAATGAAATCAGTCAGTAACTATAATTGTCATGCAAATGAAATCCAAATGTTGGCATTTCCAAAACTCTAACCAAAAGTTGGTTGAAGGTCAGAAATGTAACCAGGGAGAAGCCAGCTTTGCCATGTGGAGCACTGATATTACAAATGTACAATATTCTTCAAAATAAAGCTTGGATAAGTGGCGTAACTAGGAATCACTGTGCCCCTCAGAAAACTATGATGGGGTCCCTATCCTTGCTTCATCCACAGTGGTTTTCTGGGAGGAGGATTTAATAAGAAGATGGGGGGCCCTTGGCTCCCGGGCCCCCCTGTGGTTGCTTCCCCCGCTCCCCTAGTAGTTACGCCTCTGGCTTGGATGGAGAACCATACAAATAGAGCTTGGATGAAACAATGATACAAATAGAATTTGGATGAAGCACTGATACAATTAAAGGAGAACTAAATCCATTTTTTTTATACTCCAGAATCTGAAAACAACCCCACTAAAAACACCAATAAGCTATATAATAGCAATAGTAAATTGCATTAAAATAAATGTAAGCCTGTTAAGAACTGGATGAATTATCTGTGTGTATGTGCAGTGTCAGACCACACCTCCTGCCTCAGTCACATGCTTCCTTGCTTTATCTGTCCTGTAAAAGGATTGGCTAGATATTATTAATGGGTGTGACCAACTGTAACAAGTTTCTGCCATAGCTAAAGACTGAGCATGGGCAGAACATAATGGTCGTTGACCAGACTGTGTGATATTAGAATGCTGTGATGTTAAGCAAAAACCATATATTATTTAGGGAAATTTCCCAGCACCCATATCAAAATGAGAGGTAAGACACTGATTACTGGCTTTATATCAAGGTGTTCTGCCTTCTGGTTCAGTGTTGTTCTGTGGCTTTAGTTGTCCTTTAAAGCTTGGATTTCATGTCAGAAGGAATTTTGGGGGCAACTTATTCTGCTCTAGAGGCTGTATGGAGAATTACTGATTTGGAAAATATACTACCTAGGTCAACGAAAGCCATCTTGTTCTGTAAGATAGCTGCTGCAAACCTACAAATGTTGTCGGAAGTATATGGCTATTTCATCATCTGCAGACTTTTGATTTGGACCAGACTGTAGCAGGTTGTGTGTTATACATATATGTTATAGTTAATGAATCAGGACACTAGGCTAAATATTAGCCCCCAAGTGGGTAGAAGGTGTACAAGATAAATCAATACATTAGATACATACAAAGAAAAAGTATCTGGCACACTCCAAAATTGTGTCAAACAGTAAAAAATCCCTTTATTTAACAAAGTACAATGGGGACAGAGAAGAGCCAAAAGTACAGTGCATACCATTAAAAGCATTTAAAACCAATACACAATCCTACTCCACTAGTACACATGTTGAAAGTGCATGTCTCAAAACAGAGTATTAAAGACCAAAACAGTGGGTTATACTCATCTAACGACAGTCACAAAGATCAGTCACTGGGGTAATAAGA
This sequence comes from Hymenochirus boettgeri, assembly GCA_019447015.1. Classification (NCBI taxonomy): domain Eukaryota; kingdom Metazoa; phylum Chordata; class Amphibia; order Anura; family Pipidae; genus Hymenochirus; species Hymenochirus boettgeri. The sequence continues at coordinate 30,131,911 of CM033470.1, read as the reverse complement.
GACATCAAAGTGTATAGAGGCATCATGCTAAGTATATCGCCATGTGGTAGGAGGAGGAGTAAGGTGCTAAAAGGTACACGCTGGACGCATTTCGCCAAATGGCTTTATCAACAGCAGCCACTGTTAAATAACAGCTGCTGTTGATAAAACCATTTGGCGAAACGCGTCCAGCGTTTAAATCAGTACTCACACTCATAAAATGGTTTTCGATTGCTCTGCCCATTCAAACAGAACCTCCAAACGTCACTGTCCTTAGACCTTATTTGACACAACTAAAGTACCAATGAAAAGTTTGTTGGAATGAACAGGTCAAAACATACCTTGTAGCAATAAAATGTCTGTAATTCGAATTACCCTACATTGCGGGAAACACTTTGTGGGCTTAGTTTTAATGTGAAGTTAAATGTAGGTATTTATGTATGGTCTGTCTGTTATGGGAAATATAACCACCTTGTAACACATATTTATCATGTTTATTTACCCTTGAACAGTCAACAAAGAGTCTCCCAGCACTGCTGGTCACGTGAATGGAACATTCCTCAAATACACACTGTTTTGCACATTCATCCAAGACTTTTATAGAATTGCTTGGTTTATTTCTGTGCTGTAGAGGACAGCGTTCTACGCATGTTATTGGAGTAGGTGCAAGCAGTATGGCAGTTTCCAAACATTGGATGTGTGTAAATGCAAATGTTAAGGGGCCCATACACGATCCAATCTCTGGTCTTAACAAAGCCCATCTTGCCTGTATTCGAGGCACAATTCCCTGTAGACATCCACATCTTACAGCCTTTACTTCTCAGTTCCCAGACTACTGTCACTTTATACAAATACAGAATGTGATATGGTGCACATGCCTTTAAATATACCCATTGCCTTTAATTCTACCAATTTATTTACAAAATTCCCAATTGAACATTAATCAAATCTCTAGTGCCCCCCATTCTTAAAAAACCCTATTCTGATTCAATAAAGAGACCTTTCTCCCCTGTTCCTTGCTATTTATACCCTCGCATTTTAAATAAACTTTTAACTTAATACAGTGTATGCATAATTTTCCTTCTACTAGAAAAATGGCCAATTTCAATGGCTGAAATGAATCCTCTACATTCAGCATAGTTTATTGTTTCCACAAGAGGGCGCTCCTGTCTGAGGGGGTCATAGTAAGTTGAATCTAAGAATCTAAGCAAGCATTTTCTAATTTAGCATGATAGTTTGTGCACCATGATGCCTTATTTTATTATAGCTGGTGAATATTTAATCATACCCTAGAGTGATAAGTAGTATGGTAACTCCCACAGTTACTATTAAATAAAGATTCATAGATACTGTCCTCTTTTCTGGTCAATCCCTGTTAGTGTGTATAAATAAAAATGGCAAAATAAAGGGACAAGGTGTCTACTTTAAAATAAGGAATATTACTTTTTCTTTAAGACAAAAAAGTGGACTGTCCAGGCGTGTGGTTGTAAAAGGTTCAGTGACGGATTTCTCCGCTAAAAAGGCTGTTTGCATTCCATTAGGATGAAATCCAAACTGCACTCGCTGACAGATTAGCATTATGTCTGTGTTTGCAGTTTGCCTATATATTTGGTCTGTTGTCATAGACTTTTTTTTTGCTTGTGTGTGTAAATTTCTAATTGACCTCATTTCCCCTTTCAATGCTGTGGATTCTTAGATACACTATTTTAGTTTACTGGTAAGATCTGATGGAAATTAGTATAGGAAAGGGTGGACATTTTTCTATTAGTTTCACTTGGACTTGAAATTACTTAAAGGACAACTTCACCCTCATAATGACAGCTTTTAGAAAGAGTGGCCGCTTAAAAATCTTTATACTATATCCTACATTGTCCTCTGGAATCATAACTGTATATCGGCTATGCTTCTGGATGCCTTGTGGAAAATGAGCAATTTAGTCATCTGTACTGAGCTTGAGCATGCTCAAATGAGACAGCTGAGGGATTAGTAAAATAACATTTTCTGCACAAAATACAACATTTCTTTGCGTGCACCCATATGCGTGCGTTTGGCGAGTTCTGCCCACGCGTTTGCTCTTTGGTTACTGAAATGGGGAACAAATCCTGCATTCCACCAGACAACATCCTGCAGAAGGCAGCTTGGAATCAGATCGGGTGACTTGACCTGACATAATCAGATGCCTCTCTATACCTTTGATTGTTTATTTTGTCACCTTGAAACAGCAAACAACAGCTCCCACTCACTAAACAAAACAAATTGCTGTCAATACTTTTTATTTGGTTCATATTTAATTGACTGCGAAGCCCAGAGTTAGGAGCTAAGTTTTGCATTTAATAACAAGGCGGCTATGTCATCTGCAGCCCATTGGAGGTGAGGACATTTTTGCTGACTCCAGTCACACTATCTTTGCCAGTTTGCTGGAATAGACACAGACGCTGATTGGCCGAGGCTGTAAACATTCCTCCACCATGAAGTAAGTCTGTTTGTATTTTAGGTTTGCCCGGTCTAATGAATTAAAAACCCCTTGGACTCTTTCTGGTTTATCACTGTTTTGTGTAAAGCCCCTTGGTTGGAGAATGACCCCTTGAAGCCATGGAGATCCATTAATCGCTCAATGTAAGGGAGGAAGGACCGAGATAAATAAAAAGGCAGATCTCCGTTAGGATTGCAGGTAGCTCTGTCCCTATTGTGACAGTTGTCACGGTCTATCAAGCTCACAGTCCCTTTGCTATGCAGCAGGTGCAGATTTCCCTTCGACTGACTCTTCCCTTTGCAAAGCCAAAGAGCGTCCAAGGCTGAGATTGACCCGGGATTACTGAGCTGCAGACGCACACACACGGCTGAGTGAGGTAAGACAACAGGTGGTGCGGAAAGAGAACCAGACCGACCGGGCCATAATATTACTTAATCTGCCGTCTGATAGAGATTTTACAGATAAACAACTGTGGGTGTCTGTAGACGGTCAGTAAGGGAGAAGCTTGTTAATATCCTGATTACACAGTTTCCCTTCTCTCGGGCTGCCAGCCATCCAACCCTCTATGGTAACTGTAGCCGTGCACAGACAGCGTGTGTCTCCCATGTGCCAACGCCAGAGGAAACCTTGTTGGCAATAGACAGAGAGGATATTAGGAGATCAAGGCTAGTGTGTCTGCTCTGCATCCGGATCAATGAAGATAGGAGGATAAGGGGCCGATGCAAAAAGAGGTGCAAAAGTTTGCCTGTGCTATTAATCCAGAGATGGATTGAGATCATATGGGGCCCTAGACAGGGCCATCATTTAGGGCCCCCCCTTTTTTTTTGTTACATATATTGTATAGACTATAATATTGTTACTACTTCTGAAGCTGGGCCCCCAGATGTTTTCTGGGCCCTAGGCAGGCGCCTAGGGTTGCCTTGTGGGTAATTCTGCTCTGTATTAATCTGCAGGAACCAATCAGATGTTATCTAGCTGCAGTAAACCAGTAAAAAACGAATATACGATTGGTTACTGCAAATAGAAATCACAGGCTACATTTTGCTCCTCATATTGCACCAACCCCTAAATGGTTTCAGCTAAAAGATAATTTTATTTATTTGCTGTAATTTAGTGGGTACCGTTTCCTGCAGGTGAAGGGGAGGGTTTAAAAAATAAATTTCCATGGCTTGATACCTTGCTCGTGACTGGTGGCTCTGCGACCTTAAAGATGTTAACAGGGGCTGGGAGTTGTAATACAACATCATAAGGTATGTTTTAAACTCACATTCACAATTCACATTTAGGCTTATTTAATAGGAGGTGCTTACATGTGTGTTTGCAGCAACCAATCAGACGTTTCCTTTCTACTGGTCTGCCGCTGTTCGAAAATATTTGATTGCATCCAATGGGTTGCTGTAGATTAATTGCACCTTTTATTGCATCAGCCCCCCTTGTCTTTCATACTGTGTTTTTGCCCATCCTTATCTGAATCAGTGTATGCCTTGATCTAATGGTTTATTTAATATTTTCATTTATATATCAAACATCTTCTCTAAAACAATAATAATGTAACAGAATTGAGACTGGATATTTACATAAACCCACTGGGTGAGAGACTGAAAAAGATTGATTGTCATGTCAGGTTAAAGGTGCCTATACATTAGAACTCACCTTTTGACTGATTCCATGACATCCAATCAATTCTTCCTGAACTGCCTTTCCCTTTCTTTTTCACGACCGAAACATATGGCTTATTTACAAAGAGTCAACATATTGCCAGTGCTATTAGTCTGCAGGAACCAATCATATGTTATGTTACTGCAATAGACCAATAGATTGCTAATATCCGATTGGTTGCTGCAGAACTTAGGTACTTGGGTACAAACAATCCGATTGACCACCTGGCACAATATTTTGGTCAGTCAGGTTAAAATATTGACAAAATACTTGGGATTTTTCAGCCAAATTTACCAAAAAATGCATTGGAAATGTTGGCAAAATTTGGCTGACCGCACGTTGTACAATGGGCCACGCAATCAGTTATGGTGAAATCTTGGCAATCCTGATTTTCATCCTGACCACTGATCAGTTTATTGATAGGGAATATAGGTTCCTTGTGCCCAGTTGGTTATACCAGAGAGCAATGAAGAAAGGCACCTGCAGTAGAAGCATTTCCTTTCCCATAATGCCAGCCAACTAGTCTGCTGAGTCGACATAATATTCATATATTTTGGTACCAGAGTGCAGCAAAAATTAAGCCAAGTGTGCAGCTCTATATTTACACGGTGATGCAAATTACATACAAGGGTGTTTCGGTCTAGAACTTCTCCTAACAGCACCTTGTGCATGTACATAGAAGTGCACACCAAAATAACATGAAATGCCATCTCCTTAACACTTCTAATTGCAGGGCTGTTTCTGACCGACCAAAACTGTGTCTAAAAGTGGATGCGATCACATGATAAAGGACAGATTTCATCCCCTGACTGCATATAAAGTTTGCACGGTCTTTACAATGCATAAATGACCAGTAAAAAGCTTTTCTAAACCGAAGATCACAGTTAAAAATAAAGGAAATGTCCTTTTCCTTGCCCTTGATTTTCATAGTAACATAGTAAATTAGTAATTAAGGTTGAATAAGGTTTTTTTTTTAACCCTACCTAACAGTTGATACAGAGGAAGGCAAAAAACACCAGCTTAAAAGGGGGAAAAAATTCCTTCCTGACTCCAATTGGAAAGTATCCCTGGATCAACCAGATCTATATGTATTAATACCAGTAATTCTCAATATTATATAGTATCCCTGTACCAACCAGATCTACAGTATATGTATTAATACCAGTAATTCTCAATATTAAATAGTATCCTGTACCAACCAGAAATACAGTATATGTATAAATCAGTAATTCTCAATATTATTAAGTACCTGTACCAACCAGAAACTACAGTATGTGTATTAATACCAGTAATTCCCAATATTATATAGTATCCCTGTACCAACCAGACACAGTATATGATTAATACCAGTAATTCTCAATATTATATAGTATCCCTGTACCAACCAGAACTACAGTATATGTATTAATATCAGTAATTCTCAATATTATATAGTATCCCTGTACCAACCAGAACTACAGTATATGTATTAATACCAGTAATTCTCAATATTATATAGTATCCCTGTACCAACCAGAACACAGTATATGTATTTTTAATCCAGTAATTCTCAATTATTATTTATAGTATCCCGTACCAACCAGAACTACAGTATATGTATTAATACCAGTAATTCTCAATATTATATAGTATCCCTGTACCAACCAGATCTACAGTATATGTATTAATACCAGTAATTCTCAATATTATATAGTATCCCTGTACCAACCAGAACTACAGTATATGTATTAATACCAGTAATTCTCAATATTATATAGTATCCCTGTACCAACCAGAACTACAGTATATGTATTAATACCAGTAATTCTCAATATTATATAGTATCCCTGTACCAACCAGAACTACAGTATATGTATTAATACCAGTAATTCTCAATATTATATAGTATCCCTGTACCAACCAGATCTATATGTATTAATACCAGTAATACTCAATATTATATAGTATCCCTGTACCAACCAGATCTACAGTATATGTATTAATACCAGTAATTCTCAATATTTTTTAGTTTTAGAAACTTATCCAGGCCATTTTTAAAGCTATTCAATGAACTTGCTATTACCACATCTGCTGGAAGACAGTTCCACATTTTCACCATTCTCACTGTAAAGAAACCTTTCCTAACCTGAAGATGAAACTTCTTTTATTCCAACCTTAAAGGATGTCCACGAGTCCTCTGATATGACCTATTAAACTATTTTCCCACCTCCTCCTGCAGAGTAGCTGGCTCTTGGTGCACCTACTGTATGAGGTTTTGTCTGCTTGGATAATGAAGGGTCAGGCTGCAAGTTTCAAAACTCCTTTCCAACAGCAAAATATGCGGTAAGACTAACAGGAAGGAGAAGACCTACTGTAGGTACTGTCATGTGACTGCGGTAGATGTTTGGCTTTTACATGGCAAACATACGGCTCATTCCCACTGAGCATTTGACCAAATAAATATAACCGTTGGCTTGAATTTATTTTATGTCAAAAAACATTTCAAGAAGTTCTCAATTTCCATTTAGGTTTGTTGGTGTTTGACTGTTTTGCCTATTTGAGCATTGAGTAGACATGACAAAATTATGAGAAGACATTGAGGACTGATCCATACGCTAGCAATGGTAGCTGGTAGAAGCACCGTTAGATAGACTAGTGAGGGCCAACCCTGATTGATTTCAATGTATTTTATAATGAGAGTTGCAGTTGAAAATAATGGTATATAAATCTGTAGCTGATTAACTGATCCCACATCCGAGAACATTTAGCAACTATTCTGGTCTTCTTCATTAGGAGGCCATGGAAGTCTATAGGTGACTATGTTTAGATACAACGCAGTATGGAATCTATAAATGTTTAGTTATTGGGTCATTCTGTGTGCAAAATTCTATTCTATTGTGTGATTTGTGTCTTTTTTTTGTAGGACTTCCAGCTGAAATAAAAGCCACAAAAACGAGTGAAGAAGCTCAACTTGCACCCATGATCACCACAGCCAGAATCCCTGCCGATAAACCCGTCCGAATCTCCTTTAGTCTTAATGACTCTGCAGGTACTGAGACGCTTCATGGTGTTTTTATTGAGTGTTTGGAAGGAGCGTTTTGAAAGCAAAGTTCCATATATACTTTCACAAGGATAGAAGAACGTTTGTCTTCATCCTAAATCCTTTTACTAAAGCTGGGTACACACTGTCAGATCCTTCCTCCTGACCAACCGCTCACCACTTTCGACCAGTCAGCCAGGAGGATGGACTGTCAATTTCGGAAAAAATATCTGCGGCCGACAGTTAGCCACGACCAAGCATACGGTCCATAGAAGAACACACAATCGACCATGGTTTTTGGACATGTCTGATCGTGCGTTCGGCCGATACAATGAACGACCGGTCAATCAGGCCAAAATTTTGGATGGTGTGTACCCACCTTCATGTAATATAGACAGGCAGAGATAGATAATGGGTGCTGCTGTATGTGATCCATATATATCCAACGTGGTAAAATGCAGGGCACTCACATGTGCAAAAAACAGAAACATTTCGGTCAACTTCTCAAGCTATAACTCTGCAAATGCACCCAGTGCATTCATATAACCTAGACCCCTCTCCTTCCCCATGACATAACAACTGGACGAATACTTGCCTTTAATTAAAGTGCTAAGTCTCATTTAAACATATGAACAAATAAAGAGCAACATGTAAAGTGCATCATTATAAAATCCATTCTAAGCAGTGTACATTTCTAAAGTGCATCAAAAGTAAAAGTGCATACCCTTAAAGTGCATATGTTAAAAATAGTTAATTTTGAACATTAAATACATTGATTATTACCTATTATAAACTTTATAATAAATATTAACTTTACTAGATTCTCTATACAAAATCTGCTGACAGGAACAGTACAATTATAAATGTTAAACAGGCACGAAACTGCTTCATCATGATTAGGGGTCACCGGAGGGGTGGACAGTCCCTTTAATGTATTAGGGGGAAAATACTTATCTTGGGGTGACACTTAACTTATAACCACAGAGCCATCATTTTGTTTACTGCCTAAATAATACAAAGGGAAGTGTATAAATCAGCTAAGGATACAGCCTGCACATGTGCTCACCCCAGGTATCTCTGGTTCGCTCCATTCATGCGACCGATTGCCAAAGTAGAAATAGTAAAAGATGGGGATCCTGGAAGTTCAACGACACCATAAAGTATTTCAAACGTGATTTATTTAATTCTCCACACTTTTTTTTAAGGGTGGACATGCCCTTTATATTTATGATAAAATAAGATCTCTACCCAGTTTTATAAATTGCTGCCCTAAATATTTATTTCCCTTTGCTTCAATATAGAGGTATTAATGACACCATAAGGTCCCGCACTCCTTCTTGGGTAATATTCTAGGAGAAGGTCTATTTTCTTTTAAGCTGGGTACACACGATTAGATATTTCGGTCCGATCGACCGATAGTTCAGTGTATCGGTCGATCGGACCGAAATTATCGAATCCGAATGTGCCCATGTCCGATCGACCGTTCGTCCGAATCGGACGAAAGGACGATCGGACAGGGTGGAAAACCTCGTCCGATCGTGCGGTCCTCTATGGACCGCACGATCGGTCGCGGTGACTATCGGACGCGGCTGCTTTTGCCGCGACCGACAGTCCTTCCTCCTGGCCGACCGTTCGAAAGTATCGAACGGTCGGTCAGGAGGAAAAATCGCTAGGTGTGTACCTAGCTTTACCTTTTAACCTCCCCATACTCCGTGATGTAATGTTCCATACATAGGTGCATAATCAATTAACAGGATGATTAACATCGCTGATGTTCTATTACACTCTTCTAAGTTTATCACCTTCTCAAAATAGATTCCCGAGTTGAGGCAATTGGCCTATCAACGCATTTTCATGATACTGTATTTGCACCCTAAATTAAAGTGTTTTGGAGGCTTGGACCTATAAATAAATACTGCAGCTGTCCATTGGATGCTTGGACAAGCCCATTATGAAATGTACTATGGTATGCAATAATACTCTGCATTCCAGGCAAGGTTATCCTTGCAGCCATTGAATCAGATGTTTAGAGACAGTAAAGATTTTATGAGAATTCACAGAGTTGGTTGTATCGTAAATTATCCCAATATAGTTTCCATTTTAGCACGCTGGCATTGCCGTTTCCCACCACTCTCCCATTACCTTCTAATTATAGGGGGGTTCTTACCGAAAAAACGCTTAAATGGGATTAAAAACAGAAGGCACTGCCATAAAACTGGGCCGTAACCATATTATTTATTGTCTTCTAGTAAGAACAATAGAATCATAGTGCTTGCTTATTGGTTCCTCTAATTACCCCATAGGAGAGGCCACTAGCTTGCTGATACCAGGGCACACAGAAGGAAAGGTAATGCATCACACAGTATTTAGCAGCTAGGAAGAAAAGCATACAAGTCTGCCTGAAGGTTCACACACACCCAGGACTGGAATATAATATCACAATGCACTGCATTCTGGGTAAGACAAATAGGAAAATGAAGCCCTGTCCATTTGCACCATTGAAGTAATATTAGGACATTGCTTTATTGCCTTAACAGTGAACATTTGTTTGAACTAATAAATGCCAATGCCGGTATCTCACAGCTCCCGGAAGTCATGGGATTCTCCTGATTTCTGGCGGGCTCTTCCGCACTCCCGCAAAAAAACCCCAACCCCCCGTGACTTCAAAAACGTCAGCCTCCTCCCCTGGAATGCCCCTTACCTGGATGACATGCCCCCAGAATACCCTGTTATACTCCGCCCCTGCCCAACCCTTTGCCTTCTAACTCTGCCCCCGCACACAATCCCAGATGACATCACCGACCCGTCCCCCTAACCATACCCTATTTCTCCACCCTGCCCAGAAGCCTCATATGGCAGGGTGGGATGTCTGCCAATGGTCCACCAGTGTCCAGACGTAGGGGTGACCTGTTGTCTTGGACACAGTGATATTCCACAGTGTGGAAACTAGCAGGGTACCAAGAAAATTCAAGAGAAGGATTTGAATTCATGTGGGAGGGACCACTTCTCCAAAATACTACAGGGCCGCAGACATTAACAACTGTGTGGTAACCAGTGGTATGCACATCATTTGCACAGACATCAAATGCATATTTTTAGCATATAAATAGTTGATATATTTTAAACAAGCACTTTATTCTTAATTCAGATGTCCTGTTCTCTGAATGGATGTGGAAGTTATTAAAGTGTATCTTCACACAAAAATGTACCTTTCCATAACTTAAATATAATACTGAGAAATCATCATTTCAAAATCATAGCATTTACAAGGAAAGACCTGTCACTCCAGAAGCAGAAATGATAACATGTGCCCCTCCTCTGAGGGAGGGGGAGATGTGTAAGCAGAGCAGTGTCCATGGTGAGGCTGTGTAGAACTTATAAGTGTCGCAGACACTACAAGAAGGCAGTGAGTAAGGGAGGGTGGGGGGCAATTCAAAGCACAAATAAATACAGTGGTTGGCAAAAGTATTCGGCGCCCTTGAAGTTTTCCACATTTTGTCAGATTACTGCCACAAACATGAATCAATTTTATTGGAATTCCACGTGAAAGACCAATAAAAAGTGGTGTACATGTGAGAAGTGGAACGAAAATCATACATGATTCCAAACATTTTTAACAAATCAATAACTGCAAAGTGGGGTGTGCGTAATTATTCAGCCCCCTTTGGTCTGAGTGCAGTCAGTTGCCCATAGACATTGCCTGATGAGTGCTAATGACTAAATAGAGTGTGTGTAGTCTAATGTCAGTGCAAATACAGCTGCACTGTGACGGCCTCAGAGGTTGGGAGCAACAACACCATGAAGTCCAAAGAACACACCAGACAGGTCAGGGATAAAGTTATTGAGAAATTTAAAGCAGGCTTAGGCTACAAAAAGATTTCCAAAGCCTTGAACATCCCATGGAGCACTGTTCAAGCGATCATTCAGAAATGGAAGGAGTATGGCACAACTGTAAACCTACCAAGACAAGGCCGTCCACCTAAACTCACAGGCCGAACAAGGAGAGCGCTGATCAGAAATGCAGTCAAGAGGCCCATGGTGACTGGACAAGCTGCAGAGATCTACAGCTCAGGTGGGGGAAAACGCTATGTGTGGCAAAAAACTAACACTGCACATCACTCAGAACACACCATCCCCACTGTCAAATATGGTGGTGGCAGCATCATGCTCTGGGGGTGCTTCTCTTCAGCAGGGACAGGGAAGCTGGTCAGAGTTGATGGAAAGATGGATGGAGCCAAATACGGGGCAATCTTGGAAGAAAACCTCTTGGAGTCAGCAAAAGACTTGAGACTGGGGTGGAAGTTCACCTTCCAGCAGGACAACAACCCTAAACATAAAGCCAGGGCAACAATGGAATGGTTTAAAACAAAACATATCCATGTGTTAGAATGGCCCAGTCAAAGTCCAGATCTAAATCCAATGGAGAATCTGTGGAAGATCTGAAAACTGCTGTTCACAAACGTGGTCCATCTAATCTGACTGAGCTGGAGCTTTTATGTAAAGAAGAATGGGCAAGGATTTCAGTCTCTAGATGTGCAAAACTGGTAGAGACATTCCCTAAAACACTGGCAGCTGGAATTGCAGCTAAAGGTGGTTCTACAAAGTATTGACTCAGAGCTGAATAATTACGCACACACCCCACTTTGTAGTTATTGATTTGTTAAAAATGTTTGGAATCACGTATGATTTTCGTTCCACTTCTCACGTGTACACAACTTTGTATTGGTCTTTCACGTGGAATTCCAATAAAATTGATTCATGTTTGTGGCAGTAATGTGACAAAATGTGGAAAACCTCAAGGGGGCCGAATACTTTTGCCAACCACTGTATGTGAATACCACCATTTTACATCTCTCAAGTTGTAGTTTCAGATAATGTAAAGTTGTCGAGTGAGTATAATGACCCTTTAATAAAAGATATGGAGAGAATTTCATTAATACAAATGTCTTGGCAGACAATCTTACTCAGATTACAATTCGTTTTCAGTGGCTCAAAGGATCCACCACTTCATAACTGATTTTATTGACACAAGATGGCTCCTAAACATTGTAAATAACAAAGAATGCTCTGAGATTTTAGTTCTGCACCATTTAGCCATTAATATTGTTAATCAGAGATATAGCCCATTGCCTCACCAGCTCAGTTAGTTGTGGTAGTGGTATAAGTACTTTTATAGCAAGGGGAGATGCTTGTCCATTATTGTCCTCATTCTGGCAGAGTAACAAAGCCCCTCCCCTCTATGCACTCAAATAAGGCTGTAGCAACTGACATCACAACCAATGATTGACTGCTCTTTTACCTGCTGCCTCCTCTGCACATGCTCAAGCTTATAAAAAGCTAATTGACCAGAGGGAGGAAGCAAATCCCTTTGCCAAAAAGGAATAGAACTTATAATTAAATAGGTTATAAATACATGTAATTAACTGGGTTGCGGGCCAAGTCACCAGTTTTTTGGGCATGCCAGAAAGCAAGGGTGGGCGTGCCAGAAAGCAATTACTGCTCTTAAAGTAAACACATTAGAAATGTAGATTGACAGTGAACACTGAAGGGAGTTAAATTTGTCACAGTGATAAAGTACCGGGGCCAGCCAACTGATATTTATAGCCAAGAAATTGAAAGCTAATACCCTTTTATCATCTTGTTTCGTCTTGTTCCTTAATCCTGCTGGTAATCCTTCCCGAGGTTGCTTGGACTGTCCACTCAACTATGAAATAACGTTGTCAAGTTTTAATGTAATAATGTGTTGTTGGTCCCAGCAAACGAAGAGTGTTAGGAACCAACTGCCATTACCTCTCAAAGACTTACAGAGTTCTTCCAATATCTGACAGCCAAATAGAGAATTGAGAAACTGCAAATAAATTGAATTGCCAGTTATCTGCCCGCCACCCCAACTGCTATTTTTACCACTTTATTACATGCATTTGTGACCAGTTATTTATACGTTTTTTCTGTTATAGAAAAGGGATCTGCCTCCACTCTTAGCTCACAGAGTTTTTTTTTTTAAGCCTGAGCATGTGCAGAGGAGGCAGCAGGGGACTAATACTTTATTGACTGCAATAAAAGGTATACACATTTAAAAGGGGTTACAATCCTATTAGTCTGCTAGCCAACAAAATCAGTTTATGTACCTTTTTTTATATTGTCATCCATGCAATGTATATAATATATGTCATAATATAACAAGGAATATGAAACCGTTATACTTCTAGCCTAACCAAAAACTCAGACAACGCCACAGGTATTGCTATAAACAAATGTGCTTGAGTGCACACTTGAGAAAGGACCTAGACTGCCCGAAACATGTCGTGGTGTGCACAATAAAAGCACGGTTGTTTATAGCAATACCTGTGGGCTTGTCTGAGTTTTTGGTTGCGCTTTACTATACACTTTTATTTTGAATTTATGTCCAGGAACAGATAACTGGGCAACCAAAGTCTATAGGAGATGTGGTGAGCTGAATTGCATTTAAACTTCTAGCCTACCACTTCATATTCAGATGCCTATGTGAGTCAGGACTGGCATAGCTGGTTTGTAGTGGCCCCATACTGATTTGATTTCAGGCTGTACAAGGCTTGTAGGTACGGTAAAGCACTGTATGATGAATGCACGGGTGTGAACATTTATATCTAAAAAGATCAGAATTCTACTGGGGCATCAATTTCACAAATCCACCCAACCACACTGGTAAAGATAGATAGAGGTGTGATACCTAGTATAGGAGTGCTCCCTCAATGGCATCATTTGAATAGTACAAATCCACCCAACCACACTGGTAAAGATAGATAGAGGTGTGATACCCAGTATAGGAGTGCTCCCTCAATGGCATCATTTCAATAGTACAAATCCACCCAGCTACACTGGTAAAGATAGATAGAGGTGTGATACCTAGTATGGGAGTGCTCCCTCAATGGCATCATTTCAATAGTACAAATCCACCCAACCACACTGGTAAAGATAGATAGAGGTGTGATACCCAGTATAGGAGTGCTCCCTCAATAGCATCATTTCAATAGTACAAATCCACCCAGCCACACTGGTAAAGATAGATAGAGGTGTGATACCCAGTATAGGAGTGCTCCCTCAATGGTATCATTTCAATAGTACAAATCCACCCAGCTACACTGGTAAAGATAGATAGAGGTGTGATACCTAGTATGGGAGTAAAAAGTAGAGTACTGAGGAATGGGGGGAATATACTGAGGAATGGGGGTAATAAAATATAGAGATAACAGCATACTAGGGTGGGCAACAAAATGGAGAGTGGGCAACCAAATTGAAAGGAGAGAGGTAGCAGGGGGGGTGGGGGAATAATTATTTTTACCTAATACTCTCTTAATGACATCATTTCAATAGTACAATAAAGGGATTTCCTGCTCACAACCAGGTAGTCTAAATGTATGTCATTAATATAAATAAAACAGTCTAATTGGGTATACAGCTCAGCCCAATCTAGATTATTTATGGCACGATTCTTCTTAACCAAAATGAACAACAGAACATTATGAAGGATTTAAAATATTACTGGAATGCCAGTTTGAAGCGGTGCCATTTTAGAAGCACGTTGAGTCTACACTACTGAACTCCTGAACTCATGTCTGAGCAATCCAAAGAGCTCTGTGAGTTAACGCCTTATATGCGGGGATGAGATTTATTTCTTGTCTATGGCCCCAAATCTCTACATTGCTTATGGCCCCATTGAGTCTTAATCTAGGTAAATACCTGAGACCCTTAGACGATCATTCCAACATAATATGATCTACAATCCCCATACAGACAAGCTGCCTGGTAGTAGCCAACCAGCCGGTCCTGGTGTAGTGATCTGGAGAACTCAAACAGCCTTACAAAGCAAAGAGTCTGTGCACCAGCTACTTTCTCTTCAGAAGTGATCATTTGTCAGCCGCTTCAGGTTAACAATTATCTAGTGTGTGTTTAATCGGACTTTTACCAGACACTGTAACAACTAGACTTGAAATACGAGATCTAAGTAACAGATCTGCACCTGTAGATGGTTATATTAGTAGTCACAAACCGCAAAAGTCTTCTTGTAGTGCACACCTCTTTCTACCCCCCCTTGGTTACTAGATCCATGTAAAAGGTGGGATATTTACAAAACACTCTCTGTGATGAGTATCCCAGCTATGGCTGCACTGCTCCCAGTCAAAAAATAACACAAATAAGAAAAAAATGTCTGAGATACTCACTTGTTTGTTGCAGAAAAAAGTTTATTCACCCATGTATACAAGCCACCCCCCTTAAAACATACATACTTACGTACCTACATATGTACATACATACGTACATACATACATACAAAATTGTTAGCTATTCAGGACAGATTAAATGCATTAATTAAATGAATATAACTAAATGACTATAAGCATATGTTAATGTTGCCAAGTATTCCTTATTTCCTCTGTACATTTCTCTTGTACTTGTTTTATAATGTAACAATTTTTCCCTGTAATGCTAATTCTATTATCTAACAGTTCCACAGGTTGTGTCTACAGCGCCACCTGGTGCTCATACATTATCTTTACGTGTGTGTATAATTACTTCTGTGTCACTGGTGCACGCTAGTAGTGAACACTTTCTTTCATTAACATCTTGCTTTTCCAGCTTCCTATGTGTTTGACATAAATCACATTTAATCAATACATATATTATCATTTTAAAGCCAAAGTGTAGAGGTATGAGCAGGAAATCATTTAAAAGCACACGTTAAGAGTTAACACACTAGTTTAATTCATTTTTAAAATTCATTTAAGTTCCACAGAACCTATGGATGTTCCAAAAAATAGACCACTACACACAGACCAAAACTGACAAATAATGGACTGTTAGTGTTTGTTGTGTTTTTGTCTGTAAGTAGTGAACAAGCCTACCAGTTCTTTTGGGTAACAGCAGTCAGTCATGAATGTGACAGCTGACATCATAGCCAATGACTGACAGTTGTTCCCTGAGATGCCTCGTCTGCACATGTGCGAGCTCATACAGTTTTAGGGGAGGGGGCGGTACCCTTTTCAGACAGCAAAACGATAGGGAGCAGAAAATCGTGCTACATAACAGGTAAGTTTAAATTCCTAGAGCTTTTTTACTATTGTTGTTTTAGGGTTTAGGGGGGTAGTTTTTAATTTTTTTTACTGCTAGGGTGGAGTAACCAACATTAGCCAATCAGATGTATTCTATTTGAATTTTGCCAGTTAAAATCTAATAATTAATTGGTTGCTATGGATTAATATTTTTGTTTTGTTTTTATTCGTGTTGAAATGTGATTATAAAGAATGTTTAGTGACCCTTTAACCCAACGATTAGGCTGAAATACTGAATGCGCATTAAGAACTGCAAATATTCTATTCAAGGTTTGGATCAGTTACTGCATCTATGAACCCAAACTAGCCAATCAACATCAAAACTATTTTGGTAGCCCAATCAGTGCAGTGTTCTAATCTCACATTCAAGCAATGACAAATAATAACAATTTAGCTTTTAGGGGATTAAAATGTTAAAAAAAAACAAAAAAACCAATGCAGTAATATTCTTATTATTTCTTTTAGAGGAATCATCTGCACAGAATGACTTCCCACTGTCTTTTCCTAATCTAGACCAAGAGTTTCAGGTGAGTAGTCAGTTTCTCAAGGTTATTATGGACAAATAGAAAGAAATTCTCTTCATGGGCTGGTAGCTTTCTATGTAATTGTCCATTTGGACATCTTAGTTAAAAAATCTTGTAGATGTTAATGTAGCTGTCAATGATAACAGCCTTCAAATACTGTATTGACTGTAAGGTGGGTTTCTGGGGAGAGATGTGAAACCTGTGAAAAAATTAAAATAAAGGCAGCAGATAAATGGGAGCTATGGCCTAAAAACAAAGAATGTGCTTTGCTTTATCTGCTAATTTCTTATTATGCATTCTGGCAGCATGAGGTTACAGGTTTAAATCCCCAGATTCACTTAAACAAAATTTTTGTTTTATTTTTTTCCTCGTTGCTTGATGGGAAATAAACTGGGAATATTTAAGGAAGTAAGGAATATGTAAGATTGTTTTAAAAAAAGAAAGAAAACAACTGTACCCTATTAAATATCTGCTCTGTGTCTGAGAGGTAGGATCTGCTGTAAAATGATCTGTGAGTAATAGAGGTCTCTGTGCTGTAATATGATTGGCTGTCAGCTTACAGAGGAAGAAATTGCAGTTTCCTTGGTTGGATCAGCTGTGCACTAGATAGCATATACTGTGTTCACTTAAGCAGGCCATACACGGCATTGATATTTCAAATGATTCTGTGAAATCGATTCAGGTAAGATAACAATGAAAAGAAAAGATCGAGACAGACATAAACTTTTTAGCTGACCCCATCTTCTGGGTATATTAAGCTAAAATCTACAGAAGATTGCCAGGCAAGATGGCAAATTTGATTGGTTCTTCCATCCTAATTTTTGAATTCCGATCTGAAAAGGAGAACTATAGTGAGTATAAAGTTTTTTCAAAAACAGTTCAAATGGAAAGTTCCTGGGGCAGGAGGGAGGTAGGATTGGTACATTTTACCTCTCAATATAATTTCTATGAGGAGTGGCAGCACAAAGAAAACTGCTTCTGCCAGGCTTCCTGAATGCTTCAGCACTATCTTTAATACAGGAAGGCCCAGGGCCGTAACCTGAAAACTGTATGTGCTATAGCACCTCAAACAAAACAATATTGAGAGATGGGAATAATCAATCCTACCTGCCTGTCCCAGGTACTTTTCATTTCTAAAAAGTTTATTTTTACAGTTTAGTTGTCCTTTAAGATTTCAACCAAAACAAAGAAGTGGATTATGGGAGCTGACCCCTAGTACTTATTTAATACAGTAAATAATTCAGCAGTCACAGCAAAGGGGGAGGTGAGACACATCAAAAAGGTGGTAGAGAGAAGCACACTACTTATATATGCTCAATGCTTATTTGTGAATCACACACAACGTTTCGGGGAACACTACGTCCCCTTCATCAGGCCTAACAAACAATAACCCTACACTCTTTAAATAAGGCAAGGCTCCTCCTACTATGGGTAGTGTGCTTCTCTCTATCACATTTTGGATGTTTGCAGTGATAAATAGTCCCATGGTAGAGGACTATAAATCTATTGTGGAGGTGAGACACAGCTGATTGTTTCTTTGTTAATGTGCTCTGTCTGTTGGGACA
Organism: Hymenochirus boettgeri; assembly: GCA_019447015.1. Lineage (NCBI taxonomy): Eukaryota > Metazoa > Chordata > Amphibia > Anura > Pipidae > Hymenochirus > Hymenochirus boettgeri. The sequence goes on along the minus strand of CM033470.1, from coordinate 30,113,603 downwards.
ATGTTGTCTGGAGACTTTTGTTCCCCTTTGAAGTTGATTTTAAATCAAATTATTTTCAACCTTCAAAATTTTCTGGTCAAAAGGGAAACCAACAGCTAGACGCCATAATTTATTAGGTTGTTTTCAAGCTACATAATAACTTTTTTTTTTAATCACAGACTGAGATTTTTCAACCAGGAAAACAGTTTTTGGCAAGTTAGAAAATGAACTGAAATGTTTCTGTTTTTCTTTTGTGTATCAGCCTCTTCCGCCATGTAATTCATCAAAAGAATCCATGCAAGTGTTCCAACAGCACTGCAAGATTGCAGAGGAATACCATGAAGTGAAGAAGGAAATTGCACACCTGGAAGAGAGGAAGTAAGCAATCATTTTGTTTACGGTATCCACAGATGTGTATCTGGTCGGCTTTGCCAAGGATGGGATTTTGCTTTCAATATTGGCAGCAGTGTACCTAACAAATCTTTACAGCTATGGATCACTGTGCCGATATTCCTGCCAACAAATAATCTGCAGGATAAAAGTGCTTTATTTGAAATTCTAATTAGAAAGTAAATAAGGCTCGTAACATAAAATATAAAATATAGTAGGTTTCCTAATGACTTTGCAAAACAATTAAGTTTGGACGATTCCCTATGTAATGGTGTTTTAAGGGCATCAGTAGTGGGAATTTGTTTTTTCTTTCCATGTGTTCTATAATTCCCCCCCAACCCCCAGAATGTCTTTACTTATTTCAGGTTCCCTCTCTGTCCTGAGACACACAAATTAGAAGAATACGTGATTGCATTCCTTTACGCCTACTTGTACTGTCAATCAAATCCCTGTGACTTCACCCTCTTTCCTGCTCAAGTCCCTCCCTCCTCCGTGCTCTGTAACAAACATAGAGACAAAAACATTAGCAGGGGGAAAGGGGTAGCTTTGACTGCAGAGATAAGGCTGCTCTTGACCCTCCTTCTTGATAGCTTTCACTGATTGATGATGGGTCACAAAGAGAAAGATCATATTGCAGCAGAACATGGAGAGATCCATGTCTCCAGGACAGCTTGCTTTCAATTGGCCCCTGTGTCTGGGTGTATGTTTTGGGATGTTGAACTTTTAACTCCTGCTGCACATAATAAGCTTGTCGGGCAGCCAATGTTTAGACATGGAGGAGGTAACAGAGGGGAGGGGGATAGGGGGAAGTCCTGCAGAGAGGTCTGACACCATGGAAAAGCAGAGTCACTGACAGAGGTAGGAGAAAGGCAGAACAGAGTACCTGAATTTACCTTTGCAATGGGCCAGTGTGTTTTTTTCACTATAGATGCCCTTTAAAGTACTTTTGGCCAAATGAATTAAGAGGTGCAAAATTGTACCTGAACTGTTCATTTGCCTCAACCAATCAGGCGTTGTTACTGGTCTACTATAGTTAGAAAACAATAGATAACATCTGATTGGTAGAGGCAGAATAAGAACACAGGGCCAACTTTGTACCTCTTATTGAATAAGGCCATTTATTTCTTAGTCTGGGTATACACAGGGTTATTTTTTGTCCTGACTGAATGTTCACAGCAAGCGATCGCTCGGCCAGGACAAATAAATGTGGGTCGGAGCAATAGTATAATTCCCCCCCCCCCACACACACACACACACACAATTCTAGATGATTAGACAGCTTTCTTGCTCCCTAGGTGAAACACAATGAGCATGTTTCACCCACTGGGTTTAGGGTAGGAGAGGTTAGAAATGAATGGCTTGGAATTACAAAAGTGTATCTTTGGTTAGGAACTATATATATCATTTTAATAAGCAGTTTCTGCACTAAATGTCAGACAATAGGTATTTTAAACAGAACTCCATTAAAAACATATGATCATTTACACAAGATTTTTTTTGTTTTGTTTCCCCTAAACCTACAGTAAGTCTATGGGGGTGGTAAGAAGAAGCTTAAGAACAAATGGAGGGGGGCATGCTTTGTGTGTGAGAGACAGGCAGGAGCTCTGTAATAAGCTTTGAGTGGAAGGGGGGGGGATGAGGAAGTTACTGGGCTGTCTTCTCAAGCAAAAGGTCAACAGTTTCTCTTTTAGGTCCTTCTTCTTTCCAGAAATTCTCACTTCCTTGGAATGTTCCTAATCATAAATTCTACATGAAATATTGGGTGCTAGGTGGTTCAAACACGCTCAGATTTCTACTGAGCAACTAATCGCCCGGTGAGCTAAGTCAAAGAGCAAGGCCATAAGGGCCACTATTAGGTGCTCTTGCATACAGACAATCAGTCATTTAGGGCTAGGCCACACTAGTGTGATTTTTGTCCAATTGCGCTCAAATTTGTGCATTTGATTTTTAAATTGTATTGAAATCGCAGCAACGCACCAGAATCGCTCTGCATATACGCAATCAACTGTTTAAAAACAGCTAATCATGTTCCTGCTGGGGAGGGGTGTGTATCAGGGGCCTGGCCACAAAACTTGCAGGGGGGCCCAGTCCCCTGCAGTTTCGCTATTGGTGGTGCCCTTGTTTATGTTGCTGCACTGGGGGGCATGGCCCAGGTGGGTTAAGGATCTATAATTTTTGTTGGGCTGAGGGTGCTGGGTTTTGCAAGATGACCCATTGACCTGGTTACTATATATTGCAGCAGGGACACATACTACAGCAGTGGGAACACCTAGAGAACATGCTTTATTTTATAAAAGGATTTTGTGTAGGGTAATTAAGCCAGTCAGTATGCTTGCCATAGGTTGGGTACACATCATGAGATATTTCCGGCCGACCACGTGCCGTGCCATGTATCAGTCGCTCGGATACATCACATGGTGTGGGTTGGAGCAACCGAGACCGAGCTTGGTCACCCGTTTGTCCAATTGGGCCTGTTGGTAAATCAGGGACGATTGTGCTGTTCCCTATGGGACGGCATGATCGGTTGCGTCCCATAGGGACGAGCGCTTGATAGTAGCGAATGCTCGGTCGAGACAAATAGTCCCCTCGTATGTACCCAGCCTTAACTACCTTGTATTACCTGCCAGGAATTTACGGCCTAATCATTTAATTATCACGCATGGTATGTTATTAAGGGAGAATTATACTCCTCCCCTTCCTTCATTAAAGGGTATCTTTACTCGAAAAAATTTAATTCAAAGCAAGCACAGATAAATACGTGAGTACCACCATTTTACTTCTATCAAATTGTAGTTTCAGAAAAGTTGTTTGAGTAAGTATAGTGACCCTTTAACATATGTCAGTGATGGGAGAATTATTATTATTATTATTGTGGATTTATATAGCGATAACATCTTCTATAGCGCCTTACATGGATTCATTTACATCAGGCCCTACCCCAAACGGCTTACAATCTAAGCACATTTATTTGACACATTCAACCTATCAATATATCTTTATGATTGTGAGGTAAACCCACACAAGCACAGGGAGAACATTTACAATGACAGTCCTTTAATTAAAACATATTGTAAAGGTTTATTTGATGGTCTTGACATAGCTATAGGTTATAGTAATTGCCAGAACAATTCAGAAGCGATTTATTACCAGCGATCTATTCGCACCCATATCTAAAATCTGTATTTAGCAATAGGACTTCCTAAACCCTGGAACCGCAATGCTTATCCTTTTCACAGATGTTGTTTAACTTACCTATTCACCATGATTTCCTTTGCTGAAGTTGCCGCCTCCTCTGCTGACTTTGCAAGCTCATTAATACAGCCCCAGCGGAGGAGGCTTTGGTCTAAACCATTGGCCGCAACCTTGAAGAAGGGACATGAAGAGAGAGCCGTTGGTGGGGATCATGGTGGAGACCTACGTTTAGGAGTGTCTGTGAAAAGAGTAAGTATTGCAGTTCAAGGGTTGGGGGGGGGGGCTTTTGCAAGATAGAAATTTTAGATATGGGGGTGGACATGCCCTTTAGGTGATACTTGGGGCATACCCCATATTGGTGGTGGCAGAATGGGGAGCAATAGATGCTAATTGTCCGATGCCCCCCAACCCCCCGGAATTGCATCTTCTTCCAGCGCAATCATGTTACCTTCCCACTGCATTGTTACACCCCTTGCAAATCTATTGGTCGATAATAAGATTCCCTTTTATTCTATTAAAAGAACAATGTCATTTCTTGTATTTCCCATTTTGATCTGGAAGTTTATGTCTGCATTTTTCACAGAAAAGAGCTGATTGCAAGACTGGAGCAAGTGGAGAAGGATCATTTAGATGGCGTACACTTAGCTATGGAATATGAGAATCTCACCAAAGAAAATCAGAGCCTTCACCTTGCCCACTCCCGATGTAAAGAACAATTGGAAAAACTGAGAACGCAGTATCAAAAGCGCCAGGGCTCTTCCTAACCAACATTTCATAACGAGAATAAGAAAACTTCCAGTGAAATTTAGACAAAAAATATCACTTTCTGACCCTCTGTTGTGTTGAATATAATACCAGAAAACATTAACTGCAAAGTAGAGTATAGTTTCTTTTTTATTGCAGAAGCAATGTATGCCTTAAGGTGCCCATTCATTACATCTTATCAGACGTACATTCTGGACAACCCGGCCTGACCACTTTACGAATGACGTTACAGGCGAAATGGCGATGTTACAGCCGAGATTCAGTGGATCGAACGTCAGGTCGCCTGTAAAGTCTAACTAGGGAATCTCGAGCCCTTAAATGAAAAATTATATGTATGTAAATCAACCCACAAAACTACAATAGTTAGAAATCTGACAGAGGAGCAGTTAGGGGAATATCATTCAGTCATTGGCTGTGATGTAATTTGTTGCATCCATGACTGACAGCTGGAACTGGAAGAACCAGTGAGCAGAAAGAGAAATAACAGAACATCATGCAGCATTCAATGTTAGACTTACATCTTTTAGACTTCTAACTATTGCCGTTTTGGGGGGGGGTGATTTACCTATTTACAATTTTTCATTTAATGCGTGAACTTTCCTTTAATTGAATTAGTTACTGCTACATGAAACAATGTCATTATTACTGCAGTTATAAAATGCAGCCAAAATATGTATCCTGCATTGAATACATATAAGCAGATTGCACCCATGCACCAAATCCTAATAAATCTGGACTGTAGATACTGTACATAAAAGGTCAAAACTGTAATTCTTCCACTCCCAAATACCCAATCTATTTCCATTAACTTCTACTCAAGGTTTTAATGTATTTTAGCTTTGCATATCACCAACTAGTACAATAGAGTTACTATCTTTATAATATGCAAGAGCACTGAATATCCTTTAAATTATATTCTTATAAATGGTGCTTAGCTATGATCGGTTATAACTAGTGGTTAGGTATTTCATCAGTTATTTAGGTCATATTTATATGTTACAATGTCATTAATGTCACATGACTGTGGGTATTACAGGAAATAATGTACTTTGAAATACTATAGGTCACCTTGGCGTTACATAGGTGCTATACATTCATATAACTGGACAGGATTTAGTGACGAGACATATCATTCCAACTAAAAGTACTTAGTAAAAGTGCAGAGTTCCCTATTGGTGGAGGACATACACGCAAAGATTATAATTGTACGAAATTGGTATATTCCACCATAAAATAGCTTTAAAATGCATATCTCCAGCTGTTTTTAGACATTAGTTGCCATCCCTTCCTGGGGCAAGGAAGTTATGCCCGAAAAGGTTCTCGTGACCCAACACTACCATTTTAGTTACGCCCCCTTTTAAAGGAAACAACTGTATTAAATTATAACTCCATTATATTTTCCTTGCCCTTTTCATTCTGCTACATGAATAATGCTGCAGTCATAGGGTCTGCTCCCCTGGTAGTTACACCCCTGCATTTGTGCAATTGAGTGACCTCTGATACTGTCTATGTCATCAGTTTCAAACCTGTCCCTGAACAAGTAACACTTACCGGTCTGTATCCTGGCTCCCATTGTTTTAGTCCCCTTTCAGTCTGACGTCGCTTGCACTTTTTGATGACCAAGGTGCCAGAACCAGCAGAAAGGGGGTGTTCTGGGCAACTGTAATCCCCCCCAAAACCACCCATGACTCCAACAGTTGAAGGCCATCAGGGAATTCTGAGAAATACAGATCAACAATAGTTGAAGGTTCTGAAATCGAATCCCCTGTTTAATTATATGTATTCTGCTCCAAGTCTTTGTGTCTTGCCTACTATTTCCTATTATTTAAATTTCACTCTGGCATGGTAATTGTTATACCTGAATATTGGCCATTCAAAGGTGAAGCAAAGAAGGTCATAGAAGCAGGGGTGTTCCTAGACCTTTTGTCACTCGAAACAAATATTTAAAGGAGTACTATCGTGTGTATAAAGTTTTTATAAAAATCAGTTAAAATGAAAAGTACTTGGGAAAGGGATACAGGACTTTATGTCTTTATGCCCAGCCCACACAGACTTGTAAATATAAGATGCCCTCATGCTCAGCCCACACAAAATGGTACATACAAGATGTCCCCCTGCCCAGCTCACACAGACTGGTAAATATAAGATGCCCCCATACCCAGACAACACAGACTTGTAAATAAAATGTTCCCACACAGTGACAGACAGTTAACAGGAAGCCAGGATCAACCGGTCCCAAGTGGCAGCAGCATCTTCTTTACTCCTTCTTAATGACAAATGGAAACACTGTTGCGTCTCTGCATAGGTTTGACGGATGCCAAACAACGCATATGATCAATTGGATCAGAAATATCCATCTGAAATGCGTATATGACATCTGGTGGCTAATAAAAGATACAAAATAATCTTCAGAAACCAATCAGATGATATCTAACTGCAGTAACCCAGTAAAAAGTTAACTTCACATTAGTTGCTGCAATTGAATAGCAAAGGCAAACTTTTGCAACAGCCGCAGATCTTTTGGGGGGGGGTTGTATTGTACATGAGACTTTAAAGGGTCTAACTAATGGAGCAGACTTAACAAATGCCAAGTTTTTATGTTGTTCTAATTGAAATCTAACTCGAAATCTCTATCGGATGCCGAATTGTTCTGTACTTTATGGTGTATTTTGAAAAATAATGCATATGTCTTTGTTTTATGTTATTTTTTCAATTAAAAATCTATAAACAAAATACTTTAATTCTGTTGTTTCCCGTTAAACACACACACACACACACACACACACACACACACACACACACACACACACACACACACACACACACACACACACACAGTCATATAATAGAATATCCCACAAGGCTGGATACACACAAGCAGATTTTTTGGGCTTACCAACCAATATTTCCCATTTTGTGGTTGGTCAGCCCCAAAAATCTGTAGTGTTGATGGGGAGTGCTGAGATAGAGTGTCTGTACACCAATACCCTTAGGGTAAGAGAGAGTGGTTAGGTAAAGTGCCTGTACACCAATACCCTTAGGGTAAGAGAGAGTGGGTAGGTAAAGTGTCTGTACACCAATACCCTTAGGGTGGAGAGGGGTTAGTAGAGTGGTCGTACACCAATACCCTTAGGGTAAGAGAGAGTGGTTAGGTAAGTGTCTGTACACCAATACCCTTAGGGTAAGAGAGAGTGGTTAGGTAGAGTGTCTGTACACCAATACCCTAGGGTAAGAGAGAGTGGTTAGGTAGAGTGTTGTACACAATACCCTTAGGGTAAGAGAGAGTGGTTAGGTAGAGTGTCTGTACACCAATACCCTTAGGGTAAGAGAGAGTGGTTAGGTAGAGTGTCTGTACACCAATACCCTAGGGTAAGAGAGAGTGGTTAGGTAAAGTGTCTGTACAACCAATACCCTTAGGGTAAGAGAGAGTGGTTAAGGTGAAAGTGTTCTGTACACCAATACCCTTAGGGTAAGAGAGAGTGGTTAGGTAAAGTCCCTGTACACCAATACCCTTAGGGTAAGAGAGAGTGGTTAGGTAAAGTGCCTGTACACCAATACCCTTAGGGTAAGAGAGAGTGGTTAGGTAAAGTGCCTGTACACCAATACCCTTAGGGTAAGAGAGGGTGGTTAGGTAAAGTGCCTGTACACCAATACCCTTAGGGTAAGAGAGAGTGGTTAGGTAAAGTGTCTGTACACTGATACCCTTAGGGTAAGAGAGAGTGGTGACGTAGAGTGTATGTACACCAATACCCTTAGGGTAAGAGGTGGGGTAGTGAGGTACAGTATCTGTGCACCAATACATTTAGGGTAAGGGGGAGTAGGTAGGTAAAGTGTTTGTGCACCAATTACACTTAGAGTAAGAGGGAGTGTGTAGGTAGAGTGTCTGTGCACCAATATCCTTAGGGTAAGGGAGAGTGGGTAAGAAGTGCCTGTGCACCAATACCCTTAGGGTAAGGGGTATTGGATATTTAATACTAAAGAAAGGGGCTTTTTCATACGCACTACCCCTTATCCTAGCAGCACACAAGAATTCCAATGCCCCTTAGAAGGTGACTAATAGAGGTTAAGTAAGAACTGTAAGAAGAAAAAAAAAACATTCAAATCACCATTTCTAACTCTTTTAGGTGTAAATTTAATTCCAGCCTAGGGAAGAAAGAATTGCTTAAGGAGCTTCAAAGTAGTTCTACCTGGTTGAATGCAAAGCTGGTTGAAGAGCTGTGTGCCCTTGAACAGACCCTGAATAATTACATATAGAAATTCAGAAAAAGAAATCGAAATTTCTCCAATCAGCAACTATGTTTTCCCCAGTACAATTTACAGCCTGTTATATTGAAGGAAAAGAAAAAGGTGACTAGTTAAATTGTTGACTCAACAGAAATTACAACTCCAAGTATAAAGAAGACTTCAGATTTCTCGTTCATCTACGCTAACTATGTAGCAATGTTTGTTTCCCCTAATTTAACATGACATCTGCTTCTTGCAGAATCTTATGGTTTGGTGTAACTATTTTTATAAAAACTCTTTTGCAATTTAGAGGAAGCAGATCAAAAGATCTCTTTCTTAGGAATAACCCCGCTCCATCTAATACTGAATGAGTTATTATGCCTATAAACAGGTAGATTTTTATGTTTTACTCTTCATTATAAAGAAGTTTATTCTACTCTTAATTATAAGCGTCAAAATTTGTTCAAGATTTTCAAAGTACCTGAATAGACTTTATAGCCATGCAAATATTATATAGTCCTGCCCAATTATCTATTAGAGTTTACATTTCAGCCAATCAAAATCTCATAAATTTCTACTCACTTGCAAGGGAGTGGGTATAGACCTGTTTTATTTCTGCCGCAGTGGGCACATTTGTTAGTACATAAGAACTACCATGGGAAAATGTGTATAATGTGCAGAATTCCATAAATGAGCAGGAATCTTTGTATTTTGTTTTGTTAACAGTAGAATTATAAGTATTTAAAGGATACGTACACTGCAAAATTAGTTTTTTTAAATTGCCCATTACTGGAATTCTTCCCTAGTGTCTCTGTACTATTTTTTTGCTGATCTGTTCCCTTTTTCTTTAGATATCCAGTCTGAAATATCTTACATTTCAGCTGTCAATCAAGTGCTTTAGTATCTTACGCTTTTCCTTTATGTATAGTTTTGCTGTAGCTGGAATGGAAATTCCATCTCCCTATGCTGCCTCATACTGATTACTGAGCATGCTTGCCCTCACAGAGAGTCAGATAGTCTGGCAGGGGCCTGGGGGACTGAGCTTGTCCAAATCAAGCACTGAATTTAAGTTGTGTGGCAAAACAAACACATTAGAGTTAGTGCTGCTTACATGTATTCATTTATAGAGTAAAATGGGACAAAGTTATTATTTCAGTGTACAATTCCATTTATATTCCTATATTCCATTTATAGCAATTCTGGGGAAATACCAGAGTTCTGAGCCCTAATGCTCTTTGCTGTGCACTAATATACTGCACATAACAGTACATACTGTATAAGATCGGAATCTGGTGATGCATGTGTCAAAAGCCTAAATCATGTGGGCTTAAATTTTTTTAAAATCAAATGTTTATGTACCAGGTGTAAACCCTATGTCGGTGCAGGTAACATGGTACTTGCCACTGACCTGCCTTCAGTCTTTTTTTTTTTTTATTTTCATATGTCTTTATTTAGAAAGTTTACAAAAGTAACAATAGAGTCATTTTCATATAAATATAGTAAGCATAAATAAAACTTTTGTGTCTTAAACCTTCCAAAACATTTTCTCTTTTTCTTTTTTACTAGTTATATTGCAATCAGGTGTTCCATGTCTCGGACACCTTTTAGATATTGTAACAAATTGTCGTCACATAGAAATTTGTTATTAAACATCCGAAAATACATTTAAAAACAAATCGAGAAAAAAAAAAAAAAAGGGGGATATGTAAAGGGATGTCTGTTACCTGTATGAGGTCAGCGGTCTCCTCGAGCCTTCCGCGCCTACCCTCCTCCTTCAGACCTAAAGTGGTTATCCATGGGCCCCTGCCTCCAAAGATCTTTGGTCTCCCCCCGACTCCGACATCACATATATCCAAGGACTCCAGATTTTATCATAATACTTCAGTGTGCCCATTAGTCTATTAACCACCAGTTCATTCTCGCATAGCCACCATATTTTTGTTATTAATTGGTGTCTAGAGGGGGCCTGTTTCCAGGACGCCGCTATCAGAGTTCTCGTGCCAGCACATACTCCAGAGTGAGGAAAGGGGTCTCAGTAACTTAGCATTAACAATTTTAACTGCTCGGTAACGGGTTGTCGTGCTTCTGGACTTGTGGTCTACTGATTGTAGATGGGGTCACTTCCTGGTTTCTGTCTGAGCAGCTGGGTTTCGCCGCTTCTGGAACCTTGGACGTCCTGGATGTAGGGATGAATCGAGAGAGAGAAGCATTGTAATTAATGGTATTAGCATGGAGGTTATGTTACATTAGATGGAGGAGTTTAGACTTATTCTTTAAGGTACACACTATTACAGTATTGACCTATTGTGTTTACAACAAGCAGGATTCCTCTTGGGAGGGTAGGGTTGGGCGCTGTTGCTAGGTGGCTGTCCTATTCCCTAGGACAAATGAGGTTTGCAGTACATAGATTCCTGCAAACCCTACTTTGTCCCACGGGAGGCAGCCACCTAGCAACAGCTGGTGGGCAGAGTAGCACACACCTGGTTGTTGCCCTTGTGAAGATAAGTCTCTCTGGCTCTGTCGGTCTCCAGTAGTGTCTGACAAACGTCCTGTCGGAGGACCATCGGGCTGCTCTCAGTATTGTCATTAGGGGAAGTCCTTTGGAGGCTGCCTTAGTGGTGGCTGCGCTTCTGAGAGAGTGGGGGCAGAATATCGAGGTGTCGATATTAGCGCCCTCCATTGCAGAAAGTATCCAGCCTCTTATCGTTTTCGAGCACGCTGGTCTGAAAGGGGGTCTGGATGTGATAAACAGTTGAGTGGTGTTCCCTCTGTGTTCGGCAGAGAGTTCCATATATTTATTGAGGTGAGATATTATGCATAAGGAGGGTTCAGAGGGGTCTTTGGGGAGATCAATTTCCACCAGTTCTGGGGAAATGTGTGTTGTCTTGGTTTTCCCTTTGAGGATTAAGTGTGCTCCCCCTGGTGTGAATGACAACCAGGGCTCGTGAATATGTATGAGGGTGAGCTCGGCTGATCTGGCCGCGAAGGCTAGGGCTAGTAGACATGCTAGTTTGATTCCTAGGGAACGAAGGGGTAGGGATGGTAGGTCCCACGAAGCTAGGAAATTTAGGAGGATGTCAATATCCCAAGTTGATGTATATCTCGGCCTTGGTGGTCTGGAGAGGGATGCTCCTTTTAGTAGCCTTATGTACAGGGCATTTGTAGTCAAGTCTGGAATGATGATGTTTAAGGCCGATCCGTATGACTTTAAGGTATTGGATGATAGTCCTGATTGGAATTTGTGGGAGAGGAATTCTATTGCTTCCCAGAGGGGACTGGGTTGGGAGATCTGTGATCCTCTGGTTGTGGACCATGACATAAATTCTGCTATCAGATTTTTGTATTTTGTGATTGTCTTACGGTGCAGGGACGAGTCTATTAAGGTATTGGACATGGAGGATAGCTGCTGGAAGCAGAAAAACTGATTTGAGCTGCGATCCACATTAATTGTGGCAGCTTGGATAAAAGGTCTTGGGATCCCTGGAAGCAGTCGACTGTCATGCCTAGCGGTAGTTTCTGTCCCAGTACCAGTGGTTGTATCTTGGGGAACCATGGTTTGGATGGCCATAGTGGGTATACTAGGACTAAGTCCCTCACCCTGTCTGTTACAATTTTGTGTAGGACCTGTGGTATCAGTATTGGGGGAGGGAATGCATATAGGTTGGGAAGGTCTGTCCATGGAAAAGACATCGAGTCCACTCTCCATGCGTTTTTCGACCACTGTCTGGACACAAATTTGTGTGTCTGTGCCGACGTTTCTGAAGCAAAAAGGTCTATCTGCCTCTTGCCGAAGGTCTGGCTTATTTTGGCAAGCAGTAGGTGATTAAGGCACAGAATTGACAGAGACATCTGGTGCCTGGATAATGCATCTGCAAGTTCGTTTGACTTGCCTGGGACATATTGGGCTATCAGATCTGTGTGTAGGGCGAGTGCAATTTTCCAGATCTCTAGGGCTTCTAGGCAGAGGAGTTCTGATTTTGTTCCCCCTCTCCTGTTGATATATGAGACCGCTGTTCGATTGTCCAGCTGTACCTGGACTGTTTTGTCCGATATTACTTCTCTGGGTAATCTCTCTAGAGCCAGTCTCACTGCTCTGAGTTCTAGGAGATTTATGTGGAGGTTTGATTCCTGGTGGGACCAGCGTCCCCTGAGCGCTATTGTTGGGGTGAATGCTCCCCAGCCTATCAGGGATGCGTCTGTGGTGATTGTCAGGTCTGGGGACCTTGGCCTGAATGGGCGAGGGCAGAGACGGGGAATCTGCAGTATTTGTCGTATCTCCTGTCTCACTGCCGTGCATGGATGTACTGTTTGAGCCCATGAGTAGCCCTCCTGGAGATGATGCCTTAGGAACATCTGGGTCTGTCTGCATAAGAGTGGGGCCTGTATGGCTCCTTGGTCTAGGGCTACAATCTTCCCTATGATCCTCGCTATGAATCGAAGTGGAAGATATTGCCTGGGAAGGATCTCCCAAAGGAAGGAATGTATCAGGTTCCACTTGTGGTCTGGGACCTGTATTGTGAATCGTTGTGTGTCTATTTGGAATCCTAGGAATTCTAGTTTCTTTGTAGGATTTAGAATGGACTTCTGCGTATTTATTAAGAACCCCAATTGTGTGAGAGTGGAAATAATGTGGTCTCTCTGTTGGAGAATCACGTGTTCCTCTGGACCGAACACCAGCAGGTCGTCCAGGTAAATTAACGACATGATGCCCTTCTGTCTGAAGTGTTGAATTACGGGTTTTAATACCCTGGTAAAGGTGTAAGGGGCGTTGGATAGGCCAAACACCATTACGTTCCAGTGGAATACCTGATCTCTCCAGTGGAACTGTAGGAGCCGTCTGTGGTTCTTTGAAATAGAGATTGTGTGGAATGCGTCTTTTAAGTCTATTTTTATCATGAAATAGTCTTTGTTTATGAGGAATTTTAGGTCTGACAGGTTTTCTAACCTGAATCTCTTCCGCTTTATGAAGCGGTTGAGAGATTTTACGTTTAGGACCGGTCTGATAGAGCCGTCCTGTTTTTTCACTGGGAAAACATGGCTTATCCAACCTTTCTTTCCTGGTTGTGCAGGTTCTATTTTGCCTTGCGACAAGGCCAAGTCTAGTACCTCATCCAGGCTTGCTCGTGTGGAAGCTCTGGGGGTCCTGAACTGGAAAGGGAATTTCACCAGCGGGATGGATAGTCCATGTTTTATTATTCTGAGGACCCAACGGTCTGAACAAATGGCCTCCCATGCTGGGTAGAACTGAGATGATTGGATTATGTGGGAAGAATGGGTACTTACCGGTGAAGGTTTTTCGACCTGAGGCTTCTTGTCTGGTGGGGAAGGCGCCCTGGTCTGAGCCGAATCCTCTGGTAAATCTGCCAGAGTTGCCCTTTTGGAAGTCTCGGGACGTCCCTTGGGCTTTAAAGTGGCGTCCCTCCTGGCGAAAGGGCCTCTTGGAGGCGATATATCTAGGTTTTTTGAATTCTGCGAATGACTTTTTTGCTTTATGTCTGACCTTGACCTCCTGTATAAACTCTTCTCCGAAAAGGCAGCTGGAGTCTATGTTTGGGTGTTCATGGGACTTAGGGGCTAGCTCTGCCATGCCAGCTGAACTTAGCCAACGTGCCCGTCTTATGTTGGTAATGTGGTTGAAGGTCTGGCCGATCATTAAGGTAGCTCTGCTAGTGGCCTTTAACAGGGCTGTTTTGGAAGAAAGAAGGGAGCGAATTGACTGGTCTGTGTCTATGTTCCCTTCCTGTTCAGCTTTGGACAGCATAAACAGTAGTGGTCCCGCAGCGTCTGCGATTTTGTACTGGATGTTACGCAGAGTCTGGTCCAACTGAGAACCCTGTCTGTGATCGCTGCAAGTGGATAGCAGGGCTGGGTCTAGCTCAGGGGCCATGAGGGCCTGCATATCCGGGACCCCTAGGTGATTTTGCAGTACTAGGTCATCTTCCTTGACTAGTGTGGACCTAAATGCGAGTTGGGCGAAGTTAAATACTTCTGGGGAGTCTGAAATGTCCCAGTGTTGGGAAAACAGTTTTGAGGGGGGTGCTTTTCCTGCCAACCCCACGCGAGCCATTTGCAACTCGCTTATCTTTCCTCTTTCAGGAGTGGGATGTGGGTGCGTCTATCGACGCTTTTTTGTGTGAGGCAAACGCCTCTCTCCCTTTATTATGTCTGCTCAAACGAGCTTCAGGGGTAGCAGTTCGGGCCTTACCTGGGGTGTTGAGTTTCTGGAATAACCCCCCATGTTTTACCTTGTACAGGCATTTTCTGCCAGAGCTGTGGCCCTTAACAGGGCTGTGGTTGTGGCCCCTAACAGGGCTATGTTTGTTACCCTTAACAGGGCTTAGACTCTCCTCAGAGGCACTGGTAGAGTCAGAGGGCAGTTTCTGAGAAGAAACTTTCCTTGCCCTTTTGAAACTAGGCTCTTCCTCTGAGGAGGAAGAGTAAGTGTCCCTGATTACCCTTTTGTGGGGTAGTTTATGAGGGGAGAGGTGTCTGGCTGGAGAAAACAGGTCACTACCTGTTGCAGCCACACTGACACTGTCCTCCTCCATTGCCGCCGCTAAAAAATCTGACTAGGAGCGAGATCTCGCGAGATCTCGGACCTCGCGAGATCTCCCGCGCGCACCAGGCACTAGTTCCTGGAGGCGCGCGGCTCGTAAAAAATTCTAGCAGCGGATTCGGGAGGCAGCCGCCAAGCCCACCAGCTGTTGCTAGGTGGCTGTCCTATTCCCTAGGACAAATGAGGTTTGCAGTACATAGATTCCTGCAAACCCTACTATTTCTACCGCAGTGGGCACATTTGTTAGTACATAAGAACTACCATGGGAAAATGTGTATAATGTGCAGAATTCCATAAATGAGCAGGAATCTTTGTATTTTGTTTTGTTAACAGTAGAATTATAAGTATTTAAAGGATACGTACACTGCAAAATTAGTTTTTTTAAATTGCCCATTACTGGAATTCTTCCCTAGTGTCTCTGTACTATTTTTTTGCTGATCTGTTCCCTTTTTCTTTAGATATCCAGTCTGAAATATCTTACATTTCAGCTGTCAATCAAGTGCTTTAGTATCTTACGCTTTTCCTTTATGTATAGTTTTGCTGTAGCTGGAATGGAAATTCCATCTCCCTATGCTGCCTCATACTGATTACTGAGCATGCTTGCCCTCACAGAGAGTCAGATAGTCTGGCAGGGGCCTGGGGGACTGAGCTTGTCCAAATCAAGCACTGAATTTAAGTTGTGTGGCAAAACAAACACATTAGAGTTAGTGCTGCTTACATGTATTCATTTATAGAGTAAAATGGGACAAAGTTATTATTTCAGTGTACAATTCCATTTATATTCCTATATTCCATTTATAGCAATTCTGGGGAAATACCAGAGTTCTGAGCCCTAATGCTCTTTGCTGTGCACTAATATACTGCACATAACAGTACATACTGTATAAGATCGGAATCTGGTGATGCATGTGTCAAAAGCCTAAATCATGTGGGCTTAAATTTTTTTAAAATCAAATGTTTATGTACCAGGTGTAAACCCTATGTCGGTGCAGGTAACATGGTACTTGCCACTGACCTGCCTTCAGTCTTTTTTTTTTTTTATTTTCATATGTCTTTATTTAGAAAGTTTACAAAAGTAACAATAGAGTCATTTTCATATAAATATAGTAAGCATAAATAAAACTTTTGTGTCTTAAACCTTCCAAAACATTTTCTCTTTTTCTTTTTTACTAGTTATATTGCAATCAGGTGTTCCATGTCTCGGACACCTTTTAGATATTGTAACAAATTGTCGTCACATAGAAATTTGTTATTAAACATCCGAAAATACATTTAAAAACAAATCGAGAAAAAAAAAAAAAAGGGGGATATGTAAAGGGATGTCTGTTACCTGTATGAGGTCAGCGGTCTCCTCGAGCCTTCCGCGCCTACCCTCCTCCTTCAGACCTAAAGTGGTTATCCATGGGCCCCTGCCTCCAAAGATCTTTGGTCTCCCCCCGACTCCGACATCACATATATCCAAGGACTCCAGATTTTATCATAATACTTCAGTGTGCCCATTAGTCTATTAACCACCAGTTCATTCTCGCATAGCCACCATATTTTTGTTATTAATTGGTGTCTAGAGGGGGCCTGTTTCCAGGACGCCGCTATCAGAGTTCTCGTGCCAGCACATACGCTGTGGATTAATTTGTTGTTTTCATTAGATATATTACCCATGTTCCTGTCACATAAGGCAGTCCATGGGTCAAGAGACACCGTAGTATGGAGCACCTCCTGAATCAGAGTTTCACAGATTTTCCATGTCTTTTGGACCTCGGGGCAGCCCCACCAACAATGTTTTATGTCCGCCACCACTCCACAACCTCTGTAACAAAGACTAGAGGCTTGAGGAAATATCTTGTGTGTTATTTGGGGGGACATGTACCAGTGATGCATTATTTGAAAGGCTTTTTCCTGAACCACTATATGGGATGAGCATTTCCGTAGCGAGTCAAAAATCGCTAGCCATTGGTTAGTCTCTAACTGTGAGCCTAACAGATTTTCCCACTTGTCCATAAAAGCCAGTCTGGGGGCGTGGCGATATTCATTGAGTAATTTGTAGATTTTAGATATATTATGGGAGATCTGTGAGGGTGCGTTGCACAGTTGCTCGAAAAAAGAGAGTTGAGTGGTTCTAGACCCAGTTAAAAATGATTTAATATAGTGTGCCAGTTGCATATAATGAAACCACTCGGTATGAGGTAGCTTGTATTGATATTGGACTTGGCTCCAGTCGAGTAACATTCCCACCGGAGCCAGGTGTCCTATTCGTGATATGTCTCGATCCAGCCATACTTTCCAGACGTTAATGTTCTGCCCTGGGTGGAAGTCTGGGTTGTGGTATAGTGGAGTCATTAGAGATGATGTATTGTTCAGTTTATAAGTTCTTACTGTAGTCTGCCAAAGCTCGATTGTGTGTTTTAAATATGGGTTGGATATATTGTGTATTTTGTCTAATTTATGTGTGGGTATCCATAGTATATCTCCCAAGGGTATAGGCGAGAGGAGATTTTGTTCCAGTTCTTGCCAGCAAGAAATCTCTGATGTATTGTGCCATTGAAATTTTAAACATACCATTTCTTTGAATTGATGAACCCAATTGAACGTTTCAGTGCAACAAATTACAAACTTTCTTATACATTTCAAAATCTTTGACATTCAGATTTACAGATGTACAGTAGATGGTCACTTGCCTTTTCATACCTGCAAAATAGTAACTGGTTTTCCTCCAGAATCTCCTTTACATGGTTACCATTAGATTGTTTTCGACCCTATCAGAAATCACATTGTGATCTTTCAACAACCTATTAAAAAAGAGGTAGGGAAGAGGATTTTGGCTCCAGCTTCCCTATTTAATATACACATAAACTACATGTAAAAGGGGAGACCCCTGGGTTTCTTCCTTATTAGCAGCTTAAATAAAAATGTCGACAGTGTGGTCTTTTACGTGGTCTTTGTAAACAATTGGTTTCTGCGTGTGACGCGAGACAGTAAGATATGAACAGAAAATGTCAGAAATAGAAACATTCAGGTTGGCCAGGGATCGTTTCTTTGAATCACTTCCCCTTAGTAACTATTTTGCATTATTTATTATATCGTGTTCTTGTTTCTGTGATAGGGGAATTTCCATAAAAAAGGATAAAACTAAGGTGAGAGACTTTCCGGGTAAATTATTTTTACAACTGAAAATAAATTGCTTACATCTATATCACCACCAGTGTTATGATCCAAAATTCTCCACTCCTTGGGCATCTGTAATGAAGCGGCATCCTGGCTTTGATCCTACCTCTCCAACAGAACCTACTCTGTGTCATATGATAATAAACATCCTCTCCGGTTAATGTTGGGGTTCCGCAGGGCTCTGTTCTTGGACCCCTGCTGTTCTCCCTTTATACTATTTCCCTGGGAGAAGTCATCAGCTCATTTGGCTTTAACTACCATCTGTATGCCAATGATACACAAATTTATTTTTCCACCCCCACGCTTAGTCCTGACACCCAATTACACATCTCTGACTGTCTCTGTGCTGTCACCTCATGGATGGCGCACCGATGCCTCAAACTAAACCTCTTTAAAACCAAACTAAAAATTTACCCACCTAAACCTGGTCCTATCCCAGCGTTTTCCATTTCTGTGGACAACACCCCCAATTACCCTATTCAGTTGGCACGTTGCTTAGGGGTTATTATTGCCTCCTCTTTCTCCTTTTCCAATTACAATAACTATATTGCTAAAACTTGTCACTTTTTTCTTTGAAACATTGTGAAGATCCACAGATTACTTTCTCTTCCAACTACTGCTATGCTTATCCATGCTCTCATCCTATCATGTCTGGATTATTGTAACCTTCTGCTTTCTGGTCTTCCTGCTTCCCATCTTTCTCTGCTTCAGTCCATACTTAACTCTGCCACATGCATTGTCTTCTCTTAACATTTAAATCCCTTTGCTCTGCTGCTCCTTCTTGTATTTCTTCTCTTGTCTCCCCATATGTCTGTGCCGTACCCTCCGCTCATCACAGAACCATCTCTTATATAGAACCCCACTCACACTGCCTCCTCTCGCCTTAAACCTTTTTCTCTTTTGACTCCCATCCTCTGGAATTCTATTCCACTCTATCTATCTCAAGAAACCTCAATAAACAAGTTTAAATCTAACCAGTCAAGCTATCTCTCTGAGCACAGCACAGAATAGGACTGTTGACACTGCGCCAGTTATTACTTTAGCACTTCCACCCTTTCCTATGTATCTGTATGTTACAAACCTAAGTAGATTGTTAGCTCTAAGGGGCAGGCACCTCTTTCCTCGTGTTACATGTTTTAAGCACTTGTATACTTAGTGATGCTCATACTTATTTATATATTTATGTATTTATTTACTGTCCCGCTTGCATTATATATTGTAAAGTGCTGCGTCCCCTAGTGGCGGTATATAAACATATACATACATACATACAAAATAATGCTAATTCTGGAACACTAAAGGTGGCCATCCATATATGTACGATTTTACTAGCCCGACCGAGCGCTCCCACGGCATTCGACCGATCCTGCTGGAACCGGTTCATTTCATTTCATTTTAAATGTTTTTTTTTTTAAACATTGCACTATAGTTCTCCTTTAATTTTTTTTGTTGTAGAGAAAATAAAATACAAAGCAAGAAAGAAGGAAATAAAGGGAACTGCAATATCTTTTATTATTTTAAATTTTGCGAACGAAAAAGTGGAAATGAAAATAAAATGTGGAACTGTGCGCTGTTATGCTTTGGCATTGCTTAAAGTCACTAGAAACTGTACCCGAGATAACAAGAAAGTACTTGCTGCATACGTATAAAAATATAAAAATGAAAACCCTGTGGCAGGGAGGTAGGGTTATTCCTACCTCCCAATATTGTTTCATTTAGGAGCTACAGCACGTTTAGTTGTAATCTTCCACTTTAGTGTCCTGGATTTTTCTGTATAAAAGATAGAGCTGAAGCACAGAGGAAGCCTATCAGTTTTCTTCATGCAGGTGCTCCTCACAAAAAACAATATTAGGAGGTAGGAATTATCACACCTACCTCCTTGCCCCATATACTTTTTATTTTATCAGGTTTTTTTATAGTTATCTTTTAATAGGTTTCCTTAATGTTGTCTAGGATTACATTATGCTGACTTTACTTGTCTTTTATAAATAGAACCGCAGCTGAAAACCAACATCACATTCGAACAAATGACAGCTAGTATTAACGTTTGTTTACTGATTATTGCGTTATTACTGATGATTGCGTTATTACTGATAACGAACCTTTATAAATACTGCCCTAGGAACCATAGCTGAACCCTTCTCTACATTTTTTCTATTTCTGTTCCCTAAAAACAAATGTTAGTGACTAATTGTCTGGGTTTCCCCTTTACACGTCTAAACGTACGCTGTTATAAAGGGGTTTCCTAATACCCTATGACACAAGAAGGAAAGCACTGGTAAAATACTAGACAACAGACACATGGACAGACTCTTGCCTGATATTCTCCCGACGACTTACTGACGGATTCAACCATTGCTAACCAGATGGTTGGGAATGAAATGTTATACAATACCTAGTGGAAATATTGGACTAGGAATCATTCAGGGGCAAATATCAGGCCATGAGTACCACTGTATCAGACCCAGGAATAAACTAGCAATAGAGCTACAATTGTTAATATTTCCACATTAACCTAATAATGTGTAGCAGAATGGAGACATTGCACAGTGACTAAATTGCTCAATCACAATTCCCAATAAAGAGCTAAAGAGAGGAAACATAAAGGTTATTTCTGAGAATGTTCTCCGAACCCCCACAGCTAATAAACATGGGCTAAGAACAGGGAAGTCACAATTGATAATGTGCACATGAACCTGTGCATTTCCTTCACCTAGATTGTGTATTGGATAATAATGAATGATTAGCTAAATGAAGGGTTAGTCTTGCACATACTGTAGAATTTAAGCCAAGTTGGGTCTACCACAAATCACATCTCCATTTATGGAATTTTATATCTGGAAAGCAAAGAGGAACCTCAACCCCTTGTTAGACCTACAAAGACCCATAATTGTACTTGAATCAGCTATATCAGTCATTGTGTGGACGTTTTTTAAAGGACAAACTTTATTGTCATTAGGTTAAAGTTTGCCAAACACTAGTAAAAAAACATGGATATGGAATAGAGTTGGTAGCAATAGCCAGGATTCCCAGAGGTGTGTATATTTACAGCGGTTAACATGAAAGTTAGCATGGTGTGGGTGCGAGCTATTTTAAAGGGCAACAGTGGTCTTCATGCAAGTGTCCTTCATAGAATGGCCATTGAGTTCTCACATACCTATCCAGTATGATGTCTCTAGTTGTTGTGAATCCAAAGTAATAGACATGTAAAGTTAAACTTCATAAACTGTTATGCACACATCATGAGCTGTATCATAAGCTTTAAACCCCTAAAACAATGTTTTATAAAGCTAGTAATCATTCTCTTTGCTCCCCTGCCTATAGGCACTAATATGGTTACTTTTCGCAGCCATTAATTCCGTTCACTATATTATATAGCTAGAAGCCACTAGGACGCAAGCGTTTGCAGCTCTGGGTAAATTGCTTTTTATTTATTTTAAGCAAAAGTGCCTTTATTATTTAGGAAATGAACCTGAAACACAACAAGCACAAAATTTGCTCCAAAACCACATCCAAAAAGAGAAACGACTTTACTTCCTTTAAATTTTAGATTGTGGCATTGATATAAAAGACAGGCTTCCATTGCATCATCGTCCAAAAACAAGGACGTTTTTCTTTTTTTTTTATGTCAAACGAAAGGACGCTTTGATATTTTTCTTCCATAAAATGAATCTTAAGCTTAAGGAAATAAGTAGATACAATTAAAGGAAATATCTGTTACCTGCCCCCAAACCTAATTGATATATTCAGCACACAAGAAGATGTATTATTAACTAGAAATTTAATTCTTGCCTCCATTAAACTGGCTCCTCCCTCTGTGCAGTCAATCAAGGCTGTGACTGCAGGCATCACATCCAAGGATTGACTGCACATGCTCAAGCTAATAAAAAGTTCACTGAGCAGAGGGAGGAGGCAGATACCTTTACCAGAATGTAAAATAACTTTATTAAATATTTGGTTACAAATGCATGTCTGTCAAAGAGTTACATAGTAACATAGTACTGAAGGTTGTATAAAAACATACGTCCATCTAGTCCAACCTTTATACCCTACCCATAATGTCTGTATAACAGTTACATAGTAACATAGTACTGAAGGTTGTATAAAAACATAAGTCCATCTAGTCCAACCTTTATACCCTACCAATAATGTCTGTATAAGAGTTACATAATAACATAGTATTGGAGGTTGTATAAAGACATACATCCATCTAGTCCAACCTTTATACCCTACCCATAATGTCTGTCTAACAGTTACATAGTAATATAGTATAGAAGGTTGTATAAAGACATACGTCCATCTAGTCCAACCGTTATACCCTACCCATAATGTCTGTCTAACAGTTACATAGTAACATAGTATTGGAGGTTGTATAAAGACATATGTCCATCTAGTCCAACCTTTATACCCTACCCATAATGTCTGTATAAGAGTTACATAGTAACATAGTATTGGAGGTTGTATAAAGACATACGTCCATCTAGTCCAACCTTTACACCCTACCCATAATGTCTGTATAACAGTTACATAGTAACATAGTATTGGAGGTTGTATAAAAGACATATGTCTATCTTGTCCAAACTTTATGCCCTACCCATAATGTCTGTATAACAGTTACATAGTAACATAGTATTGGAGGTTGTATAAAGGCATATGTCCATCTAGTCCAACCTGTATACCCTACCCATAATGTCTGTATAACAGTTACATAGTAACATAGTACTGAAGGTTGTATAAAAACATACGTCCATCTAGTCCAACCTTTATACCCTACCCATAATGTCTGTATAACAGTTACATAGTAACATAGTATTGGAGGTTGTATAAAGACATACGTCCATCTAGTCCAACCTTTATACCCTACCCATAATGTCTGTATAACAGTTACATAGTAACATAGTATTGGAGGTTGTATAAAAACATACGTCCATCTAGTCCAACCTTTATACCCTACCCATAATGTCTGTATAACAGTTACATAGTAACATAGTATTGGAGGATGTATAAAAACATACATCCATCTAGTCCAACCTTTATACCCTACCCATAATGTCTGTATAACAGTTATATAGTAACATAGTACTGAAGGTTGTATAAAAAACATACGTCCATCTAGTCCAACCTTTTTAGCCTACATCAATACAAAGAAAATGGAGTACATCGGGCCCCCCAAAACAGAAGGTGAGGTAAGTATTAAAGGATAACTATATTGCCTCAATGCATTTTAGCCACACTGTGAAGGGGGCGTAACAATTCTGTCTGCCTGTAACTGTCACTCAAAGGTAGCAGTGAGAAAACACCCCTACACCCATCCTTGATCATCTTGATTATGTAGGCTGTATCCTAGCAACCGAACAGTTCAAGTTTGTTTGACTGGCAGAGGAGGAGAGAGGTTGTAACAGACATTCCCACAAGCCAATGACAAGTGATATGTTAATCATGGCCCTGGGCCGTCTAGGAGGCAGGCTTTTAGCACTCATCTTTGCTGTGTGATATCTAAGGGAAGGCAGCATGGTTGTAAATGAGAGTAAGCACTTTCAGCACTTACATGTGTGGACATATAATGGAGGAGAAGTTGTTTTTTTGGGTATTGTTGTCCTTTTAACAATTAAGATATAGAAAAGTCCACATATAAAGGCTTTCCTATGTGAAATTTCTGATATCAGGGGGAGCTCTTTTGTTTCTTCCCCATTATTTTCAGTGGAATTTCAGTAGAAATACTAACACTCTGTATTGAGGTGTAACTCAAAGCAGCAACAATGTAAATCAAAAGTGGTAACACACTGAAAAACAGCTCACCAAATCCGGTGGGTGGTCCAGGTGCTGTGCAGCCCCGAACCCCTTGCAAGGTCCAAGATCCAAACGATAACAGCCAGGGTTTTTTAACAGGTGATTAGGGAACGTGCACGTGGATGAACTTCATTATTTTTGTGTCTCTGATGAAGTGCCACCTTTGGCACGAAACGCGTCAGACACAAGCTTTCTTTGCTTGTACGTATATGTAACTTAATAAAGGAGATTGCCCTACTATTTACACGGAGACCAGTGTTTGGTGTTTTGTTGCAGTCCTCCACATATTGGCTGTTTTCGTTTCAACGTTTTTAGCCTACTCATAACCACTACCTAACAGTTGATCCAGAGTAAGGCATAAAAAACCCAGCTGAAAAGGGGAAAAAATTCCCTACTAATTCAAAAGGCAATCGGAAAGTATCAATGGATCAAACAGAACTATAGTATTACCTGTAATTTTCAATATTTGGGGATTTAAAAAACTTATCCAGCCCACACATAAACCTTTTTTTTCAATAATGTTAAATACTTGTTTACACTCTCCATAAATATAAAATACCCTGCAAATAAATTCAAGGACTATCGCTGATAGAATACCGAGCTACGTAGATGGCAACATTGATTATTTACTTTATTGGAGTATCTCTATGCAAATATTAAAAACACATTTCTTTTTCTTATTCTCTAGGAATTCATCTGACCATTTAGATTTGGCTCTACCGAAGCTTTGCTAAACTATCACAAGACGGAATCTCTTTCCTGGAAGCTCCAGATAAGCACAATAAATGCTCAGTCATATGAGCATAAATGAGACGGCACTTTCTGTTATTTTTTTTATCCTTTGACAAATCCCCTTTAGATATGCAGAGAATTTACAGTCTTCCCCTTTTAAAGAAAAACAGAAAACATTTTTGCATTTCTCTTTTCATAGATTTACTGTTTTCAACAGTTCTGCTAAGTTTATATCTATACATCCAGTACAATGAAAACTGTGACTCTGAATAATTCTCTTACACAGGACAATAGAAGATGTGAGCCAGCAAGGGAACCAAACCTATGGGCAAAGACCTAGCATTTAGGTCCTTACCCTGGGTACTACGGTGTGAAATGGGAGGGGGGGTGTAAGTATGAAAGGTCCTGTTTTTAAATGTGGAATATATAATTAAAAGTCTTATTTGGCAAATTTATATTACCTATAAAGCCAAGAATACTGAAACTATTCATATTTAATCAAATACAGCAGTCTCGTATAGGAATTAATACTATATTTTTACCAAAGTAAACATTAAAGGAGTGAAGGCTAAAGGGGCACTATGGGGCATAGTATCAGCGATGTGCACTGGCAAGAATATCAGACCAGGGCTGTAACCGAAAATTTGGCAACATTAAAAAAAGAAAGACCCCCACCATTGGCGATCGTACAATAAATGCTGGAAAATTGTCTATCCCCCCCCCATGACCCTTATTTGTATTGGTAAACACTCCACAATGTACGGACACCTTCCAGGGACCCACTACCAGGCTACATATATGGCTGGTTTTTAAAGGCTAAATTTAAGGCAATAATACACTTAGAAATTCACCTTTTTAGAAATCCAATTTTTCTGTTACCAGAGCATTGCATGGCGATGTGGGAAGTGGTGATAGGCGGCGTTAATGTCTTTTCATCTCTGGGCTAGAAGTAGGGTCATGGACACTGACTGGGGGAGGAGTGAATAGTAATTTTTTGCATGAATATACAGATGCTTTCTCATCTTTCTTCCTATGTTCTGTGTGCCTTAAAGGGTATCTCCACCCCTAAATTAAACTTTTAACTGTGTAGCTCACCCCATCCAACCCCCAACCGCTGATTTACTTTTGCAAGAAAAGCTCCAGAAAAATACTTACAGGCCTTTGTTCCTCCGGCGCTCTGTTCCTGGTTTTCTATTAGCCGGAAGCAGCAGAGGAGCGGGACTGGCAGCCGGCAGCCAATCACACACATGGCTGCCGGCTATTCAGAGCACCAGGGGAACGAAGGTCTGTAAGTATCTTTCTGTGGCTTTTCTTGAAAAAGTAAATCAGCAGTTTAGGATGGGGTGAGCTACACAACCTCTCTTTCCTCATTTCTCAGAGGTCAGAGAGTAATTAGGGACTGGCTGACTCACAGACAGCTCCTACTCTTCACTTTTCTTAACTTTGTACAGGCACTGCAGGAGAACCATTTGGAGCAGAGATGTAAGGTAAGGATTTTTGAACACTATAAAGTGGGGCCAGTATGGGGTTAAATTTTAGTTTTGGAGGTGGACATGCACTTTAATGTCTATCAAAAAGAATAAATGTGGTTGTTCAGGTAAATCGTTCCCCAAAGTGGATAAGCATTGCTTAATAAATCTGGATTTGGTGAAAACTAGCAAATAAAGGGAAACTTAAGCAATTTCATAAAATTCCTTACCTTATGCCTGTATTGTAAAGGGGGACAGGATGGTATGTTTGTACCTCCGCTTGCAAAGATGATGCCCAGGCCTAAAGATAGCTGATAGATTTGGATCTCTTCTCTTTGCAGAAGTCGGGTTGCTCTAAACTGGGCGTCAAGCAGAACAGGAGGTAGGAAAATGAAGTCCTGCCAAATGTAGGAAATAAGGTGCGGAATCCTCTAAAATTGGTTTAGTTGCCCTTTAACTCATAAAGAGAATTTTTTTCAGAACTAGATGCAAGACATACAGAGAGATTCAATAAAAGTTCTTTTTGTTAAAAATGGTGCTAATTTTGCCCCAACCAATCAGATCTTATTTAACATTTGAAAGATAACCTCACAATTGGTCGTGGTTACTTGCGATGTGATTCGTCCCGAGTGGGACAAAAAAAAATTGGTGGTGTGTATCCAACCTTAGGGGGATGCAATAAATTCCACAGTATTTTAGTATGTTATTCAGGTCCACCCAAAACCCCAGTTACATTTTGCTTAAAAGTTTTAATAATGCTCCAAGAGTGAGAAATTATAGTTACTACCTTCACGATCCACCGCCGCAGCTCCCTGCTACTTCCTGATAAGGCAGTCAGTCACGGCCCTGACAGTGACGTCGCAGCCAATGGCTGACGGCCATTACCGGATGAGCCTCCGCTGCTGCTGCTTGTGAACGGAAAAAGCCATGTAGCAGCAGCTTTGGAAAGTAGCAAGCGGCGGTGGATAGTGGAGTTGTAAGTATAATTTCTCACTCTGGGAGCATTATTAAAACATTTAATCAAAATGTAACTGGGGTTTTGGCGGGGTCCTGGATAGCATATTAAAGTTTTCATGTAAGGGATATGTAAAGCCCAAGTATGTGATGTAAGATCAAATTTTATGGGGCCCGTACTATTATTTCCTTACTTTGGAAGCTGCACAGTAAAGCGATACAGCAGATTACAACACCTTGGAGTGTGGTAAGGTAAGGATTGGTGCCTTGCCATATTACATGTTCATTTTATAAAGGCTTCATTCATAAATATAGTTTATCTGTGTGCATTAAAAAAAATAAAAGTTGTACACACTGCAGTGCTTATATTCCTTATATAGGACTCTGCCTCCTGTCTCCCCTCTCTTTTGCCATGCGCAGAAGAGCCCCCCCCCCCCCCTCTCTCCATCTCTCTCCCTCCTGATTTGGTCTCCCTCCCCCTAGCATTAAACCTTTTTGCCATAATATAGTTATTGGTCTCCCAGCCCCAACCGCATTACTATTATAGCAAGAAAGTCCCGATCTTTACTTACCTTACCTCTCTTCTTCGCCGCACAATCCCGGCCCTCTGCTTGTATAGAACTGCAAGCAGGGGGCGGGACCGGAAGCCGCGTCTGTGATAGGCTGAGAGGCAGCCAATCACGGACGCTGTTGCCGGTAGTGTAGAATGGCGATGGAGAGAGGTAAGGTAAGTAAAGATCGGGGGACTTTCTTGCTATAATAGTAATGCGGTTGGGGCTGGGAGACCAATAACTATATTATGGCAAAAAGGTTTAATGCTAGGGGGAGGGAGACCAAATCAGAAGGGAGAGAGATGGAGAGAGGGGGGGGGGGGGGCTCTTCTGCGCATGGCAAAAGAGAGGGGAGACAGGAGGCAGAGTCCTATATGGACTCTGCAGTACTCCTGGTGGCCAGTTTTTGGGACATTGGGGGGGGATTACAGGGCAACCATTTGGATCTGGGATGTAAGGAAAGGATTTTTAAACACTACAGATTGGGGCCAGTAGTGGAGAGGATTATAGTTTTGAGGGTGGACATGCCCTTTAAAATGAAATGGGTGGAACATCACTTTAACTGCAGAGACATGCAAGATTAAAAGCCAGTGATAAGCCAATGGAAAGCTTGCAACAAATCCCTTATCTGTTTCTTTGCTGATGAAGTGCACTGCTAGGGAAGCTACTGTAAGTGGGGAAAGGAAGGAGTATTTCAAGAACTATTTTAGAGGAACATCAGTATATTTACAAAGTTTGCTGTTTGGAAGAAACAAAGGTAAGACTGAACAAATGTACAAAGTATCATACAAATTATTAAAAAGGAAATGAAAACAGGTAAAATACAGTACATTGCTTCATTTCCATGGTTTACTCTTGACTATGACTTGTGTTTGCAAAGCTCCATTTGTAAGACCAAAATCACATTACACTGTTGATTGAAGGTCATGGAGTCTCCATTCATGTTTCATATATTAAATCATTAGATTACACATGTATTTGGTCATTGCTAATTTTGTATCAAAATGTATTTTCTTGTAGCTAGCCCTTTAAAAGATATTTATATAAAATTATAGTCTGTTTACTGGGCAGTTAGTTTTCTAGGGAATTTATTTTTATATTAAGTTTATTAATTAATTATTAATTAGAGGGAATTTTATGGATGGTGCATAAAAAAATAATAGGATTCTTATTACATAAGTACATGGAAGTCACTTCAACTCTTGTAAGGTAATAAGCATTCCGAAAACCGTATGCAGTAACAGTTTAAAGCAATACAGCGCCACTAGGGGTGCAGTTTAAGCGTGGTCTAAACAGAAAGGTTGTTACAGTGCAATCAATAATGCAGCAACATAACTGTATATATATATCTACTAAGCAACCATTAAATATCATTGAGCTCTTTTATGTTTAAATTAGAGGATATAAATGAAAGACAGTCACTGTATACATGGCACATTTCTCCTTTTTAAATTTTAGTAGCTTATTATTAGTACTTATTTAATAAAAAGTAAAATCTAATGATAAATAAAGCCCCCTGTATTAAGGTGTCCATGCATTAGTTAATTTACTTCCTAACGTCTATTTAACATGTTGAAAATTGTCTGACCCAATCATCTGCAATTAATATTTAGATTTTAAAGTTGATTGCAAATCATGATATGCTGGGAGACATCATTGGAATGACAGAAGGTAAACATGCCCATATACTACACACTCACTACAGACATTCCTGCAATATTTCCCCAATGTTCCCAAGTTCCCAGAACTGCCCGGAGTGATCTTTTTTGCAAACGACTTGAGATTTGGCCAGTTGGGAATGTCACAGAAACTTCAGAAGGTTTTACATGTGTCTTATCGTTAGAAATAGTGCTAATTTTACCCCAACTAATCAGATCTTATTTAACATTTGAAAGCTAACATCTGATTAGCACCATTTTTAACAATTAGAACTGTTACTGAATCTCCCTGTAGATATATTCCATGACTGAATGTCAAACCTATGTAATGTCTTATTAGCGTATGGCCACCACAGTCAAAAAACTGCCTGGTCCAATAGTTTGTGTGATGATGAGGCTGGGAAATATTATATATAACTATATTATCTAATAGACCTAATTCTGAGCCAGTGTATGGACACCATTAGAGAGAGTTACTGCTGTATTAAGTTTTTAAAGGGTAACTGTGGTCTTGAATTCTTTCAAACTAGTAAGAATTCTATAAAAAGCCTTCCATCGTACCTTCAAAATAAAACCTAAATCCCATCTCTAGAATTGGTGAGATGTTATTGCTGGAAAGGTTTAGCAATATTACTTCCTGCTTGAACACTTCCTGTTTTCAGCCATGTGACCAGCCTCTGTCTGCATTAATAGGTTCTCCTTCTCAACTGTCAATTTTCCCCCCCAGGTTCTTCCTTATTTCCCCAGCATTAAATCTTAACTGAGCTTGCTCTGCCCATGGGGCAGAGGGGAGGAGCAGAGGTCAGGTGATGGCACTCAACCTACTGGAAGCAGGAAGTTTTAACATTCACCCCAATGTAATTTCTCTTAAGCCAGAGATAAGATTGTCAGCTCATTTTAAAGGAAATACTGAAGGCTTTCATTTTACCCTAATTTGTTTTGAGGCCACAGTTGACCTTTAAAGGAGAATAAAAGTGAAATACTAGATTAAGTATGGGTGATGCCCCATGTAATGAGGACCTCATCTGCTAAGTATTTTCATTTCAGAATACTAAATATCGATATCTTAAAGCCATTTTAGTCATTGATGCTCTAGTTCTTCCTGTTTACCGCTGTCCTGTGTTGATGGGGGTGTAAACACCATTCAAGTTAATGGAGCTGGTGAGATTTGGCTCACAGGGAGGTGTTACCAGAAGCAGAGGAGACAGCTTATAGATTTTCAAACATAGCAGTTCAAGTCCTTCTTACATGAAGAAGCATCTGAAATTAATTTATAATTTGACTTTCATTCTCCTTTAATGTTGGTGAAGAATTGGCCTTCACATGGGCAAAGGGGTTTGGGCAGGTAGAAATATCAAATTCAAATCATTGTACACATGTCCCCCTATCCCTGGTTTCAGACTAGCGCACCTAAAGGACCTGATGCCAAAGGTCCACCATGGTTATGTTAGCCAATAGGCTGGAAAATGACTAAACAAGGATTAGCTCAAACAATGAAGGAGCTTTAGACATCTATAGATCATATACGTTCTGTATCTTGCATGGGTGTACATGTTGAATTATATTTCTCTTCTCTGCTATGTTATTTTCACAAATAGAAGCGGACTTTATCTTTATCAGAAAATTCAATGTCATTTATTTTGGATGCTGTGACAGAGTGGCAGTTTAGTTTATCAGTAAGCAAAACACGAGTATGGAAATTAAATTGATGTGATTGCAATGTCCCTTTCCCCCCTCTCTCCTTCCCAAGAGTCTGTGCTTCTGGCAACAAATTCAGCCATGTTAAATTATTTGCCAACAGCCACATGCATAGGGATTACATAACCATAAAACTATAAAATGAAACTTTCAATGGAGGGAGCTGACACATGGGTAATCCAGCTCCCCCTACTGCCAGTGCAATGTCAATGTAAGTGCAGCACTTCAGGGTGGAGCTTGGGTGGAAGGCACTATCAAGTTACCAATGTATTAAATATTTAAAATTTGGAACATTTTAAACTTTCTTCTCCTTTAATACGGATCATGTCACAGCAGGTGATTATGAAAAACAGAAAGAGACACGGCATCAATGAACAGATTCTTTATTGCCATCTGGGGGTCAATATTTTGTGTGGATTTCAGCACTAGAGCACTAGTTCAGTAATACATTCTAGGAAAACAATATCTGCTAGAATCTAGCCCATAAGTACTGATTGCCAACAAGAAGGCGTTGCAGATTTATAGCCGATTGCAAACATAGGATGACTCAGCCTTTCCCACTTGCTACATAGCAAAGTTGAGTAACCTTAAATTTCAACATCGCACCTAGGAAAGTTAACTACAAGTATGCAATGTGGAAATCCTTTCTATTAAAGAATAAAAAGTTAATACAAACGGGCCTGAATGCATTTTATATTTCCCCACTAATATAGATTTATCTATTTGTCAGCATTGTGGAACAACCAGTAGTAGTTTGTTTAGGTGTCTAGCACCTCCTCCTAGCACCTTTCATTATTATTCATCAAGGTCAGGAAAAGGATCAACCAATCAGGACGGTCTATGGAACCCAATGAGATTGGGGGAAAAAATTGTTGGTATTTTTTCTGATGTCACGTGAACAACTGTAGGTGAGTTTTTAGTGTGCATTTTGGCTTATTTGTAATGTAAGATTTTGGCCTTAAAGCTGTGGTGTAACTTTACTTTGAAGTTTTAACCACTAAAAATGCAATAACAATTTCTGTTGGATGATTTAGTCAACAATAGTAAGGCTAACTGGCTACTTTGCTAAGCACCACTCATTTTGTGAAAAATGTGTCTGGTTTTGAAAGAACAGGCCACATCCTGGTTAAGCTTAAATAGGGCTATGTACGGAGAGTCGTAAGCGGCTTTTTTAGTCTTAAACCGCAAGGAATATACCGAGCCGATAATGGCTCTTTTAGACGGAATCCTTGACGCCAGACAGCTGGCATTAACGATTCGGAATGGGTTAACCCCATTCACTATGCACTGAGAGCCGCTATAGCATTGCCTAGAGGAGGCAATAGAGTGCGATAGCGGTTCTCTGTGCATAGCCCTAGAAATGTATAAGAAATGTATAGCTTGCAGCATCCATATCTGACGTTGCTTGTATCTATTCTGAAAAGTTGCTGTAAACCTTCATAACCAGGTATTGGCATATCCTCTTGTAGAGCTGTGATTCGCCCATCTGGTTACTACAATACCAACTACATTTGTTGGAATTTCAGAGAGTAGTTGTACCAAATTCTTGTAATTAGAAAAAGTCTGAAAACTATGGTACCGTCTTTCAGAAGATTTAGGTCTGGCGTGTTCGTTGAATAGTTTCAGGAAAGTTAAAGGGCAAGTCCAGCCCCAAATTGAAAACTTACATACAGTTAAATCACTTCCCAAAACCCTAAACGGTAATAGTTTAAAATCTGAAATATATAAGTCTAACCTGACATCCTGCACAATGTCCTGTTTCTCCTATTTTTGCTTCCTGATTCCTCCAGTTAGCCTCTGTCAATTATGGATTTGACAGTTGACATCACAGCCAATGACTGAATGTTAATCTCCTATCTGTCTCTTCTGAGCATGCCCAGGCTCAGTACAGGTTTCTAAATTGCTCAGTTTCCATGAGGCATACAGTAATGAATTCAGAGGACAAACTATGATATATCAACATATTTTAGAGGCCATTCTTTGTAAATGATGTTTTTTTGAGGGTGGAGTTGTCATTTAAGTACAAATTGGCTTCTTAAGAATCTAACCAAGCATACTTTTGTTGGTGATAATATATACAGTTCTTGTTGATTCTTGGAACAAAATGGATACGTCTTCAGATAGCAATTTGTTTTGCTTCAGCTGCGACACTTATGCTGGCCATGACCCTATTTCTCATTGGTGTAATGTCGGGAGCAGCAGTCTTTATCTTTCGCCATTCCAAAGCCAGACCATGGTTTGTGATTGACAATACAGCCATAATGTCAGTTGCAAAATGATCAGTCCGGGTGGTTTTCTGATCATCACAGGAATGTTGTAATTAAAAGGCATTATAGCAGCCTTAACAATATTAAATTAGATGAATGTATAGCCTTTTCAGCTTTGGCTATAATGTTACTATGTAGGGTTAATATTTCTTCCAAACATAAATCAAAGCTGCATGCTTAAAGACTGATCGGTAATTACTGATCGGTATTATTACTATTCACCTACTATATTATTACTTTATTCCTACTATATTATTACTAATAATTTGCTCCTATATTACTATTATTTTATTCCTACTATATTATTACTATTATACTTCTACTATATTATTATTACGGTACTATAATCCTACTATATTATAATTACCGCTTCTGCTTTATTCCTACTATATTATTATTATTACTATACTAGTATAGTATAGTATTTGATGTTGAATAGACTTCCATCCAGTTTAACCAGAGAAAAGGGGAAAAAAAACACCAGAATTTTAAGGGGGAAAAAATCTCCAAGTTGCAATTGGAAATATCCCCGGATCAACTTTGCTTTATGTATCAATACCAATAAGATGCAACATTCCTTGTTTTCAGTACCTCATCCAGCTTTTTATTAAACTATCCAATGAACTTGTCATCACAACTTCCAGTGGAAGACAGTTCCATAGCTTTACTATTTTCACAGTGACAAATACTTTCTGAACTTGAAGACTAACAGGGAGATTCAATAAAAGTTCTTATCGTTTAAAGTAATAAATTTTACCCCAACCAATCAGATGTTATTTAACATTTGAAAGCTAACATCTGATTGGTTGGCGCAAAATTAGCACCATTTTAAACAACAAGAACTTTTATTGAATAAACCTGAATATTTCTTTTCTTCAAGTCTTAAGGGATGTCTGCGTGTCCTCTGGCATGTTCTATTGGTGAACAAAGCCCCAGATTGTATGGCCTGTTATTTATACACAGTGATCATATCCCCACGCAAACGCCTTTTCTCTAGTGTACATAATTGTAACTTATCCAGTTGGTATTCATAGTCAAGCTCCCCCATTCCTTTTATTATTTTATATGTGTCACTGACCTTCCCTCTCCCATGTACCAGACATGTATTGTCTATATGTCCACTGACCTTCCCTCTCCCATGTACCAGACATGTATTGTCTATATGTCACTGACCTTCCCTCTCCCATGTACCAGACATGTATTGTCTATGTCACTACCTTCCCTCTCCCATGTACAGCATTTATTGTCTATATGTCACTGACCTTCCCTCTCCCATGTACCAGACATGTATTGTCTATATGTATCACTGACCTTCCCTCTCCCATGTACCAGACATGTATTGTCTATATGTATCACTGACCTTCCCTCTCCCATGTACCAGACATGTATTGTCTATATGTCACTGACCTTCCCTCTCCCATGTAACAGACCTGGACAGTGGAACTGGGAACAGCTGTCATGTGAACCTACACCATCATCTAAGGAACTACCCACAACTCCTGCTTCCGAACGGAATGCCGGGTAAACCTGACCGTCAGCTCGAATTCCGGGTTTGTCCCACGCCCGCCCCCTGTAGCGGAATGACGTCACTAAGTCACGTGCGCGGAGAACAGAGCGAACCCGGAAGTTGGAAGTGGACGAGGAAACAGCGTGTGGTGGTGGTGGAGGGGGGGGACGGGACTGGACGATGGGAGAACTGGGCTGAATGTCACATTCACGGGGAAACGTGAGTTTCATTATCTTTCTCTTAGTGTTCCCACAGTACTGGGTCTCTGTTATCCATGTATGTGCCAGGTGGGCTTCCTTGGGCAGTAATGCAGAATGCCAACAAGGCATGATGGGAGTTGTAGTTTTGAAACACATGACGTGCCAAGCTTCGACATCACTGTCCTGGGGTATTAGTGTATTCATTCTCCCAATGGGTTATTGGCAAAAAAATATTTACCATTTACATATCCACCCCCTGCCTTTGCCTTCGTTCATTTGACTACAACTCCCATGATTCTCTGTGAGCTGTGACAAGTGTAACTTAAGGCTGGGTACACGCTATCCAATTTTTTTTTTTTTTACCGTGTATCTGTTGGTTTTGGCAAAAAAAATTGCTGGTGTTTTTGCTGGCAGGCGCCAACGATCTTGGTTGCCCGTTGGTCTGGATCGGACATTTGGGTATGTTGGTCAATAGGGGAGAGCACTATCCGTTCCCGAGACCAACAGCTATGTACCCAGCCTAAGGTGTGTGTGTATTCCTGAAGCCAATCATGTGATATCTAAGGCTGGGTACACATGGGTCAAAAATCGCCGCAGCCCACAGTTCACCACGACCGATCGTGCTGTCCATAGGAGATGCAATATCGCCCATGATTTATCGACACGTCTGATCGCCAATACAGATGGGAGACATCGGGCGACGGAAGAAACACCTGCGATTTTTCTGACCGATATACGAAAATATTAGTTGGTTTGGCCAAACAATTGCCTCGTGTGTACCCAGCCTTAATGCAGTAGAACATTTAAAAGATAACTTCTGACTGGCTGCTGTAGATTGGTAATGCTAGGCAAGCACTGGTCGATATTTTTATCCAATCGGTAGCCGGGTATGATATTTTGGTCGCTCATGACAAAACAATTACTTGGGACATAAAAAGTTTTGTCCAACTTTTTATCTAAATTGAATGTGAAATGGATCAGACATGTTGGTCAAAGAATTCTTTGTCTACCTTGTGTGAGTAACGTTTTGTTATCTAACTGATCCTCCACCTAGTGGGTGGTCTAACTGGTCCTTTATATCTGGACACAAGCATGAAATTATTAGGGGTAACACAGTAGCTCAGTGAGTAGAAATGTTTCCCTGCATTGCAAAATAGTCTGTATGTTCTTTTTCTTGCTTGTGTGGGTTTCCTCAGGGTATCTCCATTTCCCACAGAATCAAAAGACGTTACTCATAAGTTGAGTTTAAGAGTTGTAAACTCTTGGAAGACAGGACTTGATGTGAATACTTCCACTAAAGGTTCGTACACACGTTAGATAATTTTCATACGATACAGCCGACGAACGAGCAGCCCCACGACATTATTGCGAAAATATAGCTTCAACGATCGTAGAAGACCAACGACCGTCGACTAATGTTGGCTTTTTCCGACGACCGGCATGGCGGATTTGTTCTGCCAATTGTCGTTATATTTGTACATGGTCGGAAAATTATCGTTAGATTTCTACAAAAATGTATAGAAAGGCGCATGCATTGGTTTTGGTAATCACGCGATCATATGAATGTTGTTTCAAAAACGAACACTGCGCAATGACACAAGCGTGAACAACACAAACAAACGTCTGACGTTCACACGACTATCGTTGCTATTATCGTTGTGTGTACAATAGTCGTTTGAAAAATGAGGATTGACCATGTTGTCGTTGAACGTTCGTCAGCTGTATCATACGAAAATTATCTAACATGTGTACGAACCTTTAGAGAAACTCCATAGTACAGAGGGAGGATATTGAAGTGAACCTGAACTTAGCACAGCTCAGTGCAATGTATTCCTCAACCGTGTTCCTATTTAAAAGTGAATGTTGGATGGTATGTAATAAAGCAATTTTAAAAGTCTACATAGTATGTTCATTGCTATATAAGAAAATCTAATTACTTTCTTATCAATGGTAATAGGTGCGCAGACAAAGGTTTGGGGACAGTAAACACACAGGGTGTTAGTAAGATGGCGTTAGTGGTTTTGAGTTTTAAGGTTGGGTACACACCAGCAGATATTTTCGGCCGGCCCATTCACGGCACTTTCGGTCGGGATCGCACGATCGATTGTTCGCACATTCAGCCGCAACCGGCGGACATTTGTTCGCTTGGGACAAATAATCCGTTTGTGTGTACCCAGCCTAAGACTTCATCTGTTTTTATGATGCATTCTGCTTTGAGGTCTAGTGCTATATATGTTTATTTTGATTTTTTTTTCCTCTGTTATAAATATACTTTCCCCTAATGGACCTAGAGGGTTAGGTTAATCATTTTTATTAATGCACTACATTTAAGAGTGAATCATACATTTGTTTATGGTTAGAGGAATT
This sequence comes from Hymenochirus boettgeri, assembly GCA_019447015.1. Classification (NCBI taxonomy): domain Eukaryota; kingdom Metazoa; phylum Chordata; class Amphibia; order Anura; family Pipidae; genus Hymenochirus; species Hymenochirus boettgeri. Next base: position 30,076,142 of record CM033470.1, on the reverse strand, counting down.
TAGAAAACATTTTTTTGAATTGTATTCCGAAAAGTTTCCAATGGTGAAAATCAGTTGACATTTAGCTCCCATCTAATATTCATTTAGCTAAGTTTTAATATAATAACAATGAACATTACTGCATACATAGTAACATGTTAAAAACAGAATATTGGAAAAACAATGTTTGCTTAACCATTTATTTAGCAATTTTTTTTAGAAATTTAAAGCATATATAACTAATTTTTTTAACTACGGTATAGTTTGTTCGGTATAACTTCAGAACGGGAGGTAAATGAGCTATGTCTTACCTCCCGTTCTAAAGTTCTTACCTCCTGTTCTAAAGTAAAACTTGCAGGAGAGAAGAAAGAACTTACCGCGGATCCAGTGGCGTAACTACAGCCAAGAACCCTTCTGCGATCAGCCGTTTTTAAACAGCTGATCACGCGTATGAATGAAACACATGCGCGATCAGCTGTTTAATAGACCTGACCTGAACTTCCGGTTTAGTTCTGGGCCCCTGCGAGGATCGCTCCAGTGCCAGATTCTCACTGACAGTCTCAGAGGCTTCCACAATCTTTTGCATTGTGCATGCATGTGCACACAGTGCAAAGGAGAATGGATGCGTCGGGGACCGTCAGTGAGAAGCTGGAGCAATCCGTGGTAAGTTCTGTCTTCTCCTGCAAGTTTTACTGAAGAACTTGAGTTAAGACATAACTCATGAATCTCCAACCCAAAATAAAATTTTGCTGTAATGTAAGGGATCCCCCTAAACATTAAATGCTAGGGTTTTAACTTGAAAAAAAGGACAGAAATCGACTTACTCACCTTTGTTCCCTCAGCCTCTGGTGCTCTTTCAATGCCAGAAGTAGCCAGAGAGTCAGCCAATCACAGACGCGGCTGCCAGTTGTTAGAGAGAACCAAGGGAGCGAGGTTGGGTAAGTCTATTTCTGTCCTTTTTTTAATGTTAAAACCCTAGCGTTTTGGGTTGGGGGTCCCCTACACTACCGAAAATAATTTTTTTTTTATAAAGAACCATGCAGCATGGAGGGAGGGAGGGGGGGCAGCTCCCCTGTGCATGCCAGAGTCCTCAGGGAGGACAAGGAAGTAGCAGGCGCCGGATGGCACACGGACAGCTCCTACTCTTCACTTTTTTGGACTTTCAGCAGGCGCTGCAGGACAACCATAAGGAGCTGAGGAAAAAGTTAAGGTTTTTTAAAGGGCATGTCCAGCCCTTTTTTGAACTTTTAATATATTATACATATTGATCCCCCAGCCACAACCGTCGTAATAAAATTCTTAAAAAAAGTGCCCCGATATGTACTTGCCTTCCCTCTATCCTCAGCGGCACTCTCCAGGCCCTCTGCTTGCACGGAAATGCAAGCAGGGGGCGGGACCGGCAGCCGCGTCCCTAATTGGCTGAAAGGCAGCCAATCAGGGACCCTGCTGCCGGCTGCTCAGAACGCCGGAGGATAGAGGGAAGGTAAGTAACTATCTGGGCACTTTCTAATAATTCTGTTATGGTGGTTGGGGCTGGGGGATCAATATATAGAATATATACTGGTGATTTTACACTAGGGGGAGGGAGAAGGAGGGAGGGGGGAGGACTCTCCTGCGCATGCCTCAGACCTTGTTGAGGTTGAGGCTGAGACAGGCGCAGGATGAGTCACCCAGACCTTCTACACTACACTTTCCTGGATTTTGGAGGGGCACAGCATGGCAACCACAAGGAGCTGGGATGTAAGGTAAGGATTTTTGTACACTACAGAGTGGGGCCAGTATGGGGTTAAATTTGAGTTTTGAGGGTGAACATGCCCTTTAAACACTACACAGTGGGTGCAGCAGAGGGGCAAATTTTAGTTTAGGGGGTGGACATGTACTTTCAGTTAAACTGAAAAAATCCTAGTAGACCCTTTAATTTTCTTCTCCTTTGAAAGGTTGTATCTCCAAAACCAGTTAGAATATAATGAATATAATTGGATACTTTATTTACCATTTCATTGCCACATGATTTGCAAAACTTGCTGGAATGTTTACTTTCCCTTTTTAGCTTTAATTCTTTTTTTTTAACCTTATATATTTTTGTAGAGTGAGTTTGTCTTCCAGAATTAATAATCCATGTATGTTGTATTCAATTAGTTCAACTAGACTTAAAGGGCATGTCCACCCTTTATAAAAACTTTTGTGACAATGCAGGGGATACCCTTCCATCCCCAACCGCTATATTCATATCGTTGTCAATCTCTACTTACACTTCCTCTATCCTGCGCTGTTCTGGTCCAGCTCCCCTGCCTGCCGGAACTGCAAGCAGGGGGCTGGACCGGCAGCCATGGCTGTGATTGGCTGAGAGGCAGCCAATCACAGCTGCGGCTGACTTCACTGTAGACAGAGCAGGATCGAGGAGGTGTAAGTAGAGATTAACAATGATTTTAGAGCAATGAATATAGCGGTTGGGGGTGGGAGGGTATCCCCTGCATTGTCACAAAAGCTTCATTACTTCCTGGCATGGAGTGATCGGGAGGGAAGGAGGGAGAGGGGGGAAAGGGCTCTACTGAGCATGCCTCATACCTTGATGAGGCTAGCCAAGATACAGGCACAGGAAGAGGCACTGACAGCTCCTACCCAGCAGTTTCCTGCACTTTTAAGAGGCAGAACAGGAGAACCACAAGGAGCATGGATGTAAGGTAAGGATTTTTTTCTTTTGTACAGTGGGGCCAGTAGTTGGTAAAATTTTAGTTTGTGGGGTTGACTTGCCCTTTAAATTTTAGTTCAGTTGAACTAATTGAATACAACATATATACCATGACCTGGATGAATGAGAGAGAACCTTCACAACCATGTATGTTGCTCGATGATAATGGAAATGTTAGTTTTTTACCCAAGGCCTTATGAGTTAAAGTCAAACCAAAGAGATCCTGAGTTAAAGTACAACTTAACGTCTGATAAGAGTCTTTGTATGGAATATATTTAGGTCATAACCGCCTGAAAAGGCTTTCCAACTCCGTTACATGGCTAATATTACATGTCCCTGCTTGCCCTACATTCTATGTCGTACAGTGGTATGTGTGCAAAGTTACTCCAAAATACCAGAAGTATCTTTTTTTTCACTGTATTCACAGAGCTGTCACTGTGTATGGTTAGTGTACTTTATAAAGGGGCCTTCCATTAGTGTTTTAATTTTGTTTTTAAGGAAATGTTCACTCCCAGAATAAACTTTCCTCCCTACACTATTCACCTCCCAAACCCTACTTTTACAATACTTTTTACTCCGCCCAGTGCTTCTGACAGAGTCTGACGGTTGTTCAATGCTCTCTGCTGCCTCCTTTAAGGCTTTATGAGCTTGTGCAGCCTTGAGCTTAAGAGTGTTGCGCCCGTCGTAAGTCACTGTCATGACCTTGACTGACATGTGCAATGCAGAAGAGAGATTGTTGAGGGACCGTCAGACTTCAAGGTAAGAATTTTTCTGGCAGGGTTGCCAGGGAGAAAGGTAAGGATTGCGAAAGTGGGGTTTAGGGGGAGATTATTTTGGGGCAAAAACTTTTTTAGGGGTTGTATTTGCCCTTTTAAGCCTAATGAATGGGGAGGGGGGGAAATGTATACGCAGAGCAGGGTCTATGGTGAGGTTGTGCAGAACTTATAAGTGTCGCAGACACTACAAGGAGGCAGTGATTAGGGGAGGGTGGGGGCTATTAGGAGCACTCACTAAACATTAATAAATTAATGACAAAGCAAGCACAGATAAACATGTGAGTACCACCATTTTACTTCTCTCAAATTGTAGTTTCAGATAATGTAAAGTTGTTTGAGTGAGTATAGTGACCCTGTAAAAATCCAATGGGTGGTTTCCAGCCTGCGTAGGTTTTTTAAACGGATTGGATTGACCCCACTGCTGCACACATTTCTGTCCGATAACTGATCCGTTTTAAGACTAGAGATAAGAAAAGTGGATCACCAGACACAGACAAAAAAAAATGGGTCGTTTGTTTTCATTTTTGTCTGTTTGTATTGTAATGGGCTTTCATCACTTTAAAGTGTCTACACTTTCCTCTTTTTTAAAGTTATAGTAAGTACATTGTAAAAATGCTAATTAGTGCTTGTTCATACAATATTTCTAACCAAATCTCGAATGAAAGAAGCTGGCATTTCAGTTTTTAGATTGCTTGGGAATAAAAAGATTCTATAAATTCCTTGAGCTGGGTACACACTTTACTGATAAAGGGCCAGTCCCATTGCTACCGACAGGATTGTTCCTTTTTCGGTAATGTGTGTATGTGCATAACAATTGTTTCTGATGCTGAGGAAAGCATCGGAATCTGTCATTAGGAACAGAAAATTTCCCTCTGTCATGGTCGGCCCCCTGTACTAAAGTAAAGGGAGTCGGCCATGCTTTTCCATTGGTAATATAACTGAAGGAAATGTAAATGTAAGAGAATAAACTCTGTATAATAACAACAGAAAGGGGCGTTATAAATCCTGCGTTTGGTTTCTTGTGCGTTGCAGTGGGGCTGCAAGGTGGCCATACATATATTCGATTTTACTTACCTGACAGAGCGATCCCGCGACATTCGACCAATCCTTCCGGAACCGCCTCTCCCGTTCTTCTATGCGACCGACATGCGATCGCGAAATGAATGGGATTTGCGATTGCATGTCGGTCGCATAGAAGAACGGGTGAGGCGGTTCCGGCAGGATCGAGGGAATGTCCGTCAGGTATGTAAAATTGTATCTATGTATGGCCACCTTTAGTCAAACCCTAAGGTATATAATTAGCTCAATGTTGAAAACTAGATTTTAGATTAAAAGTAGTGTTTCTGATATTGTGTTACCTGCCTGGTTAATATATATTTTTTTTTTTAGAGAAAGTTGTCCAAACTTTTTAGAAGGGTTCATTTAAAAATAACCAGTTTAGACAAGGTAGCACAAGTGTATTTCTTTTATTAAGGGGATGGATAAGTAATTGAGTGACGTTACAGCAAAACCTAATGAAAGAATGTATTAACTTTACACAATTTCAATCTGTTCTGTGTTATTCAATGCACGTGATCACCGTTTTTGATTTGTTTCTGTGCGGATCATGTGTATTGCTAGAGATAGGAAATGCAATGATGAGGAAAAATGCACATATGTAAAGCATAGAATTATCCTATGGGGCCATAGACGGATCGATATTTATCGACCTAAAATTTTGTCCAACCTGAAAATGAAATCAGGACGATCAGCCCAGTTTTGTCTGCGGGCACCAAACACGGAATGATAATCATCTGATACCCACTATAGGTCAATGGTATCGCTGTGTCTATGGACACCATTAGCAATGCATTTGATACATGCTCTCCCATTGATAGTATCCATGGCGAGGGCACCTGTGTGTCTTACAAAATTCAGTAGAACAAGCCAGCTAAATGCGGCTTTCTGAAACTGCCCCCCCCCCCCCACCACAACCTGGCATACAATCAATGGTAAGGAATATTTTACCATTAGTCAGTCCTATCATAGTCTGGGATAGCCCAGACTTTGGAATATTGTTCTTTGGAATTAGTTAAGACCCAGTGGTGAGGACTTATATGGTTTAGGTTCTCACCCGGGGTGCTATTATGTGAGGTTAAATTTTGTTTTGTCAATTTAAGACCACAGGATCAGATGAAATTTACCATCCTGTTCCAACGTTTGTCTCATTCCCACGACTGTTAGACTGCCATTGGTTCACTGGGGCTGAAAATAATCCCTGATGTTTCAGCCAGACCGTATTCCACTCATATGACCGTTGCCTGAATTCGTCAACTTTAGAACTAGTTCAAAGATCTATTGGGAGATACTGTTAGCCAACTTTAATTTGCAAATGAGCAACTTGCATTGGTGAATCTCTGGAGGATAAAGCTGTGTACGCACAATGCAATATTTTGGCATGATCGACCATTAGTTCAGTGTATCGGGCGATCGGTCCGAAATAATTGCATGGGTTTTCAGCCGTGACTGACTGTTTATCCAAATGGGTGATCAGACGCGTCCAAAAACCACGGCAGATTGTGTGCTCCTCTGTGTATCGCATGCTCGGCCATGGCGAATATCGGCCGCAGCTATTTTTGTTTCAATTGCCAATCCTTTGAAGGATAGTTTTGTGTGTACTCGGCTTTATTATGGTGATATTGTCTGCACCGGGGACTTTTTGCTTTTTTAAGGAAACATGGTTTTTTGTCTAGGGATTAAAAGCAGTATCGCCATTTCATTCATAATAGTTATGGCTATATGTGAGTTTAGCACCCTTAATAGATTTTAAAACACCTTTTCCACCAGCTTTTTCACTTCTTGTTGTAGCTTGAGGTAGGACTGGACAAACTCTAGGAACCAAGTAGCCAGTCTGTCTAGAAAATCAAACCTGGTGACTAGATTCGAAAGAGTTTTCTATTGATGTCTGATAGAAATCATTGTCCTGCTGTATAACCCCTTATTAAATGTTGAGTTTTTAAAGAGGTTGCTGGCATTTCCTTCCAAACAAAAGGGCACAACACCACTTGTGCCTCAGCCAAACAATCCTTTGTATCATATAAGGACTTGTCTTTTATGGTCAGCATATGAGAAGTTCTCTATTAAACTATTTTGTTTTCTTGTCATTACCCCTAGTGAAGTGAAATAATAAATATAATTATTTTCCCATAGTCTTTACTGCAAACCAAAAATATAGTGCATACAAGTCTAATGGTGCAGAATGGATAGTGATTGGTGGTGTTACCAGCAGCCAACCAATCTAGCATTAGGGTATTTGGAATGATTGTTTGTGCTGCTATATTTAGATAGTTTGCATATATTGATTGGTCAGGGCTAAATATTGTTTCCTTTCCTGGCTCTCCCAAACGATTTTCCAGTTGAAAAAATGATCAGGCAGTTGGTAGGCAAGTTTGGATCACAGCACGGGTGTATTAGGCCTTAGGGCTAGGCCACACTAGCGATTTTTTTTTTTTTGCGTGATTGCGTATGCCATTTTGGTTAGAATGGAAATCGCGGGAAAGCAAAATTTCCTACAATTTCCGAAGTGCATTTGATTGCGCATCCGTCTCCATTTTGCGTGCACCGTATTTTTACACAAACGCATGCATTTGCGTAATGTTAAAGAGCAAGTCCAGCCCTGAAATGAAAACTTACAGACAGGTAAATCACCCCCCAAAACCCTAAACTGTAATAGTTTGAAATGTGAAATATATAAATCTAATCTGAAATCCTGCACAATGTCCTGTTTCCCCTGTTTCTGCTTCCTGGTTCTTCCAATTAGTAACTGTCAGTTGACATCACAGCCAATGTTAATCCCCTATCTGCCTCTTCTGAGCATGCCCAGGTTCAGTACAGGCTCAGAAGCATAGCAGGAATACAGTAAAGTGGCCATTCTCTCTAAAAGATGTTCTTATGAGGGTGGAGTTGTCCTTTAAATAACAAAACCGCATGTGCAAATGCGGAACAACGCGCAACAATGCACCAGAATCACAATATTGCGATATTACTTGCTATTACGTGTGCGATTAGGTGCGTTGTAGTGGAGCCTCAGCCTTGGGGCTATGTCTCCGCTTTTCTGTATGCTTGCATTTTCCGATCTGCAATGACATTTTATTTTTAATAGAAATCTGTTCCCACTATGTGTGCGTTGGGTTTTGATCCTTTTATCATTCGCATGCATTCATGGCTTTTGGTCCGCTTGTGTCCATTCCTGTCCATTTTGCAATTCAAGTCTAAGGGAATGCAGAAAAAAATGCGGACACATGCGTTTTTCCCACCGTAGTTATTAGAAAACGCGGCCAAGTGGAAACAAAACCGTGCTGCGTTTTTCCATCCAATGCAGTGGAACCTAGCCCTTAGGCCAGTTATGGGTATTGATCAGATAAAAACAGTTTGTGTGCACCAGACAGGGCTGATCCATCCTTGTGCATCGGCTGTAATGCTCTGGGGAATCGCTGGATTACACATCTCACACTGTGGATCTTTAGTTAATAAGCCCCTTTATAATCTCATTGCATGGTTATCATCATTGTACTGGATGGAGCATTTGTTGCAGTTTTATTTATCTCCAGGGGTCTGCCATAGTAGTCAGGATTCAGATGTTCCCAAACGCTTGTTAGATTAAGAAATACACTGGGACGTTGCAACTTTAAACTTGTACGTTAACGCCTTTCAGCTCTGTTTACAAAGGATCTTTAAACATTTATAAACTCTGACTCATTCCGTAAACATGAGTCGAAAGGAATCTGTGTATAAATGACACCCAGGAGCCGACTGTGAGATATAACAACATACATATGCGGGTATAAAGATAAAGCTGGGAGGGTCTGAATATGTTGGTTTTCTTTGCCATTCTTACATTTTACCCCATGTAATGTTCTGCACCTATCGGTAGACCAATGAATAACATTAGGTGTCAATGGTCCTACACTCGCTGTGATGTTGTTTACAATGTCCCCTTGAACATATACAGTATTATGTTTGACTGCTTGTTTTGTACATGGATTAAATAGATGGTTAGTCTGGTGCCCCTATAACATTAATGATATGAGTGCCCCTTGGATATAGATTGGTGCCCACATATCCTTGGTGTACACCATGACATGCCAACAGATTAAACTCGGAAGAACTATAGCTACTCGGTCATTAGATGAAAGAATTTTGGGAAATTTGATGGACAAGGGATAGAAACATGTATAATTGCTGGACTTTTATTAAACTGATTTTTTTTGGTTTGTTTTTATCTTTATTTTGGGTTTTTTTTGTGTATAGTACTCCTCAATCATTTAGCCTCTTCTTTAATGTATGCTTGCCTTTGTCAGAGATGGAAGAGTCAAGGGCAGTGGTTGTGGGAGGAGCCGAAGAGCAAGCTTCTACTGCATAGAATATAAGTATAGTGTCCTTTAAAGTTAGAAAATGGAAACCAAAGGAAATCTTTAAATGCAATCATAAGTATTAAGGTAAAAACAGGTTCATGTTTTATGTTTAGCGGCTTGTTATATAGCCTTTAGACTTTTCTACCTTCAATTTATAGCTAATAGGGCCCATACACACACCAATACGGATCGTACGGTCAGTGTAGGTCTGATAAAAACATTTGAACGTATCCAATGTATTCCGTTTATCCAGAAATAATGGACTAAATTTGGTCGGCCAAATGCACTCCAACAAATGCACGATATTGCCATATTACGATATCATAAAATGTTTGGAATGTGTGGAAATCATTGGAAAGCTTGACACCATCTGTCTTTTGTAGATCCAGTTATCTGGAGGGGTTTGTACAATCTGCTTCTAGGATATAAACTACTGCAAATAAAACATTTATACTTCAAGTATGTCATTGGCATTGTGATTGAGGTTTCCTTACTTTTCTTGTCTGTGTCTTTTACACCTGTGGTCCTCAAACTTTTTAAAACTTTTTTTTGACTATGGCACGCTTGGCAATGCAATTTTATCACGCTGCACATCTGTGCTCTTAATGTTTAAGCTATGTCCTCTATTAAAAAGAGCACACTTCTAGTTTTAGGTTGGAGCATGCCCACTGCTGGCACAGAGCATCATCAGCTGCATCGTAAGCTCCGTCCCCAATCTTCTAAATCATTTTTAAAGCTAGCCACAAGCCTGAAAAGAGAACTCTTTCCTTAAGGTGTCTATAGGCGCAAGTGGGAGGGGCCACAGGAGGCTGCAAGGGAAATGCCCAAGGGAGCTGCAAGGGGAGAGGCCATCGGACCCATGAGTGGGAGGGGCCACTGAGCTCACAAGTGGGAGGGGCCACAGAAGGCTCAAGGGGCTGCAAGGGAAGGGGCCATGTGGCCCACAAGTGGGAGGGGCCACATGACCCATGAGTAGGCAGGGCCACAGGAGGCTGCAAGGGAAAGGGCCATGGGGGCCCACGAGGAGGAGGAGACACAGGAAAGAGGGACTGCCACATGGTTTCAGAGCAGGAAGCAGGAAGTACAGGGGATCTGGTGATGCTGCTCCAATATCACACATATAAATGTAAATATCTTCAAATCTTTGTAAAATAAAAAATGAGTAAAAATTGCAAAAATCCTCAGGAAAGCAATTCCTATCAATTCAAGTCCTTTTTGGACCACAGTTACCCTTTAAGACAAAGAGAAGCTAGAGACATCATCCTAGGCTTCTTTAAAAGGCAGGGAAGAAACTGTTAAATAAATTGCTCTTGTATGGAGACCACAGTTACCCATTAATGTTGGATTACAATTAATGTAATAATGTAATGTTACTTTCCATTACATTGAATGCATTGAAATGTATTTGTTTGTAACAACATTGTTGTTAAACAACATAACAAAGTTGCTTCTGCTATTAAAATTTTGAGGCACACACGTGACTTTTGAAGGCACGCCCTTTGAGAAACCCTGGTTAATACTATATAAAGATGCAGTCATTTAGATTTGTCTTCCTGTTAATTGATTGGCTGACAAGCACCAAAATGATTTTGTCATCGCAGGAATCAACTGTATGTGTTGAGTTGGCCACCTTGTGTGACACCTTCAAGTGCATCATTCTATTCTGCTTATTGACATTTGTACTACCGTATGTTAATTTGAAAGACTAACCTCAAATATTAAGTACTAGACACTTAAGCTCTTTATGTAGACATTAAGATTCTCGCACGCGCGCGTTCGTCCGGCGCAGGAAATCACTCCCACTCTCATGTCTACTCTTCCATCTTACGCACGCACATGCGCAGAAGACAAAAGCCACACACGGATTCACATATGCAGCTTTAGGCTTTTATTATATAGGATAAATAAAGTGCCTGAGATGGAATGTAAACTAAAGGCAGTGTCATTTTTGGTTGGCATAGAGAAACACCTTGGTTGCAATTTGGTTTAAAGGGAATTAAGCTATGGCAATACACAATCTTGTGATTTTGATTTTAATGTGGCAACTATTGTCCAACTTCCATGCAATTATTCGGTTGCCCAGAACCACACGTAAATGGCCATGTCAAGTTCTTAACATAATAATTAGGTCACAGGGCAATGAGAGGATAAATGAACTCGCATGTTTAAAGAAAATATTTTTGCCCTAGAAGGGACAATTTCATAGACGCACAAGCTGTGACCTGGATGTCATTTATGTAGAATTTTCTTTGTAATATAAAGCACTAAATTTGTAACTTTTGCCTTTCATACTTCTAAATCAGACTTCTATTTACAATTTGGTGAACTTTAAAGTTCCCTTCCTGTCCTCCCTCTGAGAAAGGCAAACTATGATAGGCTGATGAACTCCAATGCATGCCTGAACGGCTGTGAGCCTAAAGGAAAATGCCTTTAAAGGGGGTTGGATAAGGCAATCCAGGGGAAAGCAAATACATTCTAAACTAGATTGATTTATAAATAGTAAGGTACAAGACAATCGGTAATGTAGTTAAGGGCTGTGAATGGAATGTTAATTTATGTTTTTGCTAGAAAATCTTGCTAAAAGCTTTGACATGCTGGTGTCTGACTGTTCTTTGCATTATAACCTTTCTTTGTTCTCTTCTGCTTCTATTTCAGTTGTAGCAATAAAGGAAAGCATGCTCGCTGAGTCTGCAGTACAGGATGTCTTGTAGTGAGAAGAAGGATACTGCCTTTGCTTACGAGTCCTCTGTGCACAGCAGCAATGTGCTTCATCGTCTGAACAGCCAGAGACAGCAGGGCATTCTATGCGATGTGACTGTTATTGCTGAAGATCAGCGTTTTTTGGCTCATCGGACTGTTCTCGCAGCCTGCAGTGACTTTCTCCTTTCACGGGTTGTTCAGCCATGCAGTGGAGACTTGATCATTACCTTGCCTGAAGAGGTGAGAATATGGCTCAGAAGAAGGCTCATCCTTTGCATTAACCAATTAATGTTAACATTGTCCTACTACCCTTTCTGCAACGCTGCAGCAAGAAAAAGGTCAATGAGTTTTATTTCCTTTTCATTTCTGCCTTGATGTCAGCTCAGGCATCAAGAGTGTTAGTTCTGCAACAACTGCACTGGTGTACATTACCTAATAGTGTAGTTATGATTAAGATATTTATGCTTTGTTATTTATGGATTTGTTTTCAGCATTAGGCTAAATCCCCTTCCAGTAATTCTATTTATTGCTTTAGCATTGCAGGTTTTAAAATTCACATATGCTAGCCATTCTCCAATCAACCATGACAGCATTGAGCTTTTGGAATACAGCCATAATTATGGCGGCTAAATTGCACCAATCATGTTGATCTTATTATCTTGGAAATAGGAAAGATGCATGTCCATTGCAATTTCTGCATTGGTTAATTAACCCAAAAAGAGGGAGAGATCTTCAGTCTGGGCCATTTTTCCCCTTGCCTGTTTAGCTTCCACATTTAGTACATGTGGGCTGAAATAAAATTATATGATTGGGTGGTGGAATGTGTTCACTGTTCTGATTTGCTCAGTACTTTGTCAGGTGACTTTATCTGACCTTTGCTTTATAACATTGTCAGTGAAACATTAATTTTTCTAATGTTTACTGAGTGCTCCTAACTGCCCCTCCCTTACTCACTGCCTCCTCGTAGTGTCTGCGACACTTATAAGTTCTGCACAGCCTCACCACGCACCCTGTTCTACTCACTCATCTCCCTGTTCTTCCTTTTCTCTGTTGATTATCTTAATAATTGCAGAAAGTGTGCTGGCAAGCAGCCAAAGATCCTATTAAAAGGTCAGGAATGGGGAACATATTATAATTTCTGTTTCTGGAGTGACAATCCATTCCCAGTACATGCTTTGATTTCAAATAATGATTTCTCTGAAAAAAGTTTTGGAGTAGTGGGATCTTGCTGTATCTAATGGTTTTTACAGTTAAGATACCCTTTAAATTGGTTAGCACACACTCACCACTCAAATGAAAAAATTGTGTTTAAAGAAAACACTCTCCAAAACTACAATTGTTACAAATCTGACATGTACAGTAAAACTAACCTGATATGCAGCGCAATGCACTGGTAGCCCTCTTGCTGCCTTCCCAAAAGGTTGCCGCCTCCTCCTCAACTGTACGAGCCCACGAATGTGCTGAGAACACGTCTTGTGGAACAGCAGCCGGTCATTGACCAAAACATCAGTTGTCCAAGGCATGACTTAAGGTGGCCATACACATGCGATCCCACAGGGAGCGGTCAGGTCCGTGTGTGCTGTTCACACAGCTGTGTGAACAGCACACATGGACCTGATCGATCCCCATATGCGGTATGGGAATTGGTCGGCCATGTGGCCATACACCTCTACATTAATGTGAGCCGATACCGGCCGCTGAAAATTTTGTGTCATTCCCGATCGATCAGAGTGGCGACTACGGACATTGGTCAGCACCCCAATCAGGAACAGCCCCTACACACTGAGGATAATGGGTAAATCCCGTTGGGTAACGATGGAATTTACCCATTATTGTTTGTATGTATGGTCACCTTTACTAGAGATGGGAGGCAAAGAGAAGGGGGAGCAAAACCTCATGCTGCATACCATGTTAATCTGATCTGAGAGGTTGACATGAAAAAAATAAAAACCATAAAAGCCACTGTCTACATCCAACTACAATGCTGTTGGGCGAACTTACCATTTGAAAGGGCCACAGTCTACAAATTTGAGAAACCAGGTACATTGTCAGAATGCTAATTATGAGATCCATCAAAGCTTTCTTGTCGTCCTTTGCAGCACAAGAAATTTCCTCCAGCTTTCTACTGTAAGGCAAAAATGTCGTTTTTGAACAAACTAAGATTTATAAGGCATTTCTTTTTCCAGTATATCAAAATTCATTTACCTTAAGGCACAAATGTAAAATCGAAAACTTGTGCAGCTTCAAAGTTTGTCACCCTGATAAGGAAGCATTTTTTCCTTTCTGCACACTATCTGCACACTATCTGTGGAAGTATTTTTATATATTTTTTCCTTTCTGCACACTATCTGTGTGGAAGTATTTTTATATATTTTTTCCTTTCTGCACACTATCTGTGGAAGTATTTTTATATATTTTTTCAACAGTTGATCCAGAGGAAGGTGGAAAAAAATAGCAATTGGAAACATTCACTAGATCAATCAGAACTATATGTATAAATACCATTTATTTTTAATAGATTTGAATTTTCGATTCTTATTCAGTCCCCTCTTGAAAGTGCCCAAAGAACTTGCCATTATCACATCTGCTGGAAGACTGCCAGTTTTACTGCTCTCACATTAAAGAAACATTTCCTAACTTAAAGATGAAACTTCTTTAAGGATGTTCGTGTGTCCCATAAATGACCTATTAGTAAACAATGTACTAGACAGTTTATTGTATGGCCTGTTAATGCATTTGTATACAGTGATCATATCCTCATGCAAGTGTCGCTTTTCCAGTAAAAAAAAGCCAGAAGTTGTTTAGTTAAAGGGCATGTCCACCTCTGTTTTGGAATTTTTCTGTAGTGTAGGGTTCCCTCTCCCACCCCCCAACTGCTATAGTAGTTTGTCAAAAATGTAAGCTGATCTGTACTTACACTGCCTCTTTCCCGCGACGTTCAGTCACGGCCCTGTGCTTGAAACTGCAAGCAGGGGGCCAGATCGGCAGCTGCGTCCATGATTGGCTGAGAGGCAGCCGGGGTAAAGAGGCAGTGTAAGTACAGTTCCGCTTACATTTTTGACAAACTACTACAGAGGTTGGGAGTGGGAGAGGGAACCCTACACTACAGAAAATGGATTTGGAGATAGGGGGAGGGATAGAAAAACGGGAGGGAGGGAAGGCTTCTCTGCGCATGTCATTTTTCTCCCAGAGGAGAGACAGGAGGCAGGCACCATTTGGGACACAGGCAGGCTTCTGCTCTTTGTTTTTTGGAATTTTGAACAGACATTGCAGGGTAGCCATTTGGAGCAGGGATGTAAGGTAAGGATTTTACAACACTACACAGTGGGGCCTGTTGTGGGTTAAAATATAGTTTTGGGGGTGGACATGCCCTTTCCATTCTCCTTATTAATTTAATTGTCCTCTGAACTTTTTTAATTTCCAAGATGTATTATTTACAGGATTCCGCAAAGACACAACATTTTCCAAATGAGGCCTTACCCTCTTTTTTTCTCCCTGTAATCTATACCCCTCTTTTTTTCTCCCTGTGATCTATACCCCTCTTTATACAAGACAATATCATTCTAGCTCTAGCAGTCTTGCATTGTTTGCTACAACTTACACACAGGGTACACACAGTACAGATTGACAGATGACAGACAGGATCTGAAATACACACAGTCCCTATGAACATCATAGGGAGTCTAGCACGGCCAAAGGGAATTTTTGGTCATTCCCGAACGAGCGTTTGGTGGCCACACGCTCGTTTGGAAACCAAGGTACACACAGTACCGATAAAGTCCCGATACTGTCGGATCCGACAGTGTACCCAGCTTTAGTCTCTTATATACTAGAACCCCTAAATCTTTTTCCAACAGATTCACTTAGCACAGAGACGATTAATGTATAGGCAGCACAAGGATTGTTAAACCCCATTTCAACATTGAATCTCATCTTATGCAGTTCATTTGTAGTCATTTATAAACAGGTTAAATAGTAGTGGCCCCAGAACTGAGCCCATAGGCACCCCACTTAGAACTTAATCCACAAAAACTGAGTTTTTACTCGACTTAATAACCAATTCTATCTCCATGTGAAAATGCTTTTTTAAGGCCAGCAGACCTTCGTTTGCACACAAGTCACCTGTGTGGCACAGTATCAAAAGGCTTACAAAAAAGTTGGTTAGTAAGATCTATTTTCCTGAATCCATGCTGATTACCACTAGTACTACTTCTAATACTATTACTACTACTGAACACTGGCCAACATATTGTTTAGAAATATATTTTCACCAAGCCATCCATTTTATTTTTAAACCAAAACATGCATCATCCATTGTTTTTAATAACTGTTTAGCAGATTTCACCCATCCCATTTTGACAGTGTCATGCCCCCTCTCTACCTTTACTACATACACCTGTCAATTTTAGGATCTAAGTTCAAGTAAAAGTAAAAACTTACAGATGAATAATGTGTATCTAATATGGGTTGGAAAGGAAAGGGTACTCCTAATTCACATTGTTGTCTATAAATGAGCTGTGAGCTGTCTGAAATAGCTGGTTGTGCCTGCGGCTAAAACTCATTCCCCTCCTTCTCTTACATAAGCAGATGTGTGGATTTATTGGTGGTCTGTCGGAAAAGAAGAATCTGGTGAGCCTGCAAACACGAGCAACTAACTGACCGCTCCATGCTGGCATTAAAGGCAACAATGGCAGGTGGGAACAATTTCTCCTACCTCCCACAAAAATATATATTTTTAAGGGATTTTCTGCATCCTCAAAAAATTTCACCGTAGACTAAAGGAACCAAGAAAATATACAAAACTGTGCCCTGGTTGTCCCTGGAAGTAGTTCTTCTTTGTTGCTGGCTCCTCTGTTTTTTCTTCCCAGTCCATCTGAGTAGCAGCTGGTAGTCATGGTTGTGATGGTGACATCACAACCAATGTCAATTGGAGCTCATTGGAGAAGGTGACAACATTCAGGACTAGGGCCAGCAATGTGTATAGCAAGATAAGGCAAATAAATCTAGATATGGGGAGATATGGTTTCATATACAAGTTACTGATATTATTCTATCTTTGTGTGTTTATAGGTGACCGTGAAAGGTTTTGTCCCTTTGCTGCAGTTTGCTTATACTTCCAAACTTCTTGTCAACAAGCAGAACTTATTGGAAATCCAGGAATGTGCTAAAATTCTGGAAATTCACGATATAGAAGAAACATGCTTTGAGTTTCTCAAGTTAAAATATTTGGATGATAACACGGAGTTTCAAGATTGCTCCAGGAAGACATTTTGTAAATCTTTTTGTCCAAAATCTACCATTCCTTGCCAACAAGACCTCTCCTCAGCCCTTGGATCAAATGAAGTTGAAGAACTTTGGAGACAAGAGTTTCCTAAAAATGTAAAATGTACTACTGAGATTGAAAATATATCTCCGGGTCCAGCAAGTCCAAAGAAACCCTGTGAAACATTTTACTTCGGAAAGGAGAATGACCCAGGTATTTCTTCTCTTTGTCCAAAATACAGAAAGTTTCAGAAAGCTTTTAAAAGTGACCGGGTTCGATCTGTGAGTACCTGTTCCAGCAACCAGGATGCTCCGAGTCCATCATCTGTTCAGTCAAGTGAGACTTCTGAACATATCACTTTGCCTAAATGCCTGGAAAATGCAGACATTCAGCTAAGTAATACACTTAAAAATCAGTCCTTAGAAATGGAGAGAGAAGACGAATTAAATCCATCTGAAACTAATATTACCTACCAAAACTACCAAAGTCTGACAGGTCCCGAGGAAAAGAGGATTAACAAATCTGGCGTCCCTCCTTGTTTTCCTTTAGAAAAGCAAGATTTTAATCTTGTGTCTATTCCAACAGCCCATCAGCCATATAGAACCTTAAATTACATTGGCTCACATGGCTC
This sequence comes from Hymenochirus boettgeri, assembly GCA_019447015.1. NCBI lineage: Eukaryota > Metazoa > Chordata > Amphibia > Anura > Pipidae > Hymenochirus > Hymenochirus boettgeri. Next base: position 30,058,708 of record CM033470.1, on the reverse strand, counting down.
CGGTGTTTCCATTCTGCTTGAGAAGACAGGCTGCGAGCAGAATAACAACCATGTTGATGACTTGCCAAACTCTACACCGGTAACGGGATCTGATTTGTGCATCCCTGAAGAGCGTAGCAATGTAGAGAGGGAGGTCGCTGAACATTTGGCAAAAGGTTTTTGGCCCGATATGTACAATAATGAGTTTCCATGTCAACCAGAGCTAGAAATGGTACCTACCAAAGATTCACAGGAAGAAAGCAACATGGAGAAAAGGCAAGAATGTCCGTGGCTGAGCATTGCTATTAATGATAACACTGAAAGGACTTTTACAACACTTAATGCAGTCACATGCCCTTTCATCAGTAACCTCTCTAGCGAAGTATATGCTACCAATTCTGAATTGGTACCTGAGGAGAGCCATCAGGAGAAGCCACAAGACGATTGTCCATACGCATGTTCTGTTTCTTTGGAAGAAGATTCGGAAACAGACAGTGAGGAAGATAGTGGTGGATCCTGTTCAGCCAAAGAGCTGGAATGTGAGGTGAGTAACTACAGCAATTTCCTTAATATTACAAAATATTTGTAATTTCTTGCAGACATTTTTGGGCCTTTTTCCCATCTACCATTGAAAGGATATCTAAACTAAAATGTATATTATTAGCAGTATCCCCACCCCCCCCCCCCCAAACCTTAGTTTCATTATACTTTTCAACCAATGCTCCTTAACTTACTTACAAGGAGCAATCCTTTACCATGTCTTTGCATGTTTGCAAAGAAGGAATAGAGACTTCTGGGTAATTTCCGTCCGAACTTTTTAGTTCCAAGTTCCAACCGAACTCGTCTCTTGCTGCAAATATTCTTTTATTGAATTACGCCATAGCACGATGTTTTGGAGACTCCTGTTCCCTTTTTCAATTGTGGCATACAGATCGTATTACAATACAAAACTATAAATAGAGCATGACAGGAAGTGACATGTTCCCACTCCTCCCATAACATACCCTGAGATATTTATATTACATAGCATAGACCATAGGTCTGGACTGCCTATTCATTATAAAAATACAAACAAGTCATAATCCTTGTTTAGGCCTCCTGGTGACAGGGTGCCTAATTGATGGGTCCACCATGTTTCCCTTTTTCTTAACTTCAATTGTCTATCACCACCTCTGGATGGAATTGAGTATCCAGGTGTCCTTTATCTGTAAAATGTCTGGGAACCGGCTATTCTTGGCCCTAATACTGGACCTGTGCTGGGAGATCCTATTATATCTTTTTTTTATTATATCTTTTCATGGGACGATACTGAATGTATGACACTTTGATACAGTTTCTCCTTTTTTTTACTAATCATACTGTTGACCCTAGATCTTTGTCAAACTGACATTGACTTCTAATTATTCACAGATGCAGGTTAGTTTAAGTGCAGTAATTGGTTCATTAGTAATCACCATGCTCAAAACATATACGAAAACATCAAGAATTTAACTGACTAACTGATCTGTCAACTTTCACATAAAAGGACGTGTTCCTTTGTGTTGTATTTATTTGGTATTGAATTGGGATGGGGTACTAATGTCACCAGCCATAATTCCAAGCACGACATTGAACAGTGGGCCTGGTTGAGTGTTATTTAGTGTATGCTTCCTTTCGGTTTTTGTATTGGCGGTGGTAATCAGTGGCGTAACTACTGAACGGGAAGTTCGGGTCCGGTTTTAAAGAGCTGATCATGCGTATGTTTTCTACATACGCGCAATCAGCTCTTTAAAAAGGGTGAATACTGCAGGGACCTGCGTGGAGGAAGGAGGGAGTCAGGGGCCCGGCCCCCAAACTCGTGGGAGGGCCCAGGCCCCTTCACGTGGTAATATTTCATAGTTCCCATAAATATAACAACAAAGCACTAGATGAGGAAGACCATCATACCCTCTTCTACAAAAAATCTAATCCTAAAGTAAATAAAACACTTGTTTCTCATATCTTTTCCCATTTGGTATCACGTGTGGGCAAGTACCAACATTAAAGTGTTTAAAAATGCTCGGCTAAACTGTCATTATTTCCCGGTTCTGATTTTTACATTTTTTATTTGTTTTTTTTCTTAGAAAAAACTGCCATTTAACGCACAAAAAATCATTTCGCTTTCCCGGTATGATTTCCAGACCTTAATCAAAAGGCAGAATCTCACTTCCGAGCAGTTAGACTGCATTCACGACATACGGCGCAGGAGTAAGAATCGCATAGCGGCGCAACGGTGCCGGAAGAGAAAATTAGATTGCATCCAGAATCTGGAAACAGAAATTGAAAAACTGGTACAGTTGACACTTAAATATTATTTTTTAACACCCACACAGGAAAATCACACTGCATTTAAAGAATTAATTGCCAGGGATACTGTTTTAATCTGTTGAAAATGTTGAAATAAAGGAATTGTTGCTTCATATTGACCCTCAGGCTAATGACAGACATGAAGGTTTTTAAGTTTCTTTTTTCTCCCCTCTTAAACACTCATTGAGGTAGAGACAAAATGGCAGTGGAAGATGAGATTTATTATTGATAATTGTATGGTGATGCATTTGGGGTTTACATATCCTTGTGCTGCCTATAAGAGATGTTCGAAACCAGTGAGTTTCGTTCCGAAAAATCGGAATTTTTAATTATCAATAAGTTTTGAAAATTATGAAACTAACCCAATAGAAGTCAATGGGAGATGAATTTCCGATAGTTTTCTGGGTTCGTTATCGAATATTCGAAGTTTGATATTGAAATTTGAAGTTCAATATTGAATAATCGATAATCACATTGAGTATTTGAAGTTCTGAAAAATGTTGGTTTTGAAAGTTTCGTGGAAATTCGAAACGGACAGTTGCTGATCAGAACCTGGTTCAAAACAAAATAAAAACCCATCCCTACTGCCTATACTATTGGGTCTGTGCTAAGTAAAAAGATCTAGGAGTTCTAGTAGGCATATACTCGCTGTACTTTATTTAGATGTGAACTCTACATTATTGATACAAAACAATTTTACAATCAACATTGCTGTACCCTTTAATTAATGTTCAGTTTACTTCCTTATCTTGTCCACATGTTATTTCTATTTTCAATTCCTTGTGGGTATTTTAATTTATTAACCTGTAGGTGGTGCTGTTACCATAGTTTTAATTTATATGTTGGTGTCAAGGCTCAACATCTCCTAGCCCCAGTTCAAACCTTTCTTATCATTTTCTTTGTGGATTTACATTTTGTAGCAAAACGAAAAGGACCACTTGTTGAAAGAAAGAGACCAAATATTGACCACTTTGGGAGAAACCAAGCAAAATCTGACAGGACTTTGCCAGCAGGTATGTCGAGAAGCTGCACTGAGCCGAGACCAAATACAAATCCTTGCAAAGTATTCGAGCACGGAGTGTCCCCTCTCCTTTTTGATCTTGGAAAAAGACAAAAATCTTCTGCAAGGATTCAGCGTTTCAGACTGTCACAAATCTGCAGAAATGTTACCTACTCCAGGAACTGTCAGACATCCACTAGCAGTTGAGGGGAACAGTGTTTTGCAGACGTTGGTTCCTAAACAAACTGTAACTGAAAACATTGTACCTGTGACTGACAGTCAAACTGACATTACCAGTTTCCAGCAGCAGATGACTGATCTACGCACTACTGAATAGATTCATTTACTTGTTCCTTTTTGGTCTTCTTTCTGGAATAGTCCCAGTGTCAAACAGTCAGGGTTCCAGCTGTGAACTACAGCTTCCAGCATCACACAATGGAATCGCTTCTAGTTTGTTATAGCCATTTTAAAGGGAAGCAAACCTTTAAGGTTATTTTATAATATGAGCATTTCTCTACCCCACAACTCGAAAGCAGCCAATCAGAATATTCATTTTATCTTTAAGTTTTATCAGAGAAATCTGATTGGTAACTGCTGTTGGGCATGGTGTTTATTATTTAACCCTTTTTTTAAATAGCTCGTTTGTCTTTGGCCTTTTGAACATGATAAGCTGCTATGAACACAGAAATAAGAAATTCCATATAAAAAAGTATTCTAATTTGGATTTGTGATAACTGGTTTGCATATACATGTTTGACACATGGCATAGTTAAAGGGGAACTGTGGTCTCCAAAGTTAAATGAGAACTAAACCCACATTTTTACACTCCAGAATCTGAACATATCCCCTCTAAAACACCAAATAAACTGTAAAATAGCAATACAGTAAATAGCATTAAAGTAAATTAGTTACCACTGGATGAAATAACTTTATGTACAGTGACACAAACCTCATGTTAGAAAGTTACATTTCTCAACAACCATATTAAAATGAGAGGTGAGATACTGATTACTGCTTTTATATCAAGGGGGTCTGCCTTCTAATTTAATGTTGTTCTGAGGCTTTAGTTGTCCTTTAAATCCTGCAGTCTTACATTAGCCTCTAATCACACATTTACCTGCAGCCTTTAAGAAGTTATATTTCTGCCTCCGGTAACTTGATTTTCATCACCTGCACCCTCTGCTCCTCCCCAGAGGAGGCTGAGCATGCTCATTGAAGTCTTTATTCTGCAAATCCCTGTACGGACAGCTGATGTGGTATCCATGCCCTACTTCAGACAGAAAAACAAAGAAAATGTCGGTTTGTTTCTGCCTAAGGTTTACATAGGCAGAAGAAGGCAAATATGAGATTTGCAGATGTGAAAACTGCTGTAAAAAAGATTAGCAGTGGAAGGAACGTGGTTATTAACACCGGCAGAGACTGGTCACATAGCTGCAAGCTGATGAAAGCAGGGAATGAATTTCTCAAAACGTTCACCAAGAGATTTGATTCAGGCCTCAATTTAAAGTTAACACCGAATGTTTTGATAAAACTTTAACATGTTTGGGGAGCACAGTTCCAATTTAAATTATTTAAACATCATTCTGAGATAGCACAATTATCATTCTACTTTAAAGGTGCTTTTTGATGGGTTTATATTTTTATAGCTTTATTTTCTTTACTGCTCAAATGTATCTTTCATATTGACATACAAAGTTACTTATAGAGTTGCATAGTTATAAAAGAACCCCTATTATTCTTGCCCCATAAAATTGCAAAATTTACAATGACAATGTTTACAGAAATGAACTGGAAAAAGCACATCCTTGCATTGTTTGTCCTCCTGTGCCCTTACTATACCTCTGTGCGCAACTGGTGACGTCAACAAGCCGAGGCACAGAGGAGGGCTATGTTTGTTCCACATCACACTAGAGACAAGTCATTCAAGACACAGCTGAGTAAGCTCTAAATCTGAATATAGCTTACTGGATCATATTTGACATTTTAAAGCAAGAAATTAGGAAATCAAAATAGGGAACTCTGCAAGTTTTGTTTTAAATTTTCTTATTAATTTCCATAAACGCCAAAGGAGGGAAGTCCTTCAAGATCAACAAAAACTCGAATATATTTATCAGATTTCTAAGATGAAGTCCTTTTATCCAAGGATAGAAATTCTAAGGCAGTTTATTGCATGAATAACCGTTAATCGAAATGTCCCTAAACTTACTTTAAAAGTATACGCCTTTGAAAGAAAAATCCTTTGTCCCTTGATTACAACTACGATCTCTTGTTTTACTCTAGTTCTCTTGTTTGATTTGCATTCTTTGAAAGAAAAACACCCCAGTGGTGTAACCCAGAATCACTGGGCACCCTAGCAAAACTATGATGGGGCCCCTATCCCTGCTTCATCTATAGTGGTTTTGTGTGGGCAGGCTATATCTGTCATTGTAAAAATAAGAATATGGCCCCCCCTGTGGATGCAGGGCCTTCTTACCTGGTAGTTACGCCCCATGTCCTCCTCCAAAATCGAATTTCCTCTCCCTATAGAGCAGCCCCTCGAACCACAATACACTACTCTCAAGTGCTTCTACAAGCAGTTATTCCACCAAATACCTGACACTTATCATTCATGACAGACATGAGTGACTGGGCTACCCAGAAGAGGCAGAAGAATCCACTATAGGGGAGGTAAACACCGAATTCCATAACTACTTATAGAATTCTTGAGAGGAATGTAATTATTAAAGTTTGGTGAGGGGAGGGGGGTATACTCTGATTAAAAAAAATATGCCTTCATCAATATACTTTGGTGTGGCATAGTTTTGGCCTCCTTATGTTACAGTGTAGTTTTCACTGCTAACTTTTTAATAAATAAGGACCTACTTGGGGTGAATGGTAACGAATTGTACTAATATCCATTTACTTGGTGCCATGTCTGACCTATGACACCGTTACCTCTGTGCATGTGGTACATTAGAAGTAAATGGTATTACTGTGGTACATTTCACACACCCCTATCCTTATGTGTTGAACTGTTCACAATGAAAATTGCGTTGAAAATTTCAATTGTGTTATTATATGTTTCTTTTGTGTGTCTTATGTTTGTATTAGAATTTAGAACACCACAAATTGAAAATGTAATTTTTTTAAAGGAGCTTTATGGTTTAAAACCCTTTCACCCTGACTTATAGCTCAGGAAACCCTTATTTTAATGATATATCACTTGTCTTTCTAGGTGATTTATAACCTAGATACATCTCTGTGAACAAGTTTTAAAAAAAAATTCATGACAGTAGCTACTTTCACTTTAACTAGACTCCTCCCCTTTTACACTGAGAAGGACTTTTCCACTTGGTCAAGGAATGGCAAGGAAGTAAAGGTTCTACAAATTTCTTACATCGCCTTAATGGATATTCTAAGGCTATATAAGCACAGTAACATATTACATTTTCATTGTTATTGTCCACTACTTGTGTTTGGTTAGGAATTACTAAATGGCAAAAAAAATTTCTAGCAGCTGCTGGGCTTTAGCTCTGGAAAATGTGTTTTAGACCTTAGTTCTCCTTGGAAACAGAAATGCACATGTTTTTGTGTACTTACCCTGGAACTCGGCACATGGTTTTCTTCCCCAGTCATAGACATTTTATTCTAGTCCAACCTGGGATATGGAGTGAATGCATTGTTTGTACTCATGTACGCCAGGAGTATGTTATATTTCAGTGTAAATGTGTATCCGTATTAACTGGGTCTTTATGGAACAGCTTAACCTTTGCTTCCCGGTTCCCCCATTTTCTGCACCGCCCTGTGCCTTTAAAGATGGCATCCTGCTGTAGAAAGTTTTGTATGTGGGGTGATGTCACAGGGTTCCTTGTATTCCTCCATGAAGGGACAGTTATGCACATGTGCATTTTTGTTTTTGACATCACCCTGCAAACTAGACCTTTTGGATTTTGATGCCCACTTTACAGGGTACCAGACGATGTAGAGAATGGGCGATAAGGAGGCAATGGTAAGTATTTTCAAATTATTTTTTTCCCCCTTGTATTGAAGATCCCATATAGTTGGTATGTTTCCTGTGCATTTAATATTGCACACATTGAAGCTTTAGAATTTATTTTAAAACATGGGTCTCTGCACAACTAAACACCTAGAGGTTTGTGAATGTCATTTTTTAAAATTTTATTTTGAGGAAGTACCGTATACTATCCCCAAATGCCACTACGTTTTATTAGTGTGCACAGAGCTTTTGTATGTGTTTGGACAAACAGCAGCTCTTAACAACGTAAAATAGATATACTATCCTTTCCAAGCATCTTTGCCTTATCTTGTCTATACCTATAGAGTTTTGCATGTTTAGAGCTGCTCTAATTAACGAGTGCAAATATAACATTAGATATATGCATTAGGATCTTCAGAAATAGAAACAATGCAATGCGCATGTTTTAAAGCAGGTGTGCATGGACCTCAGACAGGTACTGTTTTCATTTAAGCAATACCATTACCCACATCTCTTGTTAACCTAAATATTAAAGCACGTCTAATAATACAGTAAATTAGAATATTATTTAGGTAAACAATTTATTGGACATTTTTTAGGAAGTCTAATTCTGTAGCTAAAAAATAATCCTATTTTTTTCTGTCTTTTTATTCTATTTTTTTACGGAAAACGGCTTACAATTTTTTTTCTGACTCAGCCCCATAAACTGCAGATTAATAAAATATATCACTTTTCTTTTTGAGAATCCAAACCCTTCTTGAAATCGTAACCCCTCCCACTCCTTTAGCTTCTGGCTCAGGCATGCTCAGTGTGCTTCACACAGGGAACAAGAAGGGAGCTACACACTCCCTGTGCTGAAATGATAGGTGGTAGGAATAATGAGTGCAAGTAACTGAGTTATTTGCTAGAATGAGAGGTTTTACTGATTTTTCACAGATACAACTTTGTTTAGCAATCACATAGAAATGGCAAGTGATACATAATTTTTGTAGCAGTTTATTTGAAAGTAATAAAAAAACAGATATAAAAATATATATTTAAACCATTGCTTTCATAGCCGTTTTGCATTAGCCATAAATTCTGAATGTACAAAATGTTAATAAACACAGAAAAAAAAGTGCATACAATAATTAAGGGGATTTTATACCATCCTACCTCAAAGCTTAAGCGCACATGTGAGATCGTGGGCCTGACATATGGCCATTTGTGCCAACTATAGGTTGATGTATGAGCGCTTGGTTTCCTGACTGAATGCCCATACACCAACTGATAGTCGGCTAAAATAGCAGTTTGCCTGGCACTCGTGGGTTGGGTATTATGGCACGTGGAGCTTTAAAGGGCTGCTACCATAAGCCGTGTTGAAAAGCTCACCTCAGGCGACACCCACTCCCTCAATGAATGTCTATGTGCACATGCCCCTTATTAGAGGGCGTGTGCCAGCCAGTGCCACTGCTCCTTGCAATGCAGCTGTTATAACAGAGAATGTGAATCTAAAGCTATGTACATACCTTTTCACTACATTTATATAATGTCCTGGGATCAATGCTTGAGGACTCATTTGGATGGTCTGTAAATAAAACCAGGTACGTTTTCCTTTATATGCATTTATAGTGCTAAACTCTATTGTAGATGTTTTGTTGCTGCAGCTATGTTGATCTTAGCATGCTGAATATTTAGTTTTAAGAAATTGCATTTAAAGCTGTGTAATCGCAGTTGCCATTCTCTCTAGAGATTCATATAATAATAATGTTTAAATGTCATTATGCAGAGACTAATCAGACATTAGCTTTTCACATCATCGCTTGTGGGATGATGCAATAAATACGTCCTAGTAATTTATAGCAACCAATTAGATGTTAGCTTTTTACTGGGTTATTTTGATTAGGAAACATCCGATTGGCTGCTGCAGGTAAACTTTAGAAACTTTTATTGCATCCGCCCTTATTACTAATCTTTGCTGATGGATTCTCCCTTTCGATAATCTTGTTACCAGTCATCTCCATGTTGGAGAAATTGAATCTTTATTTATCCGCTGGATTTTCATTTGTTGCCAACTTTATTTCCTAGGGACATATATATAAACGAACGATATTTTTGCCTCCCAGGACATTGCAATGACAAATAATGCTATTTTCGCCTTATTTATAAAAACGCTAATTTTCGCCTTTTCGGAAAAGTATCGCTGCGGCGATGTGTGGCGATAGTTTTCGCCTTATTCATTGCGTTAAGTGTGGTATCACTGCGAAAATAGAGATTGATCTCTAGTGTAATTTCAGAGCTATTTTTGTCTTTTTTAAATTTAAAGCTATTTATAAATTGGTGGAATTTCGCCTTTTTTCCCCTTTTCTCCCTTTTGTTGCATTTTATGCAGTTTAACCAATTTAATACTACTTTGATAATCCACCAGGGAGTATTACCTATTTACCATCATATGTGCTGAGCTTTTTCAGCATTATTAGTGCTACTTTTTGCTACATGATTTTTGCTTTTGATGAAAATTCGCCCTTTAAATAACTTTGATGAAAAAAATTATGGTAAAGGCTGGTGGGAAGAAAAGCAAAACTAATGCCCCTTTATAAATATGTCCCTCAGACCCCTATTTTACTTTATTAACCGGAACCTTAAAAAAAATCTTTAAAAAGCGAAATCTCAGATCGTATTACAGTAAATGCTGGAAAATAGTCTAACACCCCCCTGGGTACTTATTAGTATTGAGAAACACTCCACAATGTACTGACACCTCCATGGACCATTGGCAGGATAAATAAATGGCCCCTCATGCGTTTTCGCCACCTCAGACTTGGCGAATTAGAATGGCTGAACTTAACAGAAAAATATACTTTTCACCATTTTATAAAAATGCTTGAGTGGTTACCGCAGCGATGTATGGCGAAAAGTATTGGTAATGACCTTTTGCCACTGGTTATCACTGCTTTATAAATAGCAAAAGGTCCGAATTTGGCGAAAAGGCAGCGGTAAAGAAGGTGAAAAGTTTAACAAACCTTTATAAATATGCCTCCTAGTCCTCCCTGTCTATCATTCTACATCACTAAAGCAAAAGAAACACTACCTCATTTTTAAAAAGAACGGATCATGTTAATTCACATAGAAATACTTTGTAGAGCTGTCAATAGCGGGGGTTCCTTGTTTAACATCCAGTGTTTTGCATATGTATGATCTTAATTCATTCAGTGCTCATTGATGGTGTGTATTTCTGTTTCCACATGTAACTTGAGAACTTTTGATATACCCATTAAATATGTTAAAGAGTGATTTTATAATTGTATATATGTTGTTAGTACAATGTTATTATGTTGGGCACAAAGCATATTTGATGTTCTTAATATACATTAGACATATCTAACATGACACTCCAACTGTCGATGGGCAAAGCTATGAGCACTTATATCGCTCAAAAGCTGCTTATTGTGTTCCAATAGATGCAATTCCACAGGCTTTATCTCCTGTAAGAATAACTATAACAAGGATTAAAACAAACCTGCTACCTTATGGATTTCTGGGACTACACACATTCAGGGTGTTAAATCTAAAGAATATTTAAAGGGACACTAGTCACAAGTGACTCGAATCTTGTTAGAATGGTGCAAACACTGGCTAAAATGGTTTTCTGTCTTGTTTAGCGGCTCCAACAATACTCCAATCCCCAATCTCTTAAAATGGTCTGATTAAGATGGGCTAATGTTGGGGACCCCATTAGCATTGTGGATCTCCTCTACATCCTAGGTTCTCCACATGAAGTATGCTTTCCAGGAGCAAAATCTATGGCATAACAGTCTATTTTTAATGAGTGCAGTTGAGATGTTAGGGTAAGGTGTTCTTTGGTCAAACTTTTGGACAGACAAGTAGAATGTTTAAAATATTTATATTTTAATAGGCCCAGTCTGTACTCCTACAGGTGTTTTTACACGTTAATCCTCAGAGAGATATTAGGAAAATGCTGCTCATTTTATAGGACATGTCCACCCTTTAAACAAAAAACTGATGACTTGTCTGTTATCTGCCTGCAACCCCAGCTGCTAATTTTACCAGTTTATTACATTTGTAACCAGATATTTTATTTCTCTTCTGTGCCAACACAGATATCTGCCTCCTCCCTCTGCTCAGTGAGCTTTTTATTAGCTTGAGCATGTGCAGAGGAAACAACAGTTAATCATTGGTTGTGATGTCCACTGTCACCGCCTTGATTGACTACATGGAGGGAGAAGGCTGCTTACTCTGCCAGAATGGAGGCCAAAATATCTCATTACAAATGCATGTAATAAGCTGGTTAAAAGTTTTTTATGGTTGGGCTGCTCTTTAAGATGAACTATTAAGCAGGAACCATGTGATGAAACCAGGCCTTTAATTCAGTTCTCCATGTTGCTGCTTTTTCATTGACCCTAACCATGCCAGTCTCCCATTGCTAGATTTGCAATACTTGACAGCTTATTACATTTAGGAAAAGGAGAATTTGGTTTAACTGTCCCTTTATCAACTTAAACCCTTAGTAACAAAAACAAGCTTAAGGAAATAAGTTCTTTTAGAATACTCAATACAATCCACAACTTAAATGTTCCCAAAACATTGGACTTTAGGCAAAAAAGAAGATAAATGCTTATTGGTCATTTATTTGATTCCTTTCTGTCCCAAACATTTCTTGACAAATAAAGGGGTAATTATCTGCAATGCAAGGCAGAGTATATGACTGGTATAGATTCTAATAAAGGGGTAATTATCTGCAATGCAAGTCAGATTGTATGACTGGTATAGATTCTAATAAAGGGGTAATTGTCTGCAATGCAAGGCAGATTGTATGACTGGTATAGATTCTAATAAAGGGGTAATTATCTGCAATGCAAGGCAGATTGTATGACTAGTATAGATTCTAATAAAGGGGCAATTATCTGAAATGCAAGGCAGATTGTATGACTGGTATAGATTCTAATAAAGGGATAATTATCTGCAATGCAAGGCAGATTGTATGACTGGTATAGATTCTAATAAAGGGGCAATTATCTGCAATGCAAGGCAGATTGTATGACTGGTATAGATTCTATTTTCTAGATAGAAAAAACGTTTCCATCTGAATAGGATTAATGTTTTAGTACTACCTCTCATTTATTATGCCACATAGTAAAAAAAGAAACATCACTGCAGAAGTTGCCCCATATGGAGTAACGAGTATAAATTAGTCTGGTTTCCTTACTGATTTTTTGGGGAGATTTTATAGTTCCTCTTCCTAATAATCTTTGCAAACACCTCCTCTTGCAGCTATCGCTATTCGCTAATATAAAGAAAAGATTTTGGGGCTATTTAATATCCATAAATAAGTATGTGTTGGAGTGATGATAGCGAAGATCTAGTTGAGTTTGACTTATATCTTGGTTAGATACGATAAGTTTCCCATCTGTTTGCTTACAGTACAGATGGACATGATTGGACATGGACATTTTAACATTTATCCAGCAGGGAAAGTTTGGCTGAGAAAATGTATACTGCAGCTTTCAGACGCAAGCATTTCTGTTGACCCTTATGTATGGGACTGGCGCTTAGATACAGTCTATCTATCAGGCAAGCAGCCAAACAGCACCACTGCCAAACGTCCATCTGTGATAAAATACAATCCTCAAAAAGATTCTATCCAGCAGCAGATACATGTGTACCTATTGAACACACCATTGCTATTCTGTCGATATTCATCCTATACGTCTGCATCTGTATTTTACTTTTTTTTTTTTAATCCACAATCAGCATTTGTATGTAAGTTTGTGATTCTAGGACAGAAATTGACTTTTTATAATAAATGACGATGCAAAACTGCAATGATGTTTAAGCACTACTGTGATAATTCTAAAATTTCAGTATTAATGCAATAAAGGTTCTATCATAGCTGCTTGCTGCCTTTTTATTGATTTCCAAAAAATTATTTGATGTGAAAAAAAAAGTTTTTAAATATGTCTAGATTAATAACTTATGCACTTAAAATGCAAATACATTTGACCTTCTGTGGGTTGTTATTTTTAAACAAGTCTCCACTTTGTCACCAACTTTGTCCCGGTAGACAGAACACATTCACGTATATGTATATATACATACACAAAGCTGTGTCTTTGCTGTGGCTGCTGGATGACTTTTTTTTTTTTTCTTGTTTAACCTTTGGGTACCAGGGGTCAGTTCCCATAATCTGCCTTAGCTGGTGACACCCAGCTTAGTGTACACTTCATATGTGCTGTGGTGCTCAACTGTTCAAAGAAGCTACAGCCAGCAGCTAGTCATACCAGCACAGAGCTCCTCCCTCTGGGGAGAAATATGGGCACATATATACAGCCTAAACTCTGATGCCAGAGATACTGACCAGACCTGTGGAGAACAATGGAAAGAAGGATAGTGATGGTCAAGCTACATAGAAGCTTTTTAAATTGCAAGTTACCCTCAAAACAAAAAACTGGTGACTTGTCAGTTATCTGCCCACAACCCCAACTGCTATTTGAAGCAGTTTATTACATGTATTTGTAGCCAGATATTTAATATGATCTCTTCCTTTCTGCTAAATTTATCGGCTTCCTGCAGGGGAAACAGCAGTCACATCCTTGATTGACATCATTGAGGGAGTAGCCAGATTACTCTGACAAAATGGGGACAATAATTATCCTTAAATATCTGGTTAGTAATGCAGGTAATAAAGTTGAAATTCTACAAGTAGTGGTCAGGGGCAGGTAACAGACAAGTCATCAGTTTTTGATTTTTTATGGGGAAATGTGCCCTTTAAGGATTCTAAATTGAGCATTATAATTAGAGCTAAAGTATAATAAATTCAGATGGTTCTCCATTTTCCTCATAAATATGCATACAAAAAGTGCTATTTCCATCCTACAGTTGGCCAAATCTACATACAGACTCATATTTTGCCATTATTGACCACCCAAGCATTTGTGGTTTATTGCAAGACTAGTCAATTTTTTGTGTGGTTTTTAGCAAAAACATGATCCGGCATGTTGATAATTGTAATTGTTCTGTTTTCAATACACTAAATGGTCAGAATGATTGGCCTTGTCATTTTAATTTCAAATAACAGTCCAATCTATCCATTGATCATTAAATCTGTTGGCTGAAATTTTACAGTGAAACTTGTTCCATGTGTTCCAGCCCTTAAAGGGCATGCCACATGTCCAGCCGAAAAAAAAATGTTCTACAGTCATGTAGAGCAACTCCCCAAACCCCATTTTCACATCATGCAGAACTGCCAAAGATGTTCCTGAAGGGACTTTCCTGACCCGGTCCCGCGCCACTCTGCCGCGCTAATCCTCTGCGCTGCTCTGCTTCATCCTTTGTCATGGCTGTCAATCAGGGTGACCAGGAAGCATCTCACTGCTCCTGTTGTTGCTCGAAACAAGCTTGCAACAGGCGTAGGGGGCTGTACCCAGGCAGCGAGGGACCAGGTCTGGTAAGTCCCTTTGGGATATAACAGAGTATGAGGTGCACCCCCTATGGTCTGCGCCACATCAGGTGAGTATATATCAGCTTTGCAATGGGAGGCACACTCGGGTTACACCTGAGGAAGAGGGCATTGCCTCCCAAAACTTTGTGTGTACTTGGTTTCAATATTCCAATAAAATTGAACTTTGAAGTGATCTGAGTGTGCCTACCATTGCAAAGCTGAAGTCCCTTCAGTAGAATCTTTTCGCAGTTATGCATAATGGGAAAATGGGGTTTGAGTGGGTTGCCCTACATGACTACATTTTTTTTTATTGCTGGACATCCCTTTATTGACATTAACTACTGCACAGTACTATGGGAAACAGGACAAGAGCCAACAGCTGTAATAGCATTACTCCTACGCGTGACGGAGCAAAATCATAACGTTGTGCAATTCATGTGCGCTACCCTGCGCGTGCGCTGCGATCTCTGTGATGTACCCCATCGCAGCACATGCGATGCGCACCAAAAATGGTAACCTCAGGACACCAGAGGTAATGGGCCATCCCCATCCTCTTCTATTGGTGTGCGCTGCTTTAGCGCAGCGCACACCAAAATGGACTAGTGGGGCCTAGCCCTAAAGGTATGCACTGAGGGCTAGGCCACACTATCACATTTTAACATGCTTTTCAATCGTGATTGCAATCCAAACACATCCTAAAAAAGTGCAAGCTAGTGTTGTCCAATTGGTCTGGCCATACTTGGGGCTGCGTTGCACTAGGATCCACTTTTCATGTGCGATATAGTTATATAAGTGGTCGGGACCTGTCAGTGTGACTGCGGAGGATCATGTAAAAGGTAAGTTTCTTCTATCTTCGTTCCTGGCTCCACAGTCATTGATTGAAGTACGGAAGGTAAGACATAGCTCCTTAACCTCTCGGTCTTCAATCAATGCATTAAAGGAATAGTTCACTTTTACAGTGATCTATTCCTTTAAAATGTAAAAATGATCATAAAAGAATAAAATTTGTTAATTCCTATCATCCTTTATTGACTGCATCACTTTAGGTAGATTTTACACCATGCTACATTACAGCTTCACTCCTTATACAAACAGTCTGTTGAATTGACAAGAGTCAGGATTCTTTTTGCAAACTTAGTGAACCTCATTTTCCCAAGCATTGTTCCCCATGTATTTTTTTACTTAGCCCAGAGCGAGCCATGCGATACATTTTGCACCTGTTTTTCCCCCCGCTAGTTTTTCACACCAAAATGAACACCTTTTCAATGTTGGCTTTAAAGCCATCCCAAAACTTGCAACTTACCGAACGCATTTTTGCAATGTATCAACAGTCGCAAAGTATTTAATACATCGAGGGAAGGGGTGCGGGTAAGTTGCGATAGAGAAATTTATGGCGTCTCCCTGTGTGACAATCCTATAACTAACCAGCGGTCTTTTATTCATGCTCGGTGTGCATTATTATTTCCATCTTTGTGTGTTCTAAAGCAAGACCAGCATTTGCTAGTTGTAATAAATAATATAACTGTGCTGCTTACGTCCACATTGCCTTGAATAATGCTGTACTTGGCAGCGACCCAGCAATATAATTATGGTAAAATCTCCAAAGCATTATGCAGCTGTTTTTTTGGGCACAGCAGGAAATTTGTTTGGCTTTGTTAATTGGCTCTTGTTTGTAATGCAACATCTGTTATATTCCCTCAAAGCCTATAGAGGGCAGTGTATGGCTGCTACCTGCCAACATTTCTCTAATATCATGCTTAAATAAAAGGTAGCAGCAAAGACTGAGGGGAAAAAAAAGAAAAACTTGACTGTAACCCTGTGAAATCCACAGAGGTTAATGCCATGAACAGATGTAACATTTTTAACATGGGTAATTAGAATAAATCCATGCATAACTGTATATATTAACCTTCTCATTCATTGCTCAACCTTAATTACTTTACTTTTGCCTGGTAGTAAGCAGCTACAATATTACAATGTCATCAGAACAGACACCCCAATATACCAAACCAGTTAAAAATGGAACATCTAAACCCCCTTTTCTAAACTTACTATGGTGGTTGATTGCAATAAAAAAGTTTAAAAAGCGAGGCCAGAACTGTGGCCATGGGCCATATTTATAAAAGAGGGGAAACCTTTTTGATTTCTCTACTCCAAGCATTGCTGTGATTTTTCTGTAATTAAAAGTAGCTCATACACAGACATACATTTTTGGGGTGTGGAGTAGCCTATGAACAAATCCAGAACATATCCAATAGGGCAATTACAATCAATTTAGGCAGGGATGTGGGGGCTATAGAACTCTCCAAACACAGTAATGATGATAATAAACATTACCATAGTTATTATTAACGGTATAATAAACACATTACTGTAGTTATAATAATATACACATTACTGTAATTATGGTAACATACACATTACTGTAGTTATGGTTATATACACATTACTGTAGTTATGATAATAAACACATTACTGTAGTTATGATAATAAACACATTACTGTAGTTATGATAATAATCACGTTACTGTAGTTATGATAATAAACACGTTACCGTAGTTATGATAATAATCACGTTACCGTAGTTATGATAATAATCACGTTACCGTAGTTATGGTAATAAACACGTTACCGTAGTTATGATAATAAACACATTACGAGTTATGGTATAACACATTACTGTAGTTATGGTAATAAACACATTACTGTAGTTATGATAAACACATTACTGTAGTTATAATAAACACATTACTGTAGTTATGGTAATAAACTCATTACTGTAGCTATGGTAATAAACTCATTACTGTAGTTATGATAATAAACACGTTACTGTAGTTATGATAATAAACACATTACTGTAGTTATAATAAACACATTACTGTAGTTATAATAAACACATTACTGTAGTTATGGTAATAAAAACATTACTGTTATGGTAATCAACACATTATTGTAGTTATGATAATCAACACATTATTGTAGTTATGATAATCAACACATTACTGTTGTTATGATAATAAACACATTACTGTAGTTCCAGACTGGGGTAACCATGACGTGGTTGGAAGGCTTTTCATTTATGTGATCACAGTAATGTATACTAAAACCCCTTTGTTTATAAAGTATGCCAGTGTGCAGATAATATGATATTGTATAGGGCCTAGAAATGTGCATTGATTTTCTTTTCAATGTTTGTATTACTGTATTTATGATCGTAAATTTGCGATAGTATTCGAAATTTCGAATTTAAAGGGCATCTATAGTGAAAAATACACATTGCTACATTGCAAAGTTAAATTCATGTACTCTGTGCTGCCTTTCTCTTACCTCTGTCAGTGACTCTGTTTTTTCATGGTGTCAGATCTCTCTGCAGCACTCCCCCCTTCCCCCTCCCCTCTGTTACCTACTTCATGTCTTAACTCAGGCCCCCCACAATCTTATCATGTGCAGCAGGAGTTAAAAGTTCAACACCCTGGAAAACACACCCACGCAAAATGGTCAATAGAAAGCTGTCCTGGAGACATGGATCCCTCTGTGTCCTGCTGCAACCTGATCTCTCTCTTTGTGAGCCATCTTCAATCAGTGAAATCTATCAAAAAGGGGGGTCAAGTGCACCTTTATCTCTGCAGTTAAAGCTACCTCTCTCCCCCTATAATCTCTATGTTTGTAACAGAGCAGGGAGGGGGGAGGGACTTGAGCAGGGAAGAGGGTCACGTCACAGGGATTTGATTGACAGTACAAGTATGGGTAGAGCAATGCAATCACATCTTCTTCTAATTTGTGTATCCCAGGACAGAGAGGGAAACTGAAGAAAATAAAACCATTCTGGGGGTTGGGGGGAATTATAGAACTCATGTAAATAAAGAAAAAAAAGTACATTTTCTCACTATAGATGCCCTTTAAATATAGTAAATTTTCAAAATGCACACAAATCGTGAAAATATTACGCGGAATGCCAAAACAGGAAACACATGAAGTTTCTGGTACTGAAAGGTGGTTGTTTTTTTTATCATTTTGGCCATTGCTTGTGAAGGTTCTCATTCATCCAGGTCATGGTATATCTGTTGTATTCAATTAGATCAACTGGACTTGAAATGTAGTTCTTGAACTACATTTCAAGTCCAGTTGATCTAATTGAATACAACAGATATTTTGGCCATTAATACGTATTCCCCAAACCATTTTCCAGGTCTGTAAAGCAAACGGATTTCAGTGAGTTCGACTATCTCTATTCCTGGGTAAAAGTTTCAGGTTAAAGTCATGAAAAATGTCAAAGGTTTATAAATAACGTGAAAAATGTAACGTGCAGCATTAATACTTTTTTACAGGAATAAAATGGCATAAACTCTGCTGCAATGTTAGTGCACTTGACAAGTTATTCTATAATTGTGCCAGCTACTAAGAGGTGCAGCTTTATTGGATTTTATATTTACCAGCACCTTTCTTTCCATTTCTTACTACAAATCATCTTTTTCATGTCTGTAACCTTTGATACTCGCCTGGTTTTTGTATCCCTTTCTAACAGTGGCCTGTGTATTGAAAAGTATACATGGTGTATTTTTGTAAAATACAACTAAATGAATTTACAAAGAAAGTGACTTCATGAATTGGCTCAGAATGGTGAATGCTCATCTGGATCATTTCTTTTATGCTAACAAATTGCCTTTTAAATTTTTTGTACTGTAGATTCGTCTTGAAAAGCTCTTCAAGCTCTCTGCTTAATAGCTACTCCATTGAGACTTTAATTTTTCATTTACTTATTACGAAATCAGATCAGACCATGTGAGGCCATATAGTGACACACGCAAATCAATTCAACATCAGTTGACAAAAGCCCTATGAATGCTCTGGGTTCAGCAAAAATACATATTCTTCCAAGGAAAAAAGAAAGTGTTTTCTCATTTGAATGACCATAATTTGCCCTTACAGTGCTTTCTCTGTGTATAAGTCCCCGGGTTGATTCAGTTGCTCAGTAGAGATCTGAGCATGCCTGACCCATGCGACAGCCAATCAGTAGAAATTGCTGTTAGGAACAATTATTATCCGCGGTATCGTAAACCTGCGGTCATACTTTTATAACCATGCGGCTATACAATACTGTTGTGGTACTATAGTAGTATAGCAATAGGTGATCGTACAATTGCGGTTAATTGTATATACTCGAGTATAAACCGACAGAGTATAAACAGAGGTACCTAATTTTACCTGAAAAAGGAATAAATGTGATTGACTCGAGTATAAACCGAGGGTAGACAATATGACCACTACTGCCTTCTGATTCTGTATTGTTTTGAGGCTTCAGTTGCCCTTTAAATGGACAGCAGAATTCCCATACAGTAGTCCCATACAGTAATAGCCAAATCCAGTATTGCTGTTACTGTATGGGACAATTGTCAGAAGGCAATTTTTTTAACAATAGATAACATCCTCCTGATTCTGTATTGTTTTGAGGCATTAGTTGCCCTTTAAATGGCCAGTAATCCCACACAGTAACCCCCATTCCATGGCACTCCAGATGTTTGTAAACTACAACTTCCGGCATGCTTTGGTGGCTGGGAGTTGTAGTTTCCAAACATCTGCAGTGGTAAGGAATTGCCACTGCAGGGATTACTGCAGATATTACAGAATAGAAGCAGCAAACAAGATCAGTCCCAGGGCTTTGAGTTGAAATCATGGCTATAAAATATATTTTAAATCCGCCTGAAAACCGAACCTAGGTTTATACTCGGGTCAATCACTTACCTTGTCAGTAATTCAGCGGACACTTGCTCCACATCCTCTGTACTTCCGGATCACTACTTGTAAGTGAGAGGCACAGAGCAGTAACGTAGTGATGTCATCTGGAGGCGCAGAGGATGTGGAGCCGGATTACTGACAAGGTAAGTGATTGACCCAAGTATAAACCTATGTTCGTTTTTCAGGCGGATTTTAAAGCCTGAAAACCTTGATTTATACTCGAGTATAAAACGGTATGTGTAATACACAGTAGATAAATAATTTACATTTTTCACTCAGCTTCCCCTTTAAACTATAAAACGTGGTTTGTGCACATAATGGAAATTAGAAAGTAGTGACTACTATAGGGATTATACTGCTTTTTTGCTTTTTTTTTAAATGTAGAATAATAAATAGCAAAATGGGCAAATCTGTGAATCCTTAAGGACTGCACTTGTTAATATGAGAATTCTAAGTAGGTTTTATGGAAATCCAGCTCCAATGGTCTCAGCTGACAAGACCTGATCAGGATTCATTCATTTGCATCTACACTAGTTTACTTTATTATACAGTGGCTTTTTAAAGGTCACTTCTTCCAGACACCCAGCAGTATCAGCTACATGTAGTCTTTTTAAAGGAATTTAGCTTAGTAATTCATGACTAATTCATTCAGTGGAAAGCCCTCTATAGGCCTTTTTATGTTGGAAAATTAAAGGGGAAGTTAAGTGGAAATTGTTGATGTATATTATACATACCTCAGTAATTAAAAAAAAAATCCATTAGTTTAATTTCCTATGTCGTGGTCTGTAGTTATCTGCCATCTCAGGTCCTTCAACAACAGTCCCAGAGTGTTCACGCCCTTGGAATGTTTGTAAAGAGTAATTTCTACATCATTGGCTGCTGGGTAATTCCAACATGCTCAGATCCTAAAAGCAACTGATCACCCAGAGTGCTGAGCCAAGGGGACACTATTAGGTGATAAGTAAATCACTTTGGATGCATTTATTTATGTACAGAGAAATCACTGCATGGATTAAGACTATTGGCATAAAAAAAATACTCCTTTTTTCCTTTTCTTTTTCAGTTTTTCACTAGTAACTTGCGCATACTAACATGCAATCCGATCACGTGGTAAAAGTGCACGCTAATGTTGGCCAACTGGTCTGGCAACACTAGGATTGCTGGTGCCTGTTGCACTGTGATTCAATTATCGGAGCACATGCGATCAACATTTTGGTGTGATTCACATGAGCTCCAATATCACAGGGATCGCATTGCAAGCAGCATCATTGCTCATGTTCAGTGTGGCCTCAGGGTTGATTAAGCTATAACACTTAAACAAAACAAATAATCAAAAACCTAAATGTGTAAAATACTGAAAATAGGGGCATATTTAAAAACCCGAGGTATGGCTAATTTGCGATATCGTGGGTTATCATAAGTGTACGATCACGGTATAAATGTACAGACGTGATCGTACATTGAAGTTCATAAGTGTTCGTTCGTACAATACCATGCGGTACCAATATACCGCAATAGTATTGTATGGGCGGGCATAAATTTATAATTGCAGGAACGATCGGCAAAGGCGCCGTATCGCAAAAAGCATCAATACTACGCCTTTTTACATATGGCCCATAGGGGCCAAGTTTACCATACTGCGTGATTTGGTTACTGTCCGACATGGCTGTAAATGTACGGCCATGATCATTTATGGCGAACCTTGGTAAATCTACGGAGGTTTGTAGAATGTCATTCTATGGGCAATTGTAAATTTATGATCGTTAAAGGCAAAAAAAAAACCCGCTAAAAAGCAATACCGCCCCTTTATAAATATGGCCCATATTTCCAGAAAATAACTATTCACCCACAACTCTCTAGAGTAAATGGGGGGAAAATAAGAATTATAAAAACCTATAGAGGATTCTATGTGGAACACAGTAAAACCAGATTCTTAGGGGACAGTATACAGAAGACAAGTGAAATAAAGTAAAGGCTGGCATTGGTCTGCTGACACTCTAATGATGTTCTGTATTAAGCCCCCAGAGGACTCACTACTACAAATACATTGAACAAGTTGTAAAATTGGACTCAGAGAATGGATCACATACATAGGGAAACTATCCGACCTTATAACGTCAGCACCCAATAAAGATGATGTCTATTTCTGTGCTCTACAAAACTCCATAAGGTTTGATAACTTTCCTTTTCGCAAATTATTGAATTGTGGTGTTAAACAATCTTTGGAAAATGTTGCTTTCCACCTATATGCAATGTCTATCTCAGTTCAACATTCACCCTTCACGCAAAATTTAGTAATCACCCCCTAAACCTCATTTTTGATGCTCTCTGATGCCTCCTTTTAATGCTCATCTGCCATAAAGCGGTCCAAAGTCATTGGGCCCTGATTGATGGCTACAACATGTAAGTGTTACAGAGAGCACTGGGGGGTCGGAGGAGGTAAGATATCTGGGGTGCTGTGGAGATTTGTGTTGGGGGTCAACCTGCCCTTTAAAATACAGCAAGAGATTTTGTTGTAGATAGTGTATGGTGGATCTGTTTTTCTCCATATGTATGCCTTTAAAATGGCGTGTGCCTTGACTTCTCAAGAACCAATCAATTTTGGCATTTCCAAAACCGCAGTAAGAGCTAAGAACATATTAATCGTTACTAGAACAGATGTTTTTCCCATGTGATGACATAGCCCTCTTTATGGACAACCCATTTTAATCATTATGGGAAGCCGGTTCTTGATTATATGACAATACCAATGGCGCTGGGAGGTTTTTATTTTTCAGTGAAGCTGCACAGACAATGTAGGTAATGAATGTGGATACTTATTTACACCAACAAGGAAAATATACCCCGTGGAAGATATGAATATATTTATTCTATACAATACCACCCCCTCAAGATATACTGTATATAAATACATATATATGTCAAAAATCTGCAAGTTAAAATATCAGCATCAACTCAATAATTAATTCACATGAGCTGGCCAGCTCCAGCCTTAGGATCCAATACTTAGCAATAAAATATCCAGTTTTCAAGTCCTTGGAGTGCTCTGCCATTGTGTCTTGGCTGCTATATCTATATATCTATACTACCAAAAGTGTGCCCGTTGGTGCACAGTGGGTTTTTTTATGTGTTAATTTTATATAGTTTAATTTGCTGGAGTGTTAGTTACATATATTGATTAAAATATATGTGTAAGCTACCCGCCACTTACAAGGCCCTCCATATTAGGGAGTCCTATCTAAGAATGACATTTTAAGTAATAATGCTGTTTATTTGTAGTGTAATTATTTTGTATTGGATAGGTTTTTTCCTAATGATACTACTTCCCGCGGCATGGAGCCTTTCCCGGTAGTTCCGTCTTCCAGGGGTAGTTTGCGGCTGAAAACCAGGCACCGCCGCGAGTGTTGGGAGGCTCCGCGGGCTTCCGGCGGCACTTGGAGCCCTTCCTGGTAGTTCCAACTTCCAGGTGTTTGCGGTTGTTCGCAGCCGAAACCCAGGCTCCCAGGCCCCCCCGCGAGTGTTGGGAGGCTCCGGCGGCACTTGGAGCCTTTCCCGTTAGTTTCTGTCTTCCAGGGGGTGTTTGCGGTTGTTCGCGGCCAAAAACCAGGCTCCTCCGGCACTTGGAGCCCCAGACCAGGTACTGTCAAGTTGTATACATACAATACTGTATACACATTTACTCCTCCTCCACACAGCTAACCCCAGGGCTCTCAGCAGGAACAGGCAGCGTCTCAATACTTGCAACAGCAGGGATCGCCCACCATTTCTATAGGCAATGCCATCTCTCCTAGTTAAAAAAACTCTATTGGCTTTTACCTGGATTAGACCAATGTGGAAGGGCTTTGTTAGATGCTGTACTTTACACACATGCGGCAGTAAGGAGAACCTGGTGCTTGTTTAATATGGGGTATTCCTACTGGCTGCTAGAATACAGTCGGACACTATTACAGTATGTGACAATTTATAATAATAGTACTAACCTGGAAGCTGATCATTGAGCACTGCTGCTAACAAATAGGAAAAGAGACAGAGAAAATGACAGAGAGAGCACAGACAGAGAGAGAGAGAGAGGGAGAGACAGAGAGAGACAGACAGAGAGAGAGAGACAACAGAGTGTTTGGCCACGCCCACCCCGCTTCCACTACACATTGCATCAGGATGTGAAGCACTCTCCCACAATGCAATACAGCTGGATATCATCTACACTACTGGGAAAGCAAACTTTGTTTTGATTGGCCATTACCTCGCACCTCCAGTAAGTCTCTCCCACAATGCAATACAGCTGGATATCATCTACACTTACTGGGAAAGCAAACTTTTTTTTTGATTGCCATTAACTCGCACATGCTCATTAAGTCTCTCACCACAGTGCAAAGCTAAAGGATGTTACTGTAGCATGCATTGCGTCAGGATGTGATGTTAGTGCTACAGCAGCTACCAGAAGCACACCTATTGGATATAAGGACAATAAGAAATGGCACAAACTTCCATGCAGAATTTAATAATTTGAGAGGTGTGTCTATAGCTCCCTTTTGACCAGTCCATTCAAACGTGGGGAGATTCTGTAGGTTAGTACTTTTTTATTTTTTATTTCATATGCCATTTACACACTGTTACAACACTTATATATCTTTTTTGTACATATTAATAAACTAATTCATGTTATACCTTTTACATACAATATACACTTTTACATGTATAATATTATTTTAGCCTACCCCCACCTACATAGTACAGTCTAAAAACTCAATGCAATCTCCACAAATAGGAAAATAATAATAAAGGAATGATATATATATATATATATATATATATATATATTATATATCTATATATCTATCCCCATTGGACTGTATAAATATATATATATATATACTATTATAGTAAAAAGGGGTCTAAAAATATATATGTGCAAATAGATGCAGATAAATTCGCTGGCAAAGCTCCAATAGGAATTAACTCCGGGTAGTAAAAATCCTGTAATCCATCAAGATATAAGTCCAAAAAAGACCCCGGGCGAAATTGTGTATTCACCCAATCAAGTAGATATATACCAGCATATAATATACTCGTGGTAAAACACAGTTCTTCCCGTTGATATATACACATGTGAGATAGTCTCTATGTTGCTAAAAATATTATAAGGAATACCTCATCACAATTCTGGCTCTCCGGATATGCGGGTCACTTTACATGTCCTACTGATCCCCCAAACTATACACCAGCCTATTCGTCCGTGGCCTTAGCTCTTAGGATCTTTGTCCGGAAACGATCGCTGAGACCTCTCCGATTATTCGGCTCGTGGAGCCCGGCGTGTATCTCCTCAAACACGTGTCCTGTTGATGTTACAACACTTCCTGATGAAACTTGTTGAAAGTGAAACTCGTAGAAGTGACGCATCCGGAACTAGGAAGTGTTGCAACACCGACTCGAATACCTCTTTCGAGGTTTATGGCCGAATTCGAGAGTTACCAGACGCCGCATTCGAGGGGTATGGGTAAATTCGAAAGTTTGGAAAAGGCAAATTCGAGGGTTATCACCGAACTAGTGGATTAAAGGGTAACTGTGGCCTCCAATTCTTCCAAACTAGTAATAATTCTATAAAAAGCCTTCCATCACACCTTCAAAATAAAACCTAAATCACATCTCTAGATAAAATTTTTGAGAAGTTATTGCTGGAAAGGTTCAGCAATGTAACTTCCTGGTTGAACACTTCCTGTTTTTAGCCATGTGACCAGCTTGTAGTCATGTGACCAGCCTGTCTGCATTAATAGGCTCCCCTTCTCAACTGTCAATTTTTTCCCCCAGGTACTTCCTGGATTCCCAGCATTAAGGCTAGGCCACACTGCTTGGTTTTTTTTTTGCGTTTGCGCTTGCGTTTGCGATTGCGCTTGCGATTTTTCAAAATTATTGAAAACCGGCAACGCAACGCAACGAAAATCGCACATAAATCGCAGCTTATTGCGTTTGCGTTTGCGTTTCAGTGTGGCCTAGCCCTAAGTCTTAACTGAGCATGCTTCTCCCCCCGGAGGAAAAGGGCCGGCAGAGGTCAGGTGTGTCATCACCTACTGGAAGTAGGAAATTTAACATTCAGCCCAGTGTAATTTCTCACAGGGTGAAGCCAGAGATGTGATTGATGGCTCAGTGTAAAGGATACACTGCAGGCTTTCATTTAACCCTAACTTGTTTTGAGACCACAGTTGCCCTTTAACGAATGACACATTTGAGGGTTATGGGTTAGGGTTATTCTAGGGTTATTTTTTGCGTGAACATGCCCTTTCAATAAAACTGGACTGTCATGGGAAATCATTTATTTCTTTTGTAGAGCCAATACCTTTTGCACAATGCAAAACTCAATCAGTCTGATTTCTTGCTGCTTAGTTTGGTGCCTTCACTATATTATGACCTCCAGAACTCCAACCACAATCTGAGTTTAATTCAAATTTGTTACTTGCACAGCAACTTGCAAAGATCTGCCTACCAGTGATCAGGTGTCAGAGTTATTTAAGGCATTCTCCGCTTTATAATGATCTCCCTTCTCCGCGCTCACTGACTCCTCTTGCTTAATATATGAAAGAAATATACTTGACGTGTTTGATTAAATCTAAATCGGATTTGAAAAATTCGGGTCAGTTTGACCTAAATCCCAAGTTTCTTATTGAGTGACATGATTGTTGGGCTGATTTTTCAGGTTTCTCGTATTGCTAAAGTCTATTAGCTATTCAGAACAAAGCTCATTCGTCTGCACATTAGCCATGTGAAAGAAAAAAGCACATAACTCGTAGTCTAATGAACTGAATTTTCCCCCTGACTTACAATGATCTACAGCTCGCCAACTTTTGTGATAAGATTTGATGCTTCTTTAAAATCAGACCAAAAAACAAATCATTTGCAATTTTATTAATAATGTGAGTTGCATTTTCTTTCAGTTTTTATCTTACTGAAGGGTTGTTAATGATCATTACTTCTTTCAGTATGTGTGCTAACCTGTCTCTCATCTTGTACTTAAGGGAGGCAGCAGTAGTGAGGCACCCTCATGACATGTAGACTACCCGAGTCCAGTACACACTCCTGAGTCCCCCTTACCTTCCACACCTAATGCAGTAACATATGGCTCTCACAATCCCAGTCCAGTACAGAGTCCTGAGTCTCCCTTACCTTCCACACTCAATGCAGTAACATATGGCTCTCACAATCCCAGTCCAGTACACAGTCCTGAGTCCCCCTCACCTTCCACACCCAATGCAGTAACATATGTCTCTCACAATCTCAGTCCAGTACAGAGTCCTGAATCTCCCTTACCTTCCCCCCAATGCAGTAACATAGTGCTCTCACATCTCAGTCCAGTACAGAGTCCTGAATCTCCCTAACTTCCACACTCAATGCAGTGACATATGGCTCTCACAATCCCAGTCCAGTACAGAGTCCTGAGTCTCCCTTACCTTCCACACTCAATGCAGTAACATATGGCTCTCACAATCCCAGTCCAGTACAGAGTCCTGAGTCTCCCTTACCTTCCACACTCAATGCAGTAACATATGGCTCTCACAATCCCAGTCCAGTACAGAGTCCTGAGTTTCCCTTATCTTCCACACTCAATGCAGTGACATTGGCTCTCACAATCCCATCCATTACAGATCCTGAGTCTCCCTTACCCTTCCCACCTCAATGCAGTAAAATGGCTCTCACAATCCTAGTCCAGTACAGAGTCCGGAGTCTCCCTTACCTTCCCCACTCATGCAGTAACAGATGGTCTCCACAATTCCAGTCCAGTAAGAGTCCTGAGTTCCCCTTACCTTCCCACTCAATGTAGTAACATATGGCTCCACAATTCCAGTCCAGTACAGAGTCCTGAGTCTCCCTTACTTCCACCTCAACACTCATGCAGTACATATGGCTCTCACAATCCCAGTCCAGTACAGAGTCCTAGTCTCCCTTACCTTCCACACCTCATGCAGTAACATATGGCTCTCAAAATCCCAGTCCATTACAGAGTCCTGAGTCCCCCTCAACTCCACACTAAATGCAGTAACATATGGCTCTCCAATCCCAGTCCAGTACAGAGTCCTGAGTCCTCCTCAACCTTCCACACTCAATGCATAACAATATGGCTCTCACAATCCCAGTCCAGTACAGAGTCCTGAGTCTCCCTTACCTTCCACCCCAATGCAGTAACATATGGCTCTCACAATCCCAGTCCAGTACAGAGTCCTGAGTCCCCCTTCCTTCACACACTCAAATGCAGTAACATATGGCTCTCACAATCCAGTCCAGTACAGTCCTGATTCCCCCTCACCTTCCACACTCAATGCAGTAACATATGGCTCTCACAATCCCAGTCCAGTACAGAGTCCTAGTCCCCCTTACCTTCCACACTCAATGCAGTAACATATGGCTCTCACAATCCCGTCCAGTACAGAGCCCTGATTCCCCCTCACCTTCCACACTCAATGCAGTAACATATGGCTCTCACAATCCCAGTCCAGTACAGAGTCCTGAGTCCCCCTATCCTTCCACACTCAATGCAGTAACATATGGCTCTCACAATCCCAGTCCATCTACAGAGTCCTGAGTTTCCCTTCCCATCTTCCAACTCAATGCGTGACATATGGCTCTCACAATCCCAGTCCAGTACAGAGTCCTGAGTCTCCCTTACCTTCCACCCTCAATGCAGTAACATATGGCTCTCACAATCCCAGTCCAGTACAGAGTCCGAGTCCCCCCTTACCTTCCACACTCAATGCAGTAACATATGGCTCTCACATCCCAGTCCAGTACAGAGTCCTGATTCCCCTTACCTTCCACACTCATGCAGTAACTATGGCTCTCACAATCCCAGTCCAGTACAGAGTCCTAGATTCCCCTTACCTTCCACACTCAATGCAGTAACATATGGCTCTCAATCCCAGTCCAGTAAGAGTCCTGATTCCCCTCACCTTCCACACTCAATGCAGTAACATATGGCTCTCACAATCCCAGTCCATACAGATCCTGAGTCCCCTACCTTCCACACTCAATGCAGTAACATATGGCTCTCACAATCCCAGTCCAGTACAGAGTCCTGATTCCCCCTCACCTTCCACACTCAATGCAGTAACATATGGCTCTCACAATCCCAGTCCAGTACAGAGTCCTGAGTCCCCCTTACCTTCCACACTCAATGCAGTAACATATGGCTCTCACAATCCCAGTCCAGTACAGAGTCCTGATTCCCCATCCTTCCACACTCAATGCAGTACATATGGCTCTCACAATCCCAGTCCAGTACAGAGTCCTGAGTCCCCCTTACCTTCCACACTCAATGCAGTAACATATGGCTCTCACAATCCCAGTCCAGTACAGAGTCCTGAGTTTCCCTTATCTTCCACACTCAATGCAGTGACATATGGCTCTCACAATCCCAGTCCAGTACAGAGTCCTGAGTCCCCTTACCTTCCCACCCAATGCAGTAACATATGGCTCTCACAATCCCAGTCCAGTACGAGTCCTGAGTCCCCCTACCTTCACACTCAATGCCGTAACATATGGCTCTCACAATCCCGTCCAGTACAGATCCTGATAATCCCCCTCACCTTCCACACTCAATGCAGTAACATATGGCTCTCACAATCCCAGTCCAGTACAGAGTCCTGAGTCCCCCTTACCTTCCACACCCAATGCAGTAACATATGGCTCTCACAATCCCAGTCCAGTACAGAGTCCTGAGTCCCCCTCACCTTCCACACTCAATGCAGTAACAATATTGGGAGGTAGCTAATCCCCCAGTGCCCCAGGTATTTTTAATGTTAACTGTGTTTTTAGTTCTCCTTTAAACACATTCAAAATTCTGCATTGTTGCCTCATTTTTTTCAATCTTTAGCTTTGCTTTAAACTTTTCTACAACCCCAAAGGAATTCTATTTCTTGTTACTTGTCCATAGGTAATGAGAACAGGTCCAGAATGTGAAGGAAACTGATTTAAAGTGTGTTGTGGGGGGTTGGGGGGGAGGGGAGCTAAATTGTCGCTAGAAAAGAAACTATGAAATGATTAGAATCTAATAATGAAAGGAATTTTCTCAGCAGCAGAATAAGAGCTTCAGGGGCAGAGACCGGAAAGAGGTGATTAAAAGTAAACACGGGAGAGTAACAGCAAAATATTAAGTGTCTCAGAGATGTTCCAAAAGTTCACGTACACAATGCGAAACTAAAAGGTCTAGAAAGGAATGAAAATCCCCCATTCTTCTATACAACATGTTAGAACGTTATGACAACCTGTCTTAAAGGTAATTTATATGGGCAAAGATGTGTCTGCAGCTCCCAGTGCTTCTGTCTAAAGTGCAGAAACCACATTTCGCAAATCCTCTAATAAGGAAAGGGTGGCAGGACATCCTTGTATCCAATTGACATGGCAGGCTGACCAGCCCCCAATAGGGCACATAATATCTGTTTCATAGATTTTCTTTTTATTGGGAGTTTTATGTTATATGACCCATTGGGACCTTTTAAGTAACTGTTTAAAGGAATTGTTCAATGCAAAAGTGAACTATTCCTTTAATGTATTGATTGAAGACCAGGAGGATAAGGAGCTATGTCTTACCTCCTGTTCTTCAATCAATGCCTGTGGAGCCAGGAACAAAGATGGAAGAAACTGACCGGGTTCTGATTAGCTGTAGCACGCATAATCGTACATGCACGCTATAGTTAATCAGAACCAGGAAGTGGTCGGGACCTGTCAGTGTGAAAGGAAAGTTTCTTCTGTTTTGCTCCTTGCTCCACAGGCATTGATTGAATATTTGGCTAGATTCACTTGAACATCTGTTTTTTTTTTGTCACCTTCACTGCCCAAGCTGGCTAAAATGTTACCATATTGGTCGGTTAACAGAGGAGGGTGGGGGGAACAGGTCAACGTTAACTAAAGCACTAGAAGTAGGCAGAGTAAAGGAGAGAAATGTGTCAGTCCAATTATTTAGTTTCCCCAATCAGACCTTTCATAGAGAGTAAGATACTGTACCACTAGAGATGGCCGAAACTACATAGTTTCGTTCCGTTTTCGGATTCCAGGATCTCTAGAAAATCCCAAGATCCGAAAATTAAAGACATTTTTGAAGATTTTCGAATGTACGGAGCTATTTTCGATAATTTTCCAAAAACCTTCGAATTTGTACTGTAGATTCGTCTTGAAAAGCTCTTCAAGCTCTCTGCTTAATAGCTACTCCATTGAGACTTTAATTTTTCATTTACTTATTACGAAATCAGATCCAGACCATGTGAGGCCATATAGTGACAAACGCAAATCATTCACATCAGTTGACAAAGCCTATGAATGCTCTGGGTTCAGCAAAAATACATATTCTTCAAGGAAAAAGAAAGTGTTTTCTCATTTGAATGACCATAATTTGCCCTTACAGTGCTTTCTCTGGTATAAGTCCCCGGTTGATTCAGTTGCTCAGTAGAGATCTGAGCATGCCTGACCCATGCGACAGCCAATCAGTAGAAATTGCTGTTAGGAGAACATTATTATCCCGCGGTATCGTAAACCTGCGGTCATACTTATAAACCATGCGGCTATACAATACTGTTGTGGTACTATAGTAGTTTTAGCAAAGGTGATCGTACAATTGCGGGTTAATTGTATATACTCGAGTATAAACCGACAAGTAGTATAAACAGAGGTACCTAATTTTACCTGAAAAAGGAATAATGTGATTGACTCGAGTATAAACCGAGGGTAGACAATATGACCACTACTGCCTTCTGATTCTGTATGTTTTGAGGCTTCAGTTGCCCTTTAAATGGACAGCAGAATTCCCATACAGTAGTCCCATACAGTAATAGCCAAATCCAGTATTGCTGTTACTGTATGGGACAATTGTCAGAAGGCAATTTTTTTAACAATAGATAACATCCTCCTGATTCTGTATGTTTTGAGGCATTAGTTGCCCTTTAAATGGCCAGTAATCCCACACAGTAACCCCCATTCCATGGCACTCCAGATGTTTGTAAACTACAACTTGGTGGCTGGGAGTTGTAGTTTCCAAACATCTGCAGTGGTAAGGAATTGCCACTGCAGGGATTACTGCAGATATTACAGAATAGAAGCAGCAAACAAGATCAGTCCCGGTGTGAGTTGAAATACAGGCATAAAATATATTTAAATCCGCCTGAAAACCGAACCTGTTTATACTGGGGTCAATCACTTACCTTGTCAGTAATCAGCGGACACTTGCTCCACATCCTCTGTACTTCCGGATCACTACTTGTAATTGGGAGAGGCACAGAGCAAACGTAGTAGTGATGTCACTGGAGGCGCAGAGGATGGGAGCCGGATTACTGACAGATAGTGATTGACCCAAGTATAAACCTATGTTCGTTTTTCAGGCGGATTTTAAAAGCCTAAAACCTTGATATACTCGAGTATTAAAACGGTATGTGTAATACACAAGTAGATAAATAATTTACATTTTTCATCTCGCTTCCCCTTTAAACTATAAAACGTGTTTGTGCACATAATGGAAATTAGTAGAAGTAGTGAATACTAAGGGATGATTATACTGGTTTTTGCTTTTTTTTAATGTAGAATAATAAATAGCAAAATGGGCAAATCTGTGAATCCTTAAGGACTGCACTTGTTAATATGAGATTCTAAGTAGGTTTTATGGAAATCCAGCTCCAATGGTCTCAGCTGACAAGACCTGATCAGGATTCATTCATTTGCATCTACACTAGTTACTTTATTATTACAGTGGCTTTTTAAGGTCACTTCTTCCAGACACCCAGCGTATCAGCTACATGTAGTCTTTTTAAAGGAATTTAGCTAGTTAGTAATTCATGACTAATTCATTCAGTGGAAAGCCCTCTATAGGCCTTTTTATGTTGGATGGAAATTAAAGGGGAAGTTAAGTGGAAATTGTTGATGTATATTATACATACCTCAGTAATTAAAAAAAAAATCCATTAGTTTTAATTTCCTATGTCGTGGTCTGTAGTAGTTATCTGCCATCTCAGGTCCTTCAAAACAGTCCAGAGTGTCACGCCCTTGGAATGTTTTGTAAAGAGTAATTTCTACATCATTGGCTGCTGGGTATTCCAACATGCTCAGATCCTAAAAGCAACTGATCACCCAGAGTAGTGCGAGCCAAGGACACTATTAGGTGATAAGTAAATCACTTTGGATGCATTTTATTATGTACAGAGAAATCACTGCATGGATTAAGACTATTGGCATAAAAAAATACTCCTTTTTTCCTTTCTTTTTCAGTTTTCTACTAGTAACTTGCGCATACTAACATGCAATCCGATCACTGTGGTAAAAGTGCACGCTAATGTTGGCCAACTGGTCTGGCAACACTAGGATTGGTGCCTTTTGCACTGTGATTCAATTATCGGAGCACATGCGATCAACATTTTGGTGTGATTCACATGAGCTCCAATATCAAAGGGGACGATTGCAAGCAGCATCATTGCTCATGTTCAGTGTGGCCTCAGGGTTGATAAGCTATAACACTAAACAACAAACAAATAATCAAAAACCTAAATGTGTAAAATACTGAAAATAGGGGCATATTTAAAAACCCGAGGTAGGGCTAATTTGCGATATTGTGGGTTATCAAAGTGTACGATCACGGTATAAATGTACAGACGTGATCGTACATTGAAGTTCATAAGTGTTCGTTCGTACAATACCATGCGGTACCAATATACCGCATAGTATTTATGGGCGGGCATAAATTTATAATTGCAGGAACGATTCAAAGGCGCCGTATCGCAAAAAGCACATACTACGCCTTTTTTACATAGGCCCATAGGGGCCAAGTTTACCATACTGCGTGATTGGTTACGTCGACATGGCTGTAAATGTACGGCCATGATCATTTATGGCGAACCTTGGTAAATCTACGGAGGTTTGTAGAATGTCATTCTAGGGCAATTGAAATTTATGATCGTTAAAGGCAAAAAAAAAACCCCGCTAAAAGCAATACCGCCCCTTTATAAATATGGCCCATATTTCCAGAAAAATAACTATTCACCACACAATCTCTAGAGTAATGGGGGAAAATAAGAATTATAAAAACCTATAGAGGATTCTATGTGGAACACAGATAAAACCAGATTCTTAGGGGACAGTATACAGAAGACAAGTGAAATAAAGTAAAGGCTGGCATTGGTCTGTGACACTTAATGATGTTCTGTATTAAGCCCCCAGAGGACTCACTACTACAAATACATTGAACAAGTTTGTAAAATTGGACTCAGAGAATGGATCACATACATAGGGAAACTATCCGACCTTATAACGTCAGCACCCAATAAAGATGATGTCTATCTGTGCTCTACAAAACTCCATAAGGTTTGATAACTTTCCTTTTCGCAAATTATTGAATTGTGGTGTTAAACAATCTTTGGAAAATGTTGCTTTCCACCTATATGCAATGTCTATCTCAGTTCAACATTCACCCTTCACGCAAAATTTAGTAATCACCCCCTAAACCTCATTTTTGATGCTCTCTGATGCCTCCTTTTATGCTCATCTGCCATAAAGCGGTCCAAAGTCATTGGGCCCTGATTGATGGCTACAACATGTAAGTGTTACAAGAAGCACTGGGGGGTCGGGGGTAGATAGATATCTGGGGTGCTGTGGAGATTTGTGTTGGGGGTCAACCTGCCCTTTAAAATACAGCAGAGATTTTGTTGTAGATAGTGTATAGGTGGATCTGTTTTTCTCCATATGTATGCCTTTAAAATGGCGTGTGCCTTGACTTCTCAAGAACCAATCAATTTTGGCATTTCCAAAACCGCAGTAAGAGCTAAGAACATATTAATCGTTAGGTTACTAGAACGATGTTTTTCCCATGTGATGACATAGCCCCTTTATGGACAACCCATTTTAATCATTATGGGAAGCCGGTTCTTGATTATATGACAATACCACATGGCGCTGGGAGGTTTTTATTTTTCAGTGAAGCTGCACAGACAAGTAGGTAATGAATGTGGATACTTATTTAACCAACAAGGAAAATATACCCGTGGAAGATATGAATATATTTATCTATACAATACCACCCCCAAGAAATACTGTATATAAATACAATATATGTCAAAATCTGCAAGTTAAAATATCAGCATCAACTCAATAATTAATTCACATGAGCTGGCCAGCTCCAGCCTTAGGATCCAATACTTAGCAATAAATATCCAGTTTTCAAGTCCTTGGAGGCTCTGCATTGGTCTGGCTTCTATATTAATATATATATATAAATATATTTATATTATAATTATATATATATATAATAATATATACTAGCAAAAGTGTGCCCGTTTTTTTTATGTGTTAATTTTAATAGTTTATTGCTGGAGTGTTAGTTACATATATTGATTAAAATATATGTGTAAGCTACCCGCCACTTACAAGGCCCTCCATATTAGGGTATCCTATCTAAGAATGACATTTTAAGTAATAATGCTGTTATTTTTGTATGTGTAATTATGTATTGGATACGTTTTCCTAATGATAACTTTCCCGCGGCACTTGGAGCCTTTCCCGTAGTAGTAGTTCCGTCTTCCAGGTAGTTTGCGGCTGAAACCAGGCACCGCCGCGAGTGTTGGGGAGCTCCGCGGGGCTTCCGGCGGCACTTGGAGCCCTTCCTGGTAGTTCCATTCCAACTTCCAGGGGGTGTTTGCGGTGTTCGCAGCCGAAAACCAGGCTCCCAGGCCCCGCCGCGAGTGTTGGGAGGCTCCGCGGCACTTGGAGCCTTTCCTCTGCGTGTTCTGTCTTCAGGGGGTGTTTGCGGTTGTTCGCGGCCAAAAACCAGGCTCACCGCGCTTGGAGGTCCTCGCTTCTCGGCCACTTGGAGCCCCAGACCAGGTACTGTCAGTTGTATACTACAATACTGTATTACACATTTACCCCTCCTCCAGCTAATCCCAGGGCTCTCAAGCAGGAACAGGCAGCGTCTCAATACCTGCAACGCAGGGATCGCCCACCATTTCTAGATAGCAATGCCATCTCTCCCAGTTAAAAGAACCTATTGGCTTTACCGGATTATGACCAATGTGGAAGGGCTTTGTTGATGCTGTACTTTACACACATGCGGCAGTAAGGAGGAACCTGGTGTGCTTGTTTATATGGGGTATTCCTACTGGCTGCTAGAATACAGTCGGCCACTATTACAGTAATGTGACAATTATAAATAATAGTACTAACCTGGAAGCTGATCATTGTGAGCACTGCTGCTAACAGAATAGGGAAAGAGACAGAGAAAATGAAGAGAGAGAGCAGAAGAAGAGACGAGAGAAGAGAGAGACAGACAGAGAGAGAGAGAGAGAGAGAGACAGAGAGAGAAAACAGAGAGAGACAGACAGAGAGAGAAGACAGAGTGTTTGGCCACGCCCACCGCTTCCACTACACATTGCATCAGGATGTGAAGCACTCTCCCACAATGCAATACAGCTGGATATCATCTACACTTACTGGGAAAGCAACTTTGTTTTGATTGGCCATTAACTCGCACTCTGCTCAGAAGTTCTCCCCCACAAGCAATACAGCTGGATATCATCTACACTTACTGGGAAAGCCAAACTTTT
Source organism: Hymenochirus boettgeri (assembly GCA_019447015.1). Lineage (NCBI taxonomy): Eukaryota > Metazoa > Chordata > Amphibia > Anura > Pipidae > Hymenochirus > Hymenochirus boettgeri. The sequence continues at coordinate 30,021,695 of CM033470.1, read as the reverse complement.
TTTTTGATTGGCCATTAACTCGCACATGCTCATTAAGTCTCTACCACAGTGCAAAGCTAAAGGAGTTACTGTAAAGCATGCATTGCGTCAGGATGTGATGTAGTGCTACAGCAGCTACCAGAAGCACACCTATTGGTAAATAAGGACAATAAGGAAATGGCAGCAACTTCCATGCAGAATTTATAAATTGAGAGAGGTGTGTCTATAGCTCCCATTTTGACCAGTCCATTCAAACGTGGGGAGATTCTGTAGGTAGTACTTTTTTATTTATTTCATATGCCATTTACACACTGTACAACTTATAATCTTATTGTACAAAATAAACTAACATGTTAACACAACAATAATACACTTTTACTATGTATAATATTTTAGCCTACCCCCACCTACATAGTACAGTCTAAAAACTCAATGCAATCTCCACAAAATGGAAAATATATATAAAGGAAGGATATATATATATATATATAATATATATATTATATTATATATATAACACATTGGACTGTAAAATATATATATATATACTATTATAGTAAAAAGGGGTCTAAAAATATATAGTGCAATAGATGCAGATAAATTCGCTGGCAAAGCTCCAATAGGAATTAACTCCGGGTAGTAAAAATCCTGATCCATCAAGTATAAGTCCAAAAAGACCCCGGCGAAATTGTGTATTCACCCAATCAAGTAGAATATACCAATATAATAACTCTGGTAAAACACAGTTCTCCCGTTGATATATACACATGTGAGATAGTCTCTATGTTGCTAAAAATATTATAAGGAATACCTCATCACAATTTGGCTCTCCGGATATGCGGGTCACTTTACATGTCCTACTGATCCCCCAAACTTACACCAGCCTATTCGTCCGTGGCCTTAGCTCTTGGATCTTTGTCCGGAAACGAGTCGCTGAGACCTCTCTCCGATTATTCGGTCGTGGAGCCCGCGTGTATCTCCTCAAACACGGTCCTGTTGATGTTACAACACTTCCTGATGAAACTTGTTGAAAGTGAAACTAGTAGAAGTGACGCATCCGGAACTAGGAAGTGTTGCAACACACCGACTCGAATACCTCTTTCGCGGGTTTATGGCCGAATTCGAGAGTTACCAGACGCCGCATTCGAGGGGTATGGGAATTCGAAAGTTTGGAAAAGGCAAATTCGAGGGGTATCACCGAATAGTGGATTAAAGGTAACTGTGGCCTCCAATTCTTCCAAACTAGTAATATTCTATAAAAAGCCTTCCATCACACCTTCAAAATAAAACCTAAATCACATCTCTAGATAAAATTTTTGAGAAGTTATTGCTGGAAAGGTTCAGCAATGTAATTCCTGTTGAAACACTTCCTGTTTTTAGCCATGTGACCAGCTTGTAGTCATGTGACCAGCCTGTCTGCATTAATAGGCTCCCCTTCTCAACTGTCAATTTTTCCCCCAGGTACTTCCTGATTTCCCAGCATTAAGGGCTAGGCCACACTGCTGCGTTTTTTTTTGCGCTTGCGTTGCGATTGCGATTGCGCTTGCGATTTTTCAAAATTATTGAAAAGCTGGCAACGCAAAAAACGCCGTTTTTCGAGCGTTTTGCGTTGCGTTTGCATTTTTAATCGATAGCATGCTTTCCTATACATGAAGAAATCGCAATCGCAACGCAACGAAAATCGCACATGAAATCGCATGCTATTGCGTTGCGTTTGCGTTTCAGTGTGGCCTAGCCCTAAGTCTAACTGAGCATGTTCTCCCCCGAGGAAAAGGCCGGCAGAGGTCAGGTGATGACTCAACCTATGGAAGTAGGAAATTAACATTCACCCCAGTGGTATTTCTCACAGGGTGAAGCCAGAGATGTGATTGATGGCTCAGTGAAAGGATACACGCAGCGTTTCATTTAACCCTAACTTGTTTTGAGACCACAGTTGCCCTTTAACGAATGACACATTTGAGGTGTATGGGTTAGGGTTATTCTAGGGTTATTTTTTGCGTGAACATGCCCTTTCAATAAAACTGGACTGGTCATGGGAAATCATTTATTCTTTTGTAGAGCCAATACCTTTTGCACAATGCAAACTCAATCAGTCTGATTTCTTGCTGCTTAGTTTGGTGCCTTCACTATATTATGACTCCAGAACTCCAACACAAATCCTGAGTTTAATTCAAATTTGTTACTTGCACCAGCAACTTGCAAAGATCTGCCTACCAGTGATCAGTGTCAGAGTTATTTAAGGCATTCTCCGCTTTATAATGATCTCCCTTCTCCGCGCTACTGACTCCTCTTGCTTAATATATGAAAGAAATATACTTGACGTGTTTGATTAATCTAAATCGGATTTGAAAAATTCGGGTCAGTTTGACCTAAATCCCAAGTTCTTATGAGTGACATGATTGTTGGGCTATTTTTCAGGTTTCTCGTATTGCTAAAGTCTATTAGCTATTCAGAACAAGCTCATTCGTCTGCACTTAGCCATGTGAAAGAAAAAGCACATACTTCGTAGTCTAATGAACTGAATTTTCCCCCTGACTTACAATGATCTACAGCTCGCCAACTTTTTGATATAGATTTGATGCTTCTTTAAAATCAGACCAAAAAACAAATCATTTGCAATTTTATTAATAATGTGAGTTGCATTTTCTTTCAGTTTTTTCTTACTGAAGGGTTGTTAATGATCATTACTTCTTTCAGTATGTGTGCTAACTGTCTCTCATCTGTACTTAAGGGAGGCAGCATAGTAGAGTGAGGCCACCTCATGACATGTAGACTACCCGAGTCCAGTACACAACTCCTGAGTCCCCCTTACCTTCCACACTAATGAGTAACATATGGCTCTCACAATCCAGTCCAGTACAGAGTCTGAGTTCCTACCTTCCACACTCAATGCGTAACATATGGCTCTCACAATCCCAGTCCAGTACACAGTCCTGAGTCCCCCTCACCTTCACCACCCAAGCAGTAACATATGTCTCTCACAATCTCAGTCCAGTTACAGAGTCCTGAGTCCCCCTCACCTTCCACACCCAATGCAGTAACATATGTCTCTACAATCCTCAGTCCAGTACAGAGTCCTGATCTCCCTTACCTTCCACACTCAATGCAGTGACTATGGCTCTCACAATCCAGTCCAGTACAGAGTCCTAGTCCTCCCTTACCTTCCACACTCAATGCAGAACATATGGCTCTCACAATCCCAGTCCAGTACAGAGTCCTGAGTCTCCCTTACTTCCACACTCAATGCAGTAACATATGGCTCTCACAATCCCAGTCCAGTACAGAGTCCTGAGTTTCCCTTACCTTCCACACTCAATGCAGTGACATATGGCTCTCACAACCCAGTCCAGTACAGAGTCCTGAGTCTCCCTTACCTTCCACACTCAATGCGTACAATATGGTCTCACAATCCTAGTCCAGTACAGAGTCCGGAGTCTCCCTTACCTTCCACACCAATGCAGTAACATATGGCTTCACATTCCAGTCCAGTAAAGAGTCCTGAGTTCCCCTTACCTTCCACACTCAATGTAGTAACATATGGCTCCACAATTCCAGCCAGTACAGAGTCCTGAGTCTCCCTTACTTCCAACTCAATGCAGTAACATATGGCTCTCACAATCCCAGTCCAGTACAGAGTCCTGAGTCTCCCTTACCTTCCACACTCAATGCAGTAACATATGGCTCTCACAATCCAGTCCATTACAGAGTCCTGAGTCCCCCTCACCTCCACACTAAATGCAGTAACATATGGCTCTCACAATCCCAGTCCAGTACAGAGTCCTGAGTCCTCCCACCTTCCACACTCAATGCAGTAACATATGGCTCTCACAATCCCAGTCCAGTACAGAGTCCTGAGCTCCCTTACCTTCCACGCCCATGCAGTAACATATGGCTCTCACAATCCCAGTCCAGTACAGAGTCTGAGTCCCCTTACCTTCCACACTCAATGCAGTAACATATGGTCTCACAATCCCAGCAGTACAGAGTCCTGATTCCCCCTCACCTTCCACACTCAATGCAGTAACATATGGCTCTCACAATCCAGTCCAGTACAGAGTCCTGAGTCCCCCTTACCTTCCACACTCAATGCAGTAACTATGGCTCTCACAATCCCAGTCCAGTACAGTCCTGATTCCCCCTCACCTTCCACACTCAATGCAGTAGTAACATATGGCTATCACAATCCCAGTCCAGTACGAGCTCTGAGTCCCCTACCTTCACACTCAAGCAGTAACATAGGCTCTCACAATCCCAGTCCAGTACAGAGTCCTGAGTTTCCCTATCTTCCACACTCAATGCAGGGACATATGGCTCTCACAATCCCAGTCCAGTACAGAGTCCTGAGTCTCCCTTACCTTCCCACGCCAATGCGAGACATATGGCTCTCACAATCCCAGTCCAGTACAGAGTCCTGAGTCCCCCTACCTTCCACACTCAATGCAGTAACATATGGCTCTCACAATCCAGTCCAGTACAGAGTCTGATCCCCCTCACCTTTCCACACTCAATGCAGTAACATATGGCTCTCACAATCCCAGTCCAGTACAGAGTCCTGAGTCCCCTTACCTTCCACACTCAATGCAAGTAACATATGGCTCTCACAATCCCAGTCCAGTACAGAGTCCTAGATTCCCCCTCACCTTCCACACTCAATGCAGTAACATATGGTCTCACAATCCCAGGCCAGTACGAGTCCTGAGTCCCCCTCACCTTCCAAACTCAATGCAGAACATATGGCTCTCACAATCCCAGTCCAGTACAGAGTCCTGATTCCCCTCACCTCACACTCAATGCAGTAACATATGGCTCTCACAATCCCAGTCCAGTACAGAGTCCTGAGTCCCCCTTACCTTCCACACTCAATGCAGTAACATATGGCTCTCACAATCCCAGTCCAGTACAGAGTCCTGATTCCCCCTCACCTTCCACACTCAATGCAGTAACATATGGCTCTCACAATCCCAGTCCAGTACAGAGTCCTGAGTCCCCCCTTACTTCCACACTCAATGCAGTAACATATGGCTCTCACAATCCCAGTCCAGTACAGAGTCCTGAGTTTCCCTTACTCTCCACACTCAATGCAGAGTGACATATGGCTCTCACAATCCCAGTCCAGTACAGAGTCCTGAGTCTCCCTTACCTTCCACGCCCAATGCAGTAACATATGGCTCTCACAATCCCAGTCCAGTACAGAGTCCTGAGTCCCCCTTACCTTCCACACTCAATGCAGTAACATATGGCTCTCACAATCCCAGTCCAGTACAGAGTCTGATTCCCCTCACCTTCCAAACTCAATGGCAGGAAACATATGGCTCTCACAATCCCAGTCCAGTACAGAGTCCTGAGTCCCCTACCTTCCACACTCAATGCAGTAACATATGGCTCTCACAATCCCAGTCCAGTACAGAGTCCTGAGTTCCCCCTACCTTCACACCAATGCAGTGTAAACATATGGCTCCACAATCCCAGTCCAGTACAGAGTCCTGAGTCCCCCTCACCTTCCACACTCAATGCAGTAACAATATTGGGAGGTAGGGTAATCCCCCAGTCCACCCAGGTATTTTAATGTTAACTGTGTTTTTAGTTCTCCTTTAAACACATTCAAAATTCTGCATTGTTGCCTCATTTTTTCAATCTTTAGCTTTGCTTTAAACTTTTCTACAACCAAAGGAATTCTATTTTTGTTACTTGTCCATAGGTAATGAGAACAGGTCCAGAATGTGAAGGAAACTGATTTAAAGTGTGTTGTGGGGGGTTGGGGGGGAGGGGGAGGGAGCTAAATTGTCGCTAGAAAAGAAACTATGAAATGATTAGAATCTAATAATGAAAGGAATTTTCTCAGCAGCAGCAGAAAGAGCTTCAGGGGCGGACCGGAAAGAGGTGATTAAAAGTAAACACGGGAGAGTAAACAGCAAAAATATTAAGTGTCTCAGAGATGTTCCAAAAGTTCACGTACAAATGCAAACTAAAAGGTCTAGAAAGGAATGAAAATCCCCCATTTTTCTATACAACATGTTAGAACGTTATGACAACACTGTCTTAAAGGTAATTTATATGGGCAAAGATGTGTCTGCAGCTCCCAGTGCTTCTGTCTAAAGTGCAGAAACCACATTTCGCAAATCCTCTAATAAGGAAAGGGTGGCAGGAATCCTTGTATCCAATTGACATGGCAGGCTGACCAGCCCCCAATAGGGCACATAATATCTGTTTCATAGATTTTCTTTTTATTGGGAGTTTTATGTTATATGACCCATTGGACCTTTTAAGTAACTGTTTAAAGGAATTGTCAATGCAAAAGTGAACTATTCTTAATGTATTGATTGAAGACCAGGAGGATAAGGAGCTATGTCTTACCTCTGTTCTTCAATCAATGCCTGTGGAGCCAGGAACAAAGATGGAAGAAACTGACGGGTTCTGATTAGCTGTAGCACGCATAATCGTACATGCACGCTATAGTTAATCAGAACCAGGAAGTGGTCGGGACCTGTCAGTGTGAAAGGAAAGTTTCTTCTGTTTTGCTCCTTGCTCCACAGGCATTGATTGAATATTTGGCTAGATTCACTGAACATCTGTTTTTTTTGTCACCTTCAATGCCCAGTGGCTAAATGTTACCATATTGGTCGGTTAACAGAGGAGGGTGGGGGGGAACAGGTCAACGTTAACTAAAAGCACACAGAAGAAGTAGGCAGAGTAAAGGAGAGAAATGTGTCAGTCCAATTATTTAGTTTCCCCAATCAGACCTTTCATAGAGAGTAAGATACTGTACCACTAGAGATGGCCGAAACTACATAGTTTCATTCCGTTTTCGGATTCCAGGATCTCTAGAAAATCCCAAGATCCGAAAATTAAAGACATTTTTGAAGATTTTCGAATGTACGGAGCTATTTTCGATAATTTTCCAAAAACCTTCGAATCTTCGAAAATCCTTGAAAATACGATTGGAGACCATTTAGGAGTTTCCAATCGTATTTTCAAAGATTTTTGAACTTTCAAAAGGTAATTTCTAAAATTTTCAAAAATAGCCTTGAACGTTCTATTTTCAAAAAATACGATCGGAAACTCGAATGTTATCTCCAATCGTATTTTCGAGGATTTTCAAACGTTCAAATGTATTTTCAAAATGATCAAAAATAGCTCCATACATTCGAAAACCTTGAAAATTTGTTCCGAAGTGCCGAAATCTGGAGGATTCGTCCGGACGGATCTTTCGGATTTCGGAACCGAGGGGTTCCGTGTCGGATCCGGGTTCCTGTTGGCCCCCCATCTCTATGTACCAATTGTGTAAATAGCATCTAACTCCAGTAAACAGTATTTTTCTATAGATTTACTTGGATATTAGGTAACTGTCATTGCTACTATATTTATTTTTACTTTCTAGTACAACTTGGGCCCTTTCAATAGACTGTGCATCTGCACTTTCGGCCTATGGTGTAGTGTACTATAGTGTACTATAAAATGATTGGCTTTAGACTTCTAGTGGGTGGAGCTATTGCTAAAGCTCAAGAATAGACGTGTGAAAGGAAAATAACTAAAACAAAAGGTTTTTCTGTGACATTGGAATACTGGGAAATAAGGCACATGACCATGCTAATAAAGTACATTTCTCATTAGCCACTGAATATTATTATACTACATTATTCATAATATCAAATTTAGCCCAATATTATTTATATATATATATAAATAATAATAGACATAAATATATATATATATATAAATATATTGTTTGCTATATAATGCTCCACATTATTGACACTGTGTGCTAATTGACTAGTACAAGCAAGAACATATTCAACATTTTGTTAATAATTAAATATGAATTATTATATTTGTAATTCTAATTATTTCATCTATTACATTCATATTTAAGCTAAAAGGTAATTGTCATCAATGCACGGGAAACCTATTTTTCGTTTATCATTCAAACGTAGTATTAAAAATTCCGAGCTGTTTAAGGGATCTGGAGTAGACTGGCCAGGATGCATTAATGGGGTCTTTGGAAGAGAATTTATCAACCCAGTTCATGGCCTATTACTGTCCATGCTATTTGGTCTTTTTTCTCAAGAGTGTAATAACGGTAATTGTTATGAAGCATTTATATAAACAGCTGCATTAGCAAGACGTCTGTTGCCCATTTCAACATCATATCAATAATGAATAGTGGCTGTTGTTTTTATCATACGGTATGTCTTCTCTGTGCTACAATAAATCATACAATGAGCTAATTATTTAATGATTAATATGAATTTACTCGCCAGATGGAAAGCTGTCCTGGGGAAAGTAGTAAAACTTTGAATCGGGTTTTAAAGGGTCACTATGCTCACTTTATAAATTTACATTTTCTGAAACTACAATTTGAGAGAAATAAAATGGAGGCTCGCTCATATTTATCTGTGCTTGCTTTGTCATTAAATTATTAATGTTTAGTGAGTGTTCCTAATTGTCCTCATCCTCCCTTACTCACTGCCTCCTTGTAGTGTCTGCGACACTTATAAGTCCTGCACAGTCTCACCATGGACACTGCTCTGCTTACACATCTCCCCCTCCCTTCCCCCTTCTAAAATTTCTGTTTCTGGAGTGACAGGTCGTTCCCTGTAAATGCTGTGATTTCAAATGATGATTTCTCAGACTCTACAACTCAGATTTAAAATCTGAAAAAAGCAGTGGGATCTTGCTATATATAAGGTACAACTATGAAACTTACCCTTTAAGTTGTAAAGGTCTTTCTCTTACCATGTCCATCTACCTTCCTTTCTTTATTCCCTCTTTAATGTTGCTTATAAATACTTCCTTTAAAAGTTCTTAGTATGGAGGCCTATAATATTGTAATTTAAACTCAAATCAACCCCTTCTTGGATTCATTGTATCCTTGGACATCTGGAATCAATCCTGATACTTTTCTTTCATCTAGAGTCACAGTCCCACCTCCTACTCTTGACCCCAACGAATACATATTTGACACATAACATGCACTTTTAATGGTTGGCCCACTGGCCAAGGGGGTGGTGTTGATTAGAGATTGATTAGAATTTGGGTTCGTTTCCAAACTTCAGTAAATTAAAGTCAATGAGTGGAAATAGTTTGAAAAGTTCAGATAAATTACAGTTAAAACTATAAAGGGAAAGTTTAAGTATAAACTTTGAATGTGGCTTGAAGGGCTGCATTTTGGAAGGGAATATGTGTGTTTGCTGCAGATTTTAAAACTCAATAATGGGAATGATGAGTTTGTAGTGAACGCTTGTTTGGGACAAAAAAACTTTTGTGTGTACCCAGCCCAAAGTGGTGCTAATTTTGATCCAATCAATCAGAAAGCTAACTTCTGATTGGTTAGGGAAAAATTAGCACCATTTTCAATGATAAGAACTTTTATTGAGTCTCTCTATCTTTTTGATGATTGGTCAAAATGTGTTTTTTTGACTTTAGTTACCCTTTAAGTATGGCTGCTACAGTAATGGATAAGTAGATCAGTAGGTGTGTGTACCTGTGTCAGGTTGGGGGTTAAAAAAACTTTTTTGATGATTGGTCAAATAATTTTTTTGACTTTAGATACCCTTTAGGTATGGCTGCAACAATAATGGAGGGGTAGATCAGTAGGTGTATGTACCTGTGTCATGTGTGGGTTAAAAAAATAAACTTTTTTGATGATTGGTCAAAAATTTTTTTTTACTTTAGTTACCCTTTAGGTATGGCTGCAACAGTAATGGATAAGTAGATCAGTAGGTGTGTGTACCTGGGTCGGGTTGGGGGTTAAAAAAACAAACTTTTTAAATAATTGGTCAAAATTAGTTTTTTTGACTTTAGTTACCCTTTAAATATGGCTGCAACAGTAATGGAGGATTAGGTCAGTAGGTGTATGTACCTGTGCCATGTGGGGGTTAAAAAAACAAACTTTTTTGATGATTGGTCAAAATTTATTTTTTTGACTTTAGTTACCCTTTAAGTATGGCTGCCACAGTAATGGATAAGTAGATCAGTAGGTGTGTGTACCTGTGTCGGGTTGGGGGTTAAAAAAACAAACTTTTGATGATTAGTCAAAAATAATTTTTTACTTATTACTTGTTTTACTTCTTCAGCTCCCCCAGTAACAACATGTTCGTTATACTTACAGTTAATAAACGTGTGGGTAGACAATCAGGGGGGTTGGAGGGACAATGGCAGATGCTGGACAGCTCCTAGATAGTGTTCGTTTGTGTACATGAGAAGGTTTATATTTGTAATATTGCGTGTTCTCGTAATGCTGCGCATTTCTTTCCATCATACGTCGCAGTCGGCCGACAGACGGTAATTAGCAGAACTAATGCACCAAGTTGATCTTTGAAAAAAGCCGAGAACAGTAGTGGATCGTTGCTCTTTGACCAATCATCTAAAACGTTTGTTTTTTTTAACCCCCACATGGCACAGGTACGTACACCTACTGACCTACCCCTCCATTACTGTTGCAGACTTTTTTTTTTCTTTAGTTACCCTTTAAGTATGGCTGCCACAGTAATAGATAAGTAAATCAGTAGGTGTGTGTACCTGGGTCTGGTTGAGGGGTATGTCTTTTTTGTGTTTACAACCATAAAACTATCTTTTATTGAGGATAAATCTAAAATAGTTTTTTTTTAGTTACCCTTTAAATATGGCTTCCATGGAAATGGAAAGATAGGTCAGTAGGTGGGTGTACCTGGGTCTGTGTGGGGGGTTGGGGGTATCACCATTTGTATTTATGACCATGAAAAAAACTGTTTTGAAATATCCACATTTGAGGATTGTTACCATTATAGTCTAAGGGAAAAAATGTCCGGAAATTCGCAGATAACACCGTAACGCTTTCGCAGATTCCTTAGCTAGAAGATAGCACACTTCTCCTATATGCCCCGCACGTCTGTACCATTTTATGTCTCTAGCTCAAAAACTGTGGGAGGAGATACGGTCCAAAAAAGCGGAAGAATAAAACGGAAGAAGAAAAAGAAGAAGAAGAAGAAATAGAAAGAACGGTAATTTGGCTTTTTCAAGCCAAATTAATAACAATGGTAACTTACTGTAAATGTCTCTGGGACCTGGGAAATGATCTGGGGAACATGTCACTATCACCAAAACTTCTTAAAACACTTCTTTCCCCCACAATCAGGCAAATTTTGGGTTTCCACCTGCTACATTCCAGGGTTACCGGTTATGGCCAATTCGAGGGTTACAGAATAATACATTCGAGGGTTACCGAAATCAGCCACTACATTCGAGGGTTACCAAAATCGACTGCTACATTTGAGGGTTATCAAAATCGACCAATACATTTGAGGGTTACCGAACAATACATTCGGGGGTTATCAAAACCGACCTATACATTCAAGGTTTACTGAAATCAATCACTACATTTGAGGGTTACTGAAATCGGACGCAACATTCAAGGGTTACCAAACGTTACGTTCGAGGTTTACCAAATGCTACATTCGCAAGTTAGCGAAATCGACCTCTACATTTGAGGGCTACCTAAATCAAAGGTTATATTTCCGCGATATAGAGCATAGAGAGGGAGCGAAGGATTGTAAGTCTTTACTAAACTAACATGGCGGATTGGGGTGGGCTGGGGAACACTTCACTACAAAAAAGGGTTTTAATGGTAGGGGGGAGAGCTCCCCTGCGCATGCCAGTGTCCTCCAGGAGGAAAGGGAAGAAGCAGGGACTGGATGACTCACTGACAGCTCCTACTCTTCACTTTCTGGAACTTTGAACAGACACTGCAGGAGAACCATAAGGAGACAGAGGAGTAAGGTAAGGATTTTTTAACACTACACAGTGGGGCCAGGGCGTTAAATTTTAGTTTTGGTGGTGGACATGCCCTCGAATTATAAATATAAAGTAAAAACTGTTTAATGACTATTTCACCCTTACAATGTTGTAATTCTGGACATTGCCAGTTTTCCAAAAGTCAAATTATGGCAAGTTTAATGATGACCCTGGGCTCTGTTTCAAAAGTTAAGATACATTTCTCCTAAAAAAAAAACTGAATCCTTTACTCCCTGACAGTTGATTCTTTCTGACAGGTACCAGCCTGGCCTCTAGGACAGAGACAAGATTTTACCTTTTCTTTCTATTTTAATCAGCCTCGAAATGCAAGAAGGAATCAGAAGCCTTTTAACTCACTGTGTGATTGGCACCTACATTCCTTTCTCTCCCTGACAGGTGATTGGCTTGTGGGAGTCAAAAATAAAACAGTGAAAGAAAACTCAGAATTTAATGATTTCTTATTTGTCTTTCTCAGTATTGAAATCCTTGCAATTACTGCCCCCTACCTTAGCTCAGTGATGTCAGACATTGTCATATACCCACGAAAGAGCGTAATTATCCAATCAGCTCCTCCCTGTGCTAAATGTGGGGCAGGGGCGTTAAACTGGAAGTGGGCTAACTGTAGTGAATTAGTTTATTGATTTCAAACAGATATATCTTTAGTAAGGAATAGGGATGGCTGGTTTGCGGATCCGAACCCGGATCCGCCGCGGATTTATCCCGTTCGCGAACGGCAGATTTTTCCGGATTTTCCTCCTTCTGAGCTGCGGATTTCTCGTATTTTCAAAAATTTTCGAAAATACGAGGATTTCTCTTATTTCCGTTCTAAATTTTCTAAATTACGAGGATTACTCGTATTTTCGAAAATTCATATTTCGAAATTATCGAAATTACGAGTTTTCTCGTATTTTCGAGGATATTTTTCCTTTTAATGGGTCCGCTTGCGGATTTTCGAATTTTCTAATTTTTATGAAAATTCGCGGATCCTCGAGCGGACCGGATTTTGCGAAGTTCGGACATCTCTAGTAAGGAATTACACAGAAAGGTAATTTGCAGTTTTTTTTAAAATAGGGATTAAAAGGAAAAGTTCACCCCTCAAATGAAAAATTGCATTTAGGTAAATCGACCCCAAAAGTGCAACATTTAAAAATCAGAGAGATGTAAGTCTAACCTGAAATGCTGCCTGATCTTCTGTTATCTCTCTCTTTGCTTCCTGGTTCTTCCAGTTAGCAGCTGTCAGTCATGGATGTAACAGAGGACATCACAGCCAATGACTGAATGCTTTTCCCCTAGCTGCCTCCTCTAAGCATGTAAAAGCTTGTAAAAAAGCTTGGAGAGAAGTGGGAAAGCATTATTTTTGCTGCACAACAGATTAGCCCTACGTCTCACAGCTTTTAAAAGGGTATGTCCACCCATAATTAAATTTTTTAACATGTTATTCAGGGACCCCCAAAACCCCAGTTACATTTTGCTTAAAAGTTTAAATAATGTTCCAAGAACGAGAAATTATACTTACAGCCTCCACAATCCTCCACCGCAGCTCCCTGCTACTTCCTGGTAAGGCCAGCCAATGGCTAACTGCCACAACTTGATGAGCCTCCACTGCTGCTGCTCGTGAAGGGAAAAGGCAATTAGCAGTAGAAAGTTTTGGCTTGTTTGTGATGTAAAGACAAACAGAGCATTTAATATTCCTACTCCAGAGTATTTTGTGTATATATTACCTTTTTTTTCCCCATTCAATCAACCACAGTAACCAATCAGAACTGGCTTTTATTATTTTGTAGACCCTAGAATAAACAAAAGCTTTTTAATGATTGGCTGAGACTATTTTTTTTAAAATTTAATTTAGATCACATAATATTTTTTCCCCTTTTATTGAAAGTGTCTATATCTTTGGATCTGCAACTCAGCGTAGAGACACTGTAGCTTTTATATTTGTCGTTGAGAAGTGCCCATAAGATAACTATTCTTTGCAAGTATATTCATAGACAAGTGAACATTGCTTTTCTCTAAGCTGTAATGGATTCTACTGAGCATTTGAAACTACAGAGGTCACAGTGCCTTTAAGGGGGATCTTGCACGTCCTCTGAGACTGTCAAAAGTAATGCACTTTATATTATGCTTGTGAGGAATCATTATGTTCATCCTTTAAAAGGCATAGCTGGAGAATGCATCTTTTGTGTACTATGAAAGAGTATTTATCATTCCATGCCATTAATGGGCAACATTTTTATGCCAATCTCAGCTCTAATGAGCAGCAAAACAGCTGGAAATTTGACGGTTTCTTCCAAAATTAACTGCTAATCAATTATATTTGATAAAGGGAAACTGAGAAAGTATTCGGAGACTGACAGTTACTAATCAAGATCCCAAACTTGCTATTTGTATATTGAATATAAAGCCCTTCATTGGACACAGTGGGGGAATAGATTTAGGCTTCATTGTCCTAGTTCTTTGTAGACTTGGCCTTTCCTCTACTTCTTTAAATGGAAAAGAGAAAAGACATTCACACATTGGGAACTTTAAAGAGAACGACAGTTTTCTTTAGTATTCATCAGTAGCGTTTATCTTCTGTTTTTTTCAACCTACTGGAAAGCTGGAGTTTGTAGATTATCATGTGCCATGAACATTTTTTACTGTAGGTTGGCACTATAATGTTTTTCCCAAACTTGCCAAATCCATGGTGACTGAATGATGTACAATGCCACTGTAAGCAGGAAAGGGAAGTCACGGGTTTGCATGCTTAAAGGGGAACTGTAGTCTCAAAACAATAAATGCCTTCAGTCTTACCTTTAAAATAAGCTCTGGGTCACATCCCCAGATGAAACCTATTAGAATTTATAGTGTGGAAAAGATTTAGTATGACAATATAACTTTCACGAACACATTCTGCTTTCAGCAGCTTTCAGTCATGCGGCCAGCATATTGGTCCACCTGCATTCATAACCACACCCCTTCAATTTTTTCTATCTATTTATATAGCTGAAACTTTGTACTTCTCTACCTGTGTAAACCATACATTTATAAATGGAAACCATACATTTAAAATTAGTAGTAAATGTTTGCTAGTTAGTGAATAGTGATCTGGTAGTTTACTATTTCCCCCCCTTAATATTCTCATTTTGTTCATTAAAAAAAAACCCGAACCTTATAAATAGGTGGGACAGTTATATAATGAGACAGCACTAACCAGGTATTTATTCCCTGTATGTATCATTTAAAACATAAAACTTTCATTTATTATTGAAATAAAATCTTTACATGATGATTTCCTCGTTATGTTAGTGTAAGTGTCTTTTTGTGGAAAGGTGATTAGATTTGGTGAAATAGGGGAAACTTATAAGGGAAAACCTTAATTTTTCTGTGGTAGAAATATCCTGTTTATCCTTCATTGGTCCTATGGCAGCTGAATTTGTATCTTGATAAATATTTAATATTGGAAAGTCTAAAGGGCATATTTATAAAGGTTTGTTAAACTTTTCGCCTTCTTGAACGCTGCCTTTTTGCCAAATTTGGCCTTTTCGCTATTTATAAAGCAGTGATAACCAGTGGCGAAAGGTCATTACCGCTACATTTCACTTTTTGCCATACATCGCTGCGGTAACCGCTCAATCATATTTATAAAATTGCGAGAAGTGTATTTTTGCGTTAAGTTCAGCCATTCCAATTCACCAAGTCTGAGGTGGCGAACACGTAAGTGTCCATTTATTTATCCTGCCAATGGGTCCATGGAGGTGTCAGTACATTGTGGAGTGTTTCTCAATACTAATAAGTACTCAGGGAGGTGTTAGACTATTTTCCAGTATTTACTGTAATACGATCTGAGATTTCACTTTTTTAAGGTTTATTTTGAGTTTTTTTTCTTTTTTTAAGGTCCTGGATTTTCTTTATTTACCAATAAAGTCAAATGGGGGTCTGAGTAGCACTAATAATGCTGAAAAAGCTCAACACATATGATAGTAAATAGGTATTACTCCCTGGTGGATTATCAAAGTAGTATTAAATTGGTTAATACACACTGAACACCTATCTTTGTTATTTAAAAATAGCCTAACACATTTACAGGGAGATTCAATAAAAGTTCTTAGCGTAAAAAATGGTGCTAATTTTGCCCCAACCAATCAGATCTTATTTAACATTTGAAAGCTAACATCTGATTGGTTGGGGCAAAATTAGCACCATTTTAAAGGATAAGAACTTTTATCGAATCTCCCTGTTAGTGGGGGGTTTTTTTTTTTTTTTTCAAGCCAAAGATATAAATAAGAGAAATTCATCTTTTGAGTTTTACAGTATTTCATTTATAAAATATGATAAATAGTGTAAAACTCAAAAAGCAAATTGTATCTATTTTATTGATAGGTCTAATTTTTTATTATTACTTATTTTCAGCAAACTGCAGCTAATTACCAAACCAGTAACATTAATATGAGAACATACCATAGTTCTGTGTAAGAAATAGTCATGTTAATGGAACATTCCAGTAAGTAAAGATTTTTTGGCGAAAATTCTGGTAAAACTGCAAAAAAATGCAACAAAAGGGTGAAAAGGGGCAAAAAGGCGAAATTCCACCAATTTATAAATAACTTTAAATAAAAAAATGACAAAAATAGCTCTGGAATTTCACTAAAGAGCACTCTCTCTTTTCGGAGTGATACCACACTTAACGCAATGAATAAGGCGAAAACTACCGCCACACATCTTTTCCGCAAAGGCGAAAACAAGTGTTTTTATAAATAAGGCAAAAATAGCCCTATTTGTCATTGCGATGTCCTGCGATAGCGAAATGGCGAAAATATCGATCGTTTATAAATATGTCCCTAGGCACCAGTTCTGGGTGTTGAAATTATGCCTTGTTTTCCTCCAAAAGTTAATATTTATATTTTGTTTCTTTTTAGGTTTTAACGCACCATTTTTACACAAGCTAAATTCCCTATAGGAATTTCCCATAGCTCCCAGATTCTAAGGTAATAGAAGGTAGGAATGCTCTATGGTAATAATGGCTTCTTAGGAAATAACAGTAGGTGGGAGCACTGTAAGGTAATAATGACCCCTAAAATAATAAACAGAAGGTAGGAATACTCAAAGTTAATTATGGCTTCTAAGGAAATAACAGTAGGATAGAGTACTCTAAGGTAATAATGACTTAATAATAATTGACGCTACCAAAATCCTAATTCATGCCCTTATCATATCCTGGCTTGACTACGGCAACAAACTTCTGTGTGGTTTACCAAACAACCGCTTGGCCTAAACTCTGCTGCCCGGCTCATTCATATCTCTTCTTGCTTCTCTAATGCCTCTCCTCTCAGTCTCTCCACTTGCTGCCCATCACACAAAGTATCCTGTTCAAGCTGCTAACCCTCTGTTACAAAGTAATATCCAATGCATATCATTGCATCAATGCATCCATACATCTCAAAGCTGATTCGCAGAAACCATCCCTCTTCCTACACCCGCATCCAGGACTTTGATTGTGCTGCCCCTCTGCTCTGGAATTCCCTCCATCCGTCCGTCATTCTCCATCCCTTAATATCTTCAAATGTAACCTCAAACCCACCTTTTCATGCAAACTTATAACCTGGCCTAGACATTCTAGACATTACCCCCCTCACTGACCCAACTTGATCCGTCCTGCTAACGAAACCCTGCTAACGAAACTCCAATGCCAATCTATTTACAGCCTACCGATTCACTTCACCTTATGTCTTAGACTGTGGGCAGGGTCCTCTTTCCTATTGCATCACAGTATTGCTGTAAAAACTCATCACTTTGTGTACTTATATGTGTAAGGCGATAATAAAATGGGGGTACTTCATTTGCTCCAGAGACTGTCAGCCTTATCCAGATTCCATGCACAAGACCCTTATTTATCAGGAGGGGGCCCTCACATATGTTGGAGGCAGGGTGTTGCTGAACTACCTCTTTAGGTAGAATGCAATAAATGGGCGCAAGTGGTTCTTGAACTTAAACAGTATCTTATTTATTAACAGAACAATATTAATAAAGCATTGCAAGTAGCACAATAGAGGTGACATAGCATTGCACAGATATCACATAAATACTCACAAACCAGAGGAATCAGAAACAGCATAAATAACAATCAGATTGTTAGTGCCACCCCAGCTCTCAGGTCACTGTAGTGGAATCTTCTACCCCCTTGCCTGGCACTTTGTCCCCATTCTTAAGAGGTATACCAAGGACTCTAGTCCTTACTAAATCTCCTTGTTGGAGTTCAGGGTGCTCACTAGCTACTCCTATCCATCACTCCTGGAGTGATCTATAACAGAATATAATCTCACATTAACTGGACCTACCTGTTATTTAAGTCCCAGGATACTCTGTGGAAACACCAAGTCAAAAAGAGTCTGAGCACATGTCTGCTTCCATTTTTATACTTTTACAAGTATAAATCCTGCCGGAACAAGAAGACGAAAGGGTAACTAGTTTTCCAGTTCTCTACAGTTGCATTATCTTTGTATGTATTTTGTATGGGCAATATGTATTGCCCTTGTATGTAAAGTATGACTATGTTATTGTAAAGCGCCACAATGTTGATGCTATATAAATCCACTCAAAGGGTTAAAGTGAAGAGCTATTGTTGGAGTAACAAGGCAGAGATCTAGTGGGAAGTTTAAATGCTATTACTGGGGAATTTCTCTCACTATGGAAACCGTAAGGAAATGACACTAAACACACATGAATGTAAAGCAAAGACAAGATTGGGGATAAAAATGACATTTACTGAACCAATGTTGAAGATTAAAAGATCTGACTCGCATTCCAATAAAGCATTGGAAGTTATAGATACAAGTGCAATTCTATAGGATGATATATTTGCATGTGCACAATAAGACGTGTGTGGTTTATTTCCATATCATATGTGGCTTGCATTGCTTACTATTTTATTAAGCAGGTCTATATCACTCATAACCCAGAATCTGCTGGTGTTTCATGATGTGATACCTACACAGAGATTAACCACAAAAAAACAGGAAACCCCTTCAGTAGCACAGGCTGCCCAGTCACTTCCTCTTAGATACGCCATCCCCATAGGATGGGAAGGAGAAAGAGAACACTGCCCAGTCACTTCCTCTTAGTTACACCACCCCCATAGGATGAGATGGAGAAAGAGATCACTATCCAGTCACTTCCTCTTAGTTACGCTACCCCCATAGGATGGGATGGAGAAATAGAACACTGCCCAGTCACTCCCTCTAGTTTCACCACCCGCATAGGATGGGATGGAGAAATAGAACACTATCCAGTCACTTCCTCTTAGATACGCCACCCTCTATAGGATGGGATGGAGAAAGAGAACACTGCCCAGTCACTTCCTCTTAGTTTCACCACCCCCCATAGGATGGGATGGAGAAAGAGAACACTGCCCAGTCACTTCCTCTTAGTTACGTCTCCCCCATAGGATGGGATGGAGAAAGAGAACACTATCCAGTCACTTCCTTTTAGTTACGCTACCCCCATAGGATGGGATGGAAAAATAGAACACTGCCCAGTCACTTCCTCTTAGTTTCACCACTCCCCATAGGATGGGATGGAGAAAGAGAACACTGCCCAGTCACTCCCTCTAGTTTCACCACCCGCATAGGATGGAATGGAGAAATAGAACACTGACAAGTCACTTCCTCTTAGATACTCCACCCTCTATAGGATGGGATAGAGAAAGAGGACGCTGCCCAGTCACTCCCTCTTAGTTTCACCACCCGCATAGGATGGGATGGAGAAATAGAACACTGCCCAGTCACTTCCTCTTAGATACGCCACCCTCTACAGGGTGGGATGGAGAAAGAGAACACTGCCCAGTCACTTCCTCTTAGTTACGCCACCCCTATAGGATGTGTTGTTCGGTTTAAAGCAAACAGGGATACGGTGTTTTTTGAAAATTCTTCTTAATTTCTCGGAGACCCCTGCTACATATGGGATGACCATGTTCTTTCTCCTGTCTTGCTTTTCCCCTTCACTGTTGGTATTTGTGTTCTTTTCTTTCCTTCTACTTCTTTTGACAAAGGCCCAGTCTGGATATCCACAAGTTTTAAGGGATCCTCTGAGATGTTTCATTTCTTTAGCCTTCGCCTCTGTGCTAGTGGGGATGTTCTCAGCTCTGTGTTGCAGGGTTCTGATGACACCCAGCCTGTGATCTAAAGTCATTCTGAATTGAGAAAGCCAGTCGGATGACTAGCGAAATGTCTTCAAGAACTAAACTTCAAGTCCAGTTGATCTAATTGAATACAACAGATATACCATGACCTGGATGAATGAGAACCTTCACAAGCATATTTCGAATTATTTTTGATGAGAAAACCCTCAAACTTGTACAGCAAGGAAATTGGCAGACTACAGAAACCACCTGCGATTTAAACCTCCGATGCAGACAACAAAGGCTAGTACCAAGCAGCATATGTCTGGATTCCACAGTTAAAGGCATCAGAGCCAAACAGATACTGCAAAAGGCTCAAACACAGCTCCTAAATGAACGGGTACAAACAGACACATTTTACAGTTGATGCTTTAATGCACAACATTAGTCAACTAAACAGAACCTGGCCACAGCTACCTGTGCCTGTGGGAAAGTGGATGGAGTTCACCAAACAACACAGCTTTCTCAGCACTGTAAGGGCAAACAAAGGCACAGAACAAGTTCTCTGCCATGTACAATGTTTTGACACCTTATCCTGAGCATTCCTATAACACCTCTTAGCCACTATCCAATCACACCCTTAACACTTGGCTGTGATATGCTATTGGATTCTCCAGGGTACATAATTGCCACAGATTCTTGTGCAAGTCATTCTGAATTGAGAAGCCGTCGGATGACTAGCGAAACATCTTCAAGAACTACATTTCAAGTCCAGTTGATCTAATTGAATGCAACAGATATAATTAGCTTTTTACTTTCTATTAAACATTTGTTACAATCAGTACTGCTCTGACCTGATGAAGAGGGTTCCCATTGCACACTATTGCGCACTATTGCACACCGATGCACACCTGCTTTTCACGCACATTTCATGCCGCCCACCAGTGTGGCCTCAGCCTTACTCTTCAGACACTTAGATGCATTTAGATCAATAATTGTTTTATGCAAATAATCTTTCACCTTCTATATATAAAATATTTCACATTGAATGTACGTCAGTTACATAATGTTTCATATATTTTATATAATATCCTGTAAAACCTTTTTAGTAAACAAATTTGCATTAATTCACGTTTCGTAGCTTTCCTTCCATGGCGTTCAGTGAAGGGGTTTGTGAAGAGGAAGTTGAAGGGATTTCTTTATTTTCTGGTATTTTTTCTCTTTTATTGTTTTAAATAATAAAACACTAGTCATATTTTATTAATATTCTTTTAAAATTATTTTAATATTCTATCTGTCCCCATCTCTCTCTCTCTGTAAGAATGTTAAAATAATTTAAAAGAATATTAATAAAAATATGACTAGTGTTTATATTTAAAAAAATAAAAGAGAAAAAATACCAAAATAAAGAAATCCCTCAACTTCCTCTTCACAAACCCCTCACTGAACGCCATGGAAGGAAAGCTACGAAACGTGAATTAATGCGAATTTGTTTACTAAAAAGGTTTTACAGGATATTATATAAAATATATGAAACATTATGTAACTGACGTACATTCAATTTGGAAATATTTTATATATAGAAGGTGAAAGATTATTTGCATAAAACAATTATTGATCTAAATGCATCTAAGTGTCTGAAGAGTAAGGCTGAGGCCACACTGGTGGGCGGCATGAAATGTGCGTGAAAAGCAGGTGTGGCATCGGTGTGCAATAGTGCGCAATAGTGGTGAAATGGGAACCCTCTTCATCAGGTCAGAGCAGTACTGATTGTAACAAATGTTAATAGAAAGTAAAAAGCTAATTATATCTGTTGCATTCAATTAGATCAACTGGACTTGAAATGTAGTTCTTGAAGATGTTTCGCTAGTCATCCGAATGGCTTTCAATTCAGAATGACTTGCACAAGATATCTGTGGCAATTATGTACCCTGGAGAATCCCAATTAGCATATCACAGCCAAGTGTTAAGGGTGTGATTGGATAGTGGCTAAGAGGTGTTATAGGAAGCTCAGGATAAGGTGTCAAAACATTGTACATGGCAGAGAACTGTTGTTTGTTGCCTTGTTTGCCTTACAGTGCTGAGAAAGCTGTGCTTGTTTGGTGAACTCCATACCACTTTCCCACATGGCCACAGGTAGCTGTGAGGCCAGGTCTGTTCTAGTGTGACTAATGTTGTGCATTAAAGCATCAACTGTAAAATGTGTCTGTTGTACCCGTTCATTTAGGAGCTGTGTTTGAGCCTTTTGCAGGATCTGTTTGGCTCTGATGCCTTTAACTGTGGAATCAGACATATGCTGCTTGGTGGTACTAGCCTTTGTTGTCTGCATCGGAGGTTTAAATCGCAGGTGGTTCTGTAGTCTGCCAATTTCCTTGCTGTACAAGTTTGAGGTTTTCTCACAAAAATAATTCGAAATATGCTTGTGAAGGTTCTCATTCATCCAGGTCATGGTATATTGTTGTATTCAATTAGATCACTGGACTTGAAGTAGTTCTTGAAGACATTCGCTAGTCATCCGAATGGCTTTCTCAATTCAGAATGACTAGATCAAGGCTGGGTGTCATCAGAACCCTGCAACACAGAGCTGAGAACATCCCCACGTACACAGAGGCGAAAGCAAAGAAATGAAACATCTCAGAGGACCCTTAAAATGGGATATCAGACTGGGCCTTTGTCAAAAGAAGTAGAAGGAAAGAAAAGAACACAAATACCAACAGTGAAGGGGAAAAGCAAGACAGGAGGAAGAACATGGTCATCCCATATGTAGCAGGGGTTCCGAGAAATTAAGAAGAATTTTCAAAAAACACGTATCCCTGTTTGCTTAAACCGAAAACAACACTCCTATAGGGGTGGCGTAACTAAGAGGAAGTGACTGGGGGGTGTTCTTTTCTCCATCCCATTATATGGGGGTGGTGAAACTAAGAGGAAGTGACTGGGCAGTGTTCTCTTTCTCCATCCACCCTGTAGAGGGTGGCGTATCTAAGGGAAGTGACTGGGCAGTGTTCTATTCTCCATCCCATCCTATGCGGGTGGTGAAACTAAGAGGGAGTGACTGGGCAGCGTCCTCTTTCTCTATCCCATCCTATAGAGGGTGGAGTATCTAAGAGGAAGTGACTTGTCAGTGTTCTATTTCTCCATCCATCCTATGCGGGTGGTGAAACTAGGGGAGTGACTGGGCAGTGTTCTCTTCTCCATCCCATCCTATGGGGAGTGGTGAAACTAAGAGGAAGTGACTGGGCAGTTGTCTTTTTTCCACCATCCTATGGGGGTAGCGTAACTAAAAGGAAGTGACTGGATAGTGTTCTCTTTCTCCATCCCATCCTATGGGGGAGACGTAAACTAAGAGGAAGTGACTGGGCAGTGTTCTCTCTCCATCCCATCCTATGGGGTGGCTTAAGTAAGAGGGAGTGACTGGGCAGTGTTCTCTTTCTCCATCCCATCCTATGGGGGGTGGTGATGAAACTAAGAGGAAGTGACTGGGCAGTGTCTCTTTCTCCATCCCATCCTATAGAGGGTGGCGTATCTAGAGGAAGTGAATGGATAGTGTTCTATTTCTCCATCCCATCCTATGCGGGTGGTGAAACTAGAGGGAGTGACTGGGCAGGGTTCTATTTCTCCATCCCATCCTAGGGGGTAGCGTAACTAAGAGGAAGTGACTGGATAGTGATCTCTTTCTCCATCTCATCCTATGGGGGTGGTGTAACTAAGAGGAAGTGACTGGGCAGTGTTCTCTTTCTCCTTCCCATCCTATGGGGATGGCGTACGTATAAGGGAAGTGACTGGGCAGCCTGTGCTACTGAAGGGGTTCTGTTTTTTTGTGGTTAATCTCTGTGTAGGTATCACATCATGAAACACCAGCAGATTCTGGGTTATGAGTGATATGACCTGCTTAATAAATAGTAAGCAATGCAAGCCACATATGATATGGAAATAAAACACACGTCTTATTGTGCACATGCAAATATATCATCCTATAGAATTGCACTTGTATCTATAACTTCCAAGCTTTATTGGAATGCGAGTCAGATCTTTTAATCTTCAACATTGGTTCAGTAAATGTCATTTTTATCCCCAATCTTGTCTTTGCTTTACATTCATGTGTGTTTAGTGTCATTTCCTTACGGGTTCCATAGTGAGGAATTCCCCAGATAGCATTTAAACTTCCCACTAGATCTCTGCCTTGTTACTCCAACAAGCTCTTCACTTTAACCCTTTGAGTGGATTTATATAGCATCAACATTGTGGCGCTTTACAATAACATAGTCATACTTTACATACAAGGGCAAACATATTGCCCATACAAATACATACAAAGATAATGCAACTGTAGAGACTGGAAAACTAGTTACCCTTTCGTCTTCTTGTTCCGGGAGATTTATACTTGTAAAAGTATAAAAATGGAAGCAGACATGTGCTCAGACTCTTTTTGACTTGGTGTTTCCACAGAGTATCCGGACTGGACTAAATAACAGGTAGGTCCAGTTAATGTGAGATTATATTCTGTTATAGATCACCAGGAGTGATGGATAGGAGTAGCTAGTGAGGACCCTGAACTCCAACAAGGAGATTTAGTAGGACTAGAGTCCTTGGATACCTCTTAAGAATGGGGACAAAGTGCCAGGCAAGGGGGTAGAGATTCCACTACAGTGACCTGAGAGCTGGGGTGGCACTAACAATCTGATTGTTATTTATGCTGTTTCTGATTCCTCTGGTTTGTGAGTATTTATGTGATATCTGTGCCATGCTATGTCACCTCTATTGCTACTTGCAATGCTTTATTAATATTGCTCTGTTAATAAATAAGAACTGTTTAAGTTCAAGAACCACTTGCGCCCATTTATTGCATTCTACCTAAAGAGGTAGTTCAGCAACACCCTGCCTCCAACATATGTGAGGGCCCCCTCCTGATAAATAAGGGTCTTGTGCATGGAATCTGGATAAGGCTGACAGTCTCTGGAGCAAATGAAGTACCCCCATTTTATTATCGCCTTACACATATAAGTACACAAAGTGATGAGTTTTTACAGCAATACTGTGATGCAATAGGAAAGAGGACCCTGCCCACAGTCTAAGACATAAGGTGAAGTGAATCGATAGGCTGTAAGATTGGCATTGGAGTTTCGTTAGCAGGGTTTCGTTAGCAGGACGGATCAAGTTGGGTCAGTGAGGGGGGTAATGTCTAGAATGTAGGCCAGGTTATAAGTTTGCATGAAAAGGTGGGTTGAGGTTACATTGAAGATATTAAGGGATGGAGAAGACGGAGGATGGAGGAATTCCAGAGCAGAGGGGCAGCACAATCAAAGTCCTGGATGCGGGTGGGGAAGAGGGATTGGTTCTGTGAATCAGCTTTGAGATGTATGGATGCATGATGCAATGATATGCATTGGATATTTACTTGTAAAAGAGGGTTAGCAGCTTGAACAGGATACTTTGTGTGATGGGCAGCAAGTGGAGAGACTGAGAGGAGAGGCATTAGAGAAGCAAGAAGAGATATGAATGAGCCGGGCAGCAAGTTTAGGAAGCGGTGTGTTGGTAAACCACACAGAAGTTTGTTGCCGTAGTCAAGCCAGGAATGATAAGGGCATGAATTAGGATTTTGGTAGGTCCATTATTATTAAGTCATTATACCTTAGAGGACTCTATCCTACTGTTATTTCCTTAGAAGCCATAATTAACTTTGAGTATTCCTACCTTCATTTATTATTTTAGGGGTCATTATTACCTTACAGTGCTCCCACCTACTGTTATTTCCTAAGAAGCCATTATTACCATAGAGCATTCCTACCTTCTATTACCTTAGAATCTGGGTGGAGCTATGGAAATTCCTATAGGGAATTTAGCTTGTGTAAAAATGGTGCGTTAAAACCAAAAGAACAAAATATAAATATTAACTTTTGGAGGAAAACAAGGCATAATTTCAACACCCAGAACTGGTGCCTAGGGACATATTATAAAACGATCGATATTTTCGCCATTTCGCTACGCAGGACATCGCAATGACAAATAGGGCTATTTTTGCTTTTATAAAAACACTTGTTTTCGCCTTTGCGGAAAAGATGTGTGGCGGTAGTTTTCGCCTATTCATTGCGGTAAGTGTGGTATCACTCCGAAAAGAGAGATGCTCTTTAGTGAATTCCAGAGCTATTTTGTCATTTTTTTATTTAAAGCATTTATAAATTGTGTGGAATTCGCCTTTTTGCCCCTTTCTCCCTTGTTGCATTTTTTTGCAGTTACCAGAATTTTCGCCAAAAAATCTTTACTTACTGGAATGTTCCATATAATGACTATTTCTTACAAGAACTATGGTATGTTCTCATATTAATGTTACTGGTTTGGTAATTACTGCAGTTTGCTGAATAAGTAATAATACAAAAATTAGACCTATCAATAAAATAGATACAATTTGGTTTTGAGTTTTACACTATTTATCATATTTTATTAATGAAATAGAGAAAATCATCTTTGAGTTTTACGTATTTATATCTTTGGCTGAAAAAAACACTAACAGGGAGATTCGATAAAAGTTCTTATCCTTTAAAATGGTGCTAATTTGCCCCAACCAATCAGATGTTAGCTTTCAAATGTTAAATAAGATCGTGGTTGGGGCAAAATTAGCACCATTTTTACGCTAAGAACTTTTTTGAATCTCCCTGTAAAGTGTTAGGCTATTTTTAAATAACAAAGATAGGTGTTCAGTGTGTATTAACCAATTTAATACTACTTTGATAATCCACCAGGGAGTAATACCTATTACTATCATATGTGTTGAGCTTTTCAGCATTATTAGTGCTACTCAGACCCCCATTTGACTATTGGTAATAAAAGAATCCAGGACCTTAAAAAAAGAAAAAAAACTCAAAATAAACCTTAAAAAAGTGAAATCTCAGATCGTATTACAGTAAATACTGGAAAATAGTCTAACACTCCCTGAGTATTATTAGTATTGAGAAACACTCCACAATGTACTGACAACTCCATGGACCATTGGCAGGGAAATAAATGGACACTTAGTGTTCGCCACCTCAGACTTGGTGAATGGAATGGCTGAACTTAACGCAAAAATACACTTCTCGCAATTTATAAATATGATTGAGCGGTTACCGCAGCGATGTATGGCAAAAAGTGAAATGTAGCGGTAAGACCTTTCGCCACTGGTTATCACTGCTTTATATAGCGAAAAGCCAATTTGGCAAAAAGGCAGCGTTCAAGAAGGCGAAAAGTTTAACAAACTTTAAATATGCCCTTTAGACTTTCCAATATTAAATATTTATCAAGATAAAATTCAGCTGCCATAGGACCAATGAAGGATAAACAGGATATTTCTACCAAAAAAATTAAGGTTTTCCCTTATAAGTTTCCCCTATTCACCAAATCTAATCACCTTTCCACAAAAAGACACTTACACTAACATAACGAGGAAATCATCATGTAAAGATTTTATTTTAATAATAATGAAAGTTTTATGTTTTAAATGATACATACAGGGAATAAATACCTGGTTAGTGCTGTCTCATTATATAACTGTCCCACACTATTAAGGTTCGGGTTTTTTTAATGAACAAAATGAGAAATAGTAAACTACCAGATCACTATTCACTAATAGCAAACATTTACCTAATTTAAATGTATGGTTTCCATTTATAAATGTATGTTTACACAGGTAGAGAAGTACAAAGTTCAGCTATATAATAGATAGAAAAAATTGAAGGGGTGTGGTTATGAATGCAGGTGGACCAATATGCTGGCCGCATGACTGAAAGCTGCTGAAAGCAGAATGTGTCGTGAAAGTTATTTGTCATACTAAATCTTTTCCACACTAAATTCAATAGGTTTCATCTGGGGATGTGACCCAGCGATTATTAAAGGTAAGACTGAAGGCATTTATTGTTTTGAGACTACAGTTCCCCTTTAAGCATGCAAACCCGTGACTTCCCTTTCGCTGTACAGTGGCATTGTACATCATTCAGTCACCATGGATTTGGCAAGTTTGGGAAAAACATTATAGTGCCAACCTACAGTAAAAAATGTTCATGGCACTGATAATATACAAACTCCAGCTTTCAGTAGGTTGAAAAAAACAGAAGATAAACGTACTGATGAATACTAAAGAAAAACTGTTGTTCTCTTAAAGTTCCCAATGTGTGAATGTCTTTTCTCTTTTCCATTAAAGAAGAAGTAGAGAAGGCCAAGTCTACAAAGAACTAGGACAATGAAGCCTAAATCTATTCCCCCACTGTGTCCAATGAAGGGCTTTAATTCAATATACAAATAGCAAGTTTGGGACTTGATTAGTAACTGTCAGTCTCCGAATACTTTCTCAGTTTCCCTTTATCAAAATATATTGATTAGCAGTTAATTTTGGAAGAAACCGTCAAATTTCCAGCGTTTTTGCTGCTCATTAGAGCTGAGATTGGCATAAAAAATGTTGCCATAAGTGCATGGAATGATAAATACTCTTTCATGTACACAAAGATGCATTCTCCAGCTATGCCTTTTAAAGGATGAACATAATGATTCCTCACAAGCATAATATAAAGTGCATTACTTTTGAAAGTCTCAGGACGTGCAAGATCCCCTAAAGGCACTGTGACCTCTGTAGTTTCAAATGCTCAGTAGAATCCATTACAGCAGAGAAAAGCAAGTTCATTGTCTATGAATATACTTGCAAAGAATAGTTATCTTATGGGCACTTCTCAACGACAAATATATAAAGCTACAGTGTCTTACGCTGAGTTGCAGATCCAAAGAATAGACACTTTCAATAAAAGGGGAAAAAATATTATGTGATCTAAATTAAATTTAAAAAAAATAGTCTCAGCAATCATTAAAAAGCTTTTGTTTATTCTAGGGTCTACAAAATAATAAAAGCCAGTTCTGATTGGTTACTGTGGTTGATTGAATGGGAAAAAAAAGGTAATATATACACAAAATACTCTGGAGTAGGAATATTAAATGTCTGTTTGTTTCTTTACATCACAAACAAGCCAAAACTTTCTACTGCTAATTGCCTTTTCCTTCACGAGCAGCAGCAGTGGAGGCTCATCAAGTTGTGGCAGTTAGCCATTGGCTGGCCTACCAGGAAGTAGCAGGGAGCTGCGGGGGAGGATTGTGGAGGCTGTAAGTATAATTTCTCATTCTTGGAACATTATTTAAACTTTTAAGCAAAATGTAACTGGGGTTTTGGGGGTCCGAATAACATGTTAAAATTTAATAGGGGTGGACATACCCTTTTAAAAGCTGTGTGAGACGTAGGGCTAATCTGTTGTGCAGCAAAAAATGCTTTCCCACTTCTCTCCAAGCTTTTTACAAGCTTTTACATGCTTAGAGGAGGCAGCTAGGGAAAAGCATTCAGTCATGGCTGTGATGTCCTGTTACATCCATGACTGACAGCTGCTAACTGGAAGAACCAGGAAGCAAAGAGAGAGATAACAGAAGATCAGGCAGCATTTCAGGTTAGACTTACATCTCTGATTTTTAAATGTTGACTTTTGGGGTCGATTTACCTAAATGCAATTTTTCATTTGAGGGGTGAACTTTTCCTTTTAATCCCTATTTAAAAAAAACTGCAAATTACCTTTCTGTGTAATTCCTTACTAGAGATGTCCGAACTTCGCAAAATCCGGTCCGCTCGAGGATCGCGAATTATAAAAATTAAAAATTCGAAAATCCGCAAGCGGACCCATTAAAAGGAAAAAATACCTCGAAAATACGAGAAAACTCGTAATTTCGATAATTTTCGAATATGAATTTTCGAAAATACGAGTAATCCTCGTATTTAGAAAGAAAATTTAGAACGGAAAAATAAGAGAAAACTGCCGTTCGGAACGGGATAAATCCGCGGCGGATCCGGGTTCGGATCCGCAAACCAGCCATCCCTATTCCTACTAAAGATATATCTGTTTGAAATCAATAAACTAATCACTACAGTTAGCCCACTTCCAGTTTAACGCCCTGCCCCACATTTAGCACAGGGAGGAGCTGATTGGATATAATTACGCTCTTTCGTGGGTATATGACAATGCTGACATCACTGAGCTAAGGTAGGGGCAGTAATTGCAAGGATTTCAATACGAGAAAGAAAAATAAGAAATCATTAAATTCTGAGTTTTTTCACATGTTTTATTTTTGACTCCCACAAGCCAATCACCTGTCAGGGAGAGAAAGAATGTAGGTGCCAATCACACAGTGAGTTAAAGGCTTCTGATTCCTTCTTGCATTGAGGCTGATTTAAATAGAAAGAAAAGGTAAAATCTGTCTCTGTCCTAGAGGCCCGCTGGTACCTGTCAGAAAGAATAAACTGTCAAGGAGTGAAAGGGTTCAGTTTTTTTTTTAGGAGAAATGTATCTTAACTTTTGAAACAGAGCCCAGGGTCATCATTAAACTTGCCATAATTTGACTTTTGGAAACTGGCAATGTCCAGAATTACAACATTGTAAGGGTGAAATAGTCATTAAACAGTTTTACTTTATATTTATAATGAGGGCATGTCCACCACCAAAACTAAAATTAACGCCCTGTGGCCCCACTGTGTAGTGTTAAAAAATCCTTACCTTACTCCTCGTCTCCTTATGGTTCTTCCTGCAGGTCTGTTCAAAGTTCCAGAAAGTGAAGAGAGGAGCTGTCAGTGAGTCATCCAGTCCCTGCTTCTTCCCTTCTCCTGGAGGACACTGGCATGCGCAGGGGAGCTCTCCCCCACCATTAAAACCCTTTTTTGTAAAAGTGTTCCCCAGCCCACCCCAATCCGCATGTTAGTTTAGTAGACTTACATCCTTCGCTCCCTCTCTATGCTCTATATCGCGGAAATATAACCTTTGATTTAGGTAGCCCAAATGTAGAGGTCGATTTCGCTAACTTGCGAATGTAGCATTTGGTAACCTCGAACGTAACGTTTGGTAACCCTTGAATGTTGCGTCCGATTCAATAACCCTCAAATGTAGTGATTGATTTCAGTAAACCTTGAATGTATAGGTCGATTTTGATAACCCCCGAATGTATTGTTGCGGTAACCCTCAAATGTATGGTCGATTTTGATAACCCTCAAATGTAGGCAGTCGATTTGGTAACCCTCGAATGTAGTGGCTGATTTCGGTAACCCTCGAATGTATTATTCTGTAACCCTCGAATGGCCATAACCGGTAACCCTGGAATGTGCAGGTGGAAACCCAAATTTGCCTGATTGTGGGAGGAAAGAAGTGTTTTAAGAAGTTTTGGTGATAGTGACAGTTTCCCCAGATCATTTCCCAGGCCCAGAGACATTTACAGTAAGTTACCTTGTTATTAATTTGGCTTGAAAAAGCCAAATTACCGTTCTTTCTTCTCTCTTCTTTCTTTTTTCTTTCCGTTTTATTCTTCCGCTTTTTGGACTGATACTCCCCACAGTTTTTGAGCTAGAGACATGAAATTGTACAGACGTGCGGGGCATATAGGAGAAGTGTGCTATCTTCTAGCTAAGGAATCTGCGAAAGCGTTACGGGTTATCGGCGAATTCCGGACATTTTTTCCCTTAGACTATAATGGTAACAATCCTCAAATGTGGATATTTCAAAACAGTTTTTTTCATGGTCATAAATACAAATGGTGATACCCCCAACCCCCCACACAGACCCAGGTACACCCACCTACTGACCTATCTTTCCATTTCCATGGAAGCCATATTTAAAGGGTAACTAAAAAAAAACTATTTTAGATTTATCTCAATAAAAGATAGTTTATGTTGTATGTTGTAAACCAAAAAAGACATACCCCTCAACCAGACCCAAGGTACACACCTATGATTTCTTATCCCTTACTGTGGCAGCCAACTTAAAGGGTAACTAAAGAAAAAAAAAAAAGCTGCAAAGAAAGGAGGGGTAGGTCAGTAGGTGTACGTACCTGTGCCATGTGGGGGTTAAAAAAACAAACGTTTTAGATGATTGGTCAAGAGCAAACGACTCCACTACTGTTCTCGGCTTTTTTCAAAGATCAACTGGTGCATAGTTCTGCTAATTACCGTCTGTCGGCCGACTGCGACGTATGATGGAAAGAAATGCGCAGCATTACGAGAACACGCCAATTACAAATATAAACCTTTTCATGTACACAAACGAACACTATCTAGGAGCTGTCCAGATCTGCCATTGTCCCTCCAACCCCCCTGATTGTCTACCCACGTTTATTAACTGTAAGTATAAAAAAATGTTGTTACGGGGGAGCTGAAGAAGTAAAACAAGTAATAAGTAAAAAATTATTTTGACTAATCATCAAAGTTGTTTTTTTTAACCCCCAACCCGACACAGGTACACACACCTACTGATCTACTATCCATTACTGTGGCAGCCATACTTAAAGGGTAACTAAAGTAAAAAAATAAATTTTGACCATCATCAAAAAAGTTTTTTTTAACCCCCACATGGCACAGGTACATACACCTACTGACCTAATCCTCCATTACTGTTGCAGCCATATTAAAGGGTAACTAAAGTCAAAAAAAACTAATTTTGACCAATTATTTAAAAAGTTTGTTTTTTACCCCCAACCCGACCCAGGTACACACACCTACTGATCTACTTATCCATTAGTGGCAGCCATATATTAAAGGGTAACTAAAGTCAAAAAAAACTATTTTGACCAATTATTTAAAAAAGTTTTTTTTAACCCCAACTGACACAGGTACACACACCTATGATCTACTTATCCATTACTGTGGCAGCCATACTAAAGGGTAACTAAAGTCAAAAAAAATTTGACCAATCATCAAAAAGTTTGTTTTTTTAACCCCCACATGGCACAGGTACATACACCTACTGACCTAATCCTCCATTACTGTTGCAGCCATATTTAAAGGGGTAACTAAAGTCAAAAAATAATTTTGACCAATTATTTAAAAAGTTTGTTTTTTAAACCCCAACCCGACCCAGGTACACACACCTACTGATTACTTATCCATACTGTTGCGCATACCTAAAGGGTAACTAAAGTAAAAAAAATTTTTGACCAATCATCAAAAAAGTATTTTTTTAACCCACACATGACACAGGTACATACACCATGATCTACCCCTCCATTATTGTTGCAGCCATATAAAGGGTACTAAAGTCAAAAAATTATTTGACCATCATCAAAAAAGTTTTTTAAAACCCCAACCGACACAGGTACACACACCTACTGATCTACTATCCATTA
This sequence comes from Hymenochirus boettgeri, assembly GCA_019447015.1. Classification (NCBI taxonomy): domain Eukaryota; kingdom Metazoa; phylum Chordata; class Amphibia; order Anura; family Pipidae; genus Hymenochirus; species Hymenochirus boettgeri. The sequence goes on along the minus strand of CM033470.1, from coordinate 29,988,694 downwards.
CTGTAGCAGCCATACTAAGGGTAACTAAAGTAAAAAAACACATTTTGACCATCATCAAAATATAGAGAGACTCAATAAAGTTCTTATCATTGAAAATGGTGCTAATTTTCCTAACCAATCAGAAGTTAGCTTGAGTGATTGGATCAAAATTAGCACCACTTTGGGCTGGGTACACACAAAAGTTTTTTTGTCCCAAACAAGCGTTCACTACAAAATATCATCCATTATTGAGTTTTAAATCTGCAGCAAACACACATATTCCCTCCAAAATGCAGCCCTTCAAGCCACATTCAAAGTTTATACTTAAACTTTCCCTTATAGTTTTAACTGTAATTTATCTGAAATTTCAAACTTTCCACTCATTGACTTAATTTACTGAGTTGGAAACGAACCCAAATTCTAATCAATATCTAATCAACACCACCCCCTTGGCCAGTGGGGCAAACATTAAAAGTGCATGTTATGTGTCAAATATGTATTCGTTGGGGTCAAGAGTAGGAGGTGGGACTGTGACTCTGATATGAAAGAAAAGTATCAGGATTGATTCCAGATGCCAAGGATACAATGAATCCAAGAAGGGGGTGATTTGAGTTTAAATACAATATTATAGGCCTCCATACTAAGAACTTTTAAAGGAAGTATTTATAAGCAACATTAAGAGGGAATAAAGAAAGGAAGGTAGATGGACATGGTAAGAGAATGACCTTTAAAACAAAGGGTAAGTTTCATAGTTGTACCTTATATATATAGCAAGATCCCACTGCTTTTTTCAGATTTTAAATTGAGTTGTAGAGTCTGAGAAATCATCATTTGAAATCACAGCATTTACAGGGAACGACCTGTCACTCCAGAAACAGGAAATTTTAGAAGGGGGGGGAGGGAGGGGGAGATGTGTAAGCAGAGCAGTGTCCATGGTGAGACTGGCAGGACATAAGTGTCGCAGACACTACAAGGAGGCGTGAGTAATGGGAGGATGAGGACAATTAGGAAACACTCACTAACATTATAATTTAATGACAAAGCAAGCACAGATAAATATGAGCGAGCCTCCATTATTTCTCTCAAAATTGTGTTTCAGAAAAGTAAATTTATAAAGTGAGCATAGTGACCCTTTAAAACCCGATTAAAGTTTACTACTTCCCCAGGACAGCTTTCCATCTGGCGAGTAAATTCATATAATCATTAAATAATTAGCTCATTGTATGATTTATTGTAGCACAGAGAAGACATTACCGTATGAAAAACAACAGCCACTATTCATTATGATATGATGTTGAAAGGGCAACAGACGTCTTGCTAATGCAGCTGTTTATATAAATGCTTATAACAATTACCGTTATTACACTCTTGAGAAAAAAAGACCCAATAGCATGGACAGTAATAGGCCATGAACTGGGTTGAAAATTTCTCTTCCAAAGACCCCATTAATGCATCCTGGCCAGTCTACTCCAGATCCTAAACAGCTCGGAATTTTAAACTACGTTTGAATGATAAACGAAAAATAGGTTCCCGTGCATTGATGACAATTACCTTTAGCTTAAATATGAATGTAATAGATGAAATAATAGAATTACAAAAAAAATTCATATTTAATTATTAACAAAATGTTGAATATGTTTCGCTTGTACTAGTCAATTAGCACAGTGTCAATATGTGAGCTATATAAAGCAAACAATATATTTTATATATATATATATATAATATATAATATATATATATATATATAATTATATTGGGCTTAAATTTGATATTATGAATAATGTAGTATAATAATATTCAGTGGCTAATGAGAAATGTACCTTTATTAGCATGGTCATGTGCCTTATTTCCCAGTATTCCAATGTCAAGAAAAAAACCTTTTGTTTTAGTTATTTTCCTTCTCACACGTCTATTCTTGAGCTTTAACAATAGCTCCACCCACTAGAAGTTAAAGCCAATCATTTTATAGTACACTATAGTACACTACACATAGGCCGAAAGTGCAGATGCCACAGTCTATTGAAAGGGCCCAAGTTGTACTGGAAAGTAAAAATAAATATAGTAGCAAAGACAGTACCTAATATCCAAGTAAATCTATAGAAAAATAATACTGTTTACTGGAGTTAGATGTATTTACACAATTGGTACATAGAGAGGGGGGCCAACAGGAACCGCGATCCGACACGGAACACCCTCGGTTCCGAAATTCGAAAGATCTGTCCGGGACGAATCCTCAGATTTCGGCACTCGGAACAAATTTTCCAAGGTTTCGAATGTATGGAGCTGATTTTGATCATTTTGAAATACATTTGAACGTTTGAAAATCATCGAAAAAACGATTGAGGAGATAACATTGAGTTTCCGATCGTATTTTTTATAAATAGAACGGCAAGGTCTATTTTTGAAAATTTTAGAAATACCTTTTGAAAGTTCAAAAATCTTTGAAAATAACGATCGGAAACTCCTAAATTGGTCTCCATCGTATTTCAAGGATTTTCGAACATTCGAAAGTTTTTTGGAATTCTAAAATATCGAAACACAAATATCTGTCCCCATCTCTCTCTCTCTGTATATCTATCTCTATCTGTCCCCATCTCTCTCTCTCTGTATATCTATCTCTATCTGTCCCTCTCTCTCTGTATATCTATCTCTATCTGTCTCTCTCTATCTCTCTCTGTATATCTATCTCTATCTGTCCCTCTCTCTCTGCATATCTATCTCTATCTGTCTCTCTCTATCTCTCTCTGTATATCTATCTCTGTCTATATATCTGCCTCTTGTTTATCTATTTAACTATGTCTATCTGCTTCTTGTCTATCTCTCTGTGTCTCTCTATCTATCTATCTATCATCTATCTATCATCTATCTATCATCTATCTATCTATTATCTATCTATCATCTATCTATCAATCAATCTATCTATTATCTATCTATCTATCAATCTAATCTATCTATCTATTATCTATCTATCTATCTTTCATCCAGCTATATATCTATCTATCATCTATCTATCTATCATCTATCTATCTATCTCTGCTATCTATCTATCTATCATCTATCTATCTATCTATCTATCTATCTCTGCTATCTATCTATCTTTCTATCATCTATCTATCTATCTGTCATCTATCTATCTATCTCTCTATCTATCTATATATCATCCATCTATCTATCTATCTATCTATCTATCTATCTATCTATCTATCTATCTATCTATCTATCTATCTATCGTATTTATCTATCTATCTATTGTATTTATCTATCTATCTGTCTGTCTATCTATCATCTATCTATCTATCTATCTATCTATCCATCTATTGTCTATTTATCTATCTATCTCTCTGCTATCTATCTATCTATCTGGAAACCCAGGGGCTTTCTGCTATTCGCCACGCCGGCGTTGCGCATGAGGCAATTGCGCCGGCTGCGCGACGTGCTCAGAAGTTATTGTGCAGCAGGTAAATCCGGAAGTTCAGATACGCCACTGTCTGGTGTAGCTTTTTTCTTTTTCACTTTCTGTCTATTTATGTTAATTTGTCTCTCGCTTATATTGCTCAGACTACTAAGAATTCCACTGTATTTTAAAAAATGGAATACCTATTTCTGATTTCATTTTCAGACATTGCTAATGTTTCTAATTATAAAATTAAGCTAAGCAAATGTTCAAACTAGGATGTCTCCAGCTTCTGTGAATCTTAAGTTATAGGCATGTAAAGACACATTGTCCAGACTTCCCAGTCCCTGCCTTTGTGGCTCTATGACAGTATGTGTTATAAGCTGTGTAATAAGCCCCACACCCAAAAATCTGTCTTTTCTGAAGCTAGTTACAGACTTGCAACCATTCTCTGTCTATTCCTATGGACACATTTTCAGGCTTGTGGCTAGCTTTATAAATGATTAAGAATTTTGGGGGTGGGGCTTATGATGCAGCTGATGATGCTCTGCCCCAGCAGTGGACATGCTCCAACCTTAAACTTGGAGGCACATCCCAAGTTCTGGTGATTTGACTGCTCACATTGCTAGCAGCAAAAACACACTTTTTACTGCTCTAACTTTGGATAAACTTCGGCTAGAAGCATGATCCTGGAGGAGTGTGTAGGAATGTGTCCTTTTTTTTTTTTTTTTTTTTTACAATGACCACTTGTAAGAAGACCACAGTTCCCCTTTAAATGTAGAGTGTATGAAATGTGGTTACAATCATTTCACACAACTAAATTAGTCTTTGTCTAATTATTTTAAATGAATTAAACCTAAAATTGTCATTTGAATCTCAGTTGGACATATAAGGAGTCTGGGTCCTGGGTGCACCCTGAATAGTGTGAAAATAGAAATAGAAATCAACCCTAAAAGAAAAAAAATGTAAAACAGAAAAAGACCAGATACTGCAGATTGAAACACTTGTCTTTCTTTATCGTTATATTGTCTTTCTATATAACTTCCATCTACTTCTACTTGGGTAAATCACACTGAGCGTGCCTAAGGTCACTGACCAGGGAGTGGTGGAAATAACTGCAGGGCTCTCTATACTGTAATATTGAAATGTGTATATTTGATTAGGAATTGCACAGAAAACAAGTGATACATTATACAGGACATTTTGCTTTTACAAAAAAATCATATATAAACAAAATACTTTGCTATGCTTCGCCTCTTCCCGTCTTTAGAAAGTTTGGAGTTATGCTATAACAACACCTCTCACCACCTCCATCCTACCTCGCTGCACTCACAGGAGTTAATTATTTGTGGAAAAATAGTTGAATTAAATTAGTGAAGATCCATATCCTATTGGTTTTTTGCTATTAGGGAGGAGCTTTTGCATTCTACATTTGCTGGGGGTTCTCTCCCCATTCTTTCCCAAAAAATGTACTTTTTCTTTATTTTAAAGGGTCACTATACTCACTTAAACAACTTTACATTTTCTGAAACTACAATTTGAGAGAAGTAAAAAGTCGCTACTCACGTGTTTATCTGTGATTGCTTTGTCATTAAATTATTAATGTTTAGTCAAGGCCCCTAATTCCCCCCACCCTCCATTACTCACTGCCTTCTTGTAGTGTCTGCGACACTTATAAGTTCTGCACAGCCTCACCATGGACACTGCTCTGATCACACATCTCCCCCTCCCTCCCCCCTGCTGTCTTTCCTCTGCTGATTTTATTAAATGTCGCAGAAAATGTGCTGGCAGGCAGCCAAAGATCCAGGGATCCTATCCCTGATCCTGGGAGTTCAGGGATGGGTAACATATTATAATTTCTGCTTCTGGAGTGACAGGTCTTTCCCTGTAAATGTTGTGATTAAAATGACGATTTCTCAGAATCTACAGCTGGAGCAGTGGAATCTTGCTGTACCTCAATTTTTTAGAGTAAAGATACCCTTTATCACACAATAAAGCAGCTAATTTGTAAATGAAACAGCCAAGAAATCAACACACGTGGTATTCATGTGATGCAACTTTAGTAAATATATTTATACCCAGGGACCAACTTCAAAGAACACTGGATGGAAGTGCAAGAAGTGTGTATCCTGGATATGTGTCGTGAATAAGCTGTTGTGTGTTTGAAAGGTTAATTATTGTGTTTTGTCTTGTTGCTGTTTCCAATCTTCTTTACAGATTACACCTTCATATTTCTTTCAGCCGCTTTGCTAATGAGCTGTATTGAGGCTTACTCAAGCACGGTGAGAAATCTTTCCATGGAATCTTCATTTTTATCCCGCCGCCATCAAGGTTTTTATTTATTACACAAGTTGAACGAGTACCTTTTGTTTAAGATCTTTTTTTCTAATTAGCACTTCATGATTCAGTGTCTTGGCAGACTTCCTATCCGACTCTATGGCAGGCAGTATTTTCCACAAAGTGCTGGTCAGGTGGGATTATTTAGTTGTCTAGGCAGGGACGTTTGGCTGAGTTTTGATTCTTATATTCATTGCTTCACTGTTGGTCTCCATGCCAGACTCTTTCAATTGCAATGTTAAACATCCCTGCTAGTCAACAAAACACTAATTAAATAGCTTATGCCTTGCATGATTCACAGGTCCCTTCAATAAAGGATTGATTTTTATCCAGACTCATGCACGATGCACTGGTAAACTGGTAATTAATAAAAATGTGTGTGAACATGCAGACTATTTGCTAGTAAACATTAAGCAGAAACAAAGAAATCTAGACAGTATCAGTAAAATGAGAATTAAAGGGCAAGTGTGGACCCTAAATGACTTAAAGTTAACCAAAGCATGCTGGGAGTTGCCCCATCTTAGTTTTGGTGGCCCAGTGATTCCTAGTTACGCCACTGGCCACATTTTCAACATCCCTTTTTCATTATTTATATTTATTATATTTATTTTCATTTCCCTATGTCAGATAGAGGCACAGTACAGTACACAGATAGACAGACCCTGACTGAACGAGAGACAGGGAAGCAGCAAGTTTAGACTCTTAAAGGGAGATTCAATAAAAGTTCTTATCGTTTAAAATGGTGCAAATTTTGCCCCAACCAATCAGATCTTATTTAACATTTGAAAGCTAACATCTGATTGGTTGGAGCAAAATTGGCACCATTTTAAACGATAAGAACTTTTATTGAATAACCCTGTAAGAGTCTAAACTTGCTGCTTCCCCTGTCTCTCGTTCAGTCAGGGTCTCTCTATCTGTGTACTGTACTCTGCCTCTATCTGACATAGGGACAATACCCACTTCCAAATCATTAATAAATAGATTAAATAGAAGTGGCCCCATCACAGAACCCTGTGGCACCCCACTTAGCACTTTAGCCCATAATGATGAAGCCACATTTACAACTACTCTGTGCATCCTATTCATCTACCAATTTTCTATCCATGTACAAGTGTGACTCCCCAGACCAACAGACCTTAGCTAAATATCCAGGACTTTCGAAAAATTTATTTTACTCTCATGCACGCTACTTTTGGACTCTCGCATTCGAACATTCGATAATTATCCCATGAACGACTCGCAGATTTAAAAATTCGATATTTACTCACGTATAGGTATAATAGGCATTTTACTTGCGGATTCGATATTCGATATTTACTCGTGTATTGGTATAATAGGCATTTTACTTGCGGATTCGATATTCGATATTTACTCGTGTATTGGTATAATAGACATTTTACTCGCATATTCGCTTTCCTTGAATGTTCAAACATTTGATAATTATTGAAAGCCTGGAAAATACCGAAAATCCGGGTCCGGGATAGTTCGAGAAGTCCGAGTCCGTTCGAACTCGAGTAGTTCGGCTCAAACTCAGGTTCGAGTTCAAATTCTAGTCCATCTCTAGTTGTAAACACAAAAAAGAGATACCCCCTCAACCAGACCCAGGTACATACACCTACTGATCTACTTATCCATTACTGTGGCAGCCATACTTAAAGGGTAACTAAAGTAAAAAAAAAATTGATTACCGTAATAATCAAAAAAGGTGTTTTTTTTTTAACCCCCAACCTGACACAGGTACACACACCTACTGATCTACTTATCCATTACTTTGGCAGCCATACTTACAGGGTAACTAAGATCAAAAAAATATTTTTGAACAATCATCAACAAAGTTTTTTTTTTAAACCCCAACCGTACCCATATGAAAACAGATATAATGGATAGGACCCTGAACACCTAAACCAAAGGTGTAAATATAATATCAAAATGCTGGGTGCTCCAAGCACTGTAGCCAACAGTAGACAAATATATAGATGTACATAGAGTACACTGGGCACACCAGTCCTAGTGAATCAAATTATTATTTATTAGTAACGTTTCGGAACCTGTGCGGTTCCTTCCTCAGACCAAATAATACCATACCAACGTTACCCTGGTACACACTACTGACCTACACTTCCATTACTGTGGCAGCCATACTTAAAGGATAACTAAAGTCAAAAAAAATTATTTTGACCAATCATCAAAAAAGTTTATTTTTTTAACCCCCAACCTGAGACAATTATACATACCTACTGACCTACTCCTCCATTTCTGTGGCAGACATACTTAAAGGGTAACTATAGTCAAAAATAAATTTTGATCAATATTTAAAAAAGTTTGTTTTTTTTAACTTCGAACCTGACACCGACTGAGGTACCCATTTATTCATGTGGCAATCATATTATTAAAGAGTAAATTTAGTAAAAAAAAAAAACACATTTTGTCCAACCATCAAAAAAGTTACAGGGAGATTCAATAAAAGTTCTAAGATGTCTTTTATCCCCCAACCTGACACGAATACACACACCAACTGACTTACCTTTACTTCATGTGACAGCTATATTTAAAGGGTAAGTAAAAAACAAAAATGTGTTCATCATTGGAATAATGGAGTTTTAAAATCTGCAGCACAAACACACACATTCCCTTGCAAAAGGCCTCCTTTTAAGCCAAATTCAAAGTTTATACTTAAACTTTCCCTTTCTAGTTTCTACTGATTGGCTGTTGGATGGGTAAAACATGCTCAGATCTCTACTGAGCAACAGAATCAACCCAGGGACTGGGTCAAGGGCAAGACCATAATGGTCTCTATTACGGGTGCTGCAAACAGGAAGTCAGTATTTCGGAAGCATTTATTTATACACAGGCAAAATACTGAATGGGCAGATTAAGGTCATTAGGATGAAAAAAGTTTTTAATTGAACATTCAATGCGGAATTCGGCATTAACAATGATAAAAGATATCACTGGAAGAAGCCACTGAATTCTGGATTCTGTTGTTATTGTGTGGAGATTGGTTCATAGCATTTATGGGTGTAAGGGCCATATTAATAGACCCGCGGTATGGCTTTTTAGCGATACTGCAGGTTAGTTATTTTACGATCGCGGTCATACATTTACGACCGAACGTTTGGTAATTACAGAACGTTCGATAATTACCGAACATTCAGTTGTAGAATGCCATGCGGTAGTAAACTACCACAATGGTATTCTATGGAGGGTGTAAATCTATGTTTTCGTAAATATACGATAACGACCGTAAGTTAACAATCGTTAAACTTATCGGAAATTAACGATCAGTTTAAAAATCGTTTTACTGATCGCTAAAGGCGCGGTATCGCTAACAAGTGATACTGCACCTTTAAAAATACAGCCCTAGGTGATCCCTGGTGATTTTATAACATTTTGTTTGTTGTTGAGCTGCAGAGCAGTCACATTTGGCTTCTCTCTGTTTGCCACAAACAAAAGCTTTTCTGAGCCTTTTTTTCAGAATCTTTGAGTTGGATCCCTGGCATTGAGATTTATTTTTTTTTTACCTTTTTTCTTTTTGTTAAGTTGAGTCCCTGTATATTGAGATTTTTCTCTACACAGGTCAACTCCTTAACTTTCCCAACTGAACAGCGGATTTCATCATATTAGTAAGTAGAAATCTAAATCTGAAAATAAGATGTTATAACATAAATGATTATTTTTTTATTTATCATTTATACAATTTAATTAATATAATTTATATTTATATTTTGTATTGGTTTATCTGGGTTTTTCCTACCAAGCAGTTTTTTTTTTAAAGTGTAAATAAAATGGGATTGGTTGTCATGGTAACCATCTTGAAATTTGCATAAGTGATGTCATAATGCTTAGGATACAAACTGCATCACAGGAAAGTTTATAACATTTTGTTTGTTGTTGAGCTGCAGAGCAGTCACATTTGGCTTCTCTCTGTTTACCACAAACAAAAGCTTTTCTGAGCCTTTTTTTCAGAATCTTTGAGTTGGATCCCTGGCATTGAGATTTATCTCTGTACAGGTCGATTCCTTAATTTTTTTTTACCTTTTTTCTTTTTGTTGAGTCCCTGTGTATTGAGAGTTTTCTCTACACAGGTCAACTGAACAGCGGATTTCATCTCGTTAGTAAGTATAAATCTAAATCTGAAAACCTGAAAATAAGATGTCATTTTTTATTATAACATAAATATGTTTATTTTTTTATTTATAATTTATACAATGTAATTAATATAATTTATATTTATATTTTATATTGGTTAATCTGGGTTTTTCCTACCAAGCAGTTTTTTTTTAAAGTGTAAATAAAATGGGATTGGTTGTCATGGTAACCATCTTGAAATTTGCATAAGTGATGTCATAATGCTTAGGATACAAACTGCATCACAGGAAAGTTTATAACATTTTGTTTGTTGTTGAGCTGCAGAGCAGTAACATTTGGCTTCTCTCTGTTTACCACAAACAAAAGCTTTTTCTGAGCCTTTTTTTCAGAATCTTTGAGTTGGATCCCTGGCATTGAGATTTTTCTCTGTACAGGTTGATTCCTTAACTTTTTTTAACCTTTTTTTCTTTTTGTTAAGTTGAGTCCCTGTGTATTGAGAGTTTTCTCTACACAGGTCAACTCCTTAACTTTCCCAACTGAACAGCGGATTTCATCGTATTAGTAAGTAGAAATTTGTATCTGTAGATAAGATTTAAAAAGAATTAACTGTTGGCAAAATGAGTTGGGATACAATCAGATACGCTGGTGAATCCCAGGTAATTGTTGATTATGGAACAGTAGTATTGCACAGTCAGCATTATAATTCATGATAAGATAAAAACTATTTTCATTTAAACATAAAGTAAATTTTACTTTTTATAACACAGGCAAAATGAGTGTTTTTGGAAAATTTCAAGATCGTTTCCACAACGTCTTTGGACTTAAAATGAAGGTAAGGCTGCTGCAGAACTTCTTTATTACACTAATGAGTTAAAGGGCAACTATACTAAAAAAATAATCCCTCCTCCTCCTGACATGACTTTCTATAAAATCTATCATACCAACTGCCAAACCGGCACACAGCATACCAACTGTCAAAACTCTGTCACTATTCCAGCTAGAGCAGAATTGCACACAGCAGAATATTTTATGATTACTTGACTAACAGCTGAAATGTGAAGGTGGTCATACACTTACGATTTCCATCGCACATTGCAAAGGGAGCCTGCACACATGGAACCGACCGATACTAAAGTAAAGGGAGCCAATAACGACCAACAGAAATTTTCCGTATTTCCCGACCGACCTTAGTGGCAACTATGGTTGTTCGTCGGCACTACGATCGGTCGGGAAAAGCCCATACACTACACATTATCGTTCATATGTATGGCCACATTAAGATGCTTCAGATTAGATGTCTATATAAATAGGGGACAGACCAACAAAAAATGGTAGAGAAGTTCCCAGTAATGAGCAATTCAAAAAAAATTTTTCAGTATAGATGTCTTTGAAATCTGAACCTCACAGAACTTTACGCACAACCCCATGTAAACCCACATGGAACTTGATTCTGTGGCTGATTTTTCCATTATTATTATAAACTGCACCCATTAGAAGGGTTTATAATTTGGGTGTAAGACCCTCGTTTAGTCCCCCCAATAAGCTCATCCCCATAGGGTCCACCAGGAGTGCACTAACTCTATAAACGCACATGTACAGTCATTCTAGTGTATTACAAGGGCACGCTAACTCTATAAACGCACACATACATTCATTCTAGTGTATTACAAGGGTGCGCTAACTCTATAAATGCACACACACATTCATTCTAGTGTATAACAAGGGTGCGCTAACTATAAATGCACACGTGCATTCATTCTAGTGTATTACAAGGGCGCGCTAACTCTACAAACGCAAACGTACTTTCATTCTAGTGTATTACAAGGGTGCACTAACTCTATAAATGCACATGCACATTCATTCTAGTGTATAACAAGGGCGCGCTAACTATAAATGCACACGTGCATTCATTCTAGTGTATTACAAGGGTGCACTAACCCTATAAACACACATGCACATTCATTCTAGTGTATAACAAGGGTGCACTAACTCTATAAACGCACACGCACATTCATTCTAGTGTATTACAAGGGTGCGCTCACTCTATAAACGCACACGCACATTCATTCTAGTGTATTACAAGGGTGCACTAACTCTATAAACGCACATGCACATTCATTCTAGTGTATAACAAGGGTGCACTAACTATAAACAAACATGTACATTCATTCTAGTGTATAACAAGGGTGCACTAACTCTATAAACGCACATGCACATTCATTCTAGTGTATTACAAGGGCGCACTAACTCTATAAACGCACACGTACATTCATTCTAGTGTATTACAAGGGTCCCCTAACTCTCTAAACACACACGAACATTCATTCTAGTGTATTACAAGGGCGCGCTAACTCTATAAACGCACATGTACGTTCATTCTAGTGTATTACAAGGGTGCACTGACTCTATAAACGCACACGTACATTCATTCTAGTGTATTACAAGGGTGCATAACTATAAACGCAAATTTCTTCTGATTTATATAGAATTCCAATCATAGCGAAAGCATAGGATGCAATGAAGAGAAGGTAAATCACTCTGGTGATATTACAGTAGGAAGTGAGATACTTCCCAAGGAGATAAAGACGTCCCGATGGAGAAAATTCAAGTGTCGGTGCAGAAACTTCTTTCTTGGTCACCATTGCAAAAAGTGCATCGAACCAGAAAACGATGAAGAAAAGGAAGAGAATAAACCAGGTATAAAATCCCAGAAATAGATTTGTTCTATTTTGGTTTATTAATGGAATAATAAAGGGAATTGAATAGATTCTGTAATTCCTATCAATAGCCATTAGTGTCTATTAAAAGGCCAATTATACTCACCTCCCCCTCGCTCCTCTTCATACCTACATAGTGCCCATGGTGATGATCTAAACCTCTAAGTCCTCACCCCTGGGTAATTTACCTAGCAGTTGTACTTACATTAAGATTCCCTTGGCATTTAAGTCCTCTTCTATAATACGCAATGTAGCGAATATAAAGGCGCGCTCTGCAAAGAAGTGTGTCTTCTCATTGGCTACATTGTGGACTGTCAATGATAGTGGCAAACGGGTGGAATGGACCGGAGGGAAACTTTAAGGCAGTATATATCTCTATATATCTCTCTCTCTTAATCAGAACTTTCTAAAATTGCAATAGAAACTGCTCCCATTAAAGAAGAAATCCACTTACCACCAGAGGACTCTAAACCATTAGAGATACATTTGGTGCCTCAGGAGCATGTGGAGGAAAAAGGACAAGAAGCAGATACAGGTATCTTAGTGGGAACCTCTCTGACTGTATTGTTAAAACTATAGTGCGTATAAAGTTTTTTTCAAAAACAGTTAAAATAAAAAGTACCTGAGGCAGGGAGGTAGGATTGGTACTTTTTACCTCCCAATATCCTTTCTATGAGGAGCAGCAGGATGAAGAAAACTGCTTCTGCCAGTCTTCCTGTATGCTTCAGCACTATCTTTAATCTATCGTTAATATAGAATGGCCCAGGGCCATAACCTGGCAGATGAACAATGTGCTATAGTTTCTCAACAAAACAATATTGGGAGGTGGGAATAATCAATCCTATTTCTTTGCCCCAGGTACTTTTCATTTTTAAAAAGTTCATTTTTACAGTATAGTTCTCCTTTAAGATCCGCCACCTTTGTAACATTAAAGGAGAACTATAGTGCATATGAAGTTTTTAAAAAACCAGTTATAAAGAAAAGTACTTGGGACAGAGAGGTAGGGTTTCTACACCCGCTTCCTACTTTCTCCTCCCGCTTCCAAGCAGCAGCTGGAAGAGGAAAACTTTATGTGCAGTAGCTCCTCAATGTAACAATATTTGGATGTAGGAATAATCTATCCTAGTTCTCTGTACTTTTTATTTTTAAAAAGTAAACATTTACAGTATAGTTGACCTTTAATATGAACACGTTTTTGCTGACATTAAAACAACGTGAAGTAGTTGGACTTATATTTGTTTTCTGCGGTTTGCTCTCCCTTACCAGATCTGCCTAAAATAAAAACAAGTGTCGCTGCTCAGGATCCCACAGATCAAGTGCAATCCACCTCTAAGGACTATGAACCTTTGGAGATTGATACAATTGCTGATAACATTGGATCTGGACCAATAACTGATCATTCTGACGATCATGTTGAGATTAACTCATCACCTGTTCAAGTGACAGAAGTAGAGGAACCTCCAGGTATGTTACACACAGATATCACACAACAATACCACAAACGTCATCAATACCCCGATACTATGTGTACATCAACAGTGCAGGGGGAATTACTTTAACTTTTTCTACAAACTTGGCCTGTGTATTAGTGGTTCTCATTAATTCCAACAAGAGTATTTCTGTTAAAGCCTGTGTTGATTTTTTTATTACTCTAGAGGCTTATACATGGTTTTCTGTTGATAAATACATGTCTTGTTGTGGTTATATGTATGAATTTTATCTCTCCCTCTATATATCAGAATTTCCTAAAAATGAAATGGAAACTTCTAATAATGAAGAAGAAATTCAATCACTACCAGAGGACTCTAAACCATTAGAGATAAATTTGGAGCCTCAGGAGCATGTGGAGGATAAAGAAGGACAAGAGGCAGATACAGGTATCTTAGTGGGAACCCCTCTCACTGTATTATTAAGATCTGCCCACTATGTAACATTAAAGGAGAACTATAGTGCGTATAAAGGTTGTTTTTTTTAAAGTTAAAATTAAAAGTACCTGGGGCAGGGAGGTAGGATTGGTACTTTCCACATTCTACTATAATATCAAGAAGCAGCATGAAGAAAACTGCTTCTGCCAGTCTTCCTGGGTGCTTCAACACCATCTTTAATACAGAAAGGTCCAGGGCACTAACCTGGCAGATGGAAACTGTATGTGCTGTAGATCCTCAATGAAACAATATTGTAAAAATAATCAATCCGATCTCCCTGCCCCATGTACATTTCATTTTGTTAAAGTAAACTTTTACAGTACAGTTGACCTTTAATATGAACAAGTTACTGCTGACATTAAAACAATGTGAAGTAGTTGGACTTATATTTGTTTTCTGCGGTTTGCTCTCCCTTACCAGATCTGCCTAAAATAAAAAAGAGAAGACACAGGAAAAGAAAAAGAAAGCAGAACAATTGTCCGGTAAGTTGATTATCCACAGTGTCTCACAGGGCAGCCCTGTGTACAAACACACAAGTAGCTGGACAATTCCCACAAGTCGGGTAGCCAATGAGAGTAGAGATTTACAGCTGGAAGTTTTTAGAGGGTTTTCTATTGGTTATAAAGTAACATTGGTTTGTAAAGTTTTATAGCATGTTCCTAATGTCAAAAACAATATCCCTACTGCTAACTAAAATGGTTTTTATGTCAATATGCCATATGGGACACACCACATTAAATACTCTCCATGTTCATTACATAGGGATGAATACATGATTGTAATAGTTTGAATTGTATTTTATATGTAATATATCTATAATATTACCAATGATATATTTTAATAAGAACACTACATGAGATAAGATATTAAAATTACTTATTTTAATTTATTAACATTTTTAGGTTTCCGCTTCTCAGGATCCCACAGATCAAGTTCAATCAGCCGCTAAGGACTCTGAACCTTTGGAGGTTGATACAATTCCTGATAACATTGGATCTGTGCCGATAACTGATCATTCTGAGCCTGTGGAGGTTAATGATGATCCTGTTGAGATTAACTCATCACCTGTTCGAGTGACAGAAGTAGAGGAACCTCCAGGTATGTTACAGGTGGTTTGGGGGTCTGTATTGTACATTTATCATTATTACGTGTAATCACACAGTATAGATACCACACAACAATACCACAAACGTTATCAATGTCCCAATACTATGTGTACATCAACAGTGCAGGGGAGATTATTACTTTGTAGTAGATATGCAATTTACTGTGGAAATGTTGTGGGGTTAGTATGGGAAAAGGACTAGTTATAGTATGGGAAAGGGACTAGTTATAGTATGGGAAAGGGACTAGTTATAGTATGGGAAAGGGACTAGTTAGGAGCATGTTGGAGGTTGCAATGTCTCTATTCTGTGTTAGGGAGCCACATGGTACAGCCCTTGCTCACCTACAGAATAGGATCCCTGAGTTACAATCTAATTTACTGTTTGTTTTTCAGTTTCCTGCCCCTCACCCCCTCCTGGAAAAACAAAGAAAAGGAGAAACCGAATGCGAAGGGGAAAATGGAAAGAATATATGGTAAGTTCATCCTCTCCCCATTAATACACCTTATAGGGGGCACAGTGTATTAAATACTCCCCATGGCATGGAAATGAATTCATTATTGTAACCTGGTTGGATATTTGTATTAAATAAACTGTATCTGGGACGTTACAAACATCACATTAGAACATTATTAATAGAAACTCATGTCACAGATAAAGGTCCTTGTGCTTTGTGTTTGGCCATTGCAATTAATGGTGCTTTATTCCTATCTTTAGCCTCCCAGTCCTGATTTTCTGGTAGAGGAAAGCGAAACCATGGATGAAAGCCCAGAGAGAACACCTTGTGACTTGGAGTAAGTAAACTAGTTTATAATAATAAAGGATTTGTAATGTTACCATGATAATAGTAAATACTGTTACTATTATTATTATTACTGCCCTATAACAAGCTCTCTCCACCCAGTCAATACAACTGAGATTTTCATTATGTGCACCTGAGCACCTGTGACTGGCTAATGATGGACCAATCATGTTCATTTCCTCTGTTTTTCCCTTTCAGTGTCCGGCAGAACCCTTTATCTCTAAGTGACTTTAAAATCAGCAATATGATTGGAAGAGGAGCATTTGGAAAGGTGAGTTATTCATTCGGTAATTATAATGATCCTTACTGTGAACTTATTCATGGGAAATCATGGAATGTTCTGTTTTTCCAGATTTTCCTGGCAGATGAAAAAGGAAGAGGAAAAACCACCTTGAAAATGTTCATGAACGAAAATCTTGAAGATCAATCGATATATACATTGTAAGTGGAAATGAAATTCTATTGGACAAAGTATTATTGGGCAAGGACCAATGGGAGCTTTCCAGGGGGAAAATAAAAATAATTAGAGGAATGGCAACTGATTCCAATTCATCTCCTGCTTTATAAATTCCGCTGTAATGTCTTTTTTTATTTCTTTTTTTAGCTTTGAGACAGAGAGAAATATCCTGGAATTGTGCCAGAAGGAGAAGAATCCTTTTCTGGTCCATTATATTGGATACTTCCCTACTGACAATGCCGAGTGCCTAGTTGTGGAATATACTGCTCTGGGGAATTTAGCTTCTCAGCTGAAAAAATCTGGACCAATCTCACTAGAAAGGACAGTGTGAGTATTACATGGTGGGGACCTTCTGGCAGTCACCAAACTATTGTGTCTACACACCTGGACTTGCAGCACCATTTCTATATTTATAACATTTATCCTTGGCCATGTGTTACCATTAAATCAGAACGAGCTTCCTTTATCCAAGGAACTGAGAGGCCCATGCCTAATAGATCAGCAAACATAGAGCATTATGGGACGTTTGAGTAATTGGTTGGATTGTATTATTTGATAAATTGGCTAATGGGAGTTTTATTTAATATCTGCAGATTTTATGCCTCTTGCATTGTCCTGGGGGTGAGATTTTTACATGAACACAAGATCGTCCATCGGTAAGTGCCAATGGAAATAAATAGGATATGTTTATTAACATCTCTGGGATCGTAGGATTATATTAATGTTTGGAGAATTAAAAGGGTTAAATGTGAGGCTGTTAAAAGTTTTGCTTGCTATGAATTTGCAGCAGCCAACCAGATTTTAGCTTTTTGCTGGTCTACCAGAGTGGGAGAACTTCTGATTGGTTACCGTAGGTTCATAGCAAGCCAAACTTTAGCCCCTCTTGGAACATTATCTCTTTTAAAGTCTTCAGGTAGAACAATCTTCATTCAGTGTATTTACCCCACATTATTCTTAATATTTTCCTTTGTTCTTCAGCGATCTGAAACCTGAAAATATCATGATGGATGCCTCAGGATATGTGAAGATTGCAAACTTCGGGCACTGCATAGAAGGTAGGATTGGACCTCTACTTAGTGTAATAACCTGATAATGTCCGTGTCCAATACTAGTTCCAGTCACTGTGTTTGTTAATAACAATGTCAGTTTGAAGTGTGTCCCCATGAGCAGGACTGAGATAAAACTGTAAATAATAACACAGTAGAGACGTCTTTATGTGATTGTAAACATTTGTTTCTGGTTTAGGAATTGGCCATGGAGATGAGATGCTCTCACCATGTGGCACTGCACAGTACCAAGCCCCGGAGATGTGGAGGAATGAGCCCTACACCAGATCGGTGGACTGGTGGGCTGTAGGACTAATGATTTATAAAATGTTGGTCGGTTGTGTAAGTATAAAATGTATTAATACAACCAATGGGCATTTTATTATTCATACTGGAAAGTATCCCAGTTCTGGGTTAAAGGGCCTCACTGATGTTTGTTTGGGGGGTAATTGCCTGGTGGGTTTCATGTTTGGGGAACTGTGTAGCCCTTTAATGTATTGGTGCCATTATCCAGGTTTTTAAACCGATATTTCTCTATTCCTTTAGTTGCCATTTGATGGTAAAACCAAGGAAGAACTAGGCGATAGTATAATGAATGGAAGACCAACGTATCCCAAAAAATTAACCCACCTCACCAAAGTATTATTAATGAGAGTAAGTTACCAGTCAAACTGTTACTGTACAACCTGCTGGGAAACTATCCAGACTGTGGGGTAACAAGTTGTTTTGTCTTTGTAGTTTCTGGTTAAAGACGGGAGGATTCGCCTTGGAGGAAGATCACAAGGAGTGAAGGAAGTGATGGAGCGTCCATTCTTTAAGGTAAGTTTATATGGCTGACATTGTACATGAGAACCACAAAGGATCCTGGGAATGGGTCAGATAGAACAGGGATTGGGAGTTGTGTTCTGATCCGTTACATAAAGGGAAACTAATCTGTTACTTCCTTTGTATTTCCTGTTACATAGACAATAGACTGGGATCAACTGAAGGAGAGGAAGATCAGACCCCCATTTATCCCTGAACCATATCAACCTGCCAAAACCATCTATTGACTTTACCCACAATGTTTTATGGATTCTTTAAATTGCCATGTATTAGACTTGTAACAATATTGTATTAAATACTTTAAAAAAAAATTTTTTGTAGAAATGTTTTAAATAAATCACAAATTTAGTGCTGAAGACTGGGACCATCTGGCGGGTTCCCCCCGCTTGGCATCCCCAGCAGCCAATTGGCTCACACAGCTCTATATCTCAATACATTAAGCCTATATGGATAAAGCTTCACCATATCAATACCACTAGAATCTCAGCTTCTACCAAACGTTTTATAGACAAAACTGTTTACATCTCCCTGAAAGAGTGTTAGATAGTGGAACAGAAGTGTAAATAAGAAAAGGAGAAAAGGGAGATGTGTACACACAGTGTAAATAAGAAAAGGGAGATGTGTACACACAGTGTAAATAAGAAAAGGGAGATGTGTACACACAGTGTAAATAAGAAAAGGAGAAAGGGAGATGTGTAACACACGTGTAAATAAGAAAAGGGAGATGTGTATACACAGTGTAATAAGAAGGAGAAAGGAGATGTGGTCCACACGTGTAAATAAGAAAGGAGAAAAGGGAGATGTGTACACAGGTGTAAATAAAAGAAAGGAGAAAGAGATGTGTACCCACAGTGTAAATAAGAAAAGGAGATGTTGTACACACAGTGTAAATAAGAAAAGAAAAGGAGATGTGTACACACAGTGTAAATAAGAAAAGGGAGATGTGTACACACATGTAAATAAGAAAAGAGAAAGGGAGATGTGTACACACAGTGTAAAAAAAAGGAGAAAAGGGAGGTGTACACACAGTGTAATAAGAAAAGAAAAAGAGGTGTTGTACACACAGTGTAAATAAGAAAAGGAGAAAAGGGAGATGTTACACACATGTAAATAAAAAAGGAAAAAGGGAGATGTGTACACACAGTGTAAATAAGAAAGGGAAAGGATGTGTACACACAGTGAAATAAGAAAGGAGAAAAGGGAGATGTGTACACACAGTGTAAATAGAAAGGAGAAAAGGGAGATGTGTACACACAGTGTAAAGGAGAAAAGGGAGATGTGTACACACAGTGTAAATAAGAAAGGAGAAAAGGGAGATGTGTACACACAGTGTAAATAAGAAAAGGGAGATGTGTACACACAGTGTAAATAAAAAGGAGAAAAGGGAGATGTGTACACACAGTGTAAATAAGAAAGGAGAAAAGGGAGATGTGTACACACAGTGTAAGAAAGGAGAAAAGGAGATGTGTACACACAGTGTAAATAAGAAAGGAGAAAAGGGAGAGTGTACACACGTGTAAATAAGAAAGGAGAAAGGGAGATGTGTACACACATGTAAATAAGAAAAGGAATGTGTACACACAGTGTAAATAAGAAAGGAGAAAAGGGAGATGTGTACACACAGTGTAAATAAAAAAGGAAGAAAGGGAGATGTGTACACACAGTGTAAAGAAAGAAAAGGGAGATGTGTACACACAGTGTAAATAGAAAAGGAGAAAAGGGAATGTGTACACACAGTGTAAATAGAAAAGGGGGTGTGTACACACATGTGTAAATAGAAAGGAGAAAAGGGAGATTGTGTACACACAGTAAATAAGAAAGGAGAAAGGGAGATGTGTACCCACGTAAAGGAAAAGGGAGATGTGTACACACAGTGTAAATAAGAAAGGAGAAAGGGAGATTGTACACACAGTGTAAATAGAAAGGAGAAAAAGGGAGATGTGTACACACGTGTAATAAGAAAGGGAATGTGTACCACAGTGTAAATAAGAAAAGGAAAAAGGGAGATGTGTACACACAGTGTAATGAAAGAGAAAAGGGAGATGTGTACACATAGAATAAGAAAAAGGAGAAAGGAGATGTGTACACACGTGTAATAAGAAAAGGAAAAGGGAATGTGTACACCACAGTGTAAATAAGAAAAGGGGATGTGTTACACACAGTGTAAATAAGAAGAGAAAGGGAGATTGTACACACAGTGTAAATAAGAAAAGGAGATGTGTACACCATTGTAAATAGAAAAGGAGAAAGGGAGATGTGTACACAAGTGTAATAAGAAAGGAGAGGAGGTGTACACACAGTGTAAATAAGAAAAGGGAGGTGTTTACACACAGTGTAAATAGAAAAGGAGAAAAGGGAGATGTGTACACACAGTGTAAATAGAAAAGGAGATGTGTACACACAGTGTAAATAAGAAAAGGGAGATGTGTACACACAGTGTAAATAAGAAAAGGAGAAGGATGTGTACCACAGTGTAATAAGAAAGGAGATTGTACCACAGTGTAAATAGAAAAGAGAAAGGGATGTGTACACAGTTAATAAGAAAGGGAGATGTGTACACACAGTGTAAATAAGAAGGAGAAAAGGGAGATGTGTACACACAGTGTAAATAAGAAAAGGAAAAGGGAGATGTGTACACACTGTGTAAAATAGAAAAGAGAAAAGGGAGATGTGTACACACAGTGTAAATAAGAAAAGGGAGATGTGTACCACAGTGTAAATAAGAAAAGGGAAAAGGGAGATGTGTACACACGTGTAAATGAAAGGGAGTTGTACACCAGTGTAAATAAGAAAGGAAAAAGGGAGATGTGTACACCAGTGTAATAAGAAAAGGGATGTTGTCACAAGTGTAAATAAGAAAGAAAAAGGAGATGTGTAACACCAGTGTAAATAGAAAGGAGAAAGGAGATGTGTACACACATTGTAAATAAGAAAGGGAGATGTGTACACACAGTGTAAATAAGAAAGGAGAAAAGGATATTGTACACACAGTGTAAAATAAAAAGGAGAAAAGGGAGATGTGTACACACAGTGAAATAAGAAAAGAGGAGAAAAGAGATGTGTACACACGGTGTAAAATAGAAAAGGAGAAAAGGGAGATGTACACACAGTGTAATAGAAAGGAGATGTGTACACACAGTGTAAATAAAAAGGAGAAAAGGGAGATGTGTACACACGTGTAAATAGAAAAGGGAGTGTGTCACACACGTGTAAATAAGAAAAGGAAGAAAAGGAGATGTGTACACACAGTGTAAATGAGAAAAGGGAGGTGTGTACACACAGTGTAAATAAGAAAAGGAGAAAAGGGAGATGTGTACACACAGTGTAATAAGAAAGGAGAAAAGGGAGATGTGTACACACAGTGTAAATAAGAAAAGGAAAAAGGGAGATGTGTACACACAGTGTAAATAAGAAGGGAGAAAAGGGAGATGTGTTACACACAGTGTAAATAAGAAAAGGGAGATGTGTACACACAGGGTAAATAGAAGGGGAAAAGGGAGTGTGTTACACAAGTGTAAATAAAAGGAGATGTGTACACACAGTGTAAATAAAAAGGAGAAAAGGGAGATGTGTACACCAGTGTAATAAGAAAGGGGATGTGTACACACAGTGTAAATAAGAAAGGAGAAAGGGAGATGTGTACCACAGTGTAAATAAGAAAGAAAAGGGAGATGTGTAACACACGTGTAAATAAGAAAGGAGAAAAGGGAGATGTGTACACACAGTGTAATAAAGAAAGGGATGTTACCACGTGTAAATAAGAAAAAGGAGAAAGGGAGATGTGTACACACAGTGTAAAATAGAAAGGGGATGTGTACCCACATTGTAAATAAGAAAAGGGAGGATGTGTACACACAGTGTAAAAGAGAAAGGGGGATGTGTACACACAGTGTAAATAAGAAAAGGAGAAAGGAGATGTGTACACACGGTAAATAAGAAAGAAGAAAAAGGAGATGTGTACACACAGTGTAAAAGGAGGAAAAGGGAGATGTGTACACACAGTGTAAATAAGAAAGGAGAAAAGGAGAGTGTACCACAGTGTAATAAGAAAGGAAAAGGGAGATGTGTACACACAGTGTAAATAAAAGGAGAAAAGGGAGATGTTACACACAGTGTAATAAGAAAAGGAGAAAAGGAGATGTGTACACACAGTGTAAATAAAAAGGAAAAAGGGAGATGTGTACACAATTTAAATAAGAAAAGGAGAAAAAAGGGGATGTGTACACACGTGTAAAATAGAAAGGAGAGAATGTGTACACACAGTGTAAATAAGAAAAGGGAGATGTGTACACACAGTGTAAATAAGAAAAGGAGAAAAGGGAGATGTGTACACACAGTGTAAATAAGAAAAGGGAGATGTGTACCACCAATGTAAATAAGAAAGGAGAAAGGGAGATGTTACACACAGTGTAAATAGAAAAGGGAGAAAAGGGAAGGAGGTGTGTACACACAGTGTAAATAAGAAAAAGGGAGGTGTGTACACACAGTGTAAATAAGAAAAGGAGAAAGGGATGTGTACACACAGTGTAAATAGAAAGGGAGATTTTACAACGTGTAAATAGAAAAGGGAGATGTGTACACACAGTGTAAATGAAAAAGGAGAAAAGGGAGATGTGTACACACAGTGTAAATAAGAAAAGGAGATTGTACACGAGTGTAATAAGAAAGGAGAAAAGGGAGATGTGTACACCAGTGTAAATAAGAAAAGGGAGATGTTACACACGTGTAAATAGAAAGAGAAAAGGAGATGTGTACACACGTGTAAATAAGAAAAGGAGAAAAGGAGATGTGTACACACGTGTAAATAAGAAAAGGAGAAAAGGGAGATGTGTACACACAGTGTAAATAAGAAAAGGAGATGTGTACACACAGTGTAAATAAGAAAAGGAGAAAAGGGAGATGTGTACACACAGTGTAAATAGAGAAAGGGAGGTGTGTACACACAGTGTAAATAAGAAAAGGAGAAAAGGAGATGTGTACACACATGTAAATAGAAAGAAAAGGGAGATGGTACACAGTGTAAATAAGAAAAGGAGAAAGGGGATGTGTACACACAGTGTAAATAAGAAAGAAGGGAGATGTGTACACACAGTGTAAATAAAAAAGGGAGATGTGTACCACAGTGTAAATAAGAAAGGAGAAAGGGATGTGTACACACAGTGTAAATAAGAAGGAGAAAAGGGAGATGTGTACACACAGTGTAAATAAGAAAAGAGAAAGGGAATGTGTACACACGGTGTAAAATAGAAAGAAAAGGGAGATGTACACACAGTGTAAATAAGAAAGGAGATGTGTTACACACAGTGTAAATAAGAAGGAGAAAGGGAGATGTGTACACCAGTGTAATGAGAAAGGGAGGTGTGTACACACCGTTGTAAATAAGAAAGGAGAAAAGAGATGTGTACACACAGTGTAAATAGAGAAAGGAAGGTTGTACACACAGTGTAAATAAAAAAGGAGAAAAGGGAGATGTGTACACACAGTGTAATAAGAAAGGAAAAAGGGAGATTGTACACACAGTGTAAATAGAAAAGGAGAAAAGGGGATGTGTACACACAGTTAAATAAGAAAGGAAAAAGGGAGATGTGTACCACACAGTGTAAAATAAAAAGGGAGATGTGTACACACAGTTAAATAAGAAAGGGAGAAAGGGAGATGTTACACACAGTGTAAATAAGAAAGGGAGATGTGTCACACAGTGTAAATAAGAAAGGGAGAAAGGGAGATGTGTACACACAGTGTAATAAAAAGGAGATGTTAACACATGTAATAAGAAAGGGAGAAAATGGATGTTACACACAGTGTAAATAAAAGGAGATGTGTACACACAGTGTAAATAAGAAAAGAAAAGGGAGATGTGTACACACAGTGTAAATAAGAAAAGGAGATGTACACACAGTGTAAATAAGAAAGAAAAAGGAGATGTTTACACACGTGTAAATAGAAAAAGGCGAAAAGGGAGATTGTACACACAGTGTAAGATAAAAGGAAAAGGGATGTGTACACACAGTGTATTAGAAAAGGAAAAGGAGATGTGTACACACAGTGTAAATGAGAAAAAGGAGAAAAGGGAGATGTGCACCAGGTAAATAAGAAAAGGAGAAAGGGGATGTTGTACACAGTGTAATAAGGAAAAGGAGATGTGTACACACGGTTTAAATAAGAAAAGAGAAAAGGGAGATGTTGTACACACATGTGTATAAGAAAAGAGAAAAGGAGATGTGTACACACGGTGTAAATAAGAAAGGAGAAAAGGGAGATGTGTACACACATTGTGTAAATAAGAAAAGGAGAAAAGGAGATGTGTACACCGTGTAAATAGAAGGGAGAAAAGGGAGATGTGTCCACATGTAAATAAGAAAAGGAAAAGGGAGATGTGTACACACAGTGTAAATAGAAAGGAAAAAGGAGATGTGTACACAGTGTAAATAAGAAGGGAGAAAGGGAGATGTGTACCACACGTGTAAATAAGAAAAGGAGAAAAGGGAGATGTGTACACACGTGTAAATAAAAGGAGAAAGGAGATGTGTACACACAGTGTAATAAGAAAGGAGAAAAAGGGATGTTGTACACACATGTAATAAGAAAAAGGAGAAAAGGGAGATGTATCACACAGTGTAATAAGAAAAGGAGAAAAGGGAGATGTGTACACACAGTGTAAATAAGAAAAGGAGAAAAGGGAGATGTGTACACACAGTGTAAATAAGAAAGGGCCGCGGTTTTAAAAGGGCCGTGTCAACGTCAGCTCTGAATCCGATTAGTAGTCTGTCTGATAGGAAAATTGCCTAGTCTGTACTCATCCTTAATGTTTCCTGCTGGGTACCAGCTGAGTTTAAAGGTTCATACACACGAACCCACGATGCACGATGTGTACAAATGAACATTTTGACCATAATTGGCCCGTGTATGGGCACTTTATTGGGCGAAACGGCCACTCGTTCGGTGATCCGCTTGGTGGATCGGGCAACGAGCGACGAACGAACGTACATTTCGGATGATAAAGCGCCCATACACAGGCCAATTATTGGCCAAAACATTCGTTCGTACACATCGTATAAGACCCTAAAGGTGCCCATACACATGGACGATATTCAGTAAATAACATCATATCTGATGGATTTGCTGAATATCAGCAGATAAGTCGGGAAACCATGGAGCTACCGCCATAAGCATTGCAACCTATTGGCCTCACTGGAAAATGTCTGTTGGATTGTTACCAGATAACGATAGTTTGCATCTGTGAACAGTTCCTATCTATTGGCACAGACTCTGATAGATTATCAAAATGGGCAGCAGAATGGCAGATGGGATTCAATGTAGATAAATGTAAGGTGACGGATTTAGGATTTAATAATCCCTGTGCCACCTACACCATAATTAACTCTAAGTGAATCTCTAATGGAAAAAGATTTGGGGGTTCTGGTAGATAATAGACTTAGCTGTAGCAAACAATGCCAGGTAGCAACAGCTAGAGCTAGCAAGATATTGTCTTGTATAAAAAGGGGAATAGATTCAAGAGAGAAAAATATTATTCTCCCTCTTTACAAGGCACTGGTAAGGCCTCAATTGGAATATGCTCTGAAATTTTGGAAACCCATATACAAAAGGGACATCTTGGAAATGGAAGGTTCAAAGGATACCAAACTAAAACCTAGTGAATGGGTCCTATCGGCAGAATCTACTCTTTGTCGGGCTCCTAGATAGTACTGAGGGAAACAACATGGAGGACTTAATTGAGACCTGGCTGACCGCCCAATTTACCCTGCATTCACAGTGGAATGTGTGCACTAGATACCAGCTAAACAACCCACACCTGGGACGAGACCAAGATCCATTAAAGCGTGCCTTCTCAATTGCTGCAACTGAGATCAGATACTCTGTATAGCCATAGAAAAGGAATGCATGCACTTTGGACAGGCAACTATATGATAATTATATGATACGCCATGCCGGATCTACAAAAATAATGTGCATCCTTCCAAACAATTAAACAAAGGCTTTCCATTGCTGGCTTTCAATACTCCATAAACTACTCACCTCGAGAACCAGACACATTTTTTTGCCTCTCCAGCGGAGGCCACTGATTGGATGGATTCATTAAATCTGCCATCATAACACTTTGCCTTCTCTCTGTTTTCCCCTTCTACCCATACCTTTCCCCTGGGGTTCTCCGCCCCCCCCCCATACCACTGGATACAATTTAAAGGGCGGTGCAGTGAGGTGCGCTAATCACTTCTGATTGGATTCCAAACAATCTGTTATATTGGGCCTGCCGCCCACCTCTACATAATACCTAATTATTTGGCCAAACACTATAACCAGGGATGCTTGTGTGGCAATAGGCACACACAACCGATTATAAAACCACAAGTATAACTGATCATATGTGGTTAACTCATGGCCATTGAATACTAATTTTACAAAGACTGCCGTGTCTCCTCTTGCCCATATTTCGAAACTAAAAAAAAAATAACTGTACAAAAACATGACCCACATGGGTCCTCTACCCCCTATGGTACTTTAAAGGGTATGTCCACCCTTAAATCTATTTTTAGATATAGCCTTCCCCCTGGTCCCCCAGCCCCAACCGCATCATTTTTTTTTTTAGAACGTGCCCCAAACTTTTACTTACCTCCCCTCTTTCCATCGCCGCGCTGCCGGCCCTCTGCTTGCGAGAATGCAAGCAGAGGGGTGGGACCGGCAGTCACGTCTGTGATTGGCTGAGCGGCAGCCAATCACAGACGCGGCTGCCGGTCATTCAGTGCAGCGGAGGAAAGAGGGGAGGTAAGTAAAAGTTTGGGGCACTTTCTAAAAATAAAAATGATGCGGTTGGGGCTGGGGGACCAGGGGGAAGGCTATATTAAAAGGGATTTATGCTAGGGGGAGGGAATCCAGAGAGGGAGGGGGAGGGAGGGGGAGAAGGGCTGCAGTACGCATGCCAAACTTCTCCCGGAGGCCAGGTAGGAGGCAGAGTCCTATATGGACTCTGCTATCCTCCTGGTGGGCAGTTTTTGGGACTTTGGGGGGGACTACAGGAGAACCATATGAAGCTGGGATGTGAGGTAAGGATTAAACTACACTACATGATGGGGCCAGTAGTTGGGGGGATTATAGTTTTGGGGGTGGACATGCCCTTTAAATGTTAATGGCTAACAGTATATTATGGTAATGCAAGTAATGAGTAACCTGGTCTATTATACTATAACCAATTGTGTAAATGAAACATGATTCAGTTGATATATACCTCCTTTTAACTTCCTTGTCCGTACCCTACCTTAACCTATTCTTCCTGTCTAGATCGTGCATGGGGGGAATCTGGAATGTGAAAATGTAATTATAAAATACACTGCGATGTATAATATATTACGTTTGGAGGCCATTATACCAGCACTCAAACCTGATACCTTTTACCCTATCCCCCAGAGCCCT
Organism: Hymenochirus boettgeri; assembly: GCA_019447015.1. Classification (NCBI taxonomy): domain Eukaryota; kingdom Metazoa; phylum Chordata; class Amphibia; order Anura; family Pipidae; genus Hymenochirus; species Hymenochirus boettgeri. The sequence continues at coordinate 29,960,591 of CM033470.1, read as the reverse complement.
CTTCCCCTTCATACCCATCACCCCCACATCGTCTCTCAAACTATATGGGATGGACACCCACCCCGATAAAACCAATAGGGTGTATTGTTACAGTACTTAACACTGTAACGCCTATTGTAATTGTTACAAGGTTTGTATTCCTTTATGTTTCTATTGTTAAGTTTGTATTTGTTTTAAGTATTTACTGGTCTTAATGAAAACAAATCCAGGTTATCTGTATTTTACTGTACACCACGCATTGAACCTGCCAGAGCCTCCAGGATTGGAAGCCAAATGGTCCATTTGGCTTCTATTATAAAAACATTATAAAAACATTTACAACAATATCCTCTTTCATTGCCATAGCAATATTGCTTTAAAACCTGCAGCACAGACTCACACATTCCCTTCCAAAATGTAGCCTAAAGTTTGTATGTAAACTTTCCCTTTCTAGTTAGTTTTGTCCCCCTTGTATGGCTTTTTGTATTATAGTATTGCACAGTGATGAGCCCCCTAGTGGAGCTGTATAAATAAACATACGCATACATATCATACTGCTATGAATCTTATTCTTGGTATCTTACTAGGGTACACAAACACAATCAGTGTGTACGCTTGTGGGTGCAAACACAGCCCGGCAGGTCTGCACACGCAAGGTAAAATATCACACACAAAAAAAACACCTGTAATATAAGCACTGCAGTGGGTAGCGCACAAAATGTAATTTTGTATGTGCACAGATAAAATACACGTGGGCACAGAACCTTTATACCTATATGGTGGATGAGGATACAAGGTTTGGCAGCCGTAAGAAAGAATCGGTAGCAAGGATTGTAACAATATCTAGGTTAGCAATAGTTCCATTTATATTTAGAAACACAAAAGGTGCCGAATGACGTAAACATAAAACCCTATTTACAAATAGGATAGGATAGTTCTTAAATAAATCTTTTGATCTTCAATGCCCCTCAATTTAGACCCTTGATCCCATGATATCTATAAAGCAGATGTCGAAAGAAATTATTGCAACATCTGCTAATCCTTTCCTCGTCTTTAATGCAAAGTTAAAGGATAAATACAAACTAGGAAAATCAAAGGGGGTTAATTCCAGCCTCGGAATTCATTCATTTTGCAAAAATAAATAAATAAAATGTAAGCCCTCATTATACATGGGATTATTGCAAAGCTTATTTTATTTTACTGGCCTGTGAATTATCCCCTAAACCCTTATAATTCCTAGAGACAAATTTTCATGAATTTGCATGTCTCCTGTTTATAGAATACGCCGTCTATTTCTATTTGCACCCTTGGTATAATTACAGTAAACTTAAAGGAGAACTATAGCGCATAGCATATAAAGTTTTTTCAAAAACAGTTAAAAAAAAGGGAAGAGCATCAGCATGAAGAAAACTGCTTCTGCCAGTCTTCCTTAGTGCTTCAGCATTATCTTTAAAAGAGAAAGGTCCTGGGCACTAACCTGGCAGATAAAAACTGTATGTGCTGTAGCTTCACAACAAAACGATATTGGGAGTTAGGACTTTAGCGCTGCAAGGCATCAGTGCTAACCACTGAGCCACCATGCTGCCCAATAATAATGATAATAAAAAAGTCCTCTGAGTTCGAATCCACCCTTGGACACATCTGCAAGGAGTTTGTATGTTCTCCCCGTGCTTGCGTGGGTTTCCTCCGGGCACTACAGTTTCCCCAACAATCATAAAGACATTCTGATAGGTCGTATGTGTCAAATAAATGTGCTTAGATTGTAAGCTCTTCGGGGCAGGGCCTGATGTGAATGTATACATGTAATTGTAAAGCGCTACGGAAGATGTTGGTGCTATATAAATCCACAATAATAATAATAATAATCAATCCTATCTCCTTGACCCAGTTACTTTCTATTTTTAAAAAGTTTGTTTTTCCAGTATAGTTGTCCTTTAAGTTTTATTCGAGATCTGCCATTTTGCTGTACCAACAAGTAAAAAACTTTATACATGGGATCAATATTTTGAGTTATTCTGATATATCAATCCCGTGGTTTTTTTTTCTGATCGACCGTTAGTTAACATTGAGCAGTTTATCTGAAAAATTAAAGGAATAGATCACTCAAAAAGTGAACCATTCCTTTAATGTATTGATTGAAGGCTGGTAGGATAAGGAGCTATGCCTTACCTTGAGCTATGCCTTACCTTCCGTTCTTCAATCAATTCACCAGGAGCGATGGACGAACAACAAAGAAATTTACCTTACTCTCGATCCACCGCAGCAGCAGTGGAAATTCCCGACCACTTCCTGTTCAGAATAACTACAGAGCACATTATCGTGCATGCGCGCTATAGTTACTCTGAACCAGGAAGTGGTTGGGACCTGTCACTGCTGCTTTGGTGGGGTAGCGAGTAAGGTAAGTTTCTTTGTTCTTTGTCCATCGCACCTGGGGAATTGATGGATGAACAGGAGGTAAGACATAGCTCCTTAACCTCCCGGCCTTCAATGAATACATTAAAGGAATAGTTCACTTTTTGAGTGAACTATTCCTTTAAAGGGAATGTCCAGCCTAAAAATAAGGAGGTTTTAAAATGCTTATTACCCCCCAAAACCTCGCAAGGTTCATAAAGTTCAAAGATCCCCCAGAACTTACTTACCTGAACCGGACCCTCGCCGCTTCTACTCCACGGCTGGTGTTGACAGCCGCTCCACTTCCTGGTTGCGGCTGTTAGTTAAGGCACGACGTAACGTCATGCCCAATCGGTAAATAAGTTCTGGGGGATCTTTGAACTTTACAAACCTTGGGAAAGTGAGGTTTTGGGGAGTAATAAGCATTCTAAAACCTCCTTGTTTTTAGGCTGGACTTGCCCTTTAAGATCAGCCAGACAGGAAGGTTTCCAATAACCATATCTTCAAGTCCCCATCTCTCCATAAATTTCAGCTCCACTGGCTTTTCCAACCGGATATGCGATTGCCCGAGTCGATTGGAAATCTGATCGGAAGAACAACTGCCCATGTATGGGTAGCTTCATATTTAAATCAAGAAATCCAATTAACCCTTCTCTTATCTGTCTGGTTGCTAGAATTAGTTGACTTTAGCAACTAAAAAGCAGTTACAAATTCCAGACTTGATGTACAAACTGTAAATAAACTGTATTAATAATTTAAATTAAATAATTAAAATTTGAAAAAAAATTTTTTAATTCAAAATATTACGTTAATAACCATGCCATGTACCAAGCAAATGAAAAATATGGCAACATTCAGAGAGAATTTGGGGTTTCCAATACCTATTGTATCCCTAGTCTAAATGACATACCTTTTTTTACATCTCTTATAAGAACTTCGGGTAGATAAAACGGTTGTAGCTTATTATTTTGTCCAGTAGCATATACTAAGAGATGAGTACTGTAGGATAAGGTGATACCTTTTACACTTGTATCTCTCGAAAGCTTGTCTGTAAAAATGAACTTTAGTCCACAATAAAAAGGTATCACCTTATCCTACAGTACTCATCTCTTAGTAAGAACTTGGGGTTACATAAGTTACTGTAAGTGTTGCAAAAATGCTAACAAATAGCATTACTGAGTAAACAAGAAATAGCTATAATCATAAGGGAGTAATCTACACGTATACAATAGCGCAGTAATAAGTAGAACAGATTGCTTTGAAAATAAAATTTCTATCTAAAATCTCTTAGATAATTAAAAGTAAAACAATTTAAGATCATTTCAGGGCTTGTGGGAAAATGTTAAACATATCGGTGTGTTTGGTGTTTACATGAAATTCAGTCAAATTAAGCGGGGAACTTGGTTCACATTTATAGCCAAGAGTGAGATTAATATAATGGAACAACAGAACGTTCCAACCATATGGAGTTAAGGTTCCATTGGGTAAATAGGAAGTTAAGTGATATTCATAAAAGGGGATTGAAAAGGAACTAGGGAGCATATTTATAAAGTTGCGGTATCAAAATTTTCACTTTACCGCACCTTTAACAGTCGTAAAATGACGATAGTGATTGTAAAATTACTACAGTACATTTTCTACTATTGGGATCACAATTAGCACCGCTAATTTTTAATTATTTTTTTTTACGATACCGCGGGTTATTAAATATATCCCCAGGTTTTATGTCTTTGTTTCTTTTCTTCTTATATTTCTAGGATTTGTCATATGGAATTGGGTAAATATAAAAGGAGGCTGCTGTTAGAGATTGCTCATCCCTTTTGGCCCATCATGACCATGGAATGTAGTTGCGAAAGACTTGTCTCTGGAAATACCAACTAGTGTATCCTTAACCAACTGAGAGGAATGGGACACAGGTGATGTCTCAATAGAGCTGACACTGGTCTGCAACTGGTCTTTTAGTTCAATGCTGTTAAAAGCCTCATTGAAGGTATAACATTTGTTCAAGAAGCCTTACCCAGAAGTCTTTGTTACTTTTATTTGAATATGACCTTAACTGCGAGATTCTCAGAAGGGATGTTTTTCCACAGCAAGTGTTACTGAGTTGAGCACCACTCGGACCCATCTCCCCCAAGTTACTTTAAATGACTAGAAATATATTGCATTGTTTTCTAGATGGTGTATTGTATTAATATGCCCCATAGGATGCTAAAAAATGTGTCCCTCACCATTCACGTGGAGCAGCTACTAATATCCCCGTGTGACCTTTGTCTAATAAGGAATCTCCGTACTGCTTGAAACCTGGTATAATGCGCTTGTAAAACTCATTAGATGTTTATGGGGTCAGGGTTTAGTTTCCTATAAAGATCTGGCATTTCTAATTGCTGATAGGCCTCATTAGCACATTTTCCTTATCCATTAACATTACACTATTTTCTACCTCCCTAATGGTAGGTTCATTACCTTCTAACTGATGAAGTGTTACACTATCATTGCAAGACAAATGATCTCTCCTGTTTATTTCCACCAAAGCTTTGTTACACGTTCTGTTCAGAAAGGTCTCATCATGTCTGTGGATGCCGTCCATATTTACTTGCCCCTCTATACTTATTCGCTTGGATTGCTCTCGGCCTAGGCTTGTTTTTCTCTGCTCCTCCTGCTTTAGCCCAAGAACAGATAGGCCCTTCTCATGCAGACAGTTGTCAGTTACCTTCCCCCAACCCTAACTAATTAGAGATGTTCGAAACTGTTGAGTTTATTTTCGTTTTCGAACTTTCGGAAAGTTCGAATTCGGACCCATTAAAGTCTATGGGAGAGAGATAGTTCAAAAGAGTGATTTACAGCTAAACTAACAATGATAACTTACTGTAAATGGCTGTGGCACCTGGGAAATGGTCTGGGGAACATGTCACTGTTACCAAAACTTGTTAAAACACTTCCTGAAGTCAGGTGGGCAATTGTCGGGTTTTGCACAAGCTACATTCGGCGATACATTCGAGGATTATCGAACAAACAAATGAACCTTCCTGTGTTAGCGAACGGATTATCGAACAAATGATCCTTCCTGTGTTAGCGAACGGTACATTATCAAACGAACAAATGATCCTTCCTGGGTTAGCGAACGGTACATTATCAAACGAACGAATGATCCTTCCTGGGTTAGCGAAAGGTACATTATCAAACGAATGAATGATCCTTCCTGGGTTAGCGAAAGGTACATTATCAAACGAACAAACGATCCTTCCTGGGTTAGCGAACGGTACATTATCAAACGAACAAACGATCCTTCCTGGGTTAGCGAACGGTACATTATCAAACGAACGAATGATCCTTCCTGGGTTAGCGAAAGGTACATTATCAAACGAATGAATGATCCTTCCTGGGTTAGTGAATGGTACATTATCAAATGAATAATCCTTCCTGGGTTAGCGAACTGTACATTTGAGGATTAGTTCGGCTCGGACTATGTGGTTATTAAATGGTTATTATATTACTGGGTTATTATATGACTAGGTTATTATATGGTTATTATATTACTAGGTTATTGTATGGTTATATAACTAGGTTATTATATGGTTATTATATTACTAGGTTATTTTATGGTTATTATATTACAAGCTTATTATATGGTTATTATATGACTAGCTTATTATATGGCTATTATATGACTAGGTTATTATATGGTTATTATATGACTAGGTTATTATATGTTTATTATATTACTAGGTTATTTTATGGTTATTATATGGTTATTATATGGTTATTATATGGTAATTATATTACTAGGGTTAGCGAACAGTACATTCAAAGGCTTCCAAAAACGAACAAACAATCCTTCCTAGGGTTAGCGAACGGTACATTCAAGGATTATCGGACAAACGAATGATCCTTCCTGGCTTAGCGAACGGTACATTCGAGGGTTAGTAAATTCGATAATTATCAAAAACTCAAAAAATTCGGGTTTCGTAAAATCCGGGAGTTTTGGATAAAAATAGTGTACAGGGTTACGGGCAGATAAGTGACAAGTCACCAATTTTTGGTTTTAAGGGTGTACATGCCATTAAATATGTAGTCTGTTATAACATACGTATGGGCCTAGGCACTCCTTCAGGCAATGTGCCAGTATCTTCCAGGTGCTGCTTCCCTCAGTCCTCTACCTTCAGGACTTTAAGCTATAGCACAAGCATAAAAAGTTTGATGGAAGCGCACTCTGTGAATCACAAAATGTTCTGTTTATTGCATCACACAAATATTACACAACGTTCGGAGAACGCTATGTCTCCTCATCAGGTGTCACCTGATGAAGGAGACATAGCGTTCTCCGAAACGTTGTGTATATTTGTGTGATGCAATAAACAGAACATTTTGTGATTCACAGAGTGCGCTTCCATCAAACTTTTTATGCTTGTGCATTAAATATGTAGGCACAGGACATTTCCTGGGACAATATAAAAGTAAAATATTATTTTTCCTATCATCAGATAGGAAAAATCTGGGGGGCCAACCCATGATGCATGTTTAGTGAACTTTCATTTCAGGTGCTCGGTTGGTCGAAATGGTCCTGTTCATTATACGTCGTAATAAAACCAACCAAAACTGGAAGTTCATTGCACATTGTACATCACGGGTTGGCCTCTCAGATCCCACAGGTTGGCAAGTCAACTCTTCCACCAACAATACAATAAAAAGCCAACTCTTAAGGTTCGTACACACTGCCAATTTGGCACGAGCAACGATGATGCATTCGCATGACAAACTGTTTTGGGCGAGAATCGCATGTGTATTTGTTCACTTGGGGGTTGTTCAGTGATCCGCCAGGTGGATGGACGAACGACCCCCGACCGAACGAAACACATGTGATTCTCGTCCGTAACAGTCGTTCGCGCCAATGCATCGCCGTGGGGGTCGTTGCTCAGTGCCAAATTGGCAGTGTGTACGAACCTTAAGAGTTGGCTTTTTATTGTATTATTGATGGAAGAGTTGAGTTGCCTAAACGTTCAAAGGACAATTATACTGAAAAACAACCTTAGCTAACATTAAAATGTAATTCTTGCTGAGGTTGTTTACGCTATGCAGGTTGTACATTGGTCAATTTACCTCCTGAGAGTCCAGGCTTGTCTCCTACCCCCATTTTATTATATATTATATGATTCACTGTGACATCACTTAGTGACTTTTATAAGGATGAAAACACAGCCTGAGGGCTAGGCCAGACTAGCGTGTATCTCACGCCCTTATAAACATGTTTTTTGATCTGTTCATGCATGAGAAACACATGGAAGTGCAAGTCAATGTCGGTGGCCACATTACATGCGATGCATTTCATTTGCAGAAACAAAGAAAAGAAGATGCTGCACGCTCATGAACACTTCACAGAAGAGATTCGTGCTGGGTGCTCCAGTACAGCGGCAAACTGCAAATATTGGAAAACAGAGAAAAAACAGTACACACCAGTTCATCAGACATGAACAAAGATTGAAAGAGCAGACCGCCCATTAAATAGACCAGAGACACATGGCCATGTTTTTTATGTGATTGACCAGTAGATGGCCATGTGTCTCTGGTCTATTTAAAGGGCGGTCTGCTCTTTCAATGTTTGTTCATGTCTGATGAAGGTGCATACAGCACCGAAACGTCACGTTTGGTGTTGGGCGTAATGTCTGAATAAACACCTTTTATTTGCAAGACTGGTGTGCACAGTTTTTTCTCTGTTTTCCAGCATTTCGTTTGCAGAGCGCAAGTTGTCACCATTTTCTTGGGAATTACATGCGCTCTGATAAGGCAAAACTGAGCAAATCGCAGCTCAATCAGATTTAAGTAGCAGTACAAAGTTGTACCACACTGTAAAAATGTCAGGAATAAATAGTCATGTTGGCAGATCACAAATGGCTGATCTACAAAAATGTTTTTCACAACCAATAGATTACCGATCGATACCTTAATTATCTTGAATATCAGAATATTTTCCCACATGTACCAGGACAATAAATAATTTGCCATGCACATCCATTGGGGTAGCGAACCGGTTAGCGTGACTTTAACATATATTTGCCCAGCGAGTCTGGGTAAATGAGCCTGCTAGTGTGGCCAGACCAATTGGATTGCGCATTTAAGCGATGTGGTGTGGCCTAGCCAAGACGCAATGTATTAATTGGTGAAGACAAAACACAAGTTATACAGAATTACAGTGTCCTTCATTGTAAAATGTTTCTATGGATAAGCCGCGTGACTTGTGCTGTTTTGGAGAGACAACTTGAGTCATTAACGGGGAAAATGGGGATTTTCCAATGCTTGGCTCATTCTGTTTGTGCTATCTATTTCTTAAAAAGCCAAGTGGAAATTAATCAGGGTGGATTCACCATCAGCAATCATTTGGATTTTTACAGATGCTTGGCCATATGTAGACATTTTCAGTTCTATTTTCAAGCAGGATCTTAAAGACATCTGCCTCACATTTTCACAAACTAATTTGCTTTCACGGCGGATAGATTACGGAAACACAAAATAATTAATCAGAAAAAAAAACACATTTTTAGAAAAATCCCGCTTGGATTGCTCTGAAAATTCTACTGCCATTTAAAACATTTCACCTCAACCAATAACCTGCTAAGAAAAAATAGAGAAACGATATAGTTTGGTGTTAAAGAATGACCTTGATGTATTACTTTATTGTCTACTCTAGTTGTTCATTGGGGATTTATGGGAACGGTTTGTTAATTGAATCCACTGAGAAAATTGCTGATGAGACCTATATTAAAGTCTGAAACAGATTAAACTCTTTATAATAATTCATCGATTCATCATTTTTCTTGTAAATTTCAGATTATACCATTAACTTCTTATAACGATTTTTTAAGGGGTTCATATTATCTATATCTACAAGTAATCCAATTTGCATTGAATGCATTTGGCAGAATTTTCTCAGGGTATTCCTTAATGGTCTACCATCCAATACGACGAGAAGTGTATGTATGTATGTATGTATGTATGTATGTATGTATGTATGTATAATTGTATTTATAAAGCGCCACTTGGGAACACAGCGCTGTACATTATAAAATACAGTGTATACAAACAGAGGGATAAGTGCAAGCAATTATACAGATAAATAAAAAGTAAATACAATTTAGTGCAGCATGCCTTGACACATTAGGAATGGGATCCCTGCCCCGAAGAGCTTACAATCTAAGAAATTAAATATATGGAATTCTAGGGTTGTTACTAGGGATTAAGAAAACTGGCGAGTTCCGTTCTGATATCGGTTCCGCAGAACTTGTTGAAGTTCCGAAATTCCAATTGAATTTGAATTTTTCAATTTTTTTAATAGCATTTTTGATTTTTCGGAAATTGCGATGTTTCGGTTGGCAAATTTTTGAAAATGTAAAAAATCCATTGGATCGGCGGATTTTCGAATCAAAACCAAGTTCGTTTGAAACCGGAATTTATCACTTCTAACCGTTTATCACAAGATTTTGCCAAATTTCGTTTACTACAAATAATTTCTACATTATTTTTACATATTGGGGTGTATATTTGTAATACAGCAAACATCAATCATGGACATTCCCCTCTTAATAATGTTAAAAGTGAAGGAGGGCTCAACAGTGTGTCCTGTTCAACCACAGATGCAACTAGGTAAATTTGGGCTGGATATAGACTAACTAGGATTGTCTAAACGGACGGTCGTTCAGGGATACGCCAAGTCAGTCGTTCGGCGATCCCTGACTGAACGTTCGTACACATCGTGAGTTGCGGTTCGGGACCCGCGATCCCACGTGTGTATGAACCTTTAGGCTGGGTAAAGTCAGGCTGGGCAGGGAAGATAAAGGAAGCTCTGCACCTTCTGGACTAAAAACAAAAAATCTTTATTAAAGCATTTTAAAGGTTACAGCTGCCTGACGCGATTCGGGCATGCGCCCTTCCTCATAGGCATGAGTATTGGATACAGGTAGGTGAGCTCTTATGGAATCCCAGAGACATGCCTCCATAATATTGCACAGCCACTATTACACACATAATAGAAATACAGATAAAAACATTCTGGCTGGGCTCAGTCTGTCCCCAACGCAATCTAAACTTAGGCCAAAGTTAAAGGGGAACTATGGTCTCCAAACAAATTTATTTTAAATGAAATGCCAGGTTCCAACCTTTAAAATGAGTCATCAACCACATCTCTACGTGCTGCACAGCCCAAGATATGAAGAAATCAGGGGGGTGGGAGGCTCTGAATCTGAGGTCACAATACTAGTTCATCCTTCTAATCTGCGGTTGGCACATGCTCAGTACAGGAGAAAGCAGGAAAAGATCGAGTTACAGTGACTAAAAGAGGACTGGAGAGGGAATGAGGAGGAGGAGACACAAGGAAGAGGGACTGTCACATGGTTTCAGAGCAGGAAGCAGGAAGTGCAGTGGATCTGGTGATGCTGCTACCATATCACACATAATAATGTAAATATCGTCAAAACTATATATTTAAAAAAAAAATTTAAGTAAATTGCAAAAATACAAAAAAAAGCAATTCCTTTCGAAGTTACCACTGTAACCCTTTAAGACAGTCCCACAGAAATCGGTTGCCTTGCTAGCCGAAGCCATCAAGTTCAGTTCAATGCTAAATTTGCCACAAGGTTCCACCTTTCGTGCAATCCCCGATATTGGTGCAATTAAAGAGTAAGAAGAGTTTGAAAAACTTTGCATCCATTGTCTTCTGCACTTATTGGAGGAGGAAGTTGGTTGCATAAAATTAGTTTCCTGACATTCATTTTCATATTCCATAAAAGTTTATTTAGCACATAAGCACTGATAGGTATGAGCAGTGGGCACATTGTTCAGGCTTATTTGTTTGCGTGGGAAGGATGAAACTATGGCCTCAGGTGGACAAATTACCATGAAACAATGCACAGCTGAGCCTTTTTAAAACAGAAGGTACTTTGCATAGCGTCCCTTTAAGATTCATCAGCTAAAGGACTAGAATGTATTTATAACATTGTGAGTTTTGTAACCAGACTGGATTTAGATATTACATATTGCATTTACATATTTGCCCTTCCCTGTACCCCCCGCATTCATTTTAAACCCTGGTTGTCTCTCTCAGTAAATCGCATTTCTCACTACCTGTTGTGTGACTTTCACACTAGCTATGAGTTTGGCATTAAAACTGATATAATAATTGGCAGAATCGCTTTGTGGTGGCTGCGTGGGCGACTTTTCCCAAAACCCATGCAGTCACTGCCAAATTAACGTCAATAAAAGTCTAATTATAAATTAAATTCGGGGGATTCTCCATGTTATAAGAACCCTATCTGCTGTATATTTTTTATTTCATAAAGCTAATAAAAATCTAAAAAAACATATTCAATAATTTATATTCATTTTGCCATGTTTCCCATGGTCCTTTGCTGCTGGTGATGTAATCTCCATTCAAGTCTAATAGGCTGGTTCACAGGGAGGTTACCAAAAGCAGAGAAGTTTGGGAAGAATAGGAGAAACAGCACCAAATATTGCATACAGCTAGCATTAAAGATAAAAATAAAGTTAAAAAGACCTTATTATACTTAATTTTCATTTGTAATTAGACTCAAGCTATCTCTTTGTAATTTGATTAATGGGACTAGAGATGGAATCTGGGTTGACATGAACCCTGATCCGACACGAAACTCTTTGGTTCCGAAATCCATATGATCCGTCTGAATTCAGACGGATCGTCTGGATTTCGGGACAAGTTTTTGATAAATTTCGAATGTACGGAGCTATTTTCGATAATTTTCTAAAATAGCACCAAATATTCGAAAATACGATTGGAAACTCGAAAATAGACTCGATCGTATTTTCCAGAATTTTCGAGCGTTCAAGGCTATTTTCGAAAATTATCGATAATAGCTCTGTACATTAGAAAACTATCGGAAATTCGTTCCAGTTTTGGATTTCCAGGATTTTCCTGAGATCCGGGAATCTGAAAACGGAATGAAAGTAGTGAGTTTCAACCATCTCTAAATGGTACTTGATGGGATTTCTATATAACATAGCAGCTTCATAAACACTAAAACAGCTCTAGTTTTTTCTAGAATCCTCCATGGATAGACCTTGCATTTAAGTGAGTCAAAGAACAGGGGCAGGGATTGCTCAAAATGTCTTCTTCCGATAAAATCAATGGTGTTATCACTGTGCATTGTTAATGGACCGGGTCTCCATAAAGATTAAAATGTATATTGTATTTTTAGTGTTTATAACTACTTTATAGGAAAAACATTTATTTTTTACTTAAAATAGAAATGTGAAATATTAATTACTTAACTCCATTCTGTATATTATAAGAAGCATTGGATGCATTAGTGTGACCTTTAGAAAGTGTGACCTTTACCGGTAAGTCCCAGTGTGGAGATGATAAAACGAGACAAAGTTGCATATAATGGACTTATTGAACAAATCTACACCCCCCCCCCCCAAAAAAAAAGCATTTCCTCTAAGAACACAAAATCCCAATATGTTATAGACTTTGCATAAACTTAAAAGGTCATCATATATTTTTACGGAATGTCACTTTCTTAGAAATAAAAACTATAGTACTGCTGGAATAGAGCTTAGAATACTAAAGGGACACTACACTCGGGCAGTAACTGGCTCTCTGGCTCCACTCATGGGGCCATATTTATAAAGCCGTAGTATCGCTTTTTAGCGATACCGCGGCTTAGTTAATTTACGGTGGCGGACGTTCGATCGTAGAACTACCGCATTGGTATTCTATGGGGATCGAAATGCTACGATTTGGTTATCATAGATTTACGATTGGTATCGTTAATTTCCTATCGGTTTAACGATCATAAATTTACGATACCGATCATTAAAGTTGCGGTATCGCTAAAAAGCGATAATGCGACTTTATAAATATGGCCCATAACCCCCGACACTGCTTTCTCTGACAAAGACAGACATGTTAATGATGGGGAGAGCAAACTGGGTAAGGACAAGAAAACCATCAGTTACTGCACAATAAATTGACTTTTTCCTTAAGATGCAGGTACATGGTTGAGTCCTCACCTAAGAAATACGGTGTCTCTAGAAAGTCCTGCTTAAATTATCTGACAACCTGCTACATATGGGATGACATGTTCTTTCTCCTGTCTTTTCCCCCCTGGTGGTATTGGTGTTCTAGTCTTTCTTTCTTTCAGTGTTGACAAAGGCCCAGCCCAGATATCCATAAGTTTCAAGGGCTCCTGTAAGGTGTTTAATTGCCCTCACCTCTGTGCTAGTGGGGATGTTCTCTACTCTTTGTTGCAGGGTTCTGATGACCCCCAGCTTGTGATCTAAAGGGTGGTGGGAGTCAAACATCAAATACTGATCTGTGTGTGTTGGTTTTCTGTAAACATCTACTTCCAGTTTACCATTTGCCTTAACTTCTACCAAGCAGTCCAAGAAAGCCAGTGTGTTGTTTTGTACCTCTTCCCTTGTAAATGTGATGTTCTGGTCTACAGTATTGATGTGTTCTGTGAAGGCTTGTGCTTCCTTCTGGTGGATTTTAACCCAGGTGTCATCCACGTATCTGAACCAGTGGCTGGGTGCTATACCCCTAAAGGTATTAAGTGCCTGTATTACAACTTTCTCCACGTAAAGGTTTGCCATGATGGTTGAAACTGGAGATCCCATAGCACATCCACGTTTTTGCTTTAAGAACTTATCCCTGTATTTGAAATAGGTGTTTTTTGAGCATAAGTCCAGTAAGGAATCCACCTGTTCTGTTGGCAAGAGTTTTGTCTTGGCCTAGCCGTTTTCTCACCATTTTAACAGCCTCCATGGTGGGTATACAGGTTAAGACAGTTGTCACATCATAGGATACCATAGTTTCTCCTGCACTGAGCACTATATCTTGAATCATTAGTAAAATCCTGGGAGATCTTGACTGTTTGTGTATCTTAGGGAGTCCATAAATACATGGATGTGCCTCACAAGGGTAGGGGTGATGATACATTGTTCATTCAATGGGTTTGTCCTTTTATAGCTGTTTTATTAAATCTATGACCTTTTTCTTGTAGCGGCTGGTGGGATCCCTAGTTAGAGCTTCATAAGTATTATCAGCCAGGGTTGTGGTCCGAGGTGTCAAGTACCAGCGTGAATCTTCCCTTCTCCACAGTCATAATGGTGATACTGGAGTCTTTCTTGGGGTATGGGATGTTCTGCATCACCCTGTGGTACCTTATTATTATGAATTGAAGCTTCTGTGGCTGCTATAATATCCACCACAGGGATGGCTTTAGGAGTGATGGCAAAATTCAAACCCTTAGCCAGGACTTTTCTGGCTGGGTCAGGGTCACCCATGTTGCTGCTTTCTGTGTTTCTGGAGCAGAGTCCCAGTCTAACAATGCATCTAAAGAAATCAGTTCCATGGTACCTCATCCCCTTCCACATACGCACATACGCACGCATGCACACACACAATCACACACCTCTACAAAGCAGCTAAAAAAGTATTTAGTATTTAAGTAAAAGAAGCAATAGCAGCTGCCAGAGCTTATGTTCCCATAGCAAGGCAGTGTCATTGCACAAAATATCGGAGTGAATGCTATAAGCTAAAGCTAACTGCTTACTGTTAGGAGATACAGCACACCTCCACTGCACATCCCTACTTTAGCTATGTTTTTTAGGGAGGGACAGAGCACAGAGGGGGGGAAAGTATACTAACAGGACACAAATAATATAGTGAAAGGTAACGTACTTTTTCCACTTTACTGTCCCTTTAAAGGAGCTCCATTTTTTTAATGATAACTATAACTCATATACTTTGCCTTTGGTTAGCAGTTTGGGATTGATTGAGAGGTTTCGCTGTTCATCTCTCCAGGACCAGTATTAGGAAAGTGATTTAAACGCATATGCCAGTAATTTGAAGAAGGCAGTAAAGCAGACCATTAATCTTCTATTTTGCCTATGATTTGCTTATTTTAAAAAAAATATGATAATGTTCCTGCATGTTCTCCCACTGGAAATCCCATCTGATTGGACCATTGAACAGATACTCTGCACTGCTGCTCTGCCCCTGATTATTTATATATTATGCAACCTGAAATGGAACTGCTAGGAACTACTGATTTATTGTGTGTGAGACGAGGGACGGTTCCCCCAAGACAACCATCGGTCTATTGTAAACATTGACTGGTGCCTTCATGCAGGAACAAAAGGATGAAATATTCCAGTATTCAATCCATATTCCACGTTGCCCTTTAATCATGAAATGTGATTATTTCTCTTTGTACTTTGCTCTAGTGCCTATGAACGATGAGGTTTGGGATCCATGATGAGTGGATTCATGGGATGTAGAATTGTTTTTCCCTTCAAACAGATGTTTTTATACAGTGAAGTAGATATTAATTCAAGGTACAGATTAATCACACTATATTGAAAACATATAGAGACGATGTAGCTATGAATCTAGTGGGGGGGAAAAATATTTAAAGAAATAGTTCACTCTCAAAGTGAACTATTCCTTTAATATATTGATTGAAGCCCGGGATGTTAAGGAGCAATGTCTTACCTCCCGATCTTCAATCAATATTGCAGGGTCTGGGAACGAAGATACCGAAGACCTTAACTTTTACGTGATCCACCGCAGCCCAGCTGGAATCTCTGACTGCTCCACTCTTCTGTACAGCTATAGCGTGCATTACGAGCTTGCGCGCTATAGCTGTACAGAAGAGTGAAGGGGTCGGAGATTCCAGCTGGGCTGCGGTGGATCACGTAAAAGTTAACGTCTTTGGTATCTTCGTTCCCAGACCCTGCAATATTGATTGAAGATCGGGAGGTAAGACATAGCTCCTTAACATCCCGGGCTTCAATCAATATATTAAAGGAATAGTTCACTTTGAGATGCGCTTTTGGCTGTGTCCAATTGACAGTTCGTCCGAATTGGACGAAAGGACGATCTGACAAGGTGGAAAACATCCTTCTTCCTTCCTCCTGGTCGAAAGTCTTGAACGGTCGGTCAGGAGGAAGAATTATAACGTGTGTAAAAAGCCTTAAAGGACAACTCCACCCTCAAAAGAACATATTTTAGAAAGAATGGCCTCTTTAAAGTATGTTGATGTATCCTAGTTTGTCCTATGAATTCATTACTGTATGCCTGCTAAGGATGCTATGCTTCTGGATGCCTTATGGAAACTGAGCAATTTAGTGACGTGGCACTGAGCCTGTACTGAGCCTGAGCATGCTCAGAAGAGGCAGCTAGGGGATTAACATTCAGTCATTGGCTCTGATGTCAACTGTCAAATCCATAACTGACAGTTACTAACTGGAAGAACCGGGAAGCAGAAACAGGGGAAACAGGACATTGTGCAGGATTTCAGGTTAGACTTACATCTTTCAGATTTCAAACTATTACAGTTTAGGGTTTTGGGGGGTGATTTACCTGTATGTAAGTTTTCATTTCAGGGCTGGACTTGCTCTTTAATGGACACTGTTTGGGGTCCATTAAATGAGAAATACTCTTGTTTATTTCTGAAACATATGTATCTGTGCTGAACTTTAAAACATTTCCATTTTACTGTATAAAATAGTTTTATAGCAAATTTTGCCTCAGATGTTCCTTATGGGTAGAAATAATTTATCTCTCGCTATGTAAGACAAAGTGGTGCAGAAACATTTGATCACGAAAAGCTATTCATTTAAAAAACATGCAAAGTAGGTTTAATTACCTTTCAACTTACTAGAAACGCAGTAAAGTTAAACAACAGATGCATCTCCGAAATCGCATTCCTTTGTAAATGCTAGCTTCGTTATTTTTGTTAATTGGCCCGAAATCCTAAATGATATAATTGGCTTCTAATGCAAATGAACACACAGGTAAAACAAAGCACGGTTAGAATGCCTAATTAAGCATATCTCCCCTCTGAATTGGAAAGAGTTAAACTGCAGAAACCAGGATATTATTACAGTCTTAAAGGTATAGATCACTGTAAAAGTGAACTATTCCTTTAATGCATTGATTGATGACCGGGGGTATTAGGAGTAATGTCTTACCTTCCGTTCTTCAATTAAACAATCAGGAGAGAGGAGAAAACTTACCCGTGAACGATCCAGCGATGGGTTCTCACTGAGAGGTTCTGATGCATTCACAATCCCTTGCGTTGTGCGGACAAGCGCACACAAGTCAGAACCTGTCTGTGAGCCAGCACTGGGCAGTTCGCAGGTACATTCTCTCCACATCGTTTAATAGAAGAACGTGAGATAAGACATACCTCTACCTCCCATTCCTCAATTAAGAAAAAGTTCACTTTCTGTGTGAACTGTTCCTTTAAGAGCTAAAAGACACAGTTAAAAAGAGTTTGTCAACTTTATTACACACTGACATATAAAACCTTTTTATCTGATGTCTGTGTATGATGTTGGAACGTAAAAGTTTCACTTTAATTATATTCTGTACCATATGAGAGTCCCTTTACCTGCAAAGTTCCATTTGTTATTCCTGTTCCAGGCAATGTCTAAAGAGTTTATATTTTCTTCTGGCAGCCAATACATGGCAATATTTACTCTCTTTTTTTATTGTGTAGCCAAATATTATGATACTGCCACTGGGAATATTGCTGGGAACTGTATCAAGAACAGCAACTGCTTAAACGTCTTAAGTCCATGCTAACATGTTTGCTGAGATATACCAAGGATTAGTGAGCATTTAACACAGCCGTGTGTTATCTTCATCCTCCACACTGCGAAATTGTGTTCTGTGGGAATTTTTTTAACATCCAAACAGATGTACTTACCAACAGGCCCGAAATCTTCAGGACCGTCCCAACATTCTTCAGTGTCCCAATATCTACAGGAGGGGGGAGCCAATGTAGACCAATAACAGACCTCTCTAGTCACACTTCGCTTCTCATTGAGGGGGAAATTACCCCCCCAAAAAACATTTTTTTGAGTGGAATCTAGTTTTTCATATAGAAATTAGGCATTTTTAGAATAATGGCAAAAATAGGTGCCACTGGTTAATGAAGAAGAGTCTGTGGCAATGACCAATACCATGAGTTTATAAATATTCCCCTTAGTGCTGGTACATATGTGCGATTGGTACACGTGACCACCGGTGAAAGCTGTTCCAGACAATAATTGTATTTGTCCATTCAGCGAGGGGTTGTTTCCACACATGTAAGATTATCATCTGGAATTGGCGTTCGCAAGCTGCTCTTTCATTGGCGTTCAAGTGCGGAATTCCACCTGTGCCCCCAGCTTTAGATTGTAAGCTCTTCGTGGCAAGGCCTGATGTAAATAGATAAGCTAGCTAAGTGCCACAAAGTATGTTCAGCTGTATATAAGAAAATACTTAAAATACAATATATTATAATTCACATCTTTTATTTTAGTAAAACATTTTATATCTTGTAGAATAATCTGAATTCATCTGTATTTATTTTGTTTGTTTCCTAGTAACAGTATAACTACATACAGAAGTCTACTATGAAGGCGTGGAGGGCGCCATTGTGTTGGAATCATTACAGTCAGTATCAATAAGTGCTCCAGAGGGTGGTGGAACTAGAAATCAATGTTTGTCTGTGCAGAGGGTAACAATTGTCTGCACTACATATCGCAGTGTGTAGAATTAGATTTTTGCGTGCACACTATTTCAGTCTGTGTACACAGTTTTAATGGGTATTGTGTGTATGTATGAGTGGACAGCTAAGATAAGAGAAGTAGAGCTGTAATATCTTTTATTGGCTAACTAGATAAAAAAAATGAAGCAAGCTTTCGGGAGTCCTAAGCTCAGATCATCTGTTCATTTTGTTTGATGTTTACTGTCCTAATGTTTCTATTTTCTCAGTTTCTTTTGTAGCATCCAGCCTGATAAAGGCGGCTTAGGACACCCAAAAGCTTGCTTCATTTTTTTTATCTAGTTAGCCAATAAAAGGTACCACGGCTCTACTTCTCACTTCTTCTCTTACTTATGGCTAACATGGTACAAACCTCAACTATAGCTTGGAAAGCTAAGGAAAAACTGTTTTTTTTTTTTTGGAAGCCTTTAAACAATGTGAGTTGTTGATTCACAGTTTAGAAACTGCTGATGAATACGAAGAGTACAGTTATAATTGTCAGCTGACGCTATCCGGACCAATCTGGTGTGTGTACAGGGGTCAGCCAGCATTGTTTAGTGATCCATCTTTCTGAATCACAAAATGATGTCAGGCAATGAAGAGCATTGTTCTTCCTCCTCTCTACGTTGTACAGAACAAACTGTTCATCCAGCAATCGGAATTGACTTCTTTTTCACAAAGCAAAGCTGATTTATTGGATATGTACACTGGGAAATGTGTTTTCCAGTAAATTGCCCATTACTGGAAACTATAATTCTTCCCAACTATCACTGTACCATTTATTTGTTGATCTGTTTCCTATTTCTTTAGATATCCAGTCTGAAACATCTTACATTTCATCTGCCAATCAAGTGCATTAGTATCTGTTATATATATAGTTATATAGTTATGTCTATATATATATAGTTTTGCTGTTGCAGGAATGGTGACAGTTGGTATGTGAACTGCATGGTGGGAAATGCCCTCTCCCAATGCTGCCTCATAGGGATTACTGAGCATGCTTGCCCCCACAGAGAGTCAGATAGTCTGGCAGGGGGCCAAGGGACTAAGCTAACTAAGGGACTAAGCTTGAGCAAAACAAGTACTGGATTGAAGTCATGCAGCAACACAAACAGAAATCAGAGTAAGCGCTGCATATATGTATCCATAGATTATATAGATTGAAGTAATTTTTTCACTGTACAATGTCCTTAAATGTAAATTGTGAATTAAATAAAGATTCATGGACATGGTTGCAGGCTAATAGATATTTCTATTGATACAGATATTGGCTTAGGGTTTCCTAAAAAGGCCAATCCAAGGCTCCTCTGGCATTGGGCTTGACACAGCAGGCAAAAGAATGTCACTCACGAACCCTACTGGATGTTGGCTTGCTACCTTATATTGCCATTAAATTCATATATTAATGTTTAGTTCTTCTTTAAAGGATTTTTTAATTTTAAATGAAGACATACACATTTAAATGAAAGTCTGTATTAGCTCAGGAAAAGGGGGTAAAGGCAGTTCTGCAGGGCTCTAGGAATTGGATCAAGTTGAATTTCACACGATGAAGATCTACTATTACATTGTTTGGGAAATAATTGACTTGACAAGTCCCCACTATTTGGGTTGTTCCAACTTAAAAAGAGGCAAACAGGCCAGCAATGCAAGATATTCCGTTGGAATAATGAGACTTACAGAGGTTTATTTATCTCAGTTTTCAGACCAGTGAACTGATGAAGGCTTTTCCTATCTCAAAGCGATGCCATAACCAATATCTCGCTTCTTGTTTTTTTTTTCTTTCTAAATCTTCAACATCTTTAAAGCAGGACAGCAAATAACCTTTCCTTTATTTCTATAGCATTACAGTAGGATTTACACTTAACGCTGCCTAGGACCGCACAGAATACGACAGTTAAACCTGCTCTGCAGAGCTGAACCCAAGAAGGATACGCGCTTACATTCCATCCAAAGGTTTTAAGTCTTCTTGATGTTTCTTTAACTATTTTAACTTTTTCTCTATTTCCTGCTAAAAATGGAACATATAAAATGCAGGTCAGTGAGCCCATGTACATGTTCTGATATCCCACAGAGCCGAAGAGTCCTGAAAAAAATCTCTTTTTTTATCTGTCTTCGTAGCAAGGAGAAACTCTCATTTATTTAGTGCACGTGAGTAGGGAACAAAAAGCACAAACTCAGCTTGTGTGATTCTTTATGGATTCACTGACATTTCTCTAAGAGAAAATGGAGAAGTAGTTCCTGGAATAAACATTTTGCTTTTTTCTTCCTGTGCAGATGTGAGTTAGAGATTTTCATAAAGCAATAAAATCATTTCATTGAAATTTTTAGTACTTTTTGTTGCTTTTTACAAACAGGGAGATGTACCAATGGACGCCCCGCTCCTGTTTTGGAGTTTAAGTCAGGCTAACCGATGTTATATGCCCAAAGCAGCATATAATGACACTTTAAATGCCAGCTTATAGCTGGCATTAAAAGTGGCGAAATAGCAAAATGGCAGATTGCGATGCACAGAGAGCCAGCATATAGCACAGCGTCTCTCCTGAAAGAGTCAAAAATCTTGTCGTGAATTCTTTTCTCTGCGCTTACCAAAACACTTTTTTTCTTGCAAATCGCTGCCCGTTGTGGTGAAACACAAAAAAACACAGTCAAAGGCTGTGTACACGCGGACAATATTTTGTTTGAAAATATATATGTTGAAAATGAACCATGGTGTTCAACCACTGTTACAAATACAGGGAAAACTCCCTTGGGTGAGTTACACATTATTCAACATATCTTTTAATGAAAAGAAACCAGGTGTGTTAAGCTCCCTACACACATTTAATTTTGTCCAACCCTCAAACGTTACGGGCCGAAAGAAATCAGTGTGGGCTGGCCCACCGGGTTACTGTATAATCCCCCAGTGGGGCCACAGCCCATTCACTCAAGAAAACAGAGGAAACTGTTAAGAAATGCATTTTAATACACAATAGGAGTCAGTAGGAGTAAAGGTGCCCATACATCTATAAGATTTTACTTACCTGACCGAGCGATCACCCGATGTTCCTTCGATCCTGCCGGAACCACTTCTCCCGATCTTACATTCGACCGACATGCGATCGCAAAATGAATGGGATTTTGCGATCGCATGTCGGGTAAGTAAAATCTTATAGATGTATGGGCACCTTAAGACAGATATGTAAATAAGTGATAAAATGTTAGATGGACCCTAAACTCCTCCTGGTGGGCTCCTGGTCTCAGATTTCCTGGTGGGCCCCAACAGTCCAGTCCAACACTGGAAATTGAACGTGTGTACAAAGCTTTAGGCTATTTTACATAACAAAGGTAAGTGTTCTGTGTGTATTTAAACAGGGGTGCTCCAATTAGGGTATTTTCGCTCCACATATCTCTGCTCCAACCCACCCAAACTTTGTCTCCAGCCCACCCAAACTGCCATTATACCATATGCCTCACTTACTTATTTATATAGGTTCATTTTCAGTGATGTCCAATAAAGAAGCTTTATAGTATAAACTATACGGGGCAGGGACCTCCTTTCCTCTTGTGGCAAGGCCACATATATAATTTATATATTAATGTACTGAACTATCTATGTATTTATCCCCCTTGTATGACTTTATTGTATTTTGTTATTGTATAGCGCTGCATCCCCAAGCGGCGCTTTATAAATAAACTATACATACATACATTAGTACATACATGAGTACATACATTAGTACATACATTAGTACATACATTAGTAGCACAAAACGTTTCGGGGGGCTCCTTCCCATTCATCAGGAGGAGCCCCCCCAAAACATTGTGTGCTACTAATTTGTTGATGGTTAAATAAAAGTTTAGACATTGTATCTTTGGTATGTGATCTTCCCTAAGTTTCTGAGCGCATTTGATTTATTGGCCCTTATGGGGTAAAGGCTGGAAGGATCTGCACCCACGCCTGTGAATTTGCATAGGGCATCTAAACCAAAGACTTTATAAATAGAGCCCTAACAACATATTAGAATTGTTTAACAATTTATCACAATGCATCAGAAAAATCCCCAATGCCACCATTTTCCATAGCAATATATAGATCCGTTGAACTCTCCATTCCCTTAGGCTTGAGTACTAAATGAAATCATTAAAGATACAATATAAATTACATTTTTTAAAGCGCTAAATGCTTTTCCCGTGATACGTTCCGTATATCCTACCAGGCTAATGGTGTTCTGTTCTTGTCTGCAGCCTAAACCAATTAATGATATATAGTACAAAAAGTTGTAAAGAAGGAAATAAAAGGGAGATTTTAATGGTTTCATTTAACTTCTTAACTTTCTGTGCAATCTCTCCGGATGATAAATAGTCCGTGAATATGGAACTTTGCAAATTCGCTTTATTTGCATATGCAATTTGCCTATTACACAACAGCATGCACAGTCAGAAACAAATTGTATTGCACTTCTGTAGAGCGCTATCGGGATACGGCTAAATCATCCATCTAGGTGGAAATAACAGAGCAGGCAAAAACGTATTGTAGGCAATTAAAAATACCAGCTGAATCTCTCTGAAATTACACCGCAACCTTTATTAGCCTACGCAGAGTGAGAGTTAAAGAAGCATCATAAATACACTGCGGTAAGAGTGAATTCATGATTCTCTATGGAGCACTGAAATGAAAATGATTGGAGGTTGGAATCCTAATTTTTGTTTTTCATACGGTCCATATAAACAGAAATTGGTACATTAAGCAAACCACTAAGGGGAGGCCCCACTATGCACCAAATGTACCCAATAGGATCTGTTTTTCAGATTGCATTCGCTTTGTGCATTGCATAGACACCACAATTACAAGGGAATCGCTGTGTTCATGCCCAACTATCTGCCCCGTGCTTCACTCCGGTTTCCCAACCCACGTGGTCACCATTTTTGGAGTGTATCACATACATTGTCATTTAACTTCATTTATTGTGCTCTTCAAGCCAAATGAATGAAAACTTAGAAAATAATATTTACTTTATCAAATATTAGTTGTTTTATTTCTTTCAGGCTGGTGCAATAAACACGTCTGTCTAGACCACAGACTTCAGATCTTTTCACTAGGGGATCTGCACAAATTCAACCTCCCAGCAGATCTCCCAAGACGTTCTTTTTCTGACAGCAGAAAAGCTGGTTCACATCTATAATAGCCCCCGTGTGTCAGCTCAGATCCAACACTGTCTGTGTGGTATAGAAAAGGCAACACGTAACCTACACTGTGTATTTCACGTTAAGACTAAGACTAAAGAAAATAAGTTGAGAAGTTACAGTTGTGAAATGTGTTTACTTGGAAAGCAACAAAAATAATGATTCCCTCTGTAGATGCCCTTTAATATTACACAATATTAATAAACAATCCACCTGCCATATCAATTAAGTTTCTTTCAAACATCTGTTGCAAGGCCTGGCATCCCAAATGATAATTTCTGTCATTGGCTTCTCAATATTTCCTCACTGCAATTTTATTTTATATTGCTTTTTTTCCTAAGTTGCATTAAATACAAGGCATCAAGCAGCTCGGAGCCTATAATTGTGTGTCCTTGGGCAATGAAAGGATGAATATCTGAAAGTAAATGATACATTGATGTTATGTGTCAGTCATGCCTATCGCATTTAA
The DNA here is from genome assembly GCA_019447015.1 of Hymenochirus boettgeri. Lineage (NCBI taxonomy): Eukaryota > Metazoa > Chordata > Amphibia > Anura > Pipidae > Hymenochirus > Hymenochirus boettgeri. Next base: position 29,936,027 of record CM033470.1, on the reverse strand, counting down.
TTTGTAGCTATCTCTGATGTGATGAATATCTGATTGCCTATTCTCCTGCTGGTTTCCTGACCATACATCTGGGTAGACTACACTGGCAATCCAGCTGGGGTTAGATAGCAACATGCTGTGCTAAGCAATTACGTCCCTTTTAGACACAGAATAGCTGCGGAGAGTTTTAAGAAACGTCAAGTTCTGCTTGAGAAAATATTAAAGAGAAACTCTTGACGAGCCAAGTTGCCAGCGGAAATTATTCTAACAATATGATGAAGTCTTACGAGGCTTAATTTACTCCAAAAAATCTTAGAATTTATTGCTCTTTATTTATGCACAAGAATATGCTAAATTGACTTACTCTGTATCACCAGGAAGTCATTGAAAATGAAAATATCTGCCGTATATACTCAAGTATAAACCGAGATTTTCAGGCTGAAAAATCATCCTGAAAACCCAACGTCGGTTTATACTCGAGTCAGTCACTTACTTTGAGAATCTGGACGCTGCTCGCTCTCTCTCTCACTGCATGTGCAGAATTGGAACTGCAACATGTTCCAGCCCGAGGGGAGTGAGACACATCAGGGACAGGGGATGGATTTGCTGGTGACATTTCAGACATATGGGTAGCTGGAGAGGGACCAGATACTTGAGGGGACCCTGGCCAATTTCCTGCATGCTGGCTGTGTGACATGCTTACAGAAGGATGCCCCCTTACATATAAGTTCACTGACCTGGGGGGAGGGTGCTGGGAGTTGTAGTTGTAGTTTCAAAACATCTGGAGTAGCTTTAGTTGTCTTTTAAATGGACAGCTGTATTGTTTTGAGGCTTTAGTTGCCCTTTAAATAGACAGCAGAATTCCCATATTGAAGTCCCATACAGTAATAGCCATACTAGATTTGTCTATTACTGTATGGGACTACTGTATGGGAATTCTGCTGTCCATTTAAAGGGCAACTAAAGCCTCAAACAATACAGAATCAGAAGGCAGTAGTGGTCATAATTTCTATTATTTTCACAATAAATTTGGATCCATTAAGCAGCCTGACAGAGATATCTAAAATGTGGAAACTGCTTGTGAAGCATTCTAATCAAGTTCAATTGAAGTCAATGGGAACAGAATTCAAATTTTATAGAATTTGACACAGAATTTCAACAAAATTACGCAATGTACCGCTTTTTGAAATTCCAAAATTTTTTAAACCTCAGAAAACCTGCTATTATATGACAAATAGATCAGAAATTGTCCATCTTTTGTGTACAATTGTTATATAGGAAGGTTTTTTTCCTTTTTTACTTTTTTTTAAAAATTATTTTTGCCTTTGTCAACTGTTGGGTAGGGCTCTTGAGTAGGCTAAAAAGGTTGGACTAGATGGACGTTGGTCTTTATTCAACCTCCAATGCTATGTTACTTTGTAACTGTTATACAGACATTATGGGTAGGGTATAAAGGTTGGACTAGATGGACGTATGTCTTTATACAACCTCCAATACTATGTTACTATGTAACAGTTATACAGACATTATGGGTAGGGTATAAAGGTGGGACTAGATGGACGTATGTCTTTATACATCCTCCAATACTATGTTACTATGTAACTGTTATACAGACATTATGGGTAGGGTATAAAGGTTGGACTAGATGGATGTATGTCTTTATACAACCTCCAATACTATGTTACTATGTAACAGTTATACAGACATTATGGGTCGGGCATAAAGGTTGGACTAGATGGACGTATGTCTTTATACAACCTCCAATACTATGATACTATGTAACTGTTATACAGACATTATGGGTAGGGTATAAAGGTTGGACTAGATGGACGTTAGTCTTTATTCAACCTCCAATGCTATGTTACTATGTAACTGTTAGACACACATTATGGGTAGGGTATAAAGGTTGGACTAGATGGATGTATATCTTTATACAACCTCCAATACTATGTTACTATGTAACTGTTATACAGACATTATGGGTAGGGTATAAAGGATGGACTAGATGGACGTATGTCTTTATACAACCTCCAATACTATGTTACTATGTAAATGTTATACAGACATTATGGGTAGGGTACAAAGGTTGGACTAGATGGACGTTGGTCTTTATACAACCTCCAATACTACGTTACTATGTAACTGTTATACAGACATTATGGGTAGGGTATAAAGGTTAGACTAGGTAGACGTATGTCTTTATACAACCTCCAATACTATGTTACTATGTAACTGTTATACAGTAGAATAATTCCCATTAGTAGACACTTAAGTAAAAGATCATAATAGAGGAGGTGACTCAATAAAATGTTACTAAAACAGGAAGCAAGGTGGATTGACAAACTCAATACTTTAAATCCATGGGGTTTAAACGAAGAATCTGGCCTGAGCAGCTTCTTATAAGGATGTTAGGACCGCCTCAATTAAAAGGTAACCAAGGGTTACTATAAGCATTGCATATATGTAGCATTATAAGTATTATATAAGATTGTTACAAAAGTATAGTTTAAAGGTGTAATCCAGAATATGTAAGTGAAGCTGGAAAAGCTGATCCAGGAAGAAATGGAGCTGTCTGATGCAATCGGGCCTATGCATGAGGCCTTCGCAGTAAGAGACCAGTTCCTTGCAGAGAAAGAAAGAGGGAAGGAGAGTGTTTCACATGGCGGTGAGTGTGTCAGCGAGGAACACTTACCTGTGGAGTCCCAGGCCTCTGTGTCCTCTGAGGTACAACCTGAGCAGGGGGAGAAGCAAGGCCTACCTGAGGTGGTTCCAGTGTCCAATTCCCCTGAGATTGCACCTGAGCAGGGAGAAACATCGGACGACTGGTCCCAGGAGGGGCAGAATACCACAGGTCTCCTGAGAGAGATTGTGATGCTGGAGTCCCCAATAAAGGAACAACATCTGGTGTTCTCTATGGACGAACTGTCTGATGGACCAAGTGGAAAGGAAAGGAAAATGAAAAATAAAACAAAGAAACAAACAATCTCCAAGTTTGTATATTGTGGGATGTCGAGTGCTGATGGAATTAACCCTGCGGTGCCCAGTGCTGGAAATACTGAGGATGGACACTTACCTGCTACACAAGGAAAGGAGGTAATACCTGAGACAATCCTGAGCGGGGTAGGTAGCCGTGATGGTCCTGGACTGCAGGATTCCACATATCCAGGGAAAACAACACCTGTTCCACCATTTCCCAGTGCTGAGAGGGAATCCAAGATGGCCGCCGAGGTCAGTTCCAGTGATGTGGTTCAGAAAGAGGCTGCACCATGCTTCTCCAGGTGTACGGCGAGCACTGATGACATCACTTCCTGTACTCCATTCAAACAATCTGGGGTAATAGACCCTATGAAAGATGTAACTGTAATATCTAAGTTTACTGAACCTATTGCCAAAGAGATGGAAGGTCCACCAATCGGTGGGGGTAAGTTTGAACACCTGGTCTCTGATGGCTCTGTGTCTGTGCCCATTACTCATCCCATACCCCCCAGTAATACTGTGTTTAACCCTGTATCTGCTGCTGCTATTAACCCTGTATCTGCTGCTGTTAACACTGTTAACTACTGGTAGCCCTGTATCATCTGGTAACCCTGTCATTGCTGGTAACCCTGTATCATCTGGTAACCCTGTCCCTGCTGGTAACCCTGTCCCTTCTGGTAACCCTGTCCCTGCTGGTAACCCTGTCCCTGCTGGTAACCCTGTCCCTACTGGTAACCCTGTCCCTGCTGGTAACTCTGTCCCTGCTGGTAACCCTGTCCCTACTGGTAACCCTGTCCCTGCTGGTAACCCTGTCCCTGCTGGTAACCCTGTCCCTGCTGGTAACCCTGTCCCTGCTGGTAACCCTTGTCCCCCGTGGGAAACCCTTGTCCACCGCTGGAACCCGGTCCGATGGTAACCATGGCCCGATGGTAAACCCTGTTCCCGTGGTAACCCTGTCCCTGCTGGTAACCCTGTCCCTGCTGGTAACCCTGTCTCTGTTGATAACCCTGTCCCTGCTGGTAACCCTGTCCTGGCTGGTAGGTCTGGTAACCCTGTCCCCGCTGGTAACCCTGTCCCCGCTGGTAACCCTGTCCCCGCTGGTAACCCTGTCCCTGCTGGTAACCCTGTCCCTGCTGGTAACCCTGTCCCTGCTGGTAACCCTGTCCCTGCTGGTAACCCTGTCCCGGCTGGTAGGTCTGGTAACCCTGTCCCCGCTGGTAACCCTGTCCCCGCTGGTAACTCTGTCCCCGCTGGTAACCCTGTCCCTGCTGGTAACCCTACTGGTACATCTGTTCCTGTTTTACCCACTCTTATCCAGCCTTCAGTTTCTTATGCAAGAATGGCTACAATAAATCCCAATACTGTTCCTATGCACCATCCATATGTACCTAACAATGTACCATCTAGGAGGAATGTTGTCAATTTGAAGTGGGCGGGGGAGGGTCCTGCGCCAGGGAGGGACAATGTTATTGATCGGCTATTCCGGGCTGGGTTCGATGCTGCCGACATCTATGCATTTATTTCTGGGTCCAATCCTGGGGAATTTATTGTGAGTTTTGATAGAGCCCAGGAACTTGACACTTTCTGGAAGAGTTTTGACGGATTTCCTGCACTGTGGAAACATTTCAGGGCATTGGCGGTCTCCAAGCCGGGTGTTGTAAGGGTGACCATTAAGGTCTTTAATGAGAGCATTCCACCCTCTGACCTGAAAACCTGGCTTGGTAGATACGGCACTGTCCAGAATGATCTGTCAAAGAACCTTGACCACAATGGCATATGGGATGGAGGCTGGAGATGTAATATGAAGTTACATGTTATACGCAATGTTACCCAGCACATTCCCAATTCTGCCTATATTGGTAAAGATCGCATACAATGTTTCTACCCAGGCCAGCCAAGGCAATGCTGGAAGTGTGGGTCCTTTAGGCATTTGAGTATGTTTTGTGACAAGCTGAAATGTGCTTTGTGTTTAAATCTGGGGCATGTGGCTAAAGAGTGTCCCAACAGCATCTGCTGCAACCTGTGTGGGGGGACAGGGCATTCCTACACCTCGTGCCCTGTCTCCTGGCAGCAAATTGAGAAGGAGTTTTCGGAGGAAATGGAGGAAGCAGTGGATGCTGTAGTTGAACTGGCCCCAGAAACACCTGAACTTCTTGTAATATCCAACCCACCTGTGGAGAATAAAGCAGTATCTACACAGAGAAAAGCCCCAGCTGAGATTAAACCCAAACACCTGTCAAGTAAAACTCGCCAGAGTGTCAAGTCCATACGATCTGTGCGGAAACCAACTGGTTTGAGACCCTCCCCTCCTGTCAGACCCACATCCTCCAGTAGGAAGCCCCCTCCTGCAGAGGAAGGAGGCTGGGTGACCGTGAAAAAGAAAGGTGGGGGTCCCAAAACCAAAAAAAACCCTGCTGTTAACAACAACCCTATGGAAACAGACAACCCATATTCCATACTGAATATTGAAAATGACCAAGACATCAATGAGGTAACCTGCTGTCTAGAAAGAGAACTCGATAATAATGATGTCTTGGTGGAAATTGGTTTGGAGGAAGCAGAATATTTACCTTTAGGTTTATCTGCAAAGAGAGAAGGGTCCGATGATGAGGGAAGGAGGGTAAAAAAGGGGAAATGAAACTCCCCATAATTTCAATTACCCTGTAAATGGCTGTGCCCCCTCCAATTCGCTGTGCATCAATTAATGTTGCCAGCATCAAGTCTGTAAGTGCACGTAGAATGGCCTATTTTTTGCTCTGCCAAATTGAGGCAGACATTTTATTTTTGCAAGAGACCAGGCTTAACAAGCTGGCTGTTTTACATCAAGCAAAGAGGGAGTGGTCCTGTGGCCCTTCCTTTTGGTCTCTTGCGGCCGAGCCTTTCAGTGGAGTGGCTGTACTTTTTAAAACAGATCAGGTAACGGTCAAACGGGTAATTGAGCTTGAGATGGGACGCTGCATGGTCTTGGACATCCTGATGGGTGGTTCACCTCTGCGCCTCATCAACTTTTATGGCCCGCAATCTAAGCGCGAGAGGAAAGCACTATTTATCAGGATTAAGCCCTTTCTTTTTACGGCTCAGTCAGTAGTGTTTGGTGGGGATTTTAACACCATCACTAGGCCGATGGACAGGAGAGGCCTGGCTGGTCCATTAGGGTATGACAGTAATTTTTTAAATAGCGTAGTTAGAGAGGCTGGTTTGGTTGATGTGCATGTTTGTCACTCGCCAAACCTCACGGGTTTCACTTTCTATAAAGGTAGCAGCAGGAGTAGAATAGATAGGTTTTTTGTTAAAGAAAATTCTATTACCTCTCCTGTAGAGGTGAGGGCAGTGGAATTTTCTGATCACTGTTTACTGGTCATGTCTCTGAATATCCCAGAATCCCCCTCGAAAGGTAGAGGTCTCTGGCGCCTCAATTCGACCATCCTTGAGGAGGAATGTACTAAACAGTCTTTTTTGGCTTTCTTTCAGGATCAAGAGTCTCTGAAGGACCTCTGTCATAGCAGGACGGAGTGGTGGGAGATGACCAAAAGGAGGACAGCAAGACTCTTTCGAGGCTTAGCAACAGAGAAGGTAGTAGATAAATATCATACCTATCTGAAACTCAAGAGGAAACTGGATAGGTTGGTGTCTGATTGTGGTGATTTTGGGGAAATCACTAGGGTAAAGTCTCAAATGAGAGAATTTCAGTATGATCGGCTGGCTTCCTTATCTTTTGAGAGAGATTATGGGTCTCACCACTCACCTGATCCCTACCAAGACTGTAAGGAGTCAGTTGCCCGCAAGCTGGTTAATGGCTTGTGGGGGAAGGATGGGACTTTCAGGACATCTCCTGAAAGTATCCTGTCAGTTGTTAAAGATTTCTATACTGATCTCTTAAGTGAGAAAAAACTCAGCCAGGCTGACATATCCAGTTTTTTGGAGAAAACTCTGGTTCCTTCAAATCATGACATTCCTTGGGACAATTTGACTGAAGATATCACTGTAGAGGAGGTGAGGGCAGCCATAGAGGGTCTTGCTGTTAAAAAGTCCCCTGGGCCTGATGGTCTTACGGCGGAGTTTTACAAGACCTTTTGTGATATTCTGGCCCCTAATCTCGTGGAGGTTTTTTCAGACTCCCTGGTTCAGGGTCTCCTTCCACCATCCATGAGATGTTCTGCTTTAATACTTTTGTCAAAAGGGTTAGATTCTTCCAGGATTGAGAATTGGCGCCCCATCTCCTTGCTCAATACTGATAGGAAAATCTTGGCAAAAGTTTTATTCAATCGCCTGTTTGAGGTAGCACACTTGTTACTTTCTCCTACTGCACAGTTAAGGGTAGATCCACCTTTTCTGCAGTATTGGGGGTCCGGGAGGCTCTAATGCATTGCAAGTCCTGTGAGTGGGGAAAGTACCTCCTTTCTTTGGATCAGTCTAAGGCTTTTGATAGAGTGAATCACAAGTACCTTTGGAGTGTCCTTGGAAGATATGGTATTCCTAAGGTATTCATTAATTGGCTTAAAGTTCTATATGAAGGTGCAATGAGCTTCCCACTTGTGAATGGATGGTCAGGAGAGTCTTTTAGGGTCTCTTCTGGGGTCAGGCAAGGTTGCCCGCTTAGCCCTTTACTTTATGTGTTTGCCATAGATCCTCTACTTCGGAGGCTTGATGGGGATACATTGGTGGGGGTGCCTGTATTTCCAGGGGTTTCCCTGAAGACTATGGCCTATGCTGATGATGTCACTCTTGTTATCTCGAGCCCTGATGAAGCAAATGAAGTGGCCGAGCTTCTGCAAGAGTATTCTAAGGCCTCCGGATCTGTAATTAACAGGAGCAAATGTGAAGCTTTTTGGATGGGAAAAGAAGGCGATCCAGCTTTCAACCTTCCGGGAATATTTCCTAAGCCTTCTCCTAAAATTAAGATCTTAGGGATCATATTCGGTCAGGGCGATTTCGCTGAACAAAATTGGGAGGTGAGGTTGGATATTGCATCTTCCAAGGTGAATCAGTGGAAGGGGAGATCTTTCACTCTGAGGGAAAGAGTTTCATTGATCAAAACTTACCTGATCCCGATTTTCCTGTATATCAGCACAGTGTGCCTTTTGCCAGAGAAGTACTATACTAGAATAAATGGTTTGTTTTTCCAAATGTTATGGGGAAACAGACTGAACCTTGTTAAAAGGAATGTCGCCTACCTTAAAAGGCAGGAGGGCGGGTTAGACATGGTTAACCCAGTTGTGTTTTTCGTAAACACCTTCATTAAATACAATTTTTCCAACCTCCTTGCGGAGAAGCCTCCTTTTTTGGTAGAGATCTTTAAGAACTGGGTTTCTCCTTTTCTTGGGCTTTGGATGAACGGTGGCTTGGTAAAGAGTCTGCGTGTTCCTCACGGTCCTCTTCCCTCCTATGTGACGGGAGCCCTGAAAGTGATGAGGAAGTGGAAAATGGAGGTGAAAGAAATTAGGTCCTCACCTAGGAGAGACATCGACAAGAGGATCTTGTCTTCTTACTTCTATGAACCACTCGCCTTAAAAGATTGCCCAGACAACGTTTTGAGAACAGGGCTCTCTTTAGTTACTTCCTCGAGGGTTCCCCCCAAGTTTAGGGATGTTGTCTGGCGCGTTCTTTTCATGGAAAACTCTATGTGAGAGGCAATCTGAAGTGCAGGAACTCCAATGATCGTAAATGTCCTAGAGAGGGGTGCGATGGTCTTGATGAGACAATGGACCATTTCCTACTGGATTGTCCTTTTAACATAGAAGTTTACAAAAAGGTGTCCAGAGAATTGGTTATCCCCTGCCTTTCAGGTATGTCCTACCAGGGGTGGGCTTATGGGGTGTCTCAACGACATGAGGGTCTTGCTTTAACCACTTTTTTTCTAGTTAGTGCAGTAGTTAAGTACTACACATGGAGTGCACTGAGTTTACTTACAGTTATGCAGAAAGTCCTTTCCTGTGAGGAGGTGGCTTCCAACATCACAAGGGAACTTGGGAAGATTAAAGCTCTTGAGAAGCAGAGGATGAGTGAAGGGAGGTGGTCTTCTCTTTGGAGAGGCCTGTACCTTGAGCCTCCCTGAGACTCCTGATGTTTCTAGGTGATGGTTTTCTTCTTTCTTCACCTACCTTTTTTCCCCCCCAAGGCTGATTACATTTTTCTAACTGGGCTCATGCATTTCAGAGTGAGTAATTGACCTTTTTACCCTCTCAATTGATTTGTGTTTAGGAATTAGTAGGGTTTATTAGGAATTGTATAATTATGTTGTTTATGTACAGTAAAAATGTTGTATGGCTGAGTTTGCTTGCATTATAATGTTGTTTAATACTGACTTTATTTAATTTAATTTTTTTTTTTTTCCCCTTTCCCCCCCCTCCCTAAAAACATTGATAACTTTTTTTTTTCGTTCTGTATGTGTGTTTGCTGATGGATAAATGCTCTGTCCTTCCCTCATCATCTTTTGTTGTAGGTGATAGGATTTAGGTGTGTAATATGTAATACTCTGTATGTATATATGTAAAACGTATATGGAAATAATAAGTTTTTTGTAAATATTGTACCATAATGATATGATATAAGTGATGTTTTGTAATGAATTTTATTTGTATTTATATGTATATTAGTAGCATGTTCAATAAATTCTATATAATGGTATAAATGTTGGACTAGATGGACGTATGTCTTTATACAACCTCCATACTATTTTACTATGTAACTGTTATACAGACATTAGGGTAGGATATAAAGGTTGGACTAGATGGATGTGGTCTTTATACAACTCCAATACTATGTACTAGTAACTGTTATACAGACATTATGGGTAGGATATAAAGGTTGGACTAGATGGACGTATGTCGTTTACAACCTCCATGCTATGTTACTTGTAACTGTTATACAGACAATGGGTAGAGTATAAAGGTTGGACTAGAGACGTATGTCTATACAACCTCAATACTATGTTTCTATGTAACTGTTATACAGACATTATGTACTAAAAGATGAGTACTGTAGGATAAGGTGATACCTTTTTATTATGGACTAAAAGTTCATTTTTACAGACAAGCTTTCGAGAGATACACTTATCTCTCCTCAGGTCAAGCAGACATTATGGGTAGGGTAAAAAGTTTGGATTAGATGGACGTATGTCTTTATACAACCTCCAATACTATGTTTCTATGTAACTGTTAGACAGACATTAGGGGTAGGATAAATGTGTTGGACTAGATGGAAGTAGTCTTTATTAAACTCCAATACTATGTTACTAGTAAACTGTTAGACAGGCATTATGGGTAGGATATAAAGGTTGGACTAGATGGACGTATGTCTTTTTACAACCTCCAATACTATATATGTTACTATGTAACTGTTATACAGACATTATGGGTAGGGTATAAAGGTTGGACTAGATGGACGTATGTCTTCATACAACCTCCAATACTATGTTACTATGTAACTGTTATACAGACATTATGGGTAGGATATAAAGGTTGGACTAGATGGACGTATGTCGTTATACAACCTCCAATGCTATGTTACTTTGTAACTGTTATACAGACATTATGGGTAGAGTATAAAGGTTGGACTAGATGGACGTATGTCTTTATACAACCTCCAATACTATGTTTCTATGTAACTGTTATACAGACATTATGTACTAAAAGATGAGTACTGTAGGATAAGGTGATACCTTTTTATTATGGACTAAAAGTTCATTTTTACAGACAAGCTTTCGAGAGATACACTTATCTCTTCCTCAGGTCAAGCAGACATTATGGGTAGGGTAAAAAGTTTGGATTAGATGGACGTATGTCTTTATACAACCTCCAATACTATGTTTCTATGTAACTGTTAGACAGACATTAGGGGTAGGATATAATGGTTGGACTAGATGGAAGTATGTCTTTATTCAAACTCCAATACTATGTTACTAAGTAACTGTTAGACAGGCATTATGGGTAGGATATAAAGGTTGGACTAGATGGACGTATGTCTTTTTACAACCTCCAATACTATATTACTATGTAACTGTTAGACAGACATTATGGGTAGGGTATAAAGGTTGGACTAGATGGGCGTATGTCTTTATACAACCTCCAATACTATGTTACTATATAACTGTTAGAGAGACATTATGGGTAGGGTATAAAGGTTGGACTAGATGGATGTCTTTATACAACCTCCAATAGTATGTTACTATGTAACTGTTATACAGACATTATGGGTAGGGTATAAAGGTTGGACTAGATGGACGTATGTCTTCATACAACCTCCAATACTATGTTACTATGATATGTTATAAGGACATATGGGTTGGGTATAAAGGTTGGACTGATGGATGTATGTCTTTATACACCTCCAATACTATGTTACTATGTAACTGTTATACAGACATATGGGTAGGGTATAAAGGTTGGACTAGATGGATGTATGTCTTTATACAACCTCCAATACTATGTTACTATGTAACTGTTATACAGACATTATGGGTAGGGTATAAAGGTTGGACTAGATGGACGTATGTCTTTATTCAAACTCAAATAATTTGTAAACTATGTTGATGAATATTTATGTAGAAGCCACAAGGATATTGTGCATTGTTTTTTTATAAGCATGAGCATAGGTCAAGGAGTTATTTCTTGCCTCCTGTTCTTCAATTAATATAACAGGAACCGGGAGGAAACTTACCCACAAGCACGATCCTCCGCTGGCTTCTCTGACAGGTCCCAACTGTTTCCGGCTTTAACTAAACTAACTGCACATTAGCTGGCATGCACACTAGTTTAGTTGAAGCAGGAATAATTTGGGACCTTTCAGAGAAGCCAGCGGTGGATCACATTTGTGAGAAAGTTTAAATGCTTTGTTCTTAGCTCCTGTTACATTAATTGAAGAACGGGAGGTTAAACGTGGCTCTTTTACCTCCCATCCTTCAATAAATGCAATAATGAATAGGTTTGCTTTTTGAGTTAACTTATCCTTTACCATGTTGCTGCATGGTAAACATAGAGACACACTCTAAATCAAACTTCTATAAAACAACAACTGTTACTGAAAAAAATGTGTTTTATTTTAGAAAGCACGATCTTTTGTACACCGTGGTAATGAAATTGTGTCACGTCCGAAAATCCTTTTTTGGAAGTAAGTCCATGAAATTATCATCAATGAAATTCACATTCTCAATGGGTGAAGGTTCTACACGTCATTATAAAAATCATGTAAAGAATTTTTTTTTAAAAAAGGAGGTCATCCATTGAAAAATCCACCTGCAAAACGCGACTTTACATTGTTCTTTATTCTCCCTGGATAAAATTGAGACTGATTTGAACTGATTTTCCCTTTTATGCCATAGTTTCTTTCCTGATTATCCGTCTCTGATGGCAGGTAAGCATACTCGTAAACGTTGATCTTGCTTTGACTTTTGACTTCTTCTTTAACCTTTTTGGATTTTTAAGGGATATTCCAAGTTCTTCCATGATAGCATTGAAGGAAAGACACTAGAGAACAAAAAAAACAAAAATGTAGTTAGAAAAGTTGCTCCTCTTACTGTAAGAATTATTTTGTTTCTGTACAGTTCATCACATGCACATTTTCACTGTACTACAAGAACCATTAATGTAGCATTTTCTTTAATAGAACTTTATAGAGAATGGCCCTTAAAACTAATAAAGAAAAGACACTCACTTACCGTACTATGAAAATTCAGTCAAGTAATCAGGATCTTCCCTACAGGGGTTACCTTGATGCGGTTGGAAGGCTTTTCATCAAAAACATGCAAATTAAACCTCCAATGTTTATACTGTTATATTTGTTTGCACAGATAGTAAAAAGCATATGGGGCCTTAAATGTTCACTGAATCATCTTTATCTTATTAACTTTCCTAACTGGGTTAAAGGACAATTATACTCACCTTCCCTCCGCTCCTCTTCTTTGTCCATTACCTTTTACCCAGGGTGAGGACCTGAACCGCTAGGTCCTCACCCCTGGGTTTGCGTAACTTAAAGCACTATCTTAGAGCAACGCTGCTCTGGTAGGCTCCGCCCCCTCCTCCCCGTCGGCGACAAGGCCAATAGGAAGGCACGTTCTGCAACAAGCGTGCCTTCCTATTGGCCTCGTTGCCGACGGGGAGGAGGGGGCGGAGCCTACTAGAGCAGCGTTGCTCTAAGACAGTGCTTTAAGTTACGCAAGGTAATGGACAAAGAAGAGGAGCGGAGGGAAGGTGAGTATAATTGTCCTTTAATTGCCTTATTAACCCAATAACCTCTTAACCTAATGGCATGACTATATTTTCTAGGGTAGCTATGTAAAATAACTGGTGTCCCAATTCTGACTGATGTTTGTCCTTTTTTCAAAATTATTGTTGTTAATTTTCTCTTAACCAATCATTAGTGTGTTTAATCAATATTTAATAAACACCCGCACCTAAATGTAACTGGTTCTTCCATGCATTTTAACACAAAAGAAATACAGCTTACTTTTTGCACTGCCAGCTGCAGGATAATCTCTATAAATATACTATGCAGTATATACTATACTATCTTGTTTCTCCTTAGGTGAATGGTTAGTTCCGCCCCTCCGAGATTTTCAGCCACCCCCTGATTCATCAGCCTCAATTGGTAAGGACCGTTGGCTCCCCGAAACTAACCATTGGAGAAAAAAGATGTCAGCAACTTTGAATCTACAAATGTAGGCTCTGGAAACAACTTTGAATCTACAAATGTAGGCTCTGGAAACAACTTTGAATCTACAAATGTAGGCTCTGGAAGCAACTTTGAATCTACAAATGTAGGCTCTGGAAACAACTTTGAATCTACAAATGTAGGCTCTGGAAACAAACTTTGAATCTACAAATGTAGGCTCTGGAAACAACTTTGAATCTACAAATGTAGGCTCTGGAAGGAACTTTGAATCTCCTAATGTAGGCTCTGGAAGCAACTTTTAATCTCCTAATGTAGGCTCTGGAAGGAACTTTGAATCTCCTAATGTAGGCTCTGGAAGCAACTTTGAATCTACAAATGTAGGCTCTGGAAGCAACTTTGAATCTACTAATGTAGGCTCTGGAAGCAACTTTGAATCTACTAATGTAGGCTCTGGAGGGGCTTAGGAAAAAAAAGTATTTTTAAAGCTGCAGCTTCCAATTGAGCATAACTTGATTTTACAGTGTATTATCCTTTAATAGGTGCTAAGACCCCTTTTCAGGCAACTGAAATGTTATGTTCACAAAATGTTCTTCAAAATCCACGGCCAATGGCTGCAGTTTATTCTCAGAGCATTCTTCAAAAGCATTCATTCATGGGATGAGGCAGGAGGATAGGAATCTGGCAGGATATCTCCCTGTAGAAGAAGTTTTGCATTTTTGGGGGTATTTTGCGTACATATAAAAATTGATTTTGGGGGCCGGGCTGGACATGCCCTTTAATTTGTTATTGCAGTGCTAGTTAACCGTCTATATTTCTTATTTAAGTTTTAAATTATTTTAAGCAAAATTTAAAAAAAAATCTCCATTTTCAAGGGCATGTCCACCAATAAAATGTAAATTTACATACAGCTGGAGCATCCCCCAGACCCCACTTTCGTTTTACTTACCTTCCCCCAAAATGCACCTGAACATACGTACTAGACCCCTTTCCGCTCTGCTGCTATTCCTGGTCTTAGACGTGCCAGTGATGTCCCAAGCCCATAGCTGACAGCTGCAACCAGGAAGCACCCCACTGCCGCTGTGCTTGCTTGAAGCCAGCAGGAGGCGCCACCCAGACAGCAAGAGACCAGGTCTTGTAATTATGTTCAGGTGCATCTTTGGGGAAGGTAAGTAAAACAAATGTGGGGTTTGATGCAGCTGTGTACATTTTCATATTATGGGTGGACATGACCTATAAATTTGATTTCTATAAAGTACCGTTGAATATGAAGGGACCCAATAAATAAAAATCTTCAAGATCTTTTCCAATCCTCAACCTAACGATGTCAGACTGAGAGAAATGAATTTAAACATCACACAGCGACTTGTTAAGAAATCTTGTTAAGTAATTGTCTAATCCTCTCCAACATCCTAATGGATAGAACAGAACAGAGACATATGCTAACAAGTAAAGGAAATCGTTACATCTTCGAGCTGAGTAATTGTTTTGTGTTTTCCTAATCTACACCTTTAATTATAGCATCCTGCGGAGTATCGCTTCCTCTTCCAGACCAGCCTTGAGTTATAGAAATACATTTCACTTTTTTTAATGCATTTTGTGTTGTTGTAAAGAAATAAAACCCAAAAGATCTGATAGGAAAACAATAACTCAGATTCCTTAAAGCCAGCCTGTTTTCTTTGTGGGTTGAATATAGATCATGATCTAGATATCATTGCAATTGCATCCTGACTCGAGCTCTAGCCTTGAACTGCTCCATATTCCATATGCCGCATTGACTGTAAAGCAATAAACTATTGAATTAGTCCGGTTTTGCTTTTTGTTTTTTTAAATCCGTTTGAGAAATGTCAACGACAGTATTTTGTATAGGAAACGATGATAGCAAGAAAAGCTTGAAAGGGGCAGGAATTATTTTCCCTTGATGTTCTGTGAATCTGCTGCCACCAGTAGAAATGTTTCTTTAATGTCTAATATGAGCCATTTCCAGTCTCTGCACTTTCTGTTTTAACAGCTAGTCAGAGACTCTACTACTTACATCAGCATGACATGCAGAACAGGATGTTCTTTAACATCAACTACAGTGTGTTCTCTTTGTTAAATAAGGTTCTACCTATGTTTAAGGTGCACAGCAATATTGTAAGGGAATATTACATTGCTTACATTTTGACTCATTTGCCACTTAATTTACCAAACATCAAACTCATGAGACACAATGATCTTCAACCTATAGTAGCATGAGACTGCAAGATGCCTTCTGTTATAAGAAGGCTTTGTTCCATTTTTATCTTCTGTGGAGGTTTTTTTGCTCTTTCTGGCCCCCCTCTCCCTAAGCTTTTTAGCTGCCTTGTCTACTTTTCTTATTTAAGGATCTCTATTTGAGTATCGTTATTTAGGATCTGTAGTATTATTTTAGAAGTATCTCTAGGATCCTGCTGTCTTTATAGACAAATGTATGTTTGGATACATTTTATTTAACCTATATACTAAACTAAGGATGTAATTATCCCCGGACGCACCACACCAGTGCGCACACACCACAAACGCCCAAAGACTGGGTATGCAGGGGGTTTACTGGTATATATCGGAAATTTCATGGGTCGACCCCGTAAAATCGTACCGTGTTTACCCAGCCTTACTTATGTTCCACAGTCACATATCCATGGAAACTGTTACTTTCTTCCCAGAAATAGATGGACGGTCTTTTTTGCGGTCTAGCTGGCGTTTTAGCTAGTGGATCAAAAATGAAACAAGTGTCTCACAAGACGTATTACAATGTCAATGATCCTTTATCTGAAAGGCCTATTTACATTTCTAACTCTGTTGGCCGTGAAGGGCTGTGATAGATTTAACTAGGGGAATGGGAGAGATAACGGAGGTTATCTGAGGTGGAAAAATAAAAATCTAACCATTCATTTAAAGATCAATGAATCCAGCACTTAAAAATATAATAATATTTAAGCTTGGCTACTAAATAAAAAGGTTTCTAAATGTAAGGTGTTATTAACTATTGATTCTACAGGTAATATGAAAAATAATTGTTTAGCTAGCATGTAAACCTGCATCTTTATTAAGGATTTGTATATCTACAAAGGAGAAAATGCATTTACAGGAGGAGACCAAGCCGGGAGGAAGATCCAGGGACACAGAAACTAGAAGAACTCTGAACTATCTTCAACTGTAACTTGCGCTTGAGTACTTTCCTGGCTTAAAGGGAATGTCTGCACTTAAAGGGAATGACCACTTCTCATTTACCTGCCCCCAACTGATATATACTTAGCATTTTCAGGGCCCTTTCTAGGCATAGGCCACATAGGAAAAGAACTGGGGTTCCCAGTGTTCTCCCTAGCATCTCCCTGTCAGCTTTAACATGGTGTTTTAGAACTGATCTCCTCTTTCCTTTCCCTGCAGTGCATTCAGCTGCTTTTATTTGTAACATTGTAGTGAGTAGCGAGCCTGAACTCAGCTCTACTCTAGATGGCAACAATGTTGCAAGTGAACGTACTGGAATGTACTGGATAAAGGAGGGAGAGGGGGAGGAAGAGCTCAGCTAAAAGCTGAGTTCTAAAATGCCAGGTTCCAAAATGCCAGGTAAAAGCTGCTGCAGACTTTATAACAGTGGCCCCTGTGACTAGCAGCCATGAGATCCCTATCCCTGCCTCTTTCTTCCTTCCATCCAACTCTCCAATTAGAACTTAGAGTAGGTGAGGAGTGAACAATTCAATGGAGAAGACATGCAAAGCAGGTACATACTGTATATCATGTCAATGCTGGCAGCTGAAAGGGTTAATGGTAACACTCTGCTGACACTGCAAGTGTTCATGGCAATATCTGGGAAAGTGCTGGCACTGAAGGGTTAATGGGAATACTCTGGGAAAGTGCTGGCACTAAAGGGTTAATGACAACACTGGGAAAGTGCTGGCACTGAAAGTATAATCAGGAAACAGCTGGCACTGAAGGGTTAATGGTAATATTCCGCTGGCACTAAATATAAAAAAAAACTAGACATTCTGAAATATTAGAAGAATAGAGAGAAAGAATTTTCTTTTAACGAGACACTGCATCATAAAACTATTCCTAAAATTACTTTGTTGGTTCATTTCTAAAGGTAAAAATTAGGGGTGCAAAGATCAGTAAGTTGCATGATGTGTCAGATTTTCAGCTACAACCAACCCCACCCTTAATTCTAGATATAGCCAGTAATACTGCAGAATCTGGGAGCCAGAAAAAGAACAGACTCATATTTTTAAGCACATTTTTGAATAAATGTTAAAATTTCCAAGATCAATGAAAATAAACAAAGTAAGTGCTGATATTGCAATTAGTATGTGACAAGTAGAGCTGGCCGAAACTCACTAGTTTGTTGTGTTTTCGGATTCCTGGATCTCGGGGAAATCCCGATGATCCGAAAATCCGAAACCGGAATGAATTTTCGCTAATTATCGTATTTCGAACATTTTCTAACATTCGAGGCTATTTTTGAACATAATCGAAAATAGCCCTGTGCTTTCGATAATTATTGTAAATGTCTTCCGAAGTACCGAAATTCGCAGGATCCGTACGGATTCAGAAGGATCTTTCGGATTTCAGAACCGAAGGGTTCAGTGTCGGATCCGGGTTCGCGTCGAGCGCGGATCCCATCTCTAGTGATAAGACATCAATAATTAGATGGTTGGGTTTTGGTCAATACTTTTTTTAGGGTAAGAATGTCCCTTTAGTGTATCTGGAGTGCCTAGAAGTACTAGAAGTATGTGGCATGTGGGTTTATATTTAGGACCAGTCAACTACCATGGCTTGTATAAGGGATAATACACTACCTACAGTATAATATGAATATATTAAGCCACAGAGGAGTTCCATGACCATATAGAAGCTTGAGGCCGCAGACCAAGTGCTATTATACAGGGCATGTAGGCATACAGTTAATCTGTATATTACACTGTAGGTAGCGTATTATTTCTTATAATACATAAGGCCAGCCAAACAAACAAAACAGCACAGACACACTCTCCCCCTTCCCTTCCACTGTCTCTCCCCCTCCCTATATTAGTCATGTATTTAAGAATCCCTGTCTACTGTATAAATAGTTAATTACCGTTTCTATTGAAAAGTGAAAGAAGGACTGAACATTGTCAACAATAAACAGGGATTCCAATAAAAATGACTAATACAGGGAGGGGGAGAGACAGGGGAGGGGCAGTGGAATGTAGGAAGTCATTCAGTGACATCACTGAGTGACTGTAATATAGATTCTCGCCACTGCACCTTCCCATTCAAATGCCAGAGCCTTATGTATTATATACTGTATATATTGTTCAACTGGGCTGAATTAATGCCCATTATTTCCAGTGTGAACAACCTCAAAATCACTCGGCTAAGCTGAGTCTTCAATAGACTTTAATAGACTGCAAGTTCAGTTGGTCCACAATATCTATATTACCTTTTATTCTAAACAGACGACTATTGGTTTCTAAATCTGTAGGTATGTCAGCAGGATTATCAGGTACCGAGTGTATAAGGCCTTACAGGACAATCTTTGCTATCAAGTACGAGATATTGAATTTCTAAGAGTGAACTGTAGACTTTCTTTTTTTTTACTCTCTGTAGTTCAATGTAATTCTTTTTTATTTGACATTGGAATTGTTAATCACAATGGTTGAATAGTCTAGTCTATCAAGTGTGGTAATTGGGTCTTAAGTAAATTTGAACTGCTCGCTACTCCAAATGGTTTCTCCCAGCTCTGTTTGGAAATCAAATTGAACCATGATGTGTTTTATTTCCATTTTGTAGCAGGAAAACTCTAATATCGTAATGTTATATTTGTAGAATTAATGTAATATCTTAAAGGGCATGTTCACCCTTAAAACAAAAAACTAGTCACATGTCAGTCCAGCAACTCCAACTGCTATTTTTACCAGTTTATTAGATGCATTTATATGCAACCAGATATTTAATGATATGTTCTATTCCTTTCTGGTTAAGGTGTCTGCCTCCTCCCTCTGCTCAATGAGCTTTCTATAAGCTTGAGCATGTGCAGAGGAGGCAGCAGGTGAAACAGCCGTCAATCATTGGCTGTGGTGTCAGGTGACTGCATGGAGGGAGGGGCCAGCTTACTCTGCCAGAATGGAGACAATACATATCTGGTTAGTAATACAGGTAATAAAGTTCAAATTAAATCAGCTGGGATTGGGGGCAGGCACCATGTGACCAGTTTTTTGTTTTAAGGGTGAACTTTCCCTTTAAGGCTAAATTACATGTTCAAGATATGAGGCTGAGTAATTGATTTGGCTGACATGTTTGCCTGTGTAGACTAGGCCTAAGAAACATCATATGTTAAATTGAACTATTTCTATTTCTTTCTTTGCAAACCACCATCCCAAGCTGGATGATGTCATGAGATAAGGAAATGTGGCTGCCAAGTTGCAAGCTTCACAAAGGCCTAAACTTAGAAAAACAATAATTGGAGGTGAGGGGGCAAAATTATCACTTAAGGCAATTTAGACAACTGCCTATGGCCCAATAAAAACCAGGGGGCTCCGTTTCAGTACTACAGCCATGCAACGCAAGCAAAAGGACGCCCCAAATGTCAGCCCAGGGCCTCGGGCCTAATTTGATCTTTAAGGGTATGTCCACCCCCCAAATGTTATTTCCCTGTGTCCATAAAACCCCCCAAAACCCAGACCTCACAAGGTCTAAAGTTAAAAATTCTGCTTCCAAACATACTTACCAGCCCTCATTCTCTTCGGCTGAGATGCGATGTCTCGGGAAATTAAAGGAGCTGCTGCCGGTCTGGCCCCTTCTACTTGCTTCCGTTTGAAGAAAAGTCACAGAAGCAAGAAAAAGGCAGCCAAGAGAACGAGGGCTGGTAAGTATGTTTAGAGTCTGAATTTCTAACTTTAGACCTTGCAAGGGGTTTGGGGTTTTTTATGGCCACACAAAAAATGTTTTAGGGGTTGGACATACCCTTTAATCCAGATTTTTGGTTTACAGATTACTGCATCTGACCCTGTTAATAATTTTGCCTTTTGTCAAATCGAATCGCATGTTATAAGACTGATTGGCTAATTCACTTATTATTTCAAAGTCATCAATGGTGCGTGTGATCAATACCCATCAGTAAATAAACATATCAGCAGGCTTCACTAAAATAAAAAAGAGGCATCACCAAATTTTTGCAGCACTCGATCATGCAACCCATTAAAGACCGTGGCATTGGCTGAAATATACTGACTGATCAAATTGTCTTTTTGTCCGAGGTCCGTCAGTCACACCACAACCTCTTTACGCCACAACCAGGTGAACTACTTCAACGTATTTGTTTATATGGGGAGATATGACCAGATTTTGTTGGCTACATATTGGTGCCCTTTGGCACTCAGATAGTTGCAAAACCCAGTGGAAATATGCAAATTCGACTTTATTGAGGGCGGACAATAAACACTCACACTGAGGAAGGTATCTGACAAAAATGTGTTTTGAAATGTACTATCCTATTAATGGATGTGTACAGTAAACAGGGAAGTCAGCCATGTAATTTGAAAACTGTTAGATTCCTGTCCAAAACCATGCAGTTTGCTGTTCGGATTTGGAATGAACATGTATTTTTCTCAAATCTGATTGGTTCTACAGCCAGTTTTATTTGTAATTATGTAATTATGTGTTTATTTGTAATTATGTAATAGATCAAGGCCAATGAGATTATAGGATGGTCCTTAGAAAAACTTATATATAACCTGCACTTATTCACTTCCATTTAATGCTCCCTGGAGAAAGGGGACGTTAGATACCAAAGTTGGACACAGGTATATGCAGTCTACTGCTGAAATATTAAAGTTCTGCTTATTCAAAATGAAAAATAAAGCTGTTCTGTGGAATTTTCAATATTTAGAAACTTCATAAAAGTGTTTTCTATAACCACGTCTCTAAGGGTCTGATTAAATTCACTTTGATAACATCTTTCTTCGTAAAAGTTTATTTTATTTCACACGTATCCGTATAAATAACTTTCAAAAGCTATTTAACAAAAGTGCTTTGAAGCTAAGGGATAAATTAAGAAAATTTTCCTGTTTATCTCAACTGTGTGAGAAAGAGAATATAGGTATTATCTCTGCTAACTGCTTTAATATTTATATTTTAAAAAATAATTGAGCAGAAGCTCTATTGGTTTTCCAGATAATTTTCCCCCCCCTTCCCCAATGCTTTTGCACTGTAAACCTATTAAAGGAGAATTATAGTCAAGCAGTAACTGACTTTTTCAGGCTCCTCCCACAGTCATTGTCGCTATCTATTTTCTCATCTCTGACATGGAGAACACATGTTAATGAGGGAGGGGGAGGAGCTTGAAAACAGTCAGTTACTGCCAGAAAGTAGTCAGTTACTTTAAATACACTGTAAAATATATAACACCTGTAAAGGTCATGTGATATATATATGATATGAAAGCACTGTTAGGGCAATGTGAAAATTACACACCCTGATTACATGATTCTATCGCTTTTTAATGAGAGATATTAATGGGGAACTTTTTTTTTTAAAGACCTCTTTGCGGCGTTACTTAAAGGGCATGTCCAGCCATGAAATAAAACTTTAGCTTTCGGTTCAGCAACCCCCAACCCCCATTTTCGCATTTTACTCAATTTCCACATAGATGCCCCTGAAGAGACTTACCTGACCCGGTCCCTCACTGCCTGGGTGCTGCCTTCTGTTGCTGTTACCAGCTAATTTTGAGCACAAGCAGCAGCAGTGGGGCACTTCTTGGTAGAGTGCACTCTGGGCAAATCTCTCTAGCAGCAGAGTTACCAGAAGTTGGAATCTCACCCGCACGTTTCAGCTGGCGTTAAATACTTACGTGCGCACAGCCATGCAGCCTCTGTTAAATAAGCTTGCGATCACTGTGCGAGCGGCTCTTCAGATACTCATCCAGCTGCCGCAAACTAAGGGTTAAAGTTGCGCTAACTGATTGTAAATCGGTTAGCGCAACTTTAACCCATTAAAAGAGTGATGCAGTTGTCCTGCTCCTCCATGTAAATAACCCTGTAAATGCATTACTGAGAAAGGAAATTCATGTTTCCTTGCCTGTTTACAGCCACCATATGGCTTCGTGGAAGCCTAGCACATGACCAACTGCACCGCTCTATTTGGTGCTGTTTGACTCACGTTATAGTCATAGACAAGATTTTGGTCATGTGAAAAGACACTGCACATCTGTCCCGATTTTTAAATAATAGTCCTATCCTGCTGCAAGCCTTATCCTAGAACTTGAGCAAATCTGGTTTGGTATGGGCAGGACAAGGCACATTTGGGTAGAAAAGATACAGAGAAGGGCTTGTCCATGCAGGACTTCTGGACTGTGTAACATTTTGAAGTACTGTGGGGTTAACATGGGTTTCCCTTCCCAGTTACAGCCTAAACCACTCAAGCACGAACATAGGCAACACACAAAGGTTAGAGGCGTCCCAAAGTAACCCATAAGCAGGGTTTTTTTTTACATTTAATATTGGTCTTAGCATTTGGTAACCAAGTTACAGTAGGTATAACAAAACTAAAATCTGTAAATAAAAGATTATCTAACATCTCTCTTTAGTCTGATTTCCTTACCACAGGGGATCTGCACTAGTTTATTTTTCCTTCATGCTTGAATACATTTTCCCAATAACATATAAAAATGTACAGTCATATTAAACACTGAGTACAACCTGTATAATGCTTTTACAGTTATCTTCCCACAACCCTAACCGGTGTTTTTCCCGGTTTATTACATGCATTTGCAACCAGTTATTTTATGATTATATTTCTGTCTATCAAAGACATCTGCCTCCATCTGCTCTAAGAGCTTTTTATAAGCTTGAGCATGTCCAGTGGTGGCAGCAGGTGAAACAACAGTCAATTATTGGTGGTGATGTAAGTCACAGCCTTGATTGACAGCATGAAGGGAGGGGCCTACTTACACTGCCAGAATGGGGACAATAATTATCCTTAATATCTGGTTAGTAATGCAGGTATTAAGTGCAAAATATATCAGTTGGGGCTGGGGGCAGTTTTTTGTTTTAAGGGTAAACCTTCCCTTTAAGATTAAATTATATGAAAAACATTAGCCATCTTAAATAAACAATATTAATATATAACAATATATAACAAAATGACAGAAACTGACTTTCATTCTGCCAGTTCCGTACAATTTAGATACATTCCACAACAATCCAATATCAATGTCTTAAGCTAGGTACACACCTAGCGATTTTTCCTCCTGACCGACCGATCGATACTTTCGAACGGTCGGCCAGGAGGAAGGACTGTCGGTCACAGCAAAAGCAGTCGCATCCGATAGTCACCGCGACAGATTGTGCGGTCCATAGAGGACCGCACGATCGGACGAGGTTTTCCACCCTGTCCGATCATCCTTTCGTCCGATTCGGGCGAACGGTCGATCGGACATGGGCACATTCGGATGCGATAATTTCGGTCCGACCGACCGATACACTGAACTATCGGTCGATCGGACCGAAATATCTCATCGTGTGTACCCACCTTTACCCAGCTAAAAGTAGATTTTAGATTAAAACCAATTTTTCCCTAGTTCTGGCTATCCCAATTTCAAAAAGTTCATTCAGTTCTGGGAAATTTCAAACCAAACCACAAGCCCATTTTTTTTTTTTAAACTCATGAACAGTTCAATGTCTGATTAGTTTTTCACAGGGCTATGTACCGAAAGGTGTTATCATCACAATGCACTGAGAGCCGCTATCAGCTCAGAGCATTGCCTAAAGGGGGCAATAGAGAGCGATAGTGATTTGTGTCTGTGCATGGGTCAGAGTTTATTCTAGGAAGTTTAGCCTTCATTTGGGAGCTGACAATTAAGATACATGCCCATTTCTGATTGGTGTCTCACCAATGAAGCCCATACAGTTTGTTAGAAACTGAACACATGCCAGGACTGCAGAAATAATGGATGATGATGTACATATGGGTTAAATAGAGGAAGATGGATCTCTACTGCTAATTACACAGTCAACATAGGTCAAGACAAAGATAATTGCAGTCAGAGGTAGGAAAGACATATGGTAAAATAATGAGAACTTCTGTTGAAAACCAGTTAGCAATATTAAAAAGGGAAGCCGGCTGTGGGGTAAAATGTGATCTTCTAACCATCTTCTTCAAGTGCTACAAACTGTGAAGCCTCATCACAATTACACACTTAAGTGGTAGATTAGACTACAGCAATTTTTTTTTAACTAAAACACTTAAAAAAAAACCCAGTCCATCAATTTTTCCTATAGAAATAATGCTAAATTCCCTCTATCCTCAGATGATCAGTGGGGATTTTTCGTTGAACATTTAAATATAAAACAACTTATGAACCCAAGAAACAAAAAGGGTATTTTTGAAGATATTGCTGCCGCTCTTAGCATTATTCTGCCAGACCTTTACACGGTGAGCAGCAATTACATGTGACCTTTAGCGAATCAAAAGAACCTTTCAATTTGTTTTTAGAATTGATCCACGTTCTTTTTTTTTTTTTCCCAAGGCCAAGAAATGATATGAGATGATGCTGAACCCTGACCTTTGATTGGTTAGTTATTAAAAGAAGAAGGAAAGCAAAAGGGAAATTGTTGGATGTTTGAAGACTGCGGCAAATCCGGGATCAGTAACAGGTATAGAAATATATTCTCTGTTTATAGAACAAAAGGGCAGAGAAAGCAATAAGCCCAATGTAATACCAGCCCCTTCTCATTTCTTTACTTCCTTTTATAGTTTGTTCTCTCTTTTATGTTCGACTTCTTCTGAACTTCTCTTCCCAATATTCTTATTTTTCCTTCAGTTTTCTCCCTCATAGTTCTCCCTACAAACTCCATCATATTTGCTCACTGAAGTTTTCATTCCAATCTCTCCTCACTAATTCACTTTACTTGTGTTGCACTTTTTTTCTTGGCTTTAGAAAAGGGTGGATATGTTTTTGTATTTGTTACCCTGGGCCATTTTTATAATGGGGCTGTATTTGCAATACTGCACCTTAGCACCAATGTAAACTACCCATAATGATCTTCACTTTACAATATTTTCCTTCTGTTGTTGTAGATATACATCCGTGATGCATTATAACAATACAGCACGATATAATGCTTCCACGTGGTAACGTCCATTCAATACCACAGCAACCCTGAAGGCCCACTGGGGCTTTTGTACAGCTATTCATAACCACAGGCGTAAAAGTGATGACAACTCATTAAGTACCCAGTACTTTACAGCCTATCACATAACCCAGCATTATCGGACCTTTTTGATAACGCAGGTATATAAATATAGAAGAGCAGAAGACCATGGACTGCCAGCTGCGTCTGTGATTGGCTGAGACTCAGGTGGGGAAGAACATTTTGGGGATGCTTTTAAACATGTAAATCTACCATTTAGGGTTGGGGGGGTCCCCTACATTACATGAAGATTTTTTTTATAGACCCAATTCAGTGCCGAAGGATCCGGAGGGTGGGTGGTAGGGAGGGGAGCTCCACTGTGCATGCTAGAGTCTACAGCTCCTACTCTTCACTTTTCTAGACTGCAGGAGAACCATATGGAACAGAGGAGGAAAGTAAGGATCTTTTAACTCTACACAGAGGGCCAACAGTGGGAGACATTTTAGTTGGGGGAAGGTGGACATGCCCTTTAATAAACATACAAACAATCTAAGGCTGTGTACTCACCAGGCAACGTTTGAACCATTCCAATCAATCTTTTAGTCGATCAAGACAAAATACAAATACTGACAAGTATTTTTTTTTGGCCATAATTGGTCAACACGAGTAATTATAAATGTTGGCAAATCATGAATTGCCGGATCAACACTGATCGGATTAGCGATTAATTGATCTCACAAGCATAAAGGCTCCCAGTGTGCACTCAAATTTCTAAACATACAGGGAGATTCAATAAAAGTTCTAATTGTTAAAAATGGTGCTAATTTTGCCCCAACCAATCAGATATTATTTAACATTTGAAAGCTAACATCTGATTGGTTGGGGCAAAATTAGCACCATTTTTAACCATTAAAACTTTTATTGAATAACCCTGTATGTTTTTACAAAAACATAAAAAAAAAAATCACGGTATATACAAAATGCCATTTCGTTCATGTTCATTTTTGTCACTGTCATATTCTGCTGTAATGATGCTAACATAACAGTGGGAGGTCAATACAAAAGGTGTCAAACAAGCAAGAATCATTTCTATAAATTTGTAAAATTATCCCAACACCCCAGAGAATTGTAATGAGAAGTAATGTAACCACAACTTCAAATCAGTAAAACAACCTGTTTCCAGGCTAGAAAAATCCCTCAAAATGCATCAACCTTATTTCAGATGAAAATGTATTTATTTTTTTGCTTTTGTTAGCGATGACAGAGAATATTTTATATATAATTATATTTTAAACTGACTTATTTTTTTAAATTATCGCCCCATCACCTTTCCTGCTCATAGTACCCACAGTGAGGATTTAAACCCCTAGACTTAACTTAATGCTTCAAAAAAATCCTCCGAAGCTGGCTTTGGACACACCCCCTGTCCAGGGCTTCAACCAATGGGAAGTCATGCTCCCTGTAAAATGAGTCTTCACATTGACCTGGTCCCAGACTATGGCAGGGGAGCCCTGCAAGCAGCTTTAGGAAGCAAACTTTGCAGGGCTTTTTTGTTTAGGTCTATGGTTAAGGTCCTCACCTTCGGTACTATTAATTTGGGAGGGGGGATGTTCAACTGTGTAATTACCCTTTAAAATCTATAAACTGGTATTTTGCACATTTAATAAAAGAGCATATTGAAAACTGAGATGATCTGTCAGCTGGACACACCTTTTATTTCATGACTAAACATTGTGAACAGAGGGCTGTGTTCGAACACCTCTCTCCTCTCGGATTAATTTGCCACAGTCTAATTCCGTAGATATAGTGGTTCCTGAGGCTGAGTTGGAGGGGTGAGTTGGTTTACATTGCATTCCATAAAAGAAACAAAAGGCCTTGCATGCAAAAGGAATAAGGAGAAGAAAAAAAACATGCATGATTAAATATGAGCATGACTGTATGAATACAGAAGACTTAATCAAAGAAAACATGACCCAAAGTAAAAGTATAAAAAAACAAATAAAATGTCAAATAAAAACTAATCCGTGATGTCACTTACAAAGATTAAAGACACATGAGCAAAAGATATACAAATGGGTTTTGTGCATCCACATTAAAGTATCTCCACTACAATGAATGACCAAAATTGTACATGTTAAAGTAAACAGAATTCATTTTGATTGCATACTATATTGCCATTATTACCCAATTATTAAATTACTACTAAACATAATATTTAGAGTGTATTGTATTTAAAGGAGAACTAAAGTCCCCAGACAACATTATTCCAATAGACAGAGCACATTCACAAACACACAACAGGCTGTGTCTCACCTCTCCCTTTGCTGTGGATGCTGAGTGATTTATGAAAATAATTTGTGGGTACTAGGGGTCAGCTCCCATAATTCAACTTATCTGGGAACACCCAGCTAAGTGTACGCAGTACACTTCACAGGAAACTGCAGTCATGCTTCCTGGAAGCTGACAGCCAATTATGTTACAGCTCAGAGATCCCTTCCTTTTGACACAGAACAGATTTCATTGTAGTTTTCTGTGTAAACACATAACAAATGCTCATGTCCCTAACAATGATAAATTCCTATGCTTTTCATACAAAAAAGAAAAGTAATTTTCGCTGTGTATTTCTTTGCTAGTATGGATGAAAGAAACAAAACATTTAACATTTCAGCAAAAAATAAAAGTAAGTATGGGGACTCGAACCAGCAACCTTCTTTACTGTGTCTTCTAATAAGTAAGCTTTCTACCTCTATGCCACAAGGGCTAATAAGTAAAGAGCCTAATACATGTAGAGTCTTTATCTTTCGCTAGACACATAATAAAAACAAAAAAGGGAGGATGGGGGATCGAACCTGTGTCCCAATAGTCCGATATTTTTCTAAGCACTTTAGTAGAACACGACACCAGTGGACTTGCAATAGATGGAAGTACATGTTTTGTATTGCTACTGGAAGACTGCCAGCTATTCTCGCTGGTTGGTAAATAAATAACAGAGCTGCTATATATAAAGTTTGTACATATGTAGAAACTTTATATTTTTCTAGAAACATGGAAACAAACAAACAAAAAAAGCAATAAACTCAGGCAGTAGTCTATGTTATATTGTTTTATAAGTAAACTAGGGAGTTCAAACTTGTGACTTTTCGGTTTGTTTGTTGTTGCTGCATTTACAAGGTGCGCCATCAGCAACTCATTTAGAAACTTTATCTTTCGCTAGAAATTTTGTGCACAGAGACAGTGAATCCTGGGGTCAGGGGGGCGTGGCTCTTTGAAGCCAACATGGGCTATGAGTTGTACTGGCAACAACATGGAAGCCTCCTTTGTTACAGAATCTATTACTTATATCTACTAAATGCAAATAACTAGAGAAGAATCTTTCAATGTATAGGTATTCTGGGGAGAAAAGCCTTTACATTAGGATTACAAAAAGCCTATCCATCTCAAAAAATAAATCACTAATAGAAAAAAAGAAAATGAGCAGGCTATCATGTAGGAATAACAAGTTACATGCCTGTTGCATTAAAGGATAAGTACATTCCAAAAACAAATAAAGTTTAAATAGAAGCTGTCCCTATTCTTTTTTTTTTTTAGGTCCCTTCAGAGCCTACTTGTTCCCTTGTAAAGTGCTGGCCATCTTGGAATATGTGTGCAGTCAGGTAAGCTCTGCCCCACGAGACTTGCTGGACCTCTTTTCTGCCTGTGTCCAAATATCCAGTGACGGAGCCGTGCGCACGTAATGTCATCACACTGCGTGCGCTTGCGTGATGACGCGGAGTGAACTGCCACTGGATATTTGGACACAGGCAGAAACGAGGTCCAGCATGTCTCGTGGGGCGGAGCTTACCTGACAGCACACATATTCCATGATGGCCAGCACTTTACAAGGGAACAGGTAGGCTCTGAAGGGACCTAAAAATAAAAATAGGGAAAAGGTTATTTAGGGATACAGATCCTATTTAAATTTTATTTGTTTTTGGAATGTACTTATCCTTTAAATTTGATATAGGATGTCTATCGTAAGAATTAAATTGGGCCAGGTGGTTCTTCTGACATCACACCAATGCCTGGAGAATGTTGTGGGAATATTAATATTAGTACATGAAAGGTATTTTCATTATGCATATGTATCCTGAGATTAACTCATTAGTCTTTATTTCTGTGCCAAGCGGTTCTTAAGCAGTGCCAAAATATAATGATTCAACTAATATTTCCATGGACTATATTTATGAGCAATTAGCTGATTGGTAGAGTGTGTTCTAAAGAGAGTTCCAAGAGAAGACTGTCATCAATATATGATACCTGCTATAGTCTACTATACTGCATCAGTGCCAATCAGTCCACCCATTAACAGTCAATTAAAAACGAAAATACATCTCTAATCTAAGCCTATTGAATGTTTGTGTACAGGAAGTTTTATACTAATAGGATACCGGCAATAACAAGACAAACTGCTCTAAATGATTACACAAAAGTGCTACTACACAAAAGTGTTCACTTTTAGAATGAAGTTCACTCGAAAAGTGAACTACAGTATTCCTTTAATACAGTGATTGAAGAACGGGAGGTTAAGAATGTCATACCTTCCATTCTTCAATCAATTCACCAGGAGCAACGGATGAAGAAAGAAGATATTTACCTTGCATGTGATCCTCCACTGCAGCAGTGGAAATTCCCAACCGCTTCCTGTTCAGAGTAACTACAGCACACACTGTTGCACATGCACACTATAGTCACTCTAAACCAGGAAGTGGTCAGGACCTGTCACTGCTACAGCGGAGGATTGTGTGTAAGGTATGTTTCTTCTTTCTTCTGTCCGACGCTCCTGCTCAATTGATTGACCTAATGCGGCACAAGCAAAGTGCACCAAAAATGGCCTCCTGTGACTAGCAGCCATGGGATCCCTATCCCTGCCTCTTTCTTCCTTCCATCCAACTCTCCAATTAGAACTTAGAGTAGGTGAGGAGTGAACAATTCAATGGAGGAGACATGGAAAGCAGGTACATACTGTATATCATGTCAATGCTGGCAGCTGAAAGGGTTAATGGTAATACTCTGCTGACACTGGAAATGTTAATTGCAATACTCTGGGGAAGACTGCTGGCACTGAAGGGTTAATGTAAATACTCTGGAAAATTGTGGCGATTGATGTAATATAGTTCCACCAAAATTTCACTTACTGTATTTCAACTTCAGATTAACCTAGTTTAGAAATGTTCACAGTAACATCATGTGATTTAAATTAATACAAACATCCTTATACTGCAACAAACAGACCTCAAACGACTTTGCCTACAGTATATCACAGACATGATCACCTGCCCTGACAAATTCTATCAACAAACATACAAGGAGATTTATTAAAAGTTCTTATCGTTTAAAGTGGTGCTAATTTTGCCCCAACCAATCAGATATTACATAAAATTTGAAAGCTAACATCTGATTGGTTGGGGCAAACTTAGCACCATCTTTAACAATAAGAACTTTTATTGAATAACCCTGAGTGTTTTTATCAGTTTTTCTTCTAATCCTTTCTTATTGATCTTCTATACTTGAAAGGTCCGATACCTCTTTAAACTGTCCGATCCTCTAAAAAAGTCTGATATTGTGAGTTTATACTAATCTGTAATGGCATGGCCATAAACTACTGATCATTGTTGGTACTTGAGGGCCAATCATTCTCTTGCGACAGCAGTTGAAAATGTATGTTTTATTTGGGTTCTGTGTATTGCAGTATATTGCAATAAATGTAAATTTAATTGTAAATATTTCAGTTTACAATACCATGCCTTTATAAATATGTCCATTTGAGCAAGAATTATAGTATGAAACACAGAGGATGAAATAACTGTGTTTTTTTTTTTTTTTACTGAAATTGGTCCTAGTGTTAAAGAATAATTATAATTCATAATTATATATATAATTATAATAATAAATTCCTATGACATCATTATTGAAAAATAATTAGATTCCTATGACATCATTACTGAAAAATAATAAGATTAATTTGACATTATTTAAATGCAAAAAATCAACGATGCACATTATTTACAGAGAAACAAATTACCGTATATACTCGAGTATAAGCCGAGGTACCCTTTTTTACCTAAAAAAAGTAGGGGAAATTGATTGACTCGAGTATAAGCCGAGGTTAGGAACTATGACCACTACTGCCTTCAGTATTGTTTGAGTCTTAAGTTGCCCTTTAACATAGTGCCTTTTCATAACTATAAAGTGCATATAACATACATATAAAAATCTTCCAAGTGTACAATAATAATATTATAAAACTCATGTGAGTGCATGTAGTGACATTCCTATATAGCCCCCTTCCCTCCTTCCCTCCCTCCCCTGAGAGTCCCCCCAGTTGGTCCTTACCCCGAAGCTGCACTCCAGGATGATCGCCGTCTCCTTATGGCCAAATCCGGCTGCCGCATGCTGGGTACGTCCTGTGGGTTTGCCGGCTGATGTCACTACTCGGCGCCAGGCTGTGAGAGGCGCCGAGTAGTGACGTCAGCCGGCAAATCCACAGGACTTATCCAGCGTGCGGCAGCCGGATTTGGCCATAAGGAGACGGCGATCATCCTGGAGTGCAGCTTCGGGGTAAGGACCAACTGGGGGGACTCTCAGGGGAGGGAGGGAAGGAGGGAAGGGGGCTATATAGGAATGTCACTACATGCACTCACATGAGTAGTGCACCTTCGTGGACCTTGTTTATTTTAAAACCTAAAAACCTCGGCTTATACTCGAGTATATACGGTAAATGAATTTAATTAAAAAAAACTCGCAATATTCTAAACCATCAAACCTCTACAGCTAAAAATCCTATTTCATTCTGCAACTTATTTGTTTTATCTCAAATTTCTCTGTGACATTTTAGGATCAAATGTAGACACAGTAGATGATTCATTATGGCTGGGTGATGTATAATATAATTTGTAAATGTTATTTTTTTTTGTGGTTAGAAGGCACCTCAAAAACCAAAATACAGGCATAATGGTCAAAATTTTCTATGATGTTTCTAGCTGGAGATTGTTTCACTCTTCTCACTGCTAGCAAGGGTAGATATTTAGGACAAAAGTTAATGGAATCTCAGAAATCAACTGAATCTTCTTGACGTCTACTGATTATCCGAAAGTTGTAACTACTTACCTGAGGAATTTTGGATTGAGCAGAAAAATTAGTAAGCAAGTGGTTATCGAGTCCTATAGCTGAGACCCTACTTATACATTTTGAAAAGTTAAAGGGCAAGTCCACCCCCAAAACTACATTCTCCCCCACTACTGGCCCCACTGTGCAGAGTTTAAAAATCCTTACCTTACCTCTCTGCTCCAAATGGTTCTCCTGTAATGTCTGCCCAAAGTCCTAGAAAGTGAAGACCAGGAGCCTGGCAGGGAGGGAAAACGTTTCTGCCACTATGGTGTCCTCTGAGAGGTTTCTGGCTTGCTCAGTGCAGCCTCCACCCCCCCCACACACACACACCTTTCTGCCATGTCTGAATGCCGTGGGAACAAGGCTGTGTAAGTAGAGTTTGGCTTAGTTTTTTTACAAACTACTATAGCGGTTGGGGGTGGGATAGGGTCCCCTAAACTACAGAAAATGTAAAAAAAAAGAGGTGGACATGCCCTTTAAAAAAGAAAACAAATCCACAATCTGACTGTGTTGCAGATACCGAGGGGATTAAATGAACAGGATAAACCAGAAACTTTACCTTTTCATTTGACGCTCCTATACTTCCTCGCAAACAAGAATCCTTTGCTCTATCCTTCTCCCTGTTTTTTCTCCGCATAGCAGGCATCTGTCAAGGCTGTCATGCAACATCAATGCGATGATGGCTGCATGAAAGCCACTTTGGGGCAGTATCTCAAATTTTACGATACCACGGGTTATCATAGAAGTTTGACCACTGCCTTTGAAAAATGTACAGCTGCAATCATAAATTTACGAAAGAACATTCGTAAATGCATGAACGTTTTTTCTACATTACAATACCGCAATGGTATTGTATAGGCAATGGTAAATCTACGATTGTGGTCATAGATCTATGGTAGTGTTTGAAAATGTATAACTGCAATCCTAAATTTAAAATTGCTATCATAAATTTACGACAGTGTCAATGAACGTTTAAGGCACGGTATTGTAAAATAGCATGCTGTACCTTTATAAATATGACCCCCTCCTCTGCGCTAACATGTAAACGGCTTGCAACAGCAGCAGAGGAGGCATGAGGGGTTGGTGTTGGTAAGTAGGAATAGGGCATTTAGATGAACCTTATTATGAATTTAGGTTTTTGCGGTCCTGCATTTAATTAGATTTTTTTTTTATTTTCAGGGTAGACTTGCACTTTAAAAAAGATTCACCAAACAAGCACCTTATACACTATTTCACCTAGCACATGTGGCCAACAGCTTCTTGAGCTAAAATGAAATTTTCTGTAAAATGACTGTAACTGATGAAGAGGCATAAGCATCCCAGCTTGAAGGTCATAAAGAACCCAAAATGAGGAAGCCTTTATTTACTCATGTATATGATTATTTTCTGAAAACTCGCTTTAGCTGCAATAGCTCAGACACTTTGTAATGATAAAGTCATTTGCTTTAGAACATGGAGCATTTTGATTGCTTTCTTCTACTGGGTAATTCAACCGTGGATTGTAAAATTTTAAAACAAACGAAATCAATCAATCAGTCACAAATTGAGATGGCCAATGATGCAAGTAAAATGTTTCATTTGTGAAAGATCCAAGAATGGTTGTACCATGACGTGGAAAGGTTCGAAACGAGGAAATATATTATTAGCTGAACCATAAACATACACTTACCTGTTCAATATCACTGTTTTTCCTGGACTTGTATATAAATTCTCCTATGGCTACAAAGACAGATAGAACCAGCCCAGCAGCCAGTACAATGAAAATACCACCAATGTTCTCCACTCCCAATGCACTGGCTTCTTTGCTGTCTTCTTCTGGACAACCATTCCCACGCCACCATTTCTCTTTCATCATATGTAATTTTCCTTCTTCTTGAAGCTGGAGTATAGCAATGGTAATTTTGTCCCTGTACGGAGATCCTGCAGATAAATAGGTTTGTAAACAAGCAAATAATATAATAACTCCATATTAAAGAAAAAGTACACTCATGCAATAAATGACTTCTTTCTGGCTCCTCCCACGGTCATTGTCACTGACATTTTTCCCATCTATAACATTAAAGAACACATGTTAATGAAGAAGTGGTAGGAGCTTGACAATTGTTTCACTGCCAGTCATTTGCTGCGTACATTCACTGGTAGATAAAGTTGGGTGAATGTATGGGGCCTATGAATGGCTGATTTTTGCTTGAAAATTTTTATTGGACCACTACTGATTGGAGGATACCGGGATTGTACAATTGTTTTGTGAATGAGCCTCTTAAATCACTCAAATTTGAGATAAAGAAATATTTTGACAAATTGCAGTCAATTGTTTTAATTTATCATTTTAATTGCGAGTGTGCACGTGAGTGGTGTGTGGGGGTGAGCGTGTTTCCAAAAGTCTCAAAAACATACACACGGCCGACACTCAGACCCAGCTCATCCTGGCTTTCTTCCAGAAAGTGACTCTCTTATTTGTCATTCTGTGGCACATTTTATTTACAAGTCTGTGTGGGCTGGGCATGGGGGCATCCTTTACTTACTGTAGTAGACTGTGTGGGCCGGCCATGGGGGCATCTTATATTTACAAACATGTGTGCTGGGCATGGGGGCATCTTATATTTACCAGTCTGTGTTGGTGGTGCATGGGGGCATCTTATATTTAAAATTCTGTGTGTGCTGGTCATGGGGGTATATTATATTTCCAAATATGAGTGTGCTGGGCATGAGGGCATCTTACATTGACAAATATGAGTGTGCTGGGCATGAGGGCATCTTACATTGACAAATATGTGTGGGCTGGGCATGTTATATTAACAAGTCTGCGTGCCAGTGCAGCAGACAAATTTAATTCAGCCAGTTCGCCAGCCAGTGTAAAGTCAGGCCTCTGGTTCACCACTCGCTGTTAAGTCAACCCTCCAGTTCACCAGTCAGTGTTAGTCAGCCCACCACACACGCCTCTACAAGCCACTCCTATCTCCACAAACCCCACCCTTTCATGGCAGTGGACTTTCCCATGGGTGGCTTTAATTATTTATTTCAGGTGTGTGGGGGGGAAATCAGAAAATGTCATATTACCAGACCAGGGCACATTGAAGGTAAATAACGTGACAACACCTTGATGACCTTTTAAAGTAGTAGTAAACATAGAACAGCTATTTTCTAACATCTTTGTTGTGTAAAATAGCATTTTTAAGGTATGTTAAAGGAACACTAAACAGGTTTAATATACTTTGTTAAGTACATGAAAACTGTTTCTATTATTCACAGGGAGGGGGAAACGCTTTTTCCCACCTCCCTGTGAATAATAGAACACTCCAACACTTACTTTATGGACGCTCCACTCGGCTTGTTTTCAGCTGACAGGCGCGCTGTCCCAACCACGCGCCTATCTCTGTCGCATGCTTGCTAATACAAAAGATAGACGTGCGATCGGGACAGTGCGTCTGTCAGCTTAGAGGGAGCCACGAGTGGAGCGCAGGTAAGGAAAGTGTTCCATGGGCGTTCTATTATTCATAGGGAGTTGGGAATAAGTGTTCTCACCTCCCTGTGAATAACAGATACAGATTATATGTAATTAATAAATACATTTTTATGTCTGTTTAAATAATGTAGAATTTACCTGGGCAAATTTTCTCCAATTTGCTGATGGAGTAGCATGCTAATTATCAAAATGGCAAATTTTCAGCATAGGTAATTTTCATCCTAGTGATATTAATAAGGCAGCACACCATATTGCACTTTCCAAGTACAAATAAGCACCTATAGATTTTTTCTAATCAGAAAAGTGTCCCAAACTGCAGTGAAGTGCAGAATTTTATTTTGACCACTTTACAATAATTTCTAATTAAATAGCATTAAGCTAAAAAATGGTGAAAAGTGCAATAAAATGATTTTACGGCTTTATTAGAAGACACTGTACTTTGAAAGGAATGAAAGTTCAACATGCAAGTTTGCAGTACAGAGAACAATCCCTTTAATGTTAGAATTCAGTAGGCGCTCACATTGAAAGATACTGAGATTGAAAATGAAGGTGTATATTAAAACACAAATGACGCTGATGGTTTGAGACAAGTTGCTTGTTAAGCTGAAAAGCTTTTCTTAAAAAAAAGTAACAAAGTATTCTGAAGATTTAGAACAATTTTCTTGGTTTCTAAATCGCAGAAACTACAGGGAAAACAATACATGTTCTAATCACAGTACATTATGACTCTACGATTTACACATAGGCAATGAATGGAAATATATATGTTGCTATAATACAACAGTTTCTATTTAAATGGTATAGAGTTTGTCCTTTACAAGTAAGGAAATGAAAGGGAAAGTTTAAGTATAAACATTGAATTCGGCTTGAAAGGCTGCATTGTGAAAAGCAATATGCTATGGATGCTAATGTGTGTGTCTGTGTGTGCTGCCGGAGACACACTCTATAATGGGTGCAGGGGCATAACTGGAGGCCAGGCCCCAGACCCACCCCATCCACAATCAGCTGTTTCATCCATAAGCACAATCAACTATTTTTAAACAGGTAACAGGCTTGTAACAGGCCCCCCAGCGGTCACAGGGGTGGTAGGGGCAGTAGTTACACCACTGAATGGGTGGAGTACAAGAGAAGAAGAAATAGAAATAACAGCAAATTGTTTTTCTTAAGCCAAATGATGAAAAAGAGTCATAGCGGGAGATTGATATATTTCCGGTGGTTCCTGGAAGATAAGCTTGGCAAAGGGTTCAGGCCCAAAACATTTTGTGCATATAAATAAAAGAACAGCTTTTTGCAGCAAAAATATCTTGCTGTTGCCAGCAGGGCTGCTAGGTGGAGAGGTAACACAATCCATTATATTATAAAGGCCTGGATTGTTAGATGACATAACAAGCTACCTTCTACATCACCAGACTCTGGGTACCTATTATTCCTTCTTTTATAAACTAAAGGTGTTTAACAATTCAAGTTGCCTTGCACCGTCTTTGCTGCTTTCCAGTTTTATCATTTACATTACCATTCAGTATCCATTTGCAATACTAACTGGACTTATTAAACTTCAACATTTAAAGTAAAAGTCAAATTATTGTTTAAAATATTGTTTAACATGAAAAGAAAACTTTTATTGTTTTGGTAGGCGGCTTTCATTTGCGAATGTTTAACTACAGTCATATATTTGTCACTGCCGACCTGCCCTTATTCATTCCATTCCATAACGGTTTCAGACACGAAATAGAGATTTTCAGAAAAGTAATATATTCCAAATTCTGGAGGAACATAATATTCTTATTTTAATACAAGGGTTGGATTTTACTTTTGTAACACACACAGCATCAAGCCATCAACGGAGTCGTATTTTGAATTTTCTCCACCTTGAAATTATAGAGCAGGCTTCCTCAAGTGTAATGGAACAAATAAAAATGCCATTCAAAGAAAATGAATTTGGAAAAACATGCCATACCTAATAGGCATATATGGAATTTCAGTTCACCAATATACATATCCGTTTAATTATAATAATAACAATAATAATAATAATAATAATGAAATATAAATATTCTTTTCAAGTGAAAATGTAAACCAACGTTTCCATTTAAAATTACAAACACGTACTGGATATTGGGATTTAATCCCCATCTAGAAATGTAAAGTTTATTGCTACCTAATGCCTCGGTGCAAATCCTAGTATTTGTGGCCTATGCATCTTAAAGCACCCTTGCATGTGGCTAGCTCTTTCTCCGGTGGGATATATAGTAAGTTATATAAAGGTGTAAAGCGGAGAACATAATCAGTGCAAATTTTGTTCTTGTGTTTGTTCCTGCATATTTGTAAAGGGCATGTTCACCCTTAAAAAAATGGTAATTTATCCTTCAAGTGCCCGAAACCCCATCTAATGTAATAACTAGGGATGGCCGGTTCGCGGATCCGAACTCGGATCCGCCGCGGATTTATCCCGTTCGGAACGGCGGATTTTTCCGGATTTTCCGCCTTGCAAACTTCCGATTCGCGGATTTTTCGTATTTTCGAAAATTTTCGAAATTACGAGTTTTCGCGTATTTTCGAAAATTTTCTAAAATCCGGGAAAACACGTATTTTGCGAAGTTCGGACATCTCTAGTAATAACATAGTAACATAGTTATTGATGTTCAATAAAGATATTAGTCCTTCAAGTCCAACCTTTTCACCCTGATATATCTGATATATTTAGCACATGTATTACTAGCCAGATATTTAAGGATAATTATTACTTCCATTCTGGCAGAGTAAGCTGGCTCCACCCTCCTAGCAGTGATTGACAGCTGATTTCCCTGCTGCCTCCTCTGCACATGCTCAAGCTGATGAAAGGTCTGTGAGCCAAGGGTGGAGGAAGATACCCATTCCATAATGCAAACATGTTTTTCTATTTAATATCTGGTTACAAATCCATGCAATAAACTGGTAAAAATAGCAGTTGCAGGTAGATAACTGACAAGTCACCAGATTTTTTTAAGGGTGGACATGCAATTGATCATATCATCACTTTCATCAGCAGTTTCTTGGCTAGAAACATTTTTTAGAATGGAGTTCTCTGTTAAATCAATGAACAAATTCCCATCTTATGGCAGTGATGATACAAAATGTCTTCCTTTTTTACTACAGTGCTTGTGGTGAATTTAATGTTCTCAAACATACAGTATATATCCAATGGCATTGCTCAATTTTCCCTTAAATGCAAATGTAATTTTCATCACCACCATAACTTTGTTTATAATGAATTAAAGAGAAACTTACCAATTGGCGTTCCCACTCCGTAACCTTTGGAGTCAATGAGCCCACCTATTTGGGTCAGGTTGCAGTTTCTTTGGGTAACATGCTCAATGCTTGTTGACTCCATGAGTAGAGCATAGTCGGTGGTGAGAACTCTCTGAATTCCCTCGTCATTATTTTTCACCAACGCCGTCTGCTGTCTACTGCTCATAAATGCCCACATCTTCTCATAGGTGGAAATCTTGGATTTCTGAAAAAAGCAAAGTACAGATATCAACCTTCAAGCACATGCAATTCTAGTTATAACAGCCATGGATATGTCATTCTACAAAACTGCTATAAAGTGGTTACACAGGATTTTTATTATTGCCCATTTCTATCCATACTATCATATAGCTCTTCAAAGTAAATATACTTTGTGATACCGCATAAAAAATCAGTATTGCCCATTGGCTTTACGCTAACAGCCATTGCCTGAACATTATGAGGCAGAGCTACGTTTCCGATAATTCATTGCTTAGTTTATCGGTTGAGGATTTAAATGTCCAATCTCTGATAAACAGTAAGTAGTAGTGGGAGTGAAATTATAGTGTTATTCTCAGAACTTTCCATTATCCTTTAAAAATGATAGTGGAGCCTCCTTTGCTGTTTAAGTAATGATAGAAGCTGTTTTGGTTAAGGTAATTATAGTGAAATTTTTGTTGGGGGAGTGGACATGCACTTTAATGTCAGTAAGCCAACGATTACAGAGGATTTTGCAAGACACATTTATGGGCATGTTATCACCTTGTGGGTTACAATAAGTTCTTACCTTAAAGAAGGTCATTGTTGAACCATCACGAACAGCCCCATATTCTATCTTGGTTTGCTTTGCTAAATCATCTGCTGAGTCAATGGGGGATTCCATTCTCTCCACCGTTAGGAAGGCGGCCAGATTAGCAGTGTAGGAGGAAATGATGATCAGTGTAAAAAACCACCATATTCCTCCCACTATTCTGGTGGAAAGAGCTTTGGGCATTAGCTCGGAGCCTGTCACAAGACACAGTTAGATTAAAAGGGAAATTATCGCACAAGCAGAACAGCAATATGAATTTCATTTTTAACATCAAATGGGAATATAGTAGGTTGTAGTTGTATGCATCCCATATACTATGCAGCACTTCCATAATATAGGCAGCCTAATTGCTCAACCATTTTGCAATCAATATTATTCTGTGATATTGATTGAAAATGAAGGATCAAGACCAGTAAATAGTGATTGTGAAATAACACAGGAAAGTCACTTTTACTAATAGTTTGGTCAACTTAACATTTATAGGACAGCTGTAGGGTTCTTGTTCCACACCCCTTTTGGCCCAGGGCCTAACCAATGGGGAGACACGTTCTGCATGAAGTGCTTCTTCCCATTGGATAGATTCCAGACTGAGGTGGAGATAAAGTGGTCCTTTATCGTTGAATGGCCAGCATTAGATAAGAAATCATCCCTAAACGTATGGATTAAACAACTGTTAAATCTTAGATTCCTGTTTCTGGAAATCCAGTTTTTGGGTAATAATGTTGGTGGTCATTTTTGAAAGCCTCAGCAATTCTCCGACTCACATCTCACGGAAACGGAGAAAGATTCAAGGTTTTCTAAACGGTGAATAATTCATCAGGAAAAATAATCAACTGGGGTGAACAATTATCTGAAGGACTGTCTATTTATATTTCTTTCCATTTACTATAATCTCCTTTTTATAAATATAGATATAGACATTGCTACAATAGACTTGGAATAACCATCGTCTCAGTGCTGTCCAATAATTTTTTTGAATATTGTATAATTTTAATAATCAGGTCTTTTTTTTTAAAAAAAAGCAACCAATCCTGATCATTGTGATTAATGGATAATTCTGTAGCATGGATTAATGAATCAATGTGTTGATTCAAAAGCCTTTCCATGCAGTTTTATGCAGGATATGTAATTTGGATGTATACTACTTTTATATTCAGCAACATGATTTAATACCAGCAATAGCCCCATAAAGAGGGCAGCTGTATTTATATAAAAGATAATAACTAAAGATTCCATTCCTGTCATTTTTAAGGGTAACTGTGGTCTCCATACAAGTGGCCTCTATTCAAAAGAGCACATTCCTACCTTTAAAATGACTTCAGGATCAAGCTTCTAGCTGCATTCTATACAAAGTTACAGCAGTATAAATGGTGGTGTATCCAGCCAGCACATCACCAGCACCATTGCTCTGCCCCCCATGCCTTAGGCATGAGCCTGCCCAGTTGTATTATCTGCTGCATCATAAGCCCCACCCCCAAATTTCCTTAATCATTTTTAAAGTTAACCACAAGTCTGGTTGAAGGTCTTTAAAAAGCTTCAGAATAGGTCATTTTTGGGGGTGGAACTTCTTAGACAGTACATTAAGAGAATCAACATTAGAGTGTTCAAAATTAAAGGGTATCTCCCCTGGGGGGGATCTTTTTAATGGGCCTACCTTCCCATTTACAAATATAATATTGGTTCCCGTCTCACAGTAAAACTATGCCATTTAGTTTTAATAAAGAAAGGGAGGTAAAGGAGCTATGTCTTACCTCCCGTTCTTCAATAAAACCTACAGGAGCCAGGAGAGAAGGACTCTTGCATGCACAAGTGACCAGTCAGACTACATGGCGGAGGAGCGAGCGATTGAGTAAGCTCCTTACCTTCTCTCCCAGCTCCTGCAGGTTTAATTGAAGAATGGGAGGTAAGACACAGCTCCTTTACCTTCCATTCTTTAATTAAACTAAATGGCAATTTTTGTTCCCAGTGGAGATACTCTTTAAGCAAATTTGGATTCCACAAGTGCAGCTTTTATCTTACCATTCGTAAACTTTTCAGTAAAAATATAAACATGGGAATGAAATATTACAGGTAACAAAAAAAAACGCTCTAATGTGAAATACAGAACATCCATGCACTAAAACTGTTCTGTCCAGGAGCTTAACTTGATGGAAGATCAAATATAAATTGTAATAGTAAATAGTGGGCAAAGTTTTTTTTCTACTTTCATATCTTGTGAGGATTCTACAAAGAATGATTTTGTCATCAAAGACAGAAAGAGAATTTGCAGAAGGCTTGTGAAATAATCTGAAATTCCAGGGAACTGGATGGTTGACATTCAAATACCCAAGTATGCCAATTACCTGTTACACACAACATTTTGCATGTTATGTGAAGAGTAGAAATGGAATACAATGGTAGCCATCTTTTGGTGAGGCAGAGCTATGTTTCCCATAATTCATTGCTCAGTTGACCAGTTGAGGAATTATGGGAAATCTAAAAAAGAATTGTCCAATCTCTGACAAACAGTAAGTAGTCCTGAGAGTGAAATTATGGTATTCCGACTATTGCTGGAATGTTATTCTCAGAATCTTACAACAGGCATTAAATAGGGATTATCCAATGATATAAACCATGCATCTGTATGAAAACATTTCAACAGCATGGCAAAAATAATTGTAAGACACGTTAAAATCATGAACATGCACGTTAGTACGATTCTGGGGTCAGAAACAATACTTGCTGAATGCCTTTTATTATGGCAGACATGACAGCCAATCCTGATCCAGACTTTGCTCAGGCTCTGTAGAAAAGAGAAAGTCTGATCATCACATTTAAGAATTTAAACAAATGGCTTCCAGTAAAGCACAACAGTCAAGCTTCTGCAATGAGAAACAGCATAACAACGGATGCAGAGGGTAGTAACTGTTCATCTTTTGTTTAAACTCTCACTCAGGTACAGACAAGCTGGGCCTCCAGCAGTGACTGAAGTACTGAATTTCCAGAACATTCCGCCAGCTGTCTGGTCTCATATCTGTGCGTACCTGTTGGTTGACCAAAGGCGCCAATGACTGTAGTTCAGTTACAGCAGGAGAACCACAGGTTGTTTAACTGACCTCCATATACTGAATCCCTTCAGTTCTGGAGTCAACCAAACTATAGTGTCTTCCAGGTATGAAGGGTGTAACAGCGGCCCGCTTGAATAATATAGTAAATATTTTTTTTTAAAATAAAAACTTCTTGAAAGACAAGCATAGTCTGGTTGGGGATGACTGTCATGTACCCAAGGTAGTGGTAACGAACACACACTACATCCCATAGTTTGCTGTGGACAGTGGTAAACTCCAAACACAGATACAAGAAAAGAGTAAGTAGGGAGAGATGGGAGCTCACACACACAGAAGGGGGTACCAGGTAAACACAAGCCTTCATACTGTAAACCTCAACCAGCTTCTACTAAAGTCCCCCGAATAGCTAAGACAAGTCTCTTCCAGATGTTTCAAATCGGCATCTCAAAACTCCTACAGACACAGGCAACCATGGATATAATAAGATTTCACTACAATGACTACAAGTTATTCAGTTGGATTTAAAAAGAAATTAAATCCAACATTTAATGTAGCTACTTAACGGAAACTGAATGTACATCCAATTTTCATTGACTAAAGCTGGGTACACACTACAGATTTCTGAAAGATGGCAGGCAGGATCTACAAGATCCTGTCTGTCATCTTTCAAAGATC
This sequence comes from Hymenochirus boettgeri, assembly GCA_019447015.1. Classification (NCBI taxonomy): domain Eukaryota; kingdom Metazoa; phylum Chordata; class Amphibia; order Anura; family Pipidae; genus Hymenochirus; species Hymenochirus boettgeri. Next base: position 29,891,930 of record CM033470.1, on the reverse strand, counting down.
TGCATACAGACAGTTCCAAGCGTTCCCCCTATGCACAGCATATGGAGAGCGCTCGGGACTCTGTGTTCCCTTTGCTGCAGCCAAGTCCCCTAGAGGGAGTCAGCCACGGCCGAGGGAAATTTTCCCTTTTTTCAGAACAAGCATTCGGCCGACCCGATCGTTCGATGCGCTCGTTCAGAAAAGTAATGTACACACAGTACCGATAAAGCCCAGATACCGCGGTATCAGTGCTTTATCGGTACTGTGTGTACCCAGCTTAAGATTGGATGTCTCCATATACTTTTAAATTTAAACAATCCACTAATTTAATGATAATCCATAATGGCTTGAGCGATCAAGGATAACAAGCAAAGTGCATCTTTGGAAAGGAAAAAAAAGGTTTATGTCCTTAACAACAAATGTGTAGACTGTCAGTCACACTAAAAAAAATTGTGGCACCTAGCTATTAATTATGTTGCCTTTCCATATTTCTGTATATACGTATATATATTCCAACACACAAGTTATTGGTCTGCACTCCATCCAATGAATGTGTGCACGTGCTTGGAACATATATATCGAAAAAATAAGAAGGTACAGCACTACTAATTTGCATAGAAAAATATTTCTCCATTTACTGTTGCATATAGTCAAAAATAAGCACATGGCTCTGAAAAAGTTTCTTAATTTTTGACTTTATGCATCAGTAAAAGGAGAAATATTTTATGTAATATATGTACTGTATGTATACATCCCCAAAAATCTTATCTCAAAAGAATATTCCTAATTATAGTTGAGTTCTAATTAATGAGATCTCTCCCTAACACAATACAGGCAAATGTAATTACAAGCTATTTCATCCTTGCCAGACATTCTAGAACCCAGTGTTGGGGAGATTTACTCTTTCTATCATTCCTTACAAAATATTGGTTATTTAATGGGATGGCATGTGTTCATAGACACCTGTATGGTGGAATCTGCTTTCAAAATCTGTGTGGTAGATTAGTCTACTGTATTACAAACACATTAACATAATATTTATTTTACAGGACAAGAAAAAACACGGGGTCTGTTATATAAGTAATATAAGTGATTGGGTCTGTATATATAAGTGATTGGGTCTGTATATATAAGTGATTGGGTCTGTATAAAGTAATGTTGTATAAGGATTGGGTCTGTATATATAAGTGATTGGGTCTGTATATATAAGTGATTGGGTCTGTATATATAAGTGATTGGGTCTGTATAAAGTGATTGGTCTGGTATATATAGGTTGGGTCTGTATATAAGTGATTGGGTCTGTAATATAAGTGATTGGGTCTGTATATATAAGTGATTGGGTCTGTATATATAGTGATTGGGTCTGTATATTAAGTGATGGGTTGATAATAAGTGATTGGGTCTGTATATAAAGTGAGTGGGTCTGTATTCTAAGTGATTGGGGCTGTATATATAAGTTGGGTCTGTTATATAAAGTAATTGGTCTGTATATATAAGTGATTGGGTCTGTTTATATAAATAATTGGGTCTGTAAAAGTAATGGGTCTGTATATATAAGTAATTGGGTCTGTATATATAAGTATGGGTCTGTATATATAAGTTAATGGGTCTGTATATAAGTAATGGGTTGTGATAAGTAATTGGCTGTAGTATGTCTATATAAGTAATTGGGTCTGTGTATATAAGTAATTGGGTCTGTATATATAAGTAACTGGGTCTGTTATAAAGTAATTGGTCTGTATATATAAGTAATGGGTTTGTATATATAAGTAGTTGGTCTGTATATATAAGTAATTGGGTCTGTATATATAGTAATTGGGTCTGTATATATAAGTAATTGGGTCTGTATATATAAGTAGTTGGGTCTGTATATAGAATAATTAGGCTGTATATATAAGTAATGGGTCTGTATATATAAGTAATTGGGTCTGTAATATAGTAATTAGGTTGTATATATAATAATTGGGTCTGTATATATAAGTAATTGGGTCTGTATATAAATATAGGTCGTATATAAGTATTGGTCTGTGTATATAAGTAATTGGGTTGTATTATATAAGTAGTTGGGTCTGTATATATAAGTAATTGGGTCTGTATATATAAGTAACTGGGTCTGTATATATAAATATTTGGGTCTGTATATATAAGTATTAGGTCTGTAATATAAAGTAATTGGGTCTGTATTATAAGTAGTTGGGTCTGTATATATAAGTAATGGGTCTGTATATATATAATTGGGTCTGTATATATTAAGTAATTGGGTCTGTGATATAAGTAATTGGGTCTGTTATATAAGTAATTGGGTCTGTATATATAAGTATTGGGTCTGTGTATATAAGTAATTGGGTCGTATATATAAGTAGTTGGGTCTGTTATATTAAGTAATTAGGTCTGTATATATAAGTATGGATCTGTATATAAAGTAATTGGGTCGTATAATAAGTAATTGGGGTCTGAATAAAGTATTGGGTCTGTATATATAAGTAATTGGGTCTGTATATATAAGTAATTGGGTCTGTATTATAGTAATTGGGTCTGTGTATAAGTAATTGGGTCTGTATATATAAGTAATGGGGTCGTAGATATAGTAATTGGGTCGTATATAAGAATTAGGTCTGTATATAAGTAGTTGGGTCTGTATATATAAGTATTAGGTCTGTTATATAGTAATGGGTCTGTATATATAAGTATTAGGTCTGTAATATAGTAATTAGGTCTGTATATATAAGTAATTAGGTCTGTATAGATATAAGTAATGGGTCTGTATATATAAGTAATTGGGTCTGTATATATAAGAATTGGGTTGTATATATAGTAATGGGTCTGTATATATAAGTATTGGGTCTGTATATATAAGTAATTGGTGCTATTAAGTAATTGGTCTGTATATAGTATTTCGTATAGATAAGTATTGGGTCTGTATATATAAGTAATTGGGTCTGTATAATAATATTGGTTGTGTATATAAGTAATGGGTCTGTATATATAAGTAATGGGTCTGTAATTAAGTATTGGGTCTGTGTATATAAGTAATTGGGGTCTGTATATATAAGTAGTTGGGTCTGTATATAAGTAATTAGGTCTGTATATATAAGTATTGGTCTGTATATATAAGTAATTGGGTCTGTATATATAAGTAATGGGTCTGTATATATAAGTAATTGGGTCTGTATATATAAGTAATTGGGTCTGTGTATATAAGAATTGGGTCTGTATATATAATAATTGGGTCTGTATAATAGTAATTGGGTCTGTGTATATAAGTAATTAGGTCTGTATATATAAGTAGTGGGTCTGTATATATAAGTAATTAGGTCTGTATATATAAGTAATTGGGTCTGTATAAATAGTAATTAGGTCTGTATATATAAGTAATTGGTCTGTAATATAAGTAATTAGGTCTGTATATATAAGTAATTGGTCTGTATATATAAGTAATTGGGTCTGTATAATAAGTAGTGGGTGTATATAAAATGGGTCTGTATATATAAGTAGTTGGGTCTGTATATATAAGTAGTTGGGTCTGTATATATAAGTAATTAGGTCTGTATATAAAGTAATTGGGTCTGTATAATAAGTAGTTGGGTCTGTATAGAATAAAGTAATTAGGTCTGTATATATAAGTAATTAGTTGTATATATAGTAATTAGGTCTGTATATATAGTAATTAGGTGTATTATAAGTAGTTGGGTCTGTATATATAAGTAATGAGGTCTGTTATATAAGTAATTAGGTCGTATATTAAGTAGTTGGGTCTGTATATATAGTAAGTAGGTCTGTATATATAAGTAACGGGTCGTTTATATAAATATTTGGGTCTGGTTTCAAGATGATAAAAGTTAAGAAACTGTTAAGATAATTCAAGGCAACATCTGAACAGAATTAGAGCATGTAGGAAATACTGTATAAGCAAAATTACCAAGACCTGTGCAGAAGCTGAAAGCCCAACAAGGTTTTATATAAATTGTATATATTTGTTATATAATTTAAGCAGAGCGAGATAATAGGGGCAAAAGCTATTTCATCCTTGCCAGACATTCTAGAACCCAGTGTTGGGGAGATTTACTCTTTCTATCATTCCTTACAAAATATTGGTTATTTAATGGGATGGCATGTGTTCATAGACACCTGTATGGTGGAATCTGCTTTCAAAATCTGTGTGGTAGATTAGTCTACTGTAATTACAAACACATTAACATAATATTTATTTTACAGGACAAGAAAAAACACGTGGGTCTGTATATATAAGTAATATAAGTAATTGGGTCTGTATATATAAGTGATTGGATCTGTATATATAAGTGATTGGGTCTGTATATATAAGTAATTGGGTCTGTATATATAAGTAATTGAGTCTGTGTATATAAGTAATTGGGTCTGTATATATAAGTAATTGGGTCTGTATATATAAGTAATTAGGTCTGTGTATATAAGTAATTGGGTCTGTATATATAAGTAGTTGGGTCTGTATATATAAGTAATTAGGTCTGTATATATAAGTAATTGGATCTGTATATATAAGTAATTGGGTCTGTATATATAAGTAATTGGGTCTGTATATATAAGTAATTGGGTCTGTATATATAAGTAATTAACTCTAAAACCACAGGGGGGGGCATCTCATTGGAACCTTCTTTAGGTGATGTCACACTGTAGGAGGGAGCGACATGGGAGGGAGGAAGAGTAGAGATGGCGAACTTACTAAAGTTTGGTTCGTTTCAGAACTCCCAAACTTCAGTAAAAGTTCGGAAGTTTGGAAACGAACCCATTAAATCAATGGGGAGTGAGTTTGAAAAGTTTGGATGATTTACAAATTCAACGTAAATACTGTAAATGGCTGTGGCACCTGGCAAATGGTCTGGGGAACATGTCACTATCACCAAAACCTATTTAAACACTTCTTACTTCAGGATCAGGCAATTGCGGGTTTGCGCAAACTACATTCAAGCGTTAGGGCAATGCGAGGGTTACCAAACGATACTTTCGAGGGTTAAAGAAAATAGAACTATACATTTGAGGATTATCAAAATCGAAATACATTTGAGGGTTAGCGAAAGTTGAAGGCTACTAAGAGGGTTAGCGAAGAACATTCTACGGTTAGCGAAAACAAACCATACATTCGGGGTTACAAACGATACATTCGAGCGTTACCGAAAACGAACAATACATTCGAGGGTTACCAAACATACATTCGAGGTTACCAAAACAACATTACTTTCAAGGTTTTCCAAACGATACATTCTAGGGTTGGCAAAAACACCATACATTCGAGGGTTAGCGAAAACAAACGATCATTCAACTGTTAGCAAACGAACATTCTAAGGTTAGCGAATGGCTCTTAAATTCGATAATTATCGAAAATACACCGCGAGTTCGGAACCCAAACTAGTTCAAATAGTTTGAGTTTGTCCAAATCATAAAGTTCGGCCTGAACTCGGGTCAAGTCGGTTTTGTGTCCATCACTAGGGAAGAGCATGAAGTTATTACAACCCTGCTTTTATTCAATTTAGCCGTTAACTCCTAGTAAAATATTAATTGATTCTGCCCCAACTCAGGTGCTTTTTCTACAAACAGCTATTTGCAGAACAGTAAGGAAAAGACTGTTTTGGGTCCAGGAAATGTATGTGGTCAACAGAAAAATCTTATTGGGCCACAATAGATATGACCGTTCATACATTTTAAATTGCATATCTAATTGGTAACATGATTGGGTCCTATGGTACAAAAAAAAAAGTGTAATAGATATTACTTATGGGGGAACTAAACACAAAATATTACATTTTGGGTAAGATAGGCAGCTTGCTCTCTTAAAATTTCCATATATTGGGAAGATACATCTTTACAATGATGCCACAAGCTACTGCACTTCTACGGCCATTGGTCCACCAAGCATCCTGGGAAAGTGCAGGCCAACTTGGGCCAATACCAGTAGAGGGTTGGAACCGCTATCACTCCTGGTCCATCTGTGCACTGCTGTAGCAGACACAAAGGAAAGGAAGGTCTTCTGGAACGTTAGCATTTGGGAAGCTTAAAGCAGCATTAATGGGTGCTGAATTCTCCGTATCTTACCCAAGGTAAATTTTCCATTTTTTTTCCTTTTCAGTAAATAAAATTTGCAGTGTGCACGCATATTATTAATATTGACCTGTATTCTTAATATGAGCACAAGGAGCTGATGCTCAAAGCATCCCTATGAAGAGTAATAATAGGAATCTACCTTGCACATTTTTGACAGGAGAATTGCAGTTAATGGTCTATCTGCAGCTCCATGAGTACATTTCCAATGCAAAACTTCCATATATTATCTGTACACAATGGGAATGTGAAAATTCTAGGCAGAATGGACCTGGTATAGTTTTTTATTTGCTGGACAGAAAATGCCTTTCATAAACGTGCAGTTAATAGAATTTTATAATATATTATATATATATATTTTATCATCTCATGAATTTCATTATTTCCCCCCCTGATGAATAAATAAATTGATGGAAGATTCCTGACAAAAGCAGCATCATTGCTTAGAAATCCATTCTTGTGTTTCATCAGCTGGAGTCTGAATACAAAAGCAGCTTGTGGTCTCTTGGTCTGAAACTGAAAATTAAAAAACAAGAAAAAATCAAATCATTCCAATTCAAATTCTACTTTCGGGAAATCTGATGAGATTCAAGTCCATCAGGCAACTATGGCAGTTCCAAATAAATGCACAGGCAGTAACCCATTTCAGTACAAATAGGATTCCTTCCATTTATTATTATTACTATGGATTTATATAGTGCCAGCATCTTCGTATCGCTTTACAATTACATGGATACATTCACATCAGCCCCTGTCCCAAAGAGCTTACATCTAAGCACATTTATTGACACAAACAAACCTATCAGTAGGTCTTTATGATTGTGGGGGAAACCGGAGTGCCCGAAAGAAACACACGCAAGCACGGAGAGAACATACAACTCTTTGTGTCCAAGGGTGGATTCGAACTCAGGACTTCAGCGCTGCAAGGCATCAGAGCTAACCACTGAGCCACCATGGTTTAGAATTAGTTTACAGTTTCCACAAAATTTTGATTGGCAGAGACGGGTGGTTTATGGTTGCATATCCCATGACAACATTCCAGTCCTAATTGATTATTGATTATCATAGGTTTCAGAATCTGGGCAAACCTCACTCAAGACAGCACTGATACAGTATCTGCAGACTCTATTAGTAAGAAGAGCAAAGATTATTTAAACATAAAACAACACACTATATTACAATATATACATGACACATGATTACATGTAGACTACATTAGTTACAACAGAATGTATACTTCAGTGTTAGCCTTGCTGTTGTCCTGGCCTGTATCCATTAGATCCACATGACATCCTTCTGGCATGGCACCACCCGTCCAATCTCCAGTCTGTGTCCTCAGTCCCTCAGTTGTCCAAGTAGGCTTCCCTTAGTCCAAAGAGAGCTCCCTGAAGTCCAAAACTATTCTCCAAGATTCTCCCCTTCTAATCTAAAAGAGACCCTCCTCACTCCAAAAGAGATTCCCCCTTTACTCACTTTACCCCAGTTTATATACAATTTTCCATCTACCCCTCCCCCCCAGTAAAACATGGACGGTGTCTTTCTCCTTCTTATTCCCACAGACAAGACATCTCTGTGATAATTTACAACTGTGTATGAACTAATTATTATGGGAATGCAATATCCTGCCTTCCATAGATATATTGTCTATCATGACTGACCAGGTGCCTGGGAGAGAATGCCATCCCATAAACAGTCCCATAGAAAGTCCCATACACTACCCATAGAAAGTCCATACATGCCCCATAAAAAGTCCCATACACAGCCCCATAGAACGTCCCATACACTGCCCATAAAAACTCCCATACACAGCCCCATAGAACTTCCCATACACAGCCCCATAGAAAGCTCCCATAAACAGTCCATAGAAAGTCCCATACACAGCCCCATAGAAAGTCCCATACACAGCCCCATAGAAAGTCCCATACACAGCCCATAAAGTCCCATACACAGCCCCATAGAAAGTCCCATACACAGCCATAGAACGTCCCATACACAGCCCCATAGAACGTCCCATACACAGCCCCATAGAAAGTCCCATAACAGCCACATAGAAAGTCCCATGCACAGCCCATAGAAAGTCCCATACACAGCCCCATAGAAGTCCCAAACCGCCCATAGAAAGTCCCAAACACAGCCCATAAAAGTCCCAAACAAGCCCATAGAAAGTCCCAAACACAGCCCCATAGAAAGTCCCAAAACAGCCCCATAGAAAGTCCAAACAGCCCCATAGAAAGTCCAAACACAGCCCCATAAAGTCCCAAACACAGCCCCATAGAAAGTCCCAAACACAGCCCCAGAAAGTCCAAACACAGCCCCAGAAAAGTCCCAAACACAGCCCAATAGAAGTCCCATACACAGCCCATAGAAAGTCCCATACACAGCCCCATAGAAAGTCCCAAACACAGCCCATAGAAAGTCCCAAACACAGCCCCATCACAGATGTGCCCTACATACCTTTCTGTGCAGCCTGACACTTAAAGATCTTTTTTTTTATTTTGCTTGATTCTGGGCTGATCTGAGTGAGCAGGACACACTTGCCTAACCCACTGAAATCAAGAGGATTCTCGTATTACAGGGTACAGCGTTTTGTTTCCCAAGGCTATGTGATTTTGTCCAGCAGCATCCAGATCAACACAGACCCAACTACAAACCGAGGGAGACTTTCAGGATGATTTTTAAGGTAAAAAATTCGGTTATACTTGAGTTATACGGTAATTGGTTCCGTATTTTAGAACCAAAAGTTGTCGTCTTGTCCCCCCCAAAAAAATCACACAAATATTTCAATGGACATTGATATCTCACATCTGTAAACCAAATTGCATATTCCAGTTAACACCTCTATTAAAAATGTACATCAAAAAGCAAGTCTAGAAACAATAGAATATATTTGCACCTGATCATTTTGTGTCACATTGTGTGTTTAAAGGGCATGTCCATCCCCAAAACTTTAATTTCCCTCACTATTGGCCCCACTCGTAGTGAATAAAAATCCTACCTTACATTCCAGCTTCAAATGGTTCTCAGTATGTCCCTCCAAAGTCAAAAAAATTACCCACCAGGAGATACCACGGAGTATATAGGACTCTGCCTCCTGTCCCCCTCCGGAAGAAGTTTGGCGTGTGCACTGCAGCCCTCTCCCCCCCTCTCTCTCCCTCCCGTTTTGCAATCTATCCCCCTAGCTACAAACCCCTTTTGCCACATAATAGTTCCTCCCCCGGCCCAACCGCTATAAAAGATTGATAGAAAGTCCCCCGATAGTTACTTACCTTCCTTCTCTTCCCGGCGTTCTGTGCAGCTGGCAGCCGCATCCGTGATTGGCTGCCTCAGCCAATCACGGATGCAGCTGCCGGTCCCGCCCCCTGCTTGCAGTTCCATGTGAGGGACTGTGAGGCGGAGGATAGAGGAAGGTAAGTAACTATCGGGGCACTTTCTAACAAATCTTTATAGCGGTGGGGCTGGGGAAGGAGAACTATTATGTGGCAAAAGTTATTGAAAGGGGTGGACATGCCCTTTAAGAACTAGAGATGGCCGAAACTACAGAGTTTTGTTCTGTTTCGGATTTCCGGATCTCAGGAAAATCCCGAAGATTTGAATGTACGGAGCTATTTTCGATAATTTTCTAAAATAGCTCCATACGTTCAATTTTCAAATACGATTGGAAAATCGAATGTGGTCTCCGGTCACATTTTGAACTTTGAAGGAATTTTGAAAATGATTGAAAATAGCTCCGTACATTCGTAAATCTTCAAAAATTTGTTCCGGAATCCCGAAATCTAGAGGATCCGTCCGGATTCGGACAGATCTTTTGGATTTCGGAACCGAGGGGTTCCATGTGGACCTGGATCCCATCTCTATTTAGACCTGGGGATAAAGAAAAGCCGAGATCTTTCTACATTTCTGGCCCTTTTAAACACCTAAAATATCTAATGAATAACACAAAAGATGCAACAAAAATTTTGCATGACATTTAGAATCCCACAGACCTACATGGGACAAATCCCAATTTAGTGATGTCTGCTGTATTCATTTTAGAAGGTACCTTACCTGTTGAATAACATGTTTGTTAATATCCCTAGAGAGATGTGTAGGTGGCATACCGTAGTTAAATGCATCCAGACAGAGATGAATTAAGGATTATTATAATCTGATCGGCTTTCACAATATTCCCATAAATATACTTGAGGTTATTTTTCATATCTATTTCCTCCGTTTGTAATTTTGTTTTACTTTTATATTTCCATTAATTTATTATCCTCTCCTCTACACTGACATACGCGCGGCACAAAAATAGGGATCTAATAATATCCTGAAAATGAAAGGGTAGAAACACATATTTACACTATTACAGTTTCCAATGCAAATAGGGAAAGTCATTTTTTCAATAAGCCTGAGCCTAATATGTTTTAAATTGCTCAAAATAAACAGAAACCAGAATAGAGCCACATAGAAGGGTTGGAGGCGAATCCGTCAAAATATCTAAGGAAAATTACCATAATGCCCCTATATTTGCTCTCTGCTTAAATATAACAAAAATATATACAATTTAATATAAAACCTTGTTTGGCTGTTCAGCTTCTGCACAGGTCTTGGTAATTTTGCTTATACAGTATTTCCTACATGCTCTAATTCTGTTCAGATGTTGCCTTGAATTATCTTAAACAGTTTCTTAACTTTTACCATCTTGAAACCAGACCCAAATATTTATATATACAGACCCAGTTACTATATATACAGACCCAATTACTTATATACAGACCTAATACTTATATATACAGACCCATTACTTATATATTACAGACCCAATTACTTATATATATCAGACTAATACTTATATATAACGACCTCAATTTTATATATACAGACCCAATTACTATATATACAAGACCCAATACTTATATATACAGACCCAATACTTTATATACACAGACCCAATACTTATATATACAGACCCAATTACTTATATAAAAAGACACCAATTACTATATATACAGACCCAATTACTTAATATTACAGACCCAATACTTATTATATACAGACCCAATTACTTATATATACAGACCCAATTACTTATATATACAGACCCAATTACTTATATACACAGACCCAATTACTTATATATACAGACCCAATTACTTATATATACAGACCTAATTACTTATATATACAGACCCAATTACTTATATAACAGACCAATTAATATACAGACAATACTTATATATACAGACCCAATTACTATATATACAGACCCAAATACTATATATACAGACCCAATACTTATATATACAGACCCAATTACTTATATACACAGGACCCAGGTAATTAGGTCTGTATATATAAGTAATTGGGTCTGTATATATAAGTAGTTGGGTCTGTATATATAAGTAGTTGGGTCTGTATATATAAGTAATTAGGTCTGTATATATAAGTAATTGGGTCTGTATATATAAGTAGTTGGGTCTGTATATATAAGTAATTAGGTCTGTATATATAAGTAATTAGGTCTGTATATATAAGTAATTAGGTCTGTATATATAAGTAATTAGGTCTGTATATATAAGTAGTTGGGTCTGTATATATAAGTAATTAGGTCTGTATATATAAGTAATTAGGTCTGTATATATAAGTAATTGGGTCTGTATATATAAGTAATGGGTCTCTGTGTATATTTAATAATGGGTCGTATATATAAGTAGTTGGGTCTGTATATATAAGTAATTAGGTCTGTATATATAAGTAACTGGGTCTGTTTATATAAATATTTGGGTCTGTATATATAGTAATTGGGTCTGTATATATAAGTAATTGGGTCTGTGTATATATAATTAATTGGGTCTGTATAATATAAGTAATTGGGTCTTGTATATATAAGTATTGGGTCTGTGTATATAAGTAATTGGTCTGTATAATAAGTAGTTGGGTCTGTATATATAGTAATTAGGTCTGTATATATAAGTAATGGATCTGTTATATGTAATTGGATTGGTCTGTCTGTATATATAAGTAATTGGGTCTGTATATATAAGTAATTGGGTCTGTATATATGTATTGGGTCGTATTATAAGTAATTGGGCTGATATATAATTAATTGGGTCTGTGTAATATAAGTAATTGGGTCTGTATATATATAGTAATTGGGTCTGTATATAAAGTTTGGGTCTGTGTATAATAGTAATTAGGTCTGTATATATAAGTATTGGGTCTGTAATATACTAGTATGTCTTATATAAGTAATTGGGTCGTATTATATAATTTAGGTTCTGTATATAAGTAATGGTCTGTATATATAAGTAATTGGTCTGTAATATATAATTGGGGTCTGTATATATAAGTAATTGGGTCTGTATATATAAGTAATTGGGTCTGTATATAATAACTGGTCTGTATATATAAATATTGGGTCTGTATATATAAGTAATTAGGTCTGTATATATAGTAATTGGGTCTGTATATATAAGTATTGGTCTGTTATAATAAGTAATTGGGTCTGTATATAAGTAATTGGGTCTGTATATATAAGTAATTGGTCTGTTATAATAAGTAATTGGGTCTGTATATATAAGTAATTGGGTCTGTATATATAAGTAATTGGGTCTGTGTATATAAGTAATTGGGTCTGTTATATATAAGTAAGTTGGTCTGTATATTAAGTAATTAGGTCTGTATATATAAGTAATTGGATCTGTATATATAGTAATTGGGTCTGTATATATAAGTAATGGGTCTGTATATATAAGTAATTGGGTCTGTATATATAGTAATGGGTCTGTTATATAAGTAATTGGTCTGTATATATAGTAATTGGGTTGTATATATAGTAATTGGGTCTGTGTATATAAGTAATTAGGTCTGTATATATAAGTAGTGGGTCTGTATATATAGTAATTAGGTCTGTATATATAAGTAATTGGGTCTGTATAATAAGTAATTAGGTCTGTATATAAGTAATTAGGTCTGTATATATAAGTAATTAGGTCTGTATATATAAGTAATTGGTCTGTATATATAAAGTATTGGGTCTGTATATAATAGTTGGGTCTGTATATATAAGTAATTGTCTGTATATATAATATTGGGTCTGTATATATAGTATTGGGTCTGTAATATAAGTAAGTAGGTCTGTATATATAAAGTATTGGGTCTGTATATATAGTAGTTGGGTCTGTTATTAAGTAATTGGTCTGTATATATAGTAATTAGGGTCTGTATATAATAAGTAATTAGGTCTGTATATATAAGTAATTGGTCGTATATATAAGTATTGGGTCTGTATATATAAGTAATTGGTCTGTATAATAAGTTAATTAGGTCTGTATATATGTAGTTGGTCTGTATAATAAGTATAGGTCTGTATATATAGTAACTATGGGTCTGTTTAATATAAATATTTGGGTCTGGTTTCAAGATGATAAAGTTAAGAAACTGTTAAGATAATTCAAGGCAACATCTGAACAGAATTAGAGCATGTAGGAAATACTGTATAAGCAAAATTACCAAGACCTGTGCAGAAGCTGAACAGCCAAACAAGGTTTTATATTAAATTGTATATATTTGTTATATAATTTAAGCAGAGAGCAAATATAGGGGCATTATGGTAATTTTCCTTAGATATTTTGACGGATTCGCCTCCAACCCTTCTTATGTGGCTCTATTCTGTGTTCTGTTTATTTTGAGCAATTTAAAACATATTAGGCTCAGGCTTATTGAAATAAATGACTTTCCCTATTTGCATTGGAAACTGTAATAGTGTAAATATGTGTTTCTACCCTTTCATTTTCAGGATATTATTAGATCCCTATTTTTGTGCCGCGCGTATGTCAGTGTAGAGGAGAGGATAATAAATTAATGGAAATATAAAAGTAAAACAAAATTACAAACGGAGGAAATAGATATGAAAAATAAACCTCAATGTATATTTATGGGAATATTGTGAAAGCCGATCAGATTATAATAATCCTTAATTCATCTCTGTCTGGAGATGCATTTAACTACTGTATGCCCACCTACACATCTCTCTAAGGGATATGATACAAACATGTTATTCAATAGGGTAAAGGTACCTTCTAAAATGAATACAGCAGACATCACTAAATTGGGATTTGTCCCATGTAGGTCTGTGGGATTCTAAAATGTCATGCAAAATTTTTGTTGCATCTTTTGTGTTAATTCATTAGATATTTTTAGGTGTTTAAAAGGGCCAGAAATGTAGAAAGATCTCGGCTTTTCTTTATCCCCAGGTCTTAAATAGAGATGGGATCCAGGTCCGACATGGAACCCCTCGGTTCCGAAATCCAAAAGATCTGTCCGAATCCGGACGGATCCTCTAGATTTCGGGATTCCGGAACAAATTTTTGAAGATTTACGAATGTACGGAGCTATTTTCAATCATTTTCAAAAATTCCTTCAAAAGTTCAAAAATGTGACCGGAGACCACATTCGATTTTCCAATCGTATTTGAAAATTGAACGTATGGAGCTATTTTAGAAAATTATCGAAAATAGCTCCGTACATTCGAAAATCTTCGGGATTTTCCTGAGATCCGGAAATCCAAAAACGGAACAAAACTCTGTAGTTTCGGCCATCTCTAGTCTTAAAGGGCATGTCCACCCCTTTCAATAACTTTTGCCACATAATAGTTCTCCTTCCCCAAGCCCCAACCGCTATAAAAGATTTGTTAGAAAGTGCCCCGATAGTTACTTACCTTCCCTCTATCCTCCGCCTCACAGTCCCTCACATGGAACTGCAAGCAGGGGGCGGGACCGGCAGCTGCATTCGTGATTGGCTGAGGCAGCCAATCACGGATGCGGCTGCCAGCTGCACAGAACGCCGGGGAAGAGAAGGAAGGTAAGTAACTATCGGGGGACTTTCTATCAAATCTTTTATAGCGGTTGGGGCCGGGGGAAAGAGAACTATTATGTGGACAAAGGGGTTTGTAGCTAGGGGGATAGATTGCAAAACGGGAGGGAGAGAGAGGGGGGGAGAGGGCTGCAGTGCACACGCCAAACTTCTTCCGGAGGGGAGACAGGAGGCAGAGTCCTATATGGACTCCGTGGTACTCCTGGTGGGTAATTTTTTTGACTTTGGAGGGACATTACTGGAAAACCATTTGAAGCTGGAATGTAAGGTAAGGATTTTTATTCACTACAGAGTGGGGCCAATAGTGAGGGAAATTAAAGTTTTGGGGATGGACATGCCCTTTAAACACACAATGTGACACAAAATGATCAGGTGCAAATATATTCTATTGTTTCTAGACTTGCTTTTTGATGTACATTTTTAATAGAGGTGTTCGAAACTGGAATATGCAATTTGGTTTACAGATGTGAGATATCAGATGTCCATTGAAATGATTTGTGTGATTTTTTTGGGGGGACAAGACGACAACTTTTGGTTCTAAAATACGGAACCAATTACCGTATATACTCGAGTATAAACCGAATTTTTTTACCTTTAAAATCATCCTGAAAGTCTCCCCTCGGTTTGTAGTTGGGTCTGTGTTGATCTGGATGCTGCTGGACAAAATCACATAGCCTTGGGAAAACAAAAGCTGTACCCTGTAATACAGAGAATCCTCTTGATTTCAGTGGGTTAGGCAATTGTTGTCCTGCTCACTCAGATCAGCCCAGAATGCAAGGCAAATGAAAAAAAAAAGATCTTTAAGTGTTCAGGCTGCACAGAAAGGTATGTAGGGCACATCTGTGTATGGGGCTGTGTATGGGACTTTCTATGGGGCTGTGTATGGGACTTTCTATGGGGCTGTGTTTGGGACTTTCTATGGGGCTGTGTTTGGGACTTTCTATGGGGCTGTGTTTGGGACTTTCTATGGGGCTGTGTTTGGGACTTTCTATGGGGCTGTGTATGGGACTTTCTATGGGGCTGTGCATGGGACTTTCTATGTGGCTGTGTATGGGACTTTCTATGGGGCTGTGTATGGGACGTTCTATGGGGCTGTGTATGGGACGTTCTATGGGTCTGTGTATGGGACTTTCTATGGGGCTGTGTATGGGACTTTCTATGGGACTGTTTATGGGACTTTCTATGGGGCTGTGTATGGGACGTTCTATGGGGCTGTGTATGGGACTTTTTATGGGGCAGTGTATGGGACTTTCTATGGGGATGTGTATGGGACTTTCTATGGGACTGTTTATGGGATGGCATTCTCTCACAGGCACCTGGTCAGTCATGATAGACAATATATCTATGGAAGGCAGGATATTGCATTCCCATAATAATTAGTTCATACACAGGTGTAAATTATCACAGAGATGTCTTGTCTGTGGGAATAAGAAGGAGAAAGACACCTGTCCATGTTTTACTGGGGGGGAGGGGTAGATGGAAAATTGTATATAAACTGGGGTAAAAGTGAGTAAAGGGGGAATCTCTTTTGGAGTAGGGAGGGTCTCTTTTAGATTAGAAGGGGAGAATCTTGGAGAATAGTTTTGGACTTCAGGGAGCTCTCTTTGGACTAAGGGAAGCCTACTTGGACAACTGAGGGACTGAGGACACAGACTGGAGATTGGACAGGGTGGATGCCATGCCAGAAGGATGTCATGTGGGATCTGATGGATACAGGCCAGGACAACAGCAAGGCTAACACTGAAGTATACATTCTGTTGTAACTAATGTAGTCTACATGTAATCATGTGTCATGTATATATTGTAATATAGTGTGTATGTTTTATGTTTAAATAATCTTTGCTCTTCTTACTAATAGAGTCTGCAGATACTGTATCAGTGCTGTCTTGAGTGAGGTTTGCCCAGATTCTGAAACCTATGATAATCAATAATCAATTAGGACTGGAATGTTGTCATGGGATATGCAACCATAA
This sequence comes from Hymenochirus boettgeri, assembly GCA_019447015.1. Classification (NCBI taxonomy): domain Eukaryota; kingdom Metazoa; phylum Chordata; class Amphibia; order Anura; family Pipidae; genus Hymenochirus; species Hymenochirus boettgeri. The sequence continues at coordinate 29,875,050 of CM033470.1, read as the reverse complement.
ACCACCCAGTCTCTGCCAATCAAAATTTTGTTGAAACTGTAAACTAATTCTAAACCACGGTGGCTCAGTGGTTAGCTCTGATGCCTTGCAGCGCTGAAGTCCTGAGTTCGAATCCACCCTTGGACACAAGGAGTTGTATGTTCTCTCCGTGCTTGCGTGTGTTTCTTTCAGGCACTCCGGTTTCCCCCACAATCATAAAGACCTACTGATAGGTTGTTTGTGTCAAATAAATGTGCTTAGATTGTAAGCTCTTTGGGACAGGGGCTGATGTGAATGTATCCATGTAATTGTAAAGCGCTACGGAAGATGCTGGCACTATATAAATCCATAGTAATAATAATAAATGGAAGGAATCCTATTTGTACTGAAATGGGTTACTGCCTGTGCATTTTATTTGGAACTGCCATAGTTGCCTGATTGACTTGAATCTCATCAGATTTCCCGGAAAGTAGAATTTGAATTGGAATGATTTGATTTTTTTCTTGTTTTTTAATTTTCAGTTTCAGACCAAGAGACCACAAGCTGCTTTTGTATTCAGACTCCAGCTGATGAAACACAAGAATGGATTTCTAAGCAATGATGCTGCTTTTGTCAGGAATCTTCCATCAATTTATTTATTCATCAGGGGGGGAAATAATGAAATATTCATGAGATGATAAAATATATATATATAATATATATATAAAATTCTATTAACTGCACGTTTATGAAAGGCATTTTCTGTCCAGCAAAAATAAAAACTATACCAGGTCCATTCTGCCTAGAATTTTCACATTCCCTATTGTGTACAGATAATATATGGAAGTATCTGCATTTGGAAATGTACTCATGGAGCTGCAGATAGACCATTAACCTGCAATTCTCCTGTCAAAAATGTGACAAGGTAGATTCCTATTGTTACTCTTCATAGGGATGCTTTGTGCATTCAGCTCCTTGTGCTCATATTAAGAATACAGGTCAATATTAATAATATGTCGTGCACACTGCAAATTTTATTTACTGAAAAGGAAAAAAAATGGAAAATATTACCTTGGGTAAGATACGGAAGAAATTCAGCACCCAGTAATGCTGCTTTAAGCTTCCCAAATGCTAACGTTCCAGAAGACACTTTCCTTTGTGTCTGCTACAGCAGTGCACAGATGGACCAGGAGTGATGTCACTACAGCTTCCAACCCTCTACTGGTATTGGCCCAAGTTGGCCTGCACTTTCCCAGGATGCTTGGTGGACCAATGGCCGTAGAAGTGCAGTAGCTTGTGGCACCATTGTAAGAATGTATCTTCCCAATATATGGAAATTTTAAGAGAGCAAGCTGCCTTATCTTACCCAAAATGTAATATTTTGTGTTTAGTTCCCCCATAAGTGAATATCTATTACACTTTGTTTTTTTGTACCATTAGGACCCAATCATGTTACCAATTAGATATGCAATTTAAAATGTATGAACGGTCATATCTATTGTGGCCCAATAAAGATTTTCTGGTTGACCACATACATCTCCTGGGACCCAAAACAGTCTTTTCCTTACTGTTCTGCAAATAGCTGGTTTGTAGAAAAAGCACCTGAGTTGGGGCAGGAAATTCAATTAATATTTTACTAGGAGTTAACGGCTAAATTGAATAAAAGCAGGGGTGTAATAACTTCATGCTCTTCCCTAGTGATGGACACAAAACCGAACTTGAACCCGAGTTCAGGCCGAACTTTATGACTTTGGACAAACTCAAACTATTTGAACTAGTTTGGGTTCCGAACTCGCGGCTGTATTTTCGATAATTATCGAATTTACGAGCCATTCGCTAACCTTAGAATGTATCGTTTGCTAACAGTTGAATGTATCGTTTGTTTTCGCTAACCCTCGAATGTATGGTTTGTTTTTGCCAACCCTAGAATGTATCGTTTGGGAAACCTTGAAAGTAATGTTCGTTTTTGGTAACCCTCGAATGTATGGTTTGGTAACCCTCGAATGTATTGTTCGTTTTCGGTAACGCTCGAATGTATCGTTTGGTAACCCTCGAATGTATGGTTTGTTTTCGCTAACCGTAGAATGTATCGTTCGCTAACCCTCCTATGTAGCCTTCAACTTTCGCTAACCCTCAAATGTATCGTTCGATTTTGATAATCCTCAAATGTATAGTTCTATTTTCTTTAACCCTCGAAAGTATCGTTTGGTAACCTTCGCATTGCCCGTAACGCTTGAATGTAGTTTGCGCAAACCCGACAATTGCCTGATCCTGAAGTAAGAAGTGTTTAAATAGGTTTTGGTGATAGTGACATGTTCCCCAGACCATTTGCCAGGTGCCACAGCCATTTACAGTAAGTTATCGTTGTTAATTTGTAAATCATCCAAACTTTTCAAACTATCACTCCCCATTGATTTTAATGGGTTCGTTTCCAAACTTCCGAACTTTTACTGAAGTTTGGGAGTTCTGAAACGAACCAAACTTTAGTAAGTTCGGCCATCTCTACTCTTCCCTCCCATGTCGCTCCCTCCTACAGTGTGACATCACCTAAAGAAGGTTCCAATGAGATGCCCTCCCCCTGTGGTTTTAGAGTATGTCAAGATTCACCACTAGCACAACAAGACGACTATGAGAAGTACGAACACACCTGTTTAATATTGACTTTATATTATGCCCACCCATGCCTACTTTTCCAGCAGCTGATATTAAGGTTTACAGTACACAATGAAAGGGCAAACGGTGGAGTTTACCAGGTATGGAAGCCCTTAAGCAGACTGTGGGATGTGTGCCACAATGGGTTGTGACCTCTGTACCTTGTTGCATGAGAGCTCCAACGCCAAACCAGAAACTATTAAGCAAAGTAAAATTGTTTTCCACCACGTCTGAGTCTGGGTTGCACGGGTGAGGGTTGTACCACTCATAAGGGGTGAACCTGCGGTTGGCAACAGAAACAATCAGATAAACAAATGCAACATCAGCGAGCCTGCTAAGCAATGCAGAGAGAAAAGAATTAGAACAGTTATTCATCAAGAAATCCTCATTAGAAGAACAACAATTAACTTTCACATCATTTTCATTTGTTAGTCTGGCAAGAAAAAAAAAAGGAAAAAACCATATCATTTAAAAAAAGAATGTAAACAAATAACAGAAAAGATGCTATTCAGAGCTACGTATGGCAGAGAAGAAGGGAATGTCCCATGGGTTGATCTGGTATAAGGTGGTTTGCCTGCTCTGGGGAGAGCTAATCTTTATGTGTAAAATATGGAGTTTGAATTAACCAGCAGACTTGTCCCTGGACTACTGGAATCAGATAAAAGTCCTTGTGCATTCCGATATAGTATAGTACAGTATAGTATAGTATAGTATAGTATAGTACAGTATAGTACAGTATAGTATAGTACAGTACAGTACAGTACAGTATAGTACATATGTATAATAGTATAGTACTAGTATAGTATAGTACAAGTATAGTATAGTATAGTATAGTACAGTACAGTAACGTATAGTACAGTATAGTACAGTACAGTACAGTACAGTACAGTATAGTATAGTCAGTACAGTATAGTACAGTATAGTATAGTATAGTACAGTACAGTACAGTACAGTATAGTACAGTACAGTACAGTATAGTATTTGAGATTGAATAAAGACATGTCCATCCAGTCCAACCCATCTAGCAATATCCTCATTTCCTGCCTAACTGTTGATCCAGAGGAAGGAAAAAAAAAAAACCAACAAATTTATGAAGGGGGAAAAAAAATCCTTCCTGACTCCAAGTAGCAATCGGAAATTTCCCTGGATATACAAGTAATCATACAAGGGTAAGAAAAAAACTCATCTTTATTACACTTCTTTATTCGCCACGTTAAAACACAGAACAGAAGGGGAACGCCTTACATGTTTCGGGCAGGACTCCACCCTTAGTCATAGGCCTACATTAAAGCTTCTTATCCAGTTAGATTTTTGTTGGCCGTTAAAGGGAAACAAATGGCCACTTCGGCCAATAATCTAATGTGAACTCACCCATTAGTCAACATGTCCACCACTCTTCCAAAAATGTAGTATGTGAGAGATCACCCCCCGAAAGTTTGGTTCCATTTTGCTTACATTTAGCAACAATGCTCCCAGGCTGTGAACGGATCCTTACAAATCACGATCTAGCACAGCTTAGAATTTTTTTATTTTAGAATTTTTTAAATTGCATTAAAAAGAGTAAACGTATGCAGCCCTCCCCATACATTTTTTTCCTGATTTCAAACCTCTCTCTGCCTTCAATTAGCCAAAGCTAGAATGTGAAAAAACACTTCTCTACCCATCCTTTATCAGCTTGATTATGTAGGCTGTATCCTAGCAACAGGACATTTCAAGTTTGTTTGACTGGCAGAGGAGGAGGAGAGAGGTTGTAACAGACATTCCCACCAGCCAATGACAAGTGATGTGTTAATCATGGCCCCGGGGCCGTCTAGGAGGCTGGCTTTTAGCACTCATCTTTGCTGTGTGATATCTAAGGGAGGACAGCACGGCTGTAAATGTGAGTCAGTGATTTCAGCTGCTGGAAGTGTGGACATGTAATGGGAGTGATGTTTTTTTTATATTGTTGTCCTTTAAGCGATCTTTTCTGTTGGATCGCTGGAGCGGAAGGCATTCTTCTCCAATGTTGGTGGAAAGTTTTTCTATTGCTCTCCACAGAACAGAACAGGCCGACTGTCTACTGCCAAGCAGTCTGTCTGTATGGATATTGTAGATAAATCCCATTTGATTTATTTAATGCACACACCTAACAATAATAAGTTAATTATTTTATGTTTTTGCACAGAAACAGTTGTGGGTCTCAAATGGCCCTTCTGGTTCAACAGCAAATTCCCACCCTATGAATAAATTCATAAACCTGGGTAAAGGGTCCACTTTTCACCAAGTCATCATAAATCATTTACATTAATGAGTATTAATGCACATTTGCACATTTTAATGAGTAGGAGAGATAAGAGTTCTAACATCTGAAAAATACTGGTAATGGAGTAAATGGATGACTACCCTCTATAGAAATGAATGTTGGGTATTCAGCGCCACAACGCTAGTGCACATTTTTCTAAATGATCTGAAATCAACCAATCAGAAGCTGCTAAAACTGAGTCACCATCTTATTTCAATATTATTCTGGTGCCGCGACCTGTGCTTTTTACAGTACGTTACATTCAACCACTGTGTTGAACTGTGACTCACAAACACTTGTCACTGTCAGCATGGTGATTGAAGCCAAAACGGTTCTTAAAAAAACACTCTGTTGGTTTGAGACCAGATTCCTTTTATTAACAGACACACAACATTGTAAGAATAGAGGTCAGGGCCCATTTGAAATTGGCACACTGCTTCCCACTGTACAACACAATTAGACAGGAACGCTTCAGTGTCCCTTGGAGATCAAAACATCCAGCTGGAATGCAATCTCATTCCAACTGGGACTAAACACAGACTGCCGAGAGGTGATAGATTTTCTATATGAGGCGTGAAAGCCCAATTGATGCCTCCTCAAAACACCGGGAGTCAATATTGACTTAAACTCTTGAGTGCCAGATGATTCGTAAAGATCCATAGTGTAAAGGAAAACTCATCTGATTTTATTAACTGTAAAGAAGTGAATTTACAATGCTGTTGGGTGCAAAATCATTAAATGATGTGTGCTACTAGTGCTTTGTTATAGTGCGGTATATACCTCTGTATTGCTGGTGGGAATATCACTTCAATCAGAAATCAGTAAAAATGGATGAAAGCTATACATAGATATATCTCATCCCTTACATCTTTCTGTTTCCACACATGCATACATAGATTAACTAGAATAGATAGGTAGATAGACAATAGATGGATAGATAGATAGATAGTAGATAGATAGATAGACAATAGATAGATAGATAGACCGATAGATAGATAGTAGATAGATAGATAGACAATAGATGGATAGATAGATAGATAGACAATAGATGGATAGATAGATAGATAGATAGTAGATAGATAGACAGATAGATGGATAGATAGATAGATAGACAATAGATGGATAGATAGATAGATAGACAATAGATGGATAGATAGATAGATAGACAATAGATGGATAGATAGATAGATAGACAATAGATAGATAGATAGACAGACATATAGATAGATAGACAATAGATGGATAGATAGATAGATAGACAATAGATGGATAGATAGATAGATAGACAATAGATGTATAGATAGATAGATAGATAGACAATAGATGGATGGATAGATAGATAGGTAGATAGATAGACAATAGATGGATGGATAGATAGATAGATAATAGATAAATGGATAGACAATAGATGGATAGATAGATAGATAGATGATAGATAATAGATAGATAGATAATAGATAGATAATAGATAGATAGATAGATAATATGGATAGATAGATGATAGATAAATAGATTTATAATAGATAGATAGATAATAGATAGATAGATAATATGGATAGATAGATAATATGTTGATGTGAGAATAATAGACATTGGGAGACAAGAGATTAGGTAGGTAGGTGGGTAGATAGGTGGGTAGATACAGTAAATGGATATTAGCAGTTAGGAGACCAGAGGGGTAGTTTTTCTGTACTAGTTAGATAGTTTCATGTTAGATAGCTCCCTGGTCATGGTTTATTATCAGTCGTAGCAATTCTATTTTTCAGTAAAGGGACATTGGTAGTGTTGTTTATTGCTCCTTATTTAAAAATATATGCCCCTAAATTTGATTATAATCAATGTAATGTAAAGTGACTGCATTGAAAGTAACCATAAAACTATATACATTTTTTGAGTACAGCAAAACAAAAAGGGTAAGTACTACCATAAAAAGGCCCATCTTTGGCTCTCGAAAGGCACCCAATGTACCCGCACACCCTTTAAAGGGCATGTCCACCCCGAAATTTAACTTTTGATATGTGGTAGGGCATGCTCCCCCAGCCCCAACCGCATTAATATAATTGTTAGAAAGTCCCCCGATTCTTACTTACCTGCCTTCTCTCCTCTGCCGCAGTGTTCAGGCCCTCTGCTTGCATGGAATTGCAAGCAGGGGGCGGGACCGGCAGCCGCATCCGTGATTGGCTGAGAGGCAGGGAGGGCTGCACTGAGCATGCCTCAAACTTGATGAGTTGAGGAAGTCTCAGGCACAGCATGAGTCACACACTGCTCCTACACAGCAGTTTCCTGGACTTTGGAGGGGCACAGCAGGGGAACTATTTTGAGCAGGAATGTAAGGTAAGGATTGTTTTAAACTACTTGATGTGGCCAGTAAGGGGTTAAATTTTAGTTTTGGGGGTGGACATGCCCTTTAAGAAAGCTAGTGTCTATCTGCTCTCTGTATTCTCCTAATTTCCAAACTCTTATTGCTTGTACTGCTTTGCAAGTCTTTCTGTACTCTACCCTCCAAACTAAAATTTGTATTACAGCTAATTATCCCCCCTGTGCACAGCACCAGCAAAAGGGTGTCAGTGATTGGCTGATGTGCGATGTAAGTGATCCTACGAGCCTTGCACATACATTTAAACCTTGCAAGGTCAAGGTTAGGGGGGTAATTAGCTTGAATACAAATTTTAGTTTGGGGGCTGGACATGCACTTTATTACCTATGGCAGATCAGTATCACTTCTCATAAGTGGCGGTAATGGAGTTACTGGCAAAAGTGTGTTGATCCCTATTTCTTTTCCCTTTGCACAAATAACCTGTTCCAGGCTAGCCCGACTATTGCAAGTTAATAGGAGTATAAAATGAGTTTCCCTTGTTTTTACTTTTATGAGACTTTCTAAGAGCAGATTCACTTTTCTAAATGGCATACAAAATGCAAATCTATTAGTTCTAACAAGAGAAAATTCACAAAAGTGCCCCAGCAGCCACATTTAAAGGGATCATCTGCGGACTACTAACATGTTCATTCAGTCACCTTGGTTAAATAGATGAGATGATTTCCCCTTTATAAAATGTTAAACACAATCCCCCTCTGAGCCCAAAGCTAGAACTGTCAAACCTACATGTGAAGGACTTTGTTTCTCCCAACACGACCATCAAAACATGTCAGCAGAATTTATAACTGCAAAGCTTTTTTTAATTGCCAGTGTCATGCCAGATACATTTTAATTACCGTTCCAGCGTTATGATTAATCTCTGCGTTTATCAACTCTTCTAGCTCATGGGGCTCGGTTTAGGCGAAGTAATGGGATCTGTTTGTAATAAGCGCACTAATTAACGAGCAAATATTTAACTACCCCTCCTGGTGCTGCAGGAAAGAGGAAAGTTTTGCTTCCAAACATAACAGATCAGACATTTGTAGAAATGGAGTTATACCTTAATGTGTAATATGGAAGGACTGTCTATGGGGTTTGTATTGAGTGTGATGGTTGCATTTCTTTATTAGTGCAAAGAAAATGTTTTGTACATACTTACACACATCTTGTACATGCACACACACTCACAAACAGGCACACGCAAACACATTTGTATACACAAATACATAATGTTGTTTATATACACATGCACGCGTCACTCACAATAAATAATTTAATGCATATTTAAAGGCAGGGGAGTCTTGCCATTAAGGGAAGCGAGCTTCAGTGGCAAAATCTGAGACGACAATGCACAGTATGGGTGTAGTAGCTGCAGTTTGCCACAGGTGGTGCTGGTCCAGAAATGATGGTGTGCAAAGAGGATTATTGGTCATTTTGTATCATACAGTATACACCAGTTCCGTATGTTTATTAGATATCTCTAGTAAGAAGCTGGTGTTTATTACTGCCTTATACAATGATATGGCGTATGAAGACAGGTAAGGGGCATCGTCCTTTGGTGTGCAGGTGACATAAATGGACAATTTCCTTTTTTCAACCCAAAATAACCCAAATAATCACCACCAAACCCCCCAATATTTATAGTAGTAAATGTTTGTAGCATTCATTTTCACCGCTGTGAAATTTGCCATTAACATCGCCAAAAATGTAACATTAAGTTTAACATTAGCCAAACTTACGGCAAACTTTCACCGAATGATGCAACTGAGTATAACGAGTATTTTGGGCTTTTTGCTAAATATATGAAAAATATTCTAAAAACCCCTGTTTAAGAATCACATTAATGGGGAAACAAACCACGGGGAAGTTTTTAAACAAAACTGAATTAAAAAAAAAAGATTTTTTTGCCAAGAAAACTCCCCAAAATCTTACCAGTATAATTTTTTTCCCAAAATCCGATTTTTGCCTTTTTATAACTATCGCTGTGGTTTTCCCAAGGTTTAATGCCAAGAAAAGAGTATTTGTAATGTGTCAAAAGGGAGAAAAAGTGTTGAAAATCTATTTTTCATTTTTAAAATTATTACTATTATTATAACTCATTTTATTTTTACTTTCACTTTAATATCCATTTAAACAGTAAAAATAAAAATCACTATGTTGTCTATTACAAATATGCCATAAATGAGGGATGTCCAATGTGTAGCTCTCCAGATTTTGGAAAAACTCCAGGAAAACTCCTAGAATTCCCTAGCAGCCAGGGAATTCTGGAAGTTGCTGACGGCATTCCTGTCCTAAATCTTAACTATAGATCCCTGTACTATTGGAAATGTGTTAGAAATCTACTTACCTTGCAATCACAAATAAGACACAACTGACCCCCAAGCAGGCGAGTAGAACGTACATCCAGATGTCCGGAGAAAGAGGATTGAGGAATGAAAACACTCCGGGATTTGTACCATTAGGTTTCCTGTATAAGATACTGATTCCTAATGTCATGAACGGCTTGGAAAAATCTATAACTTTCTCTCTGACGTACGTTATGGTAAGGGGCGCAACTGCCAAATCCGCTTTCTGGAAAGGAAAATAATTAGAAAATGAACTATGCAGGTGGATCATGGTTTGGTTTAATAATCATTTACTTAAAGTTAGAGATGTATTACAATTACACACAAGTCGGATAAACAAAACTGGCGAGTTTGTAATTTTTAGAATTTTCAGTCACAATTTTCAAATATTCAATAAGATTTTCCGATAATTTTTTTTCTGAACACAACATTTCAAACTAGTTTCTGAATTTTTGATTTTCTAACACAATTTTTCTATATCATTTTCTCTTTTTGGCAGTGTATGTTCTCAGACATGTTCTACTGCCACCCCATCCTTTTATATATATACAACTGACATTCGAACCCAATTGAATCTGAAGTTTCTATATAAATTCTTCAATAGGAATTTTTGATTTTCAAATGCAATGTTTCATGTTTTCAATGTTTCAATAAGTAACTGTGATCCATTACTAGTAGTGTTCAGTACCACCAACAGAGCACAACCAAGGAATTCTGGGACAAACACCCATGCACTAAAGGCTGTTTCTTCTACTTATAGACCTCCTGAGGCTTAGAACTGGTGGATTATTTTAGTCAAAAAATATATAGGGAAAAATGGATGTTAATTGGAAATACTGTTGAAACAATATACTAGGTAAGCAATTTTATTAAGTGTAGCTTTCAAGGTCATCTAGACCTTTAATAATATATAAAATTAATAAACGAAACCCCCTTTCTTTTAACAATATAAAAATATCCCCTTTCCCCACTATGTATATTATAATTATATATAGGATACCATGTACTTAAGGTTCAGAATCTCCATTATATTCTATTTTTTAATTCAAAGGAATCAAGAAAAAAAAAATCCTTTTGATCAGCCATTCTATTGAACTTGCCCTTTGATCAGACACTTTCCTTGGGTTTAATAGATTCCACTCATTCAGAACAGTCATTGAGAAAATCTACCCTGCCGTCTAATTTCTTCCATTACAGTTTTCTTAGAATAACTTAACAGGAATTCATAGCAAGTGTTACTATGGAAGTGCTTTTTAAAACATTTTAATGCTGCCATTTTATTCTCTATTGTACATTAGAGATGGACAAATTTTGGAAAGTTCGGTCCGTTTTCAAACTTTCAAACTTCTAAAAAAGTTCGAAAGTCCAAAAATGGACCCATTAAAGTAAATGGGGGGTATATAGTTTATAAAGTTCGAAAGAACTTTCCGAAATGTAGCAGGGTAAACTTACCTTACAGGCCTGAGATGGTCTGAGGAACACGTCCGTGCACGGGGAACAGCATAAAAACCAGACGTAGCGCACACTTGCGCTACTACCTGTTTCTGTGTGCCGCTTTTTCGAACGAAAATCCCTGAACAGCTGGAGATTCCCAAAATCGGCCATTCGCTGATTGCCGAATGGCCGACAATTCTGCCAGATGTTCGGGGGTCCCGCAGCTCGAAACCGGGACCCCCTCCTGAGTCCTTACAAGGACCTTTGTGGCCCTAACAATGGCCATTTGGGGCTTAAGGGGTCCCGCAGCTCTAACCGGGACCCCCCTCTCCAGCACTTATAAGTGCCTTTGCGGCCCTTCGAAGGGCCCTTTGGGGCTTAAGAGGTTCCACAGCTCGAACCAGGACCCCCCTCCCTGGCCCCTGTGGTGCTGATAAGTGCCTTTGTTGGGCGTCCCACAGCTTGAACCAGGACCCCCCGTCGGCTCTTAAAAGAGCCCTTGGGTGGCGTCTTCTGTCTTCCATCCGGTGACACCTGCTCCACTGAGGCCACCGACCACGAGAAGTACCCCTGCGGCTGCCAGGGGTACTTCTGGTGTTATCGGGGTACTTCCGATGTCATCTGTGTCTTGATCCAATGTCAGATTTCAGAAAATCTGATTGGTTAATGTAAACCATGTAAACCAAGCATTGAAAAATTGACCAATCAGAAACGGATTAGGGTTTTCTGCAAACCTATATAAAGCGGTGCAAACCTCCGTGGAGCTCAGAAGTCATCGCAGTAGATGGCAGAAGAAAAAAGAATCAAGACGCCGGATCAAGAGGCCGGTAACAAGGGCCATTTGTTCAAGGCCTGCCGAACGTTCGAAAATCCTCGTACATTCGAGAATTCTCAAACCTCTTCGAATTAGTTTGAACCTGAATTCGTTCAAATAGTTTGAGTTCGTCCCAACTCATAAAGTTCGGCTCAAACTCGGGGGAGGACTGGGCCCTTTTGGACTGTGACATCTGATATCCATATAATTTACAGTAGGGTACATTGTTTTTTATTATGTACCCCTTGTACTTGAATATATCTGTGTCTCTGGTCACAATGTCCCTCTGGTCACCTTCCCCATGCCTTCACCCCACCCGCATACACACACAGAAACTGCCCATGCCTTCACACACACACAGAAACTGCCCATGCCTTCACCCCACCCCCATACACACACAGAAACTGCCCATGCCTTCCACCCCACCCCCATACACACACAGAAACTGCCCATGCCTTCACACACACACAGAAACTGCCCATGCCTTCACCCCACCCCCATACACACACAGAAACTGCCCACGCCTTCACACACACAAACTGGAAGGTTACAATCCGTGTGCTACTACGTCATGGCGCACTGATTATAAGTATATTATCATACAGCTGAGTCCCATAGGGATCCACTAAGGGGGTAGATTATAACCGCAATAGTAAAGAGTGTCAGGAATTTCCTCCCCATCCAAACAACACTCACTGTTTTAATTAACTGAGTGTGAGTAAGTTAAGGAATCTCACTATATTGGGGGCACCAAAGAGCAGCTAAAGAACTTTGACTTTAATGGGGCTATTATCAGGCCCGTCTCACTCTGTGCAGCCATGTTACATGATGTAACATCCATAGCAATGGGCCAATTAGTGGCATCAAGTGAATTCGACCCTCTGCCCTTAGTGACAATATCTTTAAACGAGTTGAGTTGATTGTTCTTACATGATCAATGAGCTCTCTGACCATCCCATTCCACTCTCCCTTGTCGTTCTGGGCTCCATATTTTCCATCTGCAACCAATCGGACTTCATATGTAAACCCCAGTATGGTGGACAGTTCCTTTAGCAGGTCCAGACAATAACCTTCAAAACGATCATTCCCATACAGTGGCTTATCAGATTTCCTAAACATTACATACGGATCTTCCTAGAATAGAAGATGTGTATATATAACATATTTATAAACATGCTTTATTTATAGACAGAAAAACTCCCTTCTCTAGAAGAAACAAGGAGGAGATACAGCTGTTTTTTTTCTGCCCTACAGTAAAACAATGAACAATTATCCTGTCAAACTTGTTCTGATTTGTTTCATATACTGTATGCCGTTTCTTACAAGATTTGCAGGAATGCTGGGAAATTTATCTTTATTAATAATAATTGTTTTAACCCCCATGCAAACTCTTAATGCAAGTCTAAGGCCACATATTTCAGTAAAATTCTAAAATGAATTAGAGGACAAGTCAAGTTTCTGATTAGTGATATTCAGCTGGTCCAATAGTAGGGATGGCCGGTTCGCGGATCCGAACCCGGATCCGCCGCGGATTTATCCCGTTCGCGAACGGCGGATTTTCGGCCCTCCGAACCTCCGAACCGCGGATTTCTCGTATTTTCGAAAATTTTCAAAATTACGAGATTTCTCGTATTTTCGAAAATTTTCTAAATTACGAGGATGTCTCTTATTTTCGTAAATACGTATTTTCGAAAATTTTTGAAATTACGAGGATTACTCGTATTTTCCAGAAATCCGTTTTCGAAAATTTTCGAAATTACGAGATTTCACGTATTTTCGGAAATTTTCGAAAATACACGAAAACGCGTAATTTCGAAAATTTTTGAAAATACGTGAAATCTCGTAATTTTGAGAATATCTTTCATTTTAACGGATCCGCTCGCGGATTTTAGAATTTTCAAATTTTTTCGAAAATTCGCGGATCCTCGAGCGGACCGGACTTTGCGAAGTTCGGACATCTCTATCCAATAGCTGCTGAGAAAGCACCTCAGGAAGAAGCCAATACTAAAGGCTACTACTCAGAAGGACCGAGAAAGAAGCCAGGGCGGCAAAGACTGGGCTAGATATCTCTGTTCAGGAACCTAGGAGTAAATTATTATGATCTCAGGGTTTGGTTGGTCCTCCTGCTGTATAGGCAATGAATTTAAAGGACATGTCCACCCTTAAAACAAAATACTGGTAACTTGTCAGTTATCTGCCCACAACCTATTTATTCCTGGTTTATTACATGCATTTGTATCCAGATATTTAATAATAAGTTCTCTTTCTTTCTGGCAAAGGTATCTGCCTCCTCTCTCTGCTCTAAGAGCTTTTTATAAGCTTGAGCATGTGCAGAGAGGCAGCATGTGAAAGGCAGTTAATCATTGGTTTTGATATCAGCAGTCACAGCCTTGATTGACTGCATGGAGGGAGGGGCCATCTTACTCTGCTAGAATGGGGACAATAAATATCCTTAAATATCTGGTTAGTGATGCCAGTAATAAAGTGTAAAATATATCAGCTGGGGTTGGGGGTAACTGACAATTGAACTTTTTTTTTGTTTTAAGGGTGAACATTCCCTTTACCAAATGCAGATTTACTTACCAGAATGGTGGTAACAATAAGTGACCTATTAGCCAGGGAATCTGTAATATTAGTGGACTTGTCTTTTAAATTATCTGTCATATTAAGGCCGATGTTTGAATTCCACACTCCAATCTGCGGGACAACAAAACAATATGGTTATCACCTCGGCCTTCATTTCAATTGATTTCATTTTGTAAAGAGAATGTATGAAATAAAGAAGCGTTGGTTTGATAACATAACCGATCGCAAACAAAAACAATCACGTTTTCATTAGAGCCTGGGCTCCTTTCAGTAATTGTGTAGGATGGAAATGTTCACAAAAACACATCTCTCCACTAACGGACCTTTTAGACAGAGGCCTTCTGTAGTAGGGTTGTCTGATCTCCTGGTAGGGAAATTGATAACTTAGAACACGGCACATCAAAGCATTTAGCGATATCTTTGAATGCTTATTCCTTTGCTGGGAAAACATCCCATTTTTGTTGACCACTGGCTGTTCCAATTTATCTCCTATTGTTTTTAGTCTCCAGAAATAATAAAAACACAAGCCAAGAGAGTAGTTTGTTCTTCCAGAAATTGTCTGTATAGAATTAATTGACCGTGTAAGGTGCATAGTAACTAGCCATGTATTTATAAAGAAAACGCAGCCGTCTAACAAGGATAGGGTGTTAATTGCTTTTTTTACAGGTTTGTTTTTTTGTCAAGAAGATAAAGTCATTTCCAGCTGTGATGGTTAAATGGTGAGGGGCTGTTTTATCCACAACAACACAATCTATGCTACTTGGTCATCAGCCGTTATTTTGATTCTAAGCTTCTTTTGCAAATCAAGTAGCAATTGTTATCAACCGTGTAAAAATCCTAAATAAAAAACAGAAAACTTACCAGCTCGTTGCTGCAGAGGCTTAAAGGCATCCCTGCTGAGTCCTCACAAGCTTATTCTGAATTGCTTATCGTTAAGAGTGGGAGGAATAGACTGAAATTTGGCAATTCTGAAACTTCAAATTGTTTTTCAGGTCCGATCAAAAAGAGATTTTCAGATTTAGATTTGGGATATAAGGAGATACAGAGCAACATGATTACCCCAAACCCAGGATTCAGTTCTGTCTAAGTTTATTGGGCAAAACATATATTTAAGCAGAAATGTAACTACCAGTCGACCCGGTAGCCAGGGGGGCCCGGTAGCCAGGGGTCCCATCTTCTTCTTTCCTAAGACAGTTATAGCCTAGTTGACTACTAGTTATGCCACTGTTTTTAGTTAAAGGGCATCTATAGCGAAAAACAGGTTATTTTAAATTGACCATAACTGGAAACTAAATTCTTTCCAACCACCACTGTATCATTTTTTTGTTGTCTGCCCCTTATTTCTTTAGATATCCAATCTAAACTTCTTATATTTCAGCTGTCAATCAAGTTCCTTGCTCTCAAAAACTCTTCTTCTGTGAGTAGTTTTACTGTAGCTGGAATGGTGACAGAGATTTGACAGTTGGAATGCTGTATGCTGTGTGCAGGCTTGACAGTTGGCTTGTGGGAAAAAAGTCAGGTCGGATAGAAGTGGGAGTGGTTAAAGAGAGAGGGGGGATACTGCTCCTAAACAAAATGTGTGCTTGATTGAAGGCATGCAGCAACACATGCAAATCAGAGTAAGTGCTACTTACATGTATTCAATTATAGATTAAGATGAGGCAAAGCCATTTTTTCAGTATAGTGTCCCTTTAAGTGTTTGTTCTGACTTTGCACAAATGTACTGCTGAGAAAAGCTGATAAGTGAGGTCTAGTAGTTTATAGATTAGAGTGAACAGTTTAAAGGGCAACTTTACTTCAAAAGCAATAATCAAAAAGCAAATTGACCATTTTTAGATGAGAGTAATTTCACTTACCTGGATAGTCCAATGTGAGATACAGTCTTATAAAGTAAAAAACAAACAAACAAGCACTTTGGGGAATAAGTTACTACTGCACAGTCTTACCTAGTGGGTAAATATTTGTGTCTATTCACCTTCATTTAAAGGGTATCCCCACTGGAAAAATGTACTTTGGGGGTTTCAGTTTCAATAAAGAATGGGAGGTAAAGGACTTGTGTCTTAACTTATGTTCTTCAATAAAACATGCAGAAATGAGGAGAGAAGATACTAAACTCACCTTGTCCCACATACCTCCGCTGTTCTTCTGACAGGCCCCACCCCTGACGCACTTTGTACTCATATATGCTACGCATGCGCAAAGAGCACAAAATGCGACAACCTCAGGCAAACCTGGTCCCCCGTCAGCTAATACATTGCATTATTTTAATAAGCTGTTCAAAGGGAAAGAAGGGACAACTCCATATATATCATAGTCTTCAATATTTCCCCTTTATAAGGGACACTTACTACATGGTGAAGGGCTGTGAGGATAGAAATAAACTGGATCTTTCACTGTAATATCACTGCAATGTGCAGACATTTAGTGGTGGAGAAACAGGTTAAACATTTTACATGTAATTAGCTGGCATTTGGACCACGTTTGTGTGTAATTTAAACTTTATACAAGGGGAGGGTCAGTCTTGTTGAAAAAACAAAACTGGTTAAATGAAAACCTTCTGTATAGATGTAAATAATAATCCTAATGTAATTGTGGGAAACTGGGTTTCCCATGATGGAATATTCTCCCCAAACATTTTGCTTTTTAAAAAGTTTGAATGTTGTATGTCACAAACGGGTTGGAATATGCAGGTATGTGTCACATCATTAGATTGGTCTACTACTGGGCAGTTCAGTGTTAGCATTTTATATAGGTTACTTTCTAGACTGAAGTTCTCCTTTAAATAACTGGATCTCTTCCCTCAACAGGAACCTTACCGCTCCCAGATATTCCTGCTTAGGGATGTGCGAAGTTTTGTGTAGAACCTGGTTTGGGGGCTGAATTGTTTGTTTTCAAGTTTGGAATGTCAGAATGTCCATGCAATTCTGTATGAGATCAAGTTCTACAGGATTTGTTCTTTTAATCATAAACATTCATTCAATCTCTCACGTGCCCAAACTTTTCAGAACGTATTACAGTAAGTGAGTTGGAGAAGTGAGCATCTTGTCTAACATTATTTTGCATGCTCTGATCAGCAAGAGAGTAATCTGTCTCATAATATGACAAAATCACTTGTGTAGAGTCACTACAAAAAACATATTGGGAACAAAAATGTCACTTTGCCATGATCCCTGTGGATTTCCACTAGCAAACTGACCCAACAGCAAACTGCTTGTAACTGCCTACAATCTAGTACTTAAAGGGTACGTATACTGCAAAAGTGATTGATGCTTCAGATATCTAAAGAAATAGTGGACCCATCAATGTAAATATGATCATGAAAGTTGGGCTGAATTTTATTTTCCAGTAATGAGCGATATATACAATAACTGACTTTTCTCTGGCTCCTCCAGCGGTCAGTATTACTCCATCTCTATTAATAGCTATAGTATCTACACATTTTTTTTCTTCCTTATAATTTCTAAGCACAATGTCCTGTGTATTATGGCAGTATTAAGGCAGTAATTGTGGGATCTGAGCAATTTTCCTGCTTAGTAAATAAGTTTCGTTATTTCTGATGTTTTGCTACCATGTGCACATGCACACATATGCAATTGGGCAACAGCTGCCTATGAAACAGACATAATGTGTGTGGATTCTAACACAAAGTAACAGTAGGGGCAAAGAACTCTAATAACGCTAATAATGGACAATTTGGTTTTCTCTCCAAAGAGGTTAACAAGGTAATCGGTGCTCGCTGTTGCAAAAATAGCAGCTTGAAAGATTGGGACTTGCCAAGAGAAAACAGGTGTAAAGGCAAAAGGAAGCCAAATAGTTATTGTAGGGCTGAGATTGTTGTAATATGAATTCCGAAATTAAAGGCGAGATTTACGTTCGGAACAAATAGAAGAAGATTTAAATGGGAACTTTGGTCTCCATACAAATGCCTTCTAAAAAGAGCACATTCCTACCTTTAAAATGACTCCAGTATCATGCTTCCAGCTGCAGTCTATCCAAACTTACAGCCATACAAGGGGTGTCACCTCTTTCTTATACCATTAGCTGTAACATCACCAGCATTAATGCTCTGCCCCTCGCCACTGGCTTAGGCATGCCTACTTGTAATCTACTGCTGGGATAGTGCATCATCAATCTAATAATTGTGTGTCTAGAGCCAGAGGAAAGCACAGATATTGATTTCTGTAACAGAAAAATCAGTTTTTGGGGGTGGGGCTTATGACACAGCTTGTTACAAATGCCTACCACACAGGCACAGAGAGTGCAGACTAGGAAGTAAAAATTTACAAAACTTCAGATTAATAACAACTAGATCATCATATGGTAGCTTCACATTAATAGCACAGGCAAACTAAAAAATTAAGAGAACAATTAAGTCCTGATGAGGACTTAAAACTCCTTAATCACTGTGTCAGTAAGAAGTTTCTGGCTATCTTAGTTCCACCAG
This sequence comes from Hymenochirus boettgeri, assembly GCA_019447015.1. NCBI lineage: Eukaryota > Metazoa > Chordata > Amphibia > Anura > Pipidae > Hymenochirus > Hymenochirus boettgeri. The sequence goes on along the minus strand of CM033470.1, from coordinate 29,856,180 downwards.
CTGGCTTAGACTAAAGGCTTATACACGCGAACGATGTGTGCACTGAGCCCCGACTCCCAACACAGACCGCTACTCACGACAAATGGCTATTTCGGGGGAGAATTGTTTGTGTGTATGGTGTTCGGTCAGGGGTCGCCGAACGCTGTAATGGTCGTTCGCTGCGGATATTGGCTGATGTCGGGGTGTGTTGCTCGGGCGCACATCTTGCTTATGTACGAACCTTTAGAGCTTGGCCAATTGAAAGTGGTGCTCTCTTTGAAGTTCCTACAAGCTTGGCCAGGTTCCAGAACTGAAGAAGCAGTTAAGGTGATAAGTGGTAAACCCAAGGGTGATTATCTAGCATTTTAGGTCCTCACCCTGAGTACTTTTATTTCCTTCATTTAGAGGGGAAGGACTATAATTGTTCTTTAATTTAATAATGTGTGCCTTCTATTCGGTAGATTATGAAACAAAAGCTAATTGCACCCTTAAGAAAAAAATTCCAACAATTCAATCAGTGGACGCATTATCTTGAGTAAGGCTGAGGCCACACTTTCCCGGACAGTAATGTGTGTGAAAAACATGTGCGTTTCATGTGCGTTACCGTCTGTGCTGCGATCGCTGTAATAGTATGCGATTGGCAAACAACTGGTGATCGAATGTGCTCCAGTAACAGATGGCATACAATGCACTGGTCTGCAATTCTCATGCAAAGCACAATCGTAAAAAGTGTGGCCTGGTCCTTAATTTTAAGCTTAAACCCTCTCAAGATGGATGATGCAAGGTGGTGTTATTTCACCAGTAGCCGTATAAAAGTCTAAAGGCTGCCTTCCACACATCAGAGAGCCTGATGTAAATTACAAGGAAAATGGACTCTATTGCAAAGGTAGAAATAATAGAATTTCCAGAAAGGCCTTTGCGTTCCCATGGTAAATCAACTTGAATAATCTAATTTTTTCCCAATTGCTTGAAAACGAAATTGTCTAAAGACTCCATATTGCATTAAGCTGATGCCATAGTCAGTACGATGATTATTTTAATTCTATCTTTTCACTTTTTAATATCTTCGCCTCTATACAGCCATTGCGAATCAAATTTCATTTACAGGAATAATTACTTCCTAATTAGATTAAGATGCAGTCAAGGAAACCGGGTTAAATATCACTTGTTTCGATATGATATATACAGAATATAAGCTGTGTCTTAAAGGATAACTGTATTGCCTCAATGCAATTTTCTTTTAAATTGCTTTAAAAAGAGTAAAGGGATGCAGCCCTCCCTATACATTTTTTCCCCTGATTTCGAGCCTCTCTCTGCCTTCATTTAGCCATGATGTGAAGGGGGCATAACAATTCTGTCTGCCTCTAACTGTCACTCAAAGCTAGCATGTGAAAAATCCATCCTCCACCCACCCTTGATCAGCTTGATTATGTAGACTGTATTCTAGCAACAGGACATTTCAAGTTTGTTTAACTGGTAGAGGAGGAGGAGAGAGGTTGTAACAGACATTCCCACCAGCCAATGACAAGTGTTATGTTAACCATGGCCCTGGGCCGTCTAGGAGGCAGGCTCTTAGCACTCATCTTTGCTGTATGATATCTAAGGGAGGTCAGCACAGTTGTAAATGTGAGTAAGCGATTTCAGCTGCTGGAAGTGAAGTGCTGGACATGTAATGGAGGTGATGTTTTTTTTGGTATTGTTGTCCTTTAAAGGAAAACTAAAAGATAACATAAATGCTAAGGGTTTCTATCCCATAATTGGTCACTATGGTTTCAGTGGTGCATAGATTCTCAATGGTACCACCTCTCATTTGTGATATTGCCCTTCTTGGATACATTGCCTACAGTCTCCAATTGGAGCTTAGTACTGGCAGCTCCACTGAACTTCAAAATTTACTGGTCAAATTTTGAGCATTTCACATGTACAGGGTGATGCACTGAGGGGCAAAACGCAGGGAATCGGTCTTAAAGTCACACTAAACTATATAATAAAGGTTGGAATGGTTTTTGCAGAACTTTTCTATACCCACGCACCCACTGCAAATGATATAATAAAAAATTAGGGTTCTGGAAAGGTAAATGTAGTGTAATGGACAGAGACCCACTATCGCTTTACTACATCAGGGTTGGACGGCACCTGAATGCTGTCAATCAGCAGATACTGGACTTTAAATCATGGAAAATATTTCTAAGATGATCTTCCCCATCTTTAAAAATTATATTTTACTGTCCCCTATTCCAAAACATTTCTATTTATTATACTCACCTTACCAACATTCTATCTATAAATAGTTCCCATGGTAAGGATCTAAACCACTAAGTCCTCCACCTTTCAGGTGGAATACTTACATGAAGTTTCCACTTGCTGCTTCGGTCCACTCTGCTACTGTCAGTCTGTAAGGAACTCACCTGCAGCGCTACTCTGAAATTCCAGTCCGACAGTATCCTCTTCTATTTCCAGTATGAGTATCCAGTACCCAGCACCTATTTCCAATACCATTATCCTCTTCTATTACCAGTACCAGTATCCAGTACCCAACACCTATTTCTGATATGGGTATCCTCTTCTACTACTAGTACCATACCAATATCTAGTACCCAACACCTATTTCCAATACCAGTATCCTGCTCCCATTGCCAATACCAGTACCCAGCTCCTAATTTCAATACCAGTATCCTCTTCTATTACCAGTACCAGTACCCAGCACCTATTTCCAATTCCAGTATGCTCTTCTATTACCAGTACCAGTACCCAGCACCTATTTCCAATGCCAGTATCCTCTTCTATTACCAGTACCAGTATCCAGTAACCAGCACCTATTTCCAATACCAGTATCCTCTTCTATTACCAGTACTCAGTACCCAGCACCTATTTCCAATACCTCTATCCTCCTCTATTACTAGTACCAGTATCCAGTACCCAGCACCTTTTTCCAATTCCAGTATCCTCTTCTATTACTAGTACCAGTATCCAGTGCCCAGCACCTATTTCCAATGCCAGTATCCTCTTCTATTAACAATACCAGTATCCAGTACCCAGCACCTATTTCCTATACCAGTATCCTCGTCTATTACCAGAACCAGTATCCAGTACCCAGCACCTATTTCCAATACCAGTATCCTCTTCTATTACCAGTACCAGTATCCATTACCCAACACCTATTTCCAATACCAGTATCCTCTTCTATTACCAGTACCAGTATCCAGTACCCAACACCTATTTCCAATACCAGTATCCTCTTCTACTTCCAGTATCCAGTACCCAGCACCTAATTCCAATACTAGTATCCTCTTCTATAACCAGTACCAGTACCCAGCACCTATTTCCTATACAAGTATCCTGCTCCCATTACCAGTATCTAGTACCCAACACTTATTTCCAATACAGGTATCCTCTTCTATTACTAGTACCCGTATCCAGTACCAAACACTTATTTTCAATATGGGTATCCTCTTCTATTACTAGTACCAGTATCCAGTACCCAACACCTATTTCCAATATGGGTATCCTCTTATATTACTAGTACCTGTGTCTAGTACCCAACACCTATTTCCAATACCAGTATCCTCTCCTATTACCAGTACCCAGCACCTATTTCCAATACCAGTATCCTGTTACCATTACCAGTTTCCAGTACCCAGCACCTATTTCCAATACCAGTATCCTGCTCCTATTACCAGTATCCAGTACCCAGCACCTATTTCCAATATCAGTATCCTACTCTTATTAGCAGTATCTAGTTCCAGTATCCAGCTCCATACCAGCATCCAGTTTGAACAAAGCCCAGTCTAGACTTTGTTCCTCTTCTCTAACCTTTAGCCTCTTGTTAAAGTATTCCAAGTGAGTACCTTGGACCTATTGGGTCCCTTGTTCGTCCGTGAAATATATATTTCTCATATTTTATCGTTGAATGATTAAAAACGTTCATTTGTATCCTATTACATGAAATTAGTGAACGATTTCATAGCATTCGGCCCTGTAACAGAAATTTGATTTTGCCGGAAAATACAGTCAATTTCCTGTCTGGTTTTATTGACACGAATTTAGTTTCATTCTCTGTAGAAAGTAAAATGGAATTTAATACAATTGTTTTTTCATTTGAAAAGATGTTTTTACTGTCACCATGTTTCATGGCCTCTATTTCTATCAAGGTTTGACGGAGTATGCATTGAACACTTTCTAACCACAGCGAATACAATTGTGTGTTTGGAGTTTGGTCTTTGTCATTTACAAAATGTTGATTGAAGCATAAGTTGGTTGGATGCCAAATGTAATTAAACATAGTCAACAACAGCAAAAATACCAAATATCTAAAAATAACAAGGACCGCGTACAATCAAAAAAGCCACAGAACTACTACAACAAATCATTATTGTGCTGTAACATGAATCCATCTATAGACTGTACACTTAATACACAAGCCAGGAGATGGCACCTGGATCACAAAATGGAAAATACATCAACCTACAGGATTCCACACACCACACAGACAAGACACACAAACAAAGACTGGGAGATGCCGCTTGTTTATTACACATTATTGCAGTTTGAGGAGAAGAAATTAAGAAGAATTTCCCACACTGTTTAAAGTGACCCACCTTCTTTATTGTAGAACCATTTTGTTCTACATTATTTGCTGATATTAAATATCCCCATCATGTAATGGGTTCCTACTTCCCCCTAGTTATATCTTTATTCTAAAATCTTTATCATAAAGTGAAAAAACTGCACTACACCCCTATGGTACCATTTGTGCACTACTAAATGTGTTATATAGCTTATGGTGAAAAATGGGGGTTCCCGTTCTCCAAGTACCCTTCCTAGAATGGAATTTCAGCCCTGATTGACTTGGGAATTTGTCCTTGCAGTCAGGATAATCCCGTCCAAATAGTGCAATTGACAAATGTGGTTACCCCATCAACAAAGGAATATATTGGTTTACGTAATTGCTAGAAAGACAGGGTGATGGGCTTACAAAAATGTTTTTTATCTTAATAAGGCATGTTTATTAATGAATGTTTAAACTATTTAGGGAGGTCCAATATTTCAAAGGTGCGGTAACGTCCAGTATTGCATTGTGGGATCACGAAAAGGTAATACACGTTCTTTTAAAGCCCCATACAATCCTGTGTTAAGTTTCCCACTAGGAGGTAGGGCAGAACTCACCAAATAATTGTATCGAAACATTTGGAAATAGTGCAATGCCCTAAAATAAGTATAAAACACACATAAACCTGATATTACAGGTTGCGTGGGTTTTGCACTTATCTTTAGCTATATTGAATCTCCCTAATTATTACTGATTAATAATTAATGAGTTATCCAATAGGCATCTTAAATAAGCCCCCCTTCCTATCAAAAACTATTCAAGCTTTACTTATGTAGCATTAACGTCATAAAATGACACATTGAGTAGAAAATGAAGTAGATTAGTGTAATGCAATTTTAGGCCACACGTGGTGTTTTTTTCTGTGACATCCCCAGGGAAACCTGATGTGAGTGTATCTCAGTATTTTTTTCAAAATTAAAGCCTTAAGAAAATTTGAGGTGGCAGGGCATCACTGAACTTTTTTTTAAAAAAAACAACATCCTTTTGGAGAAATGACAACATTTAAAACTGAAGCTCATTTTCTCGATTAAGTTTAATGGAATGTACAAACAATTTAATCATCCTTTATTGTTTCCTTAAATAGAAGACAAGCTAAATTAGGCTCCCAATATTTTTTATTTTATACTTATAAAATATAATACTTATATTTATATTTATAGTGAGACTGTAAAGTACCTTCTGTTTCAAGACGTTCAATGGGTTATTTTAGACTGTTTGTCCATGTCACCTTTAACCTTATTGTTACTTAAAACGTTATTTTAATATTTTTTTATTATAGCTGAAAAATTTCTCCATAAAACACCATTTTCCATAAACTGCAATGAATGCATAATTTTACTATAAACATATTATGATTAAAATAAAAGTCAGGGGAATCGTCACATCAATGTACAAACCTTCTTCCAAACTTTGTTTAAATGGTTAGCTGCTTCGCCTGCAGCCTTAAGAAAATGAACGAATACTTTATTAAAAGTGTTAGTTAAAACAAATTGAAATAAAGTCAGTGTTTTGCCTTCCACACTTAGCAATAAGGATCTCCATGTACAACTAGGGTGCTAGAAACCAGTACTTTTGTTTTTGTTATTAAGGGGACATATAATGGCAAGTCAGGAAAACAGGTAGAAAAAGACTTCTGATAAGTGGCCATGTCCATTGTGCAAGAAGGCACATAAAATATAGCTAAACTATCTCTAAAATATTGAAACCAAAATGTAATAAAGGTAAATAAAAAAAATGTTCTCAGGACTGGACAAGACTTTAACCATGAAACTGATTTTTGATGCAGAATGTCAGATTCGTTGATGACATTTTTTCAGTTTTGTGACAAAATATCATTGGTAGTTTTGATAGCAACATTTGGGCATCAAACCCCAAAAGTTTTGGAAAAAAAACAGTTTTGTCCCAAAACTACAGTCCATTATTCAGTTCAGAGCTTTCTGGGCATTTTGACTCTGTACTACTCCTTTAAGCTTTTTATGGGCCGTATTGACAAAGCCGCTCTTTGTGGTACTGCATTGTAAAATACTAATAATAATCAATATTTTACAGTATTGTACACTGCTGTCAAATACAGATACAGTAATGCAAGTTATGAAGTACAGATGATGAAAAATACTTTGTGGCCCGTCACTAGTGTCCATTATAATCCCCCAGTATCTGACTTTTCTGAGGTTTTTAAATAGGCCCCTATGTTCTAACATTTTTTTTAACAGCGACCTGATATATACCACAGACTGTGGTTTACAGCCAGGGCATCTTAATAACAGTTCTTGAAAAATTCAAAGAATTTCCTGCTGTTTCTACAGATAAATTTCAACAAATTTGCCCATTTATATGAAGAAAGGATATTAAAGAATGGATTTCAATACCTTTTCCATTCCATCTTCCTTGAGGCTAATAATATCCAAATCAAAATCTCTTCTCAAGCCATCTGTTCTGTTGAATATGATGCGACCTGTCAGGCCATCCCACTGTGCCTAAAGATAAGTAGAAATAAGAGATTATACTGGAGTGCTTAGGCAAAACCAATTTAATAACCTAACAATCTGTCCTCTATTAAAAAAGAAAAAGTCCATAAGCAGCAATAATACACTATTTCTCCCCCAAATGGTGAGCAGAGCACAATGGGACTCATTTATCAGGAGCGGCAATAGATTCAGGTATATGTCCCTACATGAATTTAATATCGCGTTAGCGCTATTTGCTGGTGTGCCCTAACTGTAGCGCTAACCCGATATTAAATCACGAGCGCCAGCTGCATGGGGGTCTTTTGAGAAAAGATGTGCAGCTGCTGCAAAACAATTTAGAACATAAGTGAGGTGCTTACAAGGAAGCCAAAACAACTGTATACATGTTAGCTGCCTCAGAGGCATTAGAGATGTAATATGGGTTCGAGTAGAATCTGAGGGTTTCAAAGTACCGACAAAACTTTCAGAACTCCCAGATTTCACAGAACCTGGATTTTTCAATTTTTCAATTTTTATTGAAAATGGAAAGTAGATGATTATCGCAAATCAAAAGCAGATGATGATCGAAAATCAAAAGCAGATGATTATCGAAAATCAAAAGTAGACGATTATCGAAAATCGAAGATCAAATCCTTGAAAGACGCACTAGATTTCAGTAACTCTTGAAAATGGAATGTGGAAGCTCGAAAACACCCCGATCGTGAGGAAAGATTTAAAATAAGTTTTGGTTCTATTTACGGGTTCACCAGACCATTTCCCGGGTCTCTGTGTCATTTACAGTAACCTCCTATTACTATTTATCCCACAAAATGGACAGAAACTTTAAAAAAAATTTCTCCCATAGACTTCTATGGGTCCATTTTAGAATTTTCGAGATTTCCGAAAATTTCGAAAAATCTTAAACGGAATGAAACTCAACAGTTTCGAACATCTCTAATAGACATGGGTAAGGCAAATATAACAGCTATACAAGTGCAAAGATACCTAGGAAAAGTAGGATGCCAAGTAAACACAATAGTATAACAATCCTAAACTTATCTCCCCTACGATATCACCCAAAAAACAGCCAAAGTAAGGCCAGACAGTCTTTTTGTAACTAGTCACCAAATTAAGATCTGCTACGCTTCCTCAAAAAGAGCTCTCAAAAGTGATAATAGCCTTTAATTTAAAGGGCATGTCCAGCCTAAAGAAAACTTTTCATAGAAATTTTCACACATATATGCAAAAGATGCCTCTAATGTGACTTACCTAACCTGGTCCCTAGCTGCCTGGGCACTGCCCCGTTTCTTTTCAAGCTTGTTTCGAGCAAAAATGGAAGCAGTGCTCTAACAGACGATCTACTTCCTGGTCGCAGCTGTAAGGTAATTGGGCAGGACGTTACGCCACACCTTAACTGACAGCTGCGACCAGTAAGTAGAGTGGCTGTCAGCTGCAGAGCAGAGGAGGTGCGTTGGGAAACCGGGTTAGGCCACTTAAGGGCATCTTTGGAATGTATGGATAATGCAAAACCTGGGTTTGGGGGTGGTGGTGAACATTTCTATTAAAAGTTTATTTTAGGCTGGACATGCCCTTTAAACTAATATAGACATAAAACCCCTTTCAAGGAGAAATACTTGAGGTACCTCCCAGGCGTCCAATCCCTTCTGGCCACCTCACTGCCAGATAGACAATACTAAGAAATAAAGAAAGTAGGGCTGTCCAGTCATTTATATTTTACAAGGGGTAATCCCTCTTTATTGCAGTTACACCAACACACAACGTTTCGGCCACTAGGCCTTTATCAAGTGTTCCCCCTTTCTTTTATTCTATTTTATAGCTTGTCTCAACGCAGTTTAGTTTTACAGTACTTGTGCTATAGACCAATAATACGTAGCTTGTGTGTGTCATTGCCACAAATGTCCCTACAAATACAATGTGGGCATTGCAATAGATATCCTTATCGCAACTGACCTGCACTTGTTCCCGCAACCGCCACTTTGCGACTGTTATTGCATTGTGTGAATTTTCAGAGGTAATTTGTGATCTTTTGCACGGCTTTAAAGCCACAATTGGATATTACATCTCCTTGTATGTAAATCTTGCACCTTCTGTCCAATGGGACCCCCAATCTTTGAGGTGTCCCCCCCCATTTTGCAATGATCCAAAATTTAGTTGGAGATTTAATATTATACCTTGGTAATCAAAGTATAATAAATAAACTAGAAAGGGAAAGTTTAAGTATAATCTTTGATGATGACTTTAGTTACCCTTTAAGTATGGCTGCCACAGTAATGGATAAGTAGATCAGTAGGTGTGTGAACCAAACTTTTTTGATGATTGGTCAAAGAATTTTTTTAACTTTAGATACCCTTTAGGTATGGCTGCAACAATAATGGAGGGGTAGGTCAGTAGGTGTAAGTACCTGTACCACGTGGGGGTGTTAAAAAAACAAACTTTTTTGATGATTGGTCAAAATTTATTTTATTGACTTTAGTTACCCTTTAAGTATGGCTGCAACAGTAATGGATAAGTAGATCAGTAGGTGTGTGTACCTGTGTCGGGTTGGGGGTTAAAAAAACAAACTTTTTTGATGATTGGTCAAAAATTTTTTTTTACTTGTTGTTACTGGGGGAGCTGAAGAAGCTCCCCCAGTAACAACATGTTCGTTATACTTACAGTTAATAAACGTGTGGGTAGACAATCAGGGGGGTTGGAGGGACAATGGCAGAGCTGGACAGCTCCTAGATAGTGTTCGTTTGTGTACAAGAGAAAGTTTATATTTGTAATATTGTGTGTTCTCGTAATGCTGCGCATTTCTTTCCATCATACGTCGCAGTCGGCCGACAGACGGTAATTAGCAGAACTAATGCGCCAAGTTGATCTTTGAAAAAAGCCGAGAACAGTAGTGGATCGTTGCTCTTTGACCAATCATCAAAAAAGTTTGTTTTTTTTAACCCCCACATGGCACAGGTACATACACCTACTGACCTACCCCTCCATTACTGTTGCAGCCATTTTTTTTAAACTTTAGTTACCCTTTAAGTATGGCTGCCACAGTAATGGATAAGTAAATCAGTAGGTGTGTGTACCTGGGTCTGGTTGAGGGGGTATGTCTTTTTTGTGTTTACAACCATAAAACTATATTTTATTGAGGATAAATCTAAATTAGTTTTTTTGACTTTAGTTACCCTTTAAATATGGCTACCACCATAATGAATTAATAGATCAGTAGGTGTGTGTACCTGGGTCTGGTTGAGGGGGTATGTCTTTTTTGTGTTTACAACCATAAAACTATCTTTTATTGAGGATAAATCTAAATTTGTTTTTTTGACTTTAGTTACCCTTTAAATATGGCTTCCATGGAAATGGAAAGGTAGGTCAGTAGGTGGGTGTACCTGGGTCTGTGTGGGGGGTTGGGGGTATCACCATTTGTATTAATGACCATGAAAAAAACTGTTTTGAAATATCCACATTTGAGGATTGTTACCATTATAGTCTATGGGAAAAAATGTCCGGAAATTCACCGATAACGCCATAACGCTTCCGCGGATTCCTTAGCTAGAATATAGCACACTTCTCCTATATGCCCCACACGTCTGTACCGAATTTCATGTCTCTAGCTCAAAAACTGTGGGAGGAGATACGGTCCAAAAAAGAGGAAGAATAAAACGGAAGAAGAAGAAGAAATAGAAAGAACAGTAATTTGGCTTTTTCAAGCCAAATTAATTATAAATGAATTATGATGAATGTAAAAATGTAAACACTTACTATTTAATTATTCATTCATAAAGCAATTACGACTCTTTACATCATTTTACCTGCACTTAAATTAGGCCAGCTAGATCTGGCTACCTTGTTTACTAAAACCACTCAAGGATATATTAGTCTAAATGACAGGACGGCAATTTCATTCATGCTGCTTGGTCATATTTGCAGAAAGAACATTTACTGGTAAACATGGGAATTTACTAAATAACACAATTACTGAATGTAATGCCTCTGCTTATTAGAGTAATAAAGACATTCAATGAAAAAAAATATTTATAAGAGTTTGGATGAATGTTTATGTAACATTCAGAACTTTTTGTGATGAATTACTCTCATTTATTAGTTTATTCTGAATAGTGCTTTTTTACTCTCTTGCTTTATGTTCTGTAGGTAAGACGGATTTCTCAGTTCTTTCTGTGTTTGATGTTATTTCATTAACTATTGCCAATGGTTCATAAGTTATAGCAAAACACCAGCGAGTAAAAAACTCCTAGAAATTAAAATCTTTTAAGTTAACTTGTTAAAGGGGTTGTACACTGAAAAAAATGACTATGCCTCATTACAATTTATAAATAAATACATGTAAGCAGCACTTACTCTGATGTGTTTGTGTTGCTGCATAACTTCTATCCAGTACTAACCAACTCAAGCTCAGCCCCCTGCCAGACTATCTGACTCTCTGTGAGGGCAAGCATGCTCAGTAATCCCTACGAGGCAGCCTTGGGATGTATAAAACTATACATAACAGAAGAGTTTATGATGCTAAGGCACTTGATTGACAGCTGAGATGTAAGATGTTTCAGACTGGATATCTATGGATATCTAAAGAAACAGGGAACATATTAACAAAAAATGTTACAGTGATAGATGTATGTATGTATGTATGTATGTATGTATGTATGTATGTATGTATGCATGTATAATTTTATTTATAAAGCGCCACTTGGGTACGCAGCGCTGTACATTATAAAATACAGAGTATACAAACAAGGGGATAAGTGTAAGCCATTATACAGATAGATAAAAATGAAATTAAATACAATTTCATACATAAGTTAAGAAAGCATATACAGTATATAAATGATGTATAAATGGATATAAGTGCAACAAGCCTTGACGCATTAGGAATGAGATCCCTGCCCTGAAGAGCTTACAATCTAAGTGGGTGGGACAACATACAGATACAAGTGGGGGGGATGGGTATAAAGTGCTTAAAAGGACTAACAATCATTTGTTGTGCTGATGCTCAGAAAGGTAGGAGAACAGTCTAGATTTGAAAGCATTAATGGATGTCACCAGGCGAAGCGAGAGAGGGAGAGAGTTCCAAATGCAGGGAGTTATATAGTTGGGAAGAATTATAGTTTTCATTAAATTCCCAGTGTACATATTCTTGAAATACAAGACAGAACGCACCATTTCATGGGAGACAATCCCTTCCTCAGTTGGTACTGTTAAAACGTTGTGCTTTCAGCTTACAAGGGGTGGTTTAATACAAGTGACATGTAGCTGTTTCCTGGTGGCCAATGTTTTCTGATCGGCCCCCGTTGACGCTACATGTAGCATTTTTTTAACATGGTTTAGCAGCCAAAATTTCAGAGGTTGAAAACTTCCCCAAAGTTTTTTTTTTGCTTTGTAGGTTTGTACATAACTAGTTGTGTTTCTTTTTCAGCATGGCATTTAATCAGTACTTTTTTGGACTGTACTCTTACTATACCCAACTATACCCAAGTCCCTATGCAGTGACCAGTGTATCATACCGCCCGAATATCATACAGTCAGGGTATCATATGATCAGTATTGGGCGGCTAAACATTTTTCAATCTGCCCAACAGGCAGAAAATCATATGGTCATCAGACTGGCAAACGTACAATCTCAGATTATCCCTCTATTGTTGTGTGTATGATACCATTAAAGTCACGCTAACCCTTGCTACATCATTGCAAACAGGTTAAAGTGACTTTCAGAAGAAAATGAGTAGTTGTGTTAAGTAGCCGAGAACGTATTCAATAAATAAACTTAAAGGATCAACCCAAAAATTGATTTGTCTTGTGTTGGTCCACTTGCTCTGTGAATGTGCTTGAAATGCCCTGTGTACCAGAATTAAAGAGAGCTTCTACCTAGAGATGTCTGAACAAAATCCGGTCCGCTCGAGGATCTGTGAATTTTCGGAAAAATTAGAAAATCCGCGACCCATTACTTTACTGCGCATACTTTACTGCACATAAACAGTGACAGAAAAAAAAAACCAGTCATACACAATTAATTGTCTGTAAACTTTGCTTAATTTAATGACGAACTTTGGGGATTTTTAATTAATTTTTCGCTCATTGGTCAAACAAACTGATTATATCACATTAGATCTCGCGTCCGTGAAAAAGATGATTTCCTATTCATAGATCTGGATAATTACTGCTCCTGCTTTATCGATAACTCCCATAATGATTGTAATTTAATGACATAGCTCATTTCAATACAACATGAGGTTCTGATTACATTTCTTACGGTCCATTTGTCGTTCTCTGCAGACTAACAAACCCAAACACAGGTATTGAACCATGTTTGTACTCTTAATGTGACCAGAGTTGGAAATAACGAACATATCTTGGGGGAACGTGTTCAAATTCTAATGACATTCTATCTCTTCTTGTTAAATACATATTGCTTACAATATCAGCTCCACACCTGTTATTCCCCTGATAAGGAAAGTAAAACTAGTTCCCAGATCAGTAACGCGCGTCTGTGTCTATCTGATGGAGAATTTCAGAATGCTATTACCGGAGTCTCTCCATAAAGATATGCATGACAGTTAAAAATCATAATAGGAAACCTTCAGGCTTTTGATCTAAATGAAGTAAAGTGATACGCTCATGTTTCTGGGGAATCGGAGCCCAACATGTATTTTTGCGAAGACGTGATATGAATAGCAATAAAGAATGTAGTCAAATAGTCTTTCTAACTTTTGTAATCAAAGTGGGGGCCATATTCATTGGATGTGTTGAGAGCAGTGGTGAAGCTGGGTCCCTCCATATCAGGATTCAAACTCGGGGGCACCCCAACTCAAAATCCTTGCACCAAGGCCCAGACTTTAACTTGTGTGTGCACACAACTCTTTAGTGAGCCCAGTCAGTTCTAGCACTTAAAATATATGAATTGAACCCTAGCCAAGCAAATTTAAATCACAGATCAGAAGGTTAATCAGGAACTGGATGCGTCACAATTGGTGAAGATGTATAGGCCCAGCTTTAAGGGGCCCATACACGATGCAATAAAATCGGTCGATGAACTACCGACCAGATTTAAATTGGAAACGATCGTTGTACAATCGGACATAAATGAACAAGATAAAATTGTTGGCATTGCTGTGTACAATCTGGCATTAATAGGCAGATATGATTGTTGCAGAATAGAATGTGCCACTAGAAAGCAACCAATTCCCCATATATGGGCAGATTTCATCGTTGCTGATGAATTTGCGGTTGTGTTTGCTGATTTTTCTTTCATATATTATTTGCTAACGAATCTCGCTGTGTGTTCGTACATCAATTAATGTGCCTGTTGTTGTCATGTGTACTGCATCACACATTGCCATCATGAACAAAATATACACTCTATGGTCTCACACCTTCCAGACTGTGTCATGTACCTGCATGCCTCAGAAGGTAGGAGAACAGTCTAGATTTGAAAGCATTAATGGATGTCACACAGGCGAAGCGAGGAGGGAGAGAGTTCCAAATGCAGGGAGTTATATAGTTGGGAAGAATTATAGTTTTCATTAATTCAACCCATGTACTATTCTTGAAATACAAGACAGAACGCACCATTTCATGGGAGACAATCCCTTCCTCAGTTGGTACTGTTAAAAACGTTGTGCTTTCAGCTTACAAGGGTGGTTTAATACAGTGACATGTAGCGTTTCCTGGTGGCCAATGTTTTCTGATCGGCCCCCGTTGACGCTACATGTAGCATTTTTTTAACATGGTTTAGCAGCCAAAATTTCAGAGGTTGAAAACTTCCCCAAAGTTTTTTTTTTGCTTTGTGAGTTTGTACAAAAATAGTTGTGTTTTCTTTTTCAGCCATGGCATTTAATCAGTACTTTTTGGACTGTACTCTTACTATACCCAACTATACCCAAGTCCCTAGCAGTGACCAGTGTATATACCGCCCGAATATCATACAGTCAGGGTATCATATGATCAGTATTGGGCGGCTAAACATTTTTCAATCTGCCCAACAGGCAGAAAAATCATATGGTCATCAGACTGGCAAACGTACAATCTCAGATTATCCCTCTATTGTTGTGTGTATGATACCATTAAGTCACACTAACCTTGCTCACTCATTGCAAACAGGTTAAAGTGACTTTCAGAAGAAATGAGTAGTTGTGTTAAGTAGCCGAGAACGTATTCAATAAATAAACTTAAGGATCAACCCAAAAATTGATTTGTCTGTGTTGGTCCACTTGCCTGTGAATGTGCTTGAAATGCCCTGTGTACCAGAATTAAAGAGAGCTTCTACCTAGAGATGTTGCAAAATCCGGTCCGCTCGAGGATCTCTGAATTTTCGGAAAAATTAGAAAATCCGCGGACCCATTAATTTACTGCGCATACTTTACTGCACATAAACAGTGACAGAAAAAAAAAAACCAGTCATACACCAATTAATTGTCTGTAAACTTTGCTTAATTTAATGACGAACTTTGGGGATTTTTAATTAATTTTCGCTCATTGGTCAAACAAACTGATTATACAATTAGACTCCGTCCGTGAAAAAGATGATTTCCTATTCATAGATCTGGATAATTACTGCTCCTGCTTTATCGATAACTCCCATAATGATTGTAATTAATGACAAGCTCATTTCAATACAACATGAGGTTCTGATACATTCTTACGGTCCATTTGTCGTTCTCTGCAGACTAACAAACCCAAACACAGGTAGAACCATGTTTGTACTCTTAATGTGACCAGAGTTGGAAATACGAACATATCTTGGGGGAACGTGTTCAAATTCTAAAAGACATTCTATCTCTTTTGTTAAATACATATTGCTTACAATATCAGCTCCACACCTGTTATTCCCTGATAAGGAAAGTAAAACTAGTTCCCAGATCAGTAACGCGCGTCTGTGTCTATCTGATGGAGAATTTCAGAATGCTATTACCGGAGTCTCTCCATAAAGATATGCATGACAGTTTAAAAATCATAATAGGAAACCTTCAGGCTTTTGATCTAATGAAGTAAAGTGATACGCTCATGTTTCTGGGAATCGGAGCCCAACATGTATTTTTGCGAAGACGTGATATGAATAGCAATAAAGAATGTAGTCAAATAGTCTTTCTAACTTTTGTAATCAAAGTGGGGGCCATATTCATTGGATGTGTTGAGAGCAGTGGTGAAGCTGGGTCCTCCATATCAGGATTCAAACTCGGGGGCACCCCAACTCAAAATCCTTGCACCAAGGCCCAGACTTTAACTTGTGTGTGCACACAACTCTTTAGTGAGCCCAGTCAGTTCTAGCACTTAAAATATATGAATTGAACCCTAGCCAAGCAAATTAAATCACAGATAGAAGGTTAATCAGGAACTGGATGCGTCACATGGTGAAGATGTATAGGCCCAGCTTTAAGGGGCCCATAACGATGCAATAAAATCGGTCGATGAACTACCGACCAGATTTAAATTGGAAACGATCGTTGTACAAACGGACATAAATGAACAAGATAAAATTGTTGGCATTGCCGTGTACAATCTGCATTAATAGGCAGATATGATTGTTGCAGAATAGAATGGCCACTAGAAAGCAACCAATTCCCATATATGGGCAGATTTCATCGTTGCTGATGATTGCGGTTGTGTTTGCTGATTTTTTCTTCATATATTATTTGCTAACGAATCTCGCTGTGTGTTGTACATCAATTAATGTGCCTGTTGTTGTCATGTGTACTGCATCACACATTGCCATCATGAACACAATAACACTCTATGGTCTCAACCTTCCAGACTGGTCATGTACCACATGCCACATTGCCTCATGAACAAAATATACACTCTATGGTCTCACACACTTCCAGAGTGTCATGTACCGATCACAATTGTCATCATGAACACAATATACACTCTATGGTCTCCACCCTTCCAGACTGTGCATGCCGACATCACACATTGCCTCATGAACAAATATACACCTATGGTCTCACACCTTCCGACTGTGTCAGTACCGTATCACACATTGTCATCATGAACACAATATACACTCTATGGTCTCAACCTTCCGACTGTGTCATGTACCGACACCACCTTGTCATCATGAACAAATATACACTCTATGGTCTCACACCTCAGACTGTGTCATGTACCACATCACACATGTCATCATGAACACAATATACACTTATGGCTCACCTTCCAGACTGGTCAGTGTACCGTATCACACATTGTCATCATGAACACAATATACACTCTATGGGCTCACACCTTCCAGACTGTGTCATGTACATCACACATGTCATCATGAACAAATATACACTCTATGGTCTCACACCTTCCAGACTGTGTCATGTACCACATCCACACATTGTCATCATGAACACAATATACACTCTATGGGCTCACACCTTCCAGATGTGTCATGTACCGTATCACACATTGTCATCATGAACACAATATACACTCTATGGCTCACACCTTCCAGAACTGTGTCATGTACACATCCCACATTGCCATCATGAACAAAATATACACTCTATGGCTCACACTTCAGACTGTGTCATGTACCTCATCACACATTGCCTCATGAACAAAATATAACACTATGGGCTACACCCTTCCAGACTGTGCATGTACCGTATCACACATTGTCATCATGAACACAATATACCCTCTATGGCTCACACCTTCCAGACTGGTCATGTACCGCATCACACATTGCCATCAGGAACAAACAATATACACTCTATGGTCTCACACCTTCCAGACTGGTCATGTACCGTATCACACATGTATCATGAACACAATCAATAATCACTCTATGGGCTCACACCTTCCAGACTGTGTTCATGTACCGTACATCCACATTGTCATCATGAACACAATATACACTCTATGGTCTCACACCTTCCAGACTGTGTCATTGTACCGCATCACACATTGCCATCATGAACAAAATATACATCTATGGGCTCACACTTCCAGACTGTGTCATGTACACCCATCACACATTGTCATCATGAACAAAATAATACATCTATGGGCTCAACCTACCAGACTGTGTCATGTACCCGAGTCCACAGCTAGCGCAGGGGATAAGCATACACACACTTGCCATCATGAACAAAAATATACACTCTATGGTCCAAACACCTTCCAGACTGTGTCATGTACCACACTCACAAATTGGCCTGCAGTGAACACAAATATACACTTATGGTCTCACACCTTCCAGAATGGTCATGTACCACATCACACATTGCCAATGAAACAAAATACAATCTATGGTCCTCACACCTTCCAGACTGTGTCATGTTCCACATCACACATTGCCATCATGAACAAAATATACACTCTATGGTCTCACACCTTCCAGACTGTGTCATGTCCACCATCACACATTGTCATCATGAACAAAATATACATCTATGGTCACACCTTCCAGACTGTGTACTGTACCGCATCACACATTGCATATGAACACAATTACACTATGGGCTCACACCTTCCAGACTGGTGTATGTCCGATCACCACAATTGCCATCAGCATGAACACAATCAACTCTCTATGGTCTCACACCTTCCAGACTGTGTCGTTACCCATCCCACATTCCAGCTGAACACAATATACACTCTGGTCTCACACCTTCCAGACTTGTGTCAGTGTGCTATACTACATTTTTCCTTCTTATGATACACACATCCTACACAATCTACTCCTCACTACTCCAGCTTCGAGTCTGACTCTCATTCTAGATCCTCACAGCCTTCATATTGCCCACTTCGATGCAATCATACGCACTCCCCTTCTCTGGCCTCCTAGACTTCGCCTCTCACGTCTTGATCCACTTCTACTTTTTGCGTTTGTCCGTCTAACCATCACTATAGATATCATTTGGCAATGTCCTCTCACACATTCATTATATCCTCTATGTTTCCACCACTTCCAGACTGTGTCATGTACCACATCCACATTGCCACATGAACACACAATATACACTCTATGGTCTCACACCTTCCAGATCGTGTCATGTAACCATCCCCAATTGCCATTGAACAAAAATATACACTATGGTCTCACACCTTCCAGACTGTGTCATGTACCAACACACACATGCATCATGAAACAAAATATACACTCTATGGTCTCACACCTTCAGACTGTGTCATGTACCGACAACCAACATTGCCATCACATGAACCAAATATACACTCTATGGTTCACACCTTCCCGACTGTGTCAGTACCAAATCACACATTGCCATCATGAACAAATATACCTCTATGGGCTCACACCTTCCAGACGTGTCATGTACCACATCCCACATTGCCAGCATGAACAAAATATACACTCTATGGTCTCTCACCTTCCAGACTGTGCATGTAACCACATCCCACATTGTCATCATGAACAAAATATACACTCTATGGTCTCACATTCCAGACTGTGTCATGTACCGTATCCACACATTGTTCATCATGAACAAATATACACTCTTGGGCTCACACCTTCCAGAATGTGTCATGTACCGATCACACATTGCCATCATGAACAAAAATTACAATCTAGGTCTCACACCTTCCAGACTGTGTCATGTACCACATCACAACATTGCCATCATGAACAAATATACACTCTATGGTCTCACACCTTCAGACTGTGTCATGTACCACATACAACATTGCCTCATGAAACATATAACACTCTATGGTCCACACCTTCCAGACTGTGTCATGTACACATCACACATTGCCACAGAACAAAATATACACCTATGGTCTCACACCTTCCAGACTGTGTCATGTAACATCACACATTTTCATCATGAACACAATATACACTCATGGGCTCACACCTTCCAGACTGTGTCCATGTACCGTATCACACATTGCATCATGAACAAAATTACACTCTATGGTCTCACACCTTCCAGAATGTGTCCTGTACCACATCACACATTCATCATGAACCAAATAACACTCTATGGTTTCACACCTCCCAGACTGGTGTATGTCACCACATACACCTTGCCATAATGAAACAAAAAATACACTCTATGGTCTCACACCTTCCAGACTGTGTCATGTACCACATCACACATTGCCATCATGAACAAAATATACACTCTATGGTCTCACACCTCCCGACTGTGTCATGTACCACATCACCAATTGCCATCATGAACACATATACACTCTATGGTCTCACACCTTCCAGACGTGTCATGTACCACATCACACATTGTCATCATGAACAAATATACACTCTTGGTCTCACACCTTCCAGACTGTGTCATGTACCACATCACACATTGTCATCATGAACAAAATATACACTCTATGGGCTCCACACCTTCCAGACTGTGTCCTGTACCACATCCACATTGTTATCATGAACAAAATATACACTCTATGTCTCTCACCTTCCAAGACGTGTCATGTACCACATCACATTGCCATCATGAACAAAAATATACACTCTATGGGCTCAAACCTTCAGACTGTGTCATGTACCACATCACACATTGCATCATGAACAAAATACACTCTATGGTCTCACACCTCCAGACTGTGTCATGTACCACATCACACATTGCCATCATGAAACAAATATACACTCTATGGGCTCACACCTTCCAGACTGTGTCATGTACCACACACACATTGCACATGAAAAAAATATACACCTATGGTCCACCCCGGCTGGCAATGTGTGATGTGGTACATGACACAGTCTGGAAGGTGTGAGACCATAGAGTGTATATTTTGTTCATGCTGGCAATGTGTGATGTGGTACATGACACAGTCTGGACGGTGGAGCCATAAGTGTCATTTTGTTCATGATGACAATGTGTGATGTGGTACATGACACAGTCTGAAGGTTTGAGCCCATAGAGTGTATATTTTTGTTCATGATGGCAATGTGTGATGTGGTACATGACACGTCTGGAAGGTGGAGACATAGAGTGTATATTTTGTTCATGATCAATGTGGATGTGGTACAGGACACAGTCTGGAAGGTGTGGAGCCCATAGAGTGTATATTTTGTTCATGATGCAATGTGTGATGTGGGTACATGACACAGTCTGGAAGGTGTGAGACCATAGAGTGTATATTTGGTTCATGATGCAATGTGTGATGTGGTACATGACACAGTCTGGAAGGTGTGAGACCATAGAGTGTATATGTGTTCATGATGGCAATTGGTGATGTGGTACATGACACAGTCGGAGGTGTGAGACCATAGAGTGTATATTTTGTTCATGATGCAATGTGTGATGTGGTACATGACCAGTCTGGAAGGTGTGAGACCATAGAGTGTATTTTTTGTTCATGATGGCAAGTGTGTATGTGGTCATACCACAGTCTGGAAGGTGTGAACCATAGAGTGTATATTTGGTTCATGATGGCAATGTTGATGTGGTACAGGACACAGTTCTGGAAGGTGTGAGACCATAGAGTGTATATTTTGTTCATGATGCAATGTGGTGATAGTGTACATGACACAGTCTGGAAGGTGTGAGCCCATGAGTGTAATATTGTGTTCATGATGAAAATGTGTGATCGTGTACATGACACAGTCTGGAAGGTGTGAGACCATAGAGTGTATATTTTGTTCTGTGGCAATGTGTGATGTGTACATGACACAGTCTGGAAGGTGTGGACCATAGAGTGTTATATGTTTCATGAGGCAATGTTGTATGTGTACATGACACAGTCTGAAGGTGTGAGACCATAGAGTGTATATTTTGTTCATGATGGCAATGTGTGATGTGGTACATGACACAGTCTGGAAGGTGTGAGACCTAGATTGTAATTTTTGTTCATGATGCAATGTGTGATCGGTACATGACACAGTTCTGGAAGGTGTGAGACCATAGAGTGTATATTTGTTCATGATGACAATGTGTGGATCGGTACATGACACAGTCTGGAAGGTTGTGAGACCATAGAGTGTATATTTGTTCATGATGACAATGTGGGATGTGTACATGACCACAGTCTGGAAGGTGGAGACCATAGAGTGTATATTTTGTTCATGCTGGCAATGTGGATGTGGTACATGACACAGTCTGGAAGGTGTGTGAGCCCATAGAGTGTATATTTGTTCATGATGGCAATGTGTGATGGTACATGACACAGTCGGAAGGTGTGAACCATAGAGTGTTATATTTGTTCATGATGGCAATGTTGTTGTCGGTACATGACACAGTCTGAAGGTGTAGACCATAGAGTGTATATTTTGTTCATGATGACAATGTGTGATGTGGTACATGACACAGTCTGGAAGGTGTGAGACCATAGAGTTGTATATTTTGTTCATGGCATTGGGGATGTGTACATGACACGTCTGGAAGGTGTGAGACCATAGAGTGTATATTGTGTGTCATGTGGCAATGTGGATGTGGTACTGACCAGTCGGAAGTGTGTGGAAAGATAGAGGAATAATGTAAGTGTGTGGAGGGACATCCACAAACCGATATCTATAGTGATAGGTTGACCGGACAAACGCAAAAAAAGTAGAAGTGGATCAAGACGTGAGATGGCGAAAAAAAGTTAGGGAAGACCAAAAGAGGAGGCAGGGGATGTGCCGGTGTATGGATTGGACATGGAGTGGGCAATATGAAGGGTGTGAGGATCTTAGAAGAAGTCCAGTGAAGCTGGAGTAGTGGAGATGTCATAGATGTGTAGGATGTGGTATATACAGGTAAGGAAACAATGTGATAGGCACAAACTACAAGAACACAGTCTGGAAGGTGTAGACCAGAGTGTTATATTGTGTTCAACTGAATGTTGGGATGGGACGACACAGTCTGGAAGGTGTGAGACCATAAAGTTATTGTGTTCATTGATGGCAATTGTGGTGATGCGGACATACACCAGTCTGGAAGGTGTGAGCCATAGTGTAGATTTGTTCATGAATGACATGTGTGATGCGGTACATGACACAGTCTGGAAGGTGTGAGCCATAGATATTAATTTTGTTCATGATGGCAATGTGTGATGGTGGTACATGACACAGTCTGGAAGGTGTGAGCCATAGAGTGTATATTTTGTTCATGATGGCAATGTGTGATGTGGAACATGACACAGTCTGGAAGGTGTGAGACCATAGATTGTATTTTGGTTTCATTTGACAATGTGTGATGGGTACATGACCAGAGTCTGGAAGGTGTGTAGACCATAAGTGTATATTGTGTTCATGAGCCAATTGTGAGGTGGTACATGACACAGTCTGGAATGTTGAGAACCATTAGAGTGTATATTTTGTTCATGATGGCAACTGTGTGATGCTACGTAGTGGATGGGTACATGACACAGTCTGGAGGTTTGAGCCCATAGATGTATTATTGTTCATGATGACATGTGTGATGGTTACATGACACAGGTCTGGAAGTGTGAGCCCCATAGATTGTATACTTTTTGTTCATGATGGCAATGTGTGATGGGTACATGACACAGTCTGGAAGGTGTGAGACCATAGAGTGTATATTGTGTTATGATGACAATGTGTGCATACGGTACATGAACACAGTCTGGAAGGTGTGAGCCCATAGAGTGATATTGATTGTGTTCATGATACATGTGTGATACGGTACATGACACAGTCTGGAAGGTGTGAGACCATAGAGTGTATATTTTTGTTCATGAGGCAATGTGTGATGCGGTACATGACCAGTCTGGAAGGTGTGAGACCTAGAGGGTTATATGTGTTCATGATGACAATGTGTGATACGGTACATGACAAGTCTGGAAGGTGTAGACCCAGAGTGTATAGTTTTGTTCATGAGCGGCAATGTGTGTGATGAGGTACATGACACAGTCTGAAGTGTGAGCCATAGAGTGTATATTTTGTTCATGATGGCAATGTGGGATGTGTACAGACACAGTCTGGAAGGTGTGAGCCCATAGAGTGTATATTTTGTTCATGATGACAATGTGTGATACGGTACATGACACAGTCTGGAAGGTGTGAGCCCATAGAGTGTATATTTTGTTCATGATGGCAATGTGTGATGCGGTACATGACACAGTCTGGAAGGTGTGAGACCATAGAGTGTATATTGTGTTCATGATGACAATGTGTGATACGGTACATGACACAGTCTGGAAGGTGTGAGACCATAGAGTGTATATTTTGTTCATGATGACAATGTGTGATGTGGTACATGACACAGTCTGGAAGGTGTGAGACCATAGAGTCTGCGCCAACGGGGTCGCCCATAGCGTGTATACACTTTTGTCTGACCTGACTGACCACGGTGTGACACGACGTCCAAGCGGTCCTGACACCCGTGATGGCAGGGTGTGGGCCCCTAGCTGTTGATATTTTGTTCATCACCCCCCAGATGGCCCACACAACCTGCACGTGCATGTGTCCATGACACAGTCCCCTGGAAGCGTAGTCTGAGACCAATAGAGTTGTATATTTTGTTCATGCTAGGGCAATTGTTGTGCTACGTCATGACACAGTCTGGAAGGGTACCCCGGACCCTAGAGTGTATATTGTGTTTTCGTGACACGGCAACTGTGTGTGTGGTACATGACACAGTCTGGAAGGTGTGGACACATAGAGTGTATATTTTGTTCATGATGGCAATGTGATGTGTAACGTGGACTGACACAGTCTGGTCGGATGTGAGCCCATAGAGGTAATTTTGTTCATGTGACAATGTGATGTGGTACATGACACAGTCTGGAGAGTGTGAGCCCATAGAGTGTATATTTTGTTCATGATGGCAATGTGTGATGCGGTACATGACACAGTTCTGGGGTGTGAGACCATAGGTGTTATTTTCATGATGTCAATGTGGCATGATTATACGGTGTACATGAACAGTCTGGAAGGTGTGAGCCAGAGAGTTATTATTGTTGTTCATGATGACATGTGTGATACGGTACCATGACACAGTCTGGAAGGTGAGCTGAACCATAGAGTGTATATTTGTTCATCGATGGCAAAGTGTGATGGACAGGTACTGACACAGTCTGGAAGGTGTGAGCCATAGAGTGTATATTGGGTTCATGATGACAAGTGTGATACGGTACATGACACAGTCTGGAAGTGTGAGCCCATAGAGTGTATATTTGTTTCATGTGGCAATGTGTGATGGGTACATGACAAGTCTGGAAGGTGTGAGACCATAGAGGGTATATTTTGTTCATGATGGCAATGTGGGATGTGGTACATGACACAGTCTGGAAGGTGTGGCCCATAGAGTGTATATTGTGTTCATTGATGGCAATGTGTGATGGTACATGACACAGTCGGAAGGTGTGAGCCATAGAGTGTATAATGTGTTTCATGTGACAATGTGTGAGGGTACATGACACAGTTGGAAGGTGTGAGACCAGAGAGTGTATATTTTGTTCATGATGACAATGTGTGATGTGGTACATGACACAGTCGGAAGGTGTGAGCCCAGAGTGTATATTTGTTCATGATGACAATGGTTGATTGGTACATGAACACGTCTGGAAGGTGTGAGCCATAGAGGGTATATTGTGTCTGATGAATGTGTGATGTGGTACATGACACAGTCTGGAAGGTGTGAGACCATAGAGTGTATATTTGTTCATGATGCAATGTGTGATGCTGGTACATGACAACAGTCTGGAAGGTGTGAGCCATAGAGTGTATATTGTTCATGATGCAAGTGTGATAGGTACATGACCAGTCTGAAGGTGTGAGACCATAGAGTGATATTGTGATGATGCATGTGTGATGCGAGAGCGGTACATGCACAGTCTGCAGAAGGCCACAAAATGTGGAGCCCACCCAGAGACGTGAGATATATGTTCAATATAGATGACCAATGCGTGACTACAAACAGGTAACTCACACCTTCCAGACTGTGTCATGTACCACATCACACATTGCCAGCATGAACAAAATATACACTCTATGGGCTCACACC
Organism: Hymenochirus boettgeri; assembly: GCA_019447015.1. Taxonomy (NCBI): domain Eukaryota; kingdom Metazoa; phylum Chordata; class Amphibia; order Anura; family Pipidae; genus Hymenochirus; species Hymenochirus boettgeri. Next base: position 29,830,252 of record CM033470.1, on the reverse strand, counting down.
TTCCAGACCGTGAGCTTTTTCCAGGAAGTTGTTTATTTGACCCTCCAGGGTTGAGTTGGAAGACGTTTGTTGGACGATCATCCATACACATAAACAATTTTGTTGTAGCAGATAAAAAATTTCCATCCTGACCGATCAGATGGATAGATTATAGATAAATGATAGATAGATAGACAGATAGATAGACAGATAGATAGATAGACAGATAGATAGATAGATAGATGATAGATAGATAGATGATAGACAGATAGATAGACAGATAGATAGACAGATAGATAGACAGATAGATAGATAGATAGATGATAGATAGATAGATAGACAGATAGATGATAGACAGATAGATAGACAGATAGATAGACAGATAGATAGATAGATAGATGATAGATAGACAGATAGATAGACAGATAGATAGACAGATAGATAGACAAGACCCTTCATTCACTTTGAATAACCAGAGATACTCGGCAGAACAGGAAAATAACTATCTCGGCCTGGAGATCAACCATTCTGGGAGGATTTAGGGCAGCTATAGAGACCTTGAAAGCAAAAGCCAGCCGAACCTTCTATGCAATAAAAAAAACAACTGTATCACCTCAAACCACCGGTAAAAGTCTGGCTTAAAATCTTGACAGTGTCATTTCCCCAATCCTACTCTATGGCAGTGAAGTATGGGGCCCTGTCTCCTATTAGACCAATCAAAATGGGAATCTGGCCACCAGAAATAATCCCATCTCGAATTCTAGCACCCCTCCGCCGTCCAGAGAAGTCCATCCAAAACGCTCTTGTCGGGCTGAGCTTGGCAGATTCCCATTACTGCTTGAGATGCAAAAAAAGGCCCTATCATTCTGGGCTCACCTACAGAACAGTAGCCCCAACTCTTACCATTATAAAGCCTCAATACACAACAAAGACCAGGAAAAGCCATGTGCACTGAAACAACTCATCAGCTCCCTACTAACATCAAACCCACACTCACAGAACCTGTCTAAACCTCAAATCACAGCTGCCATAACCAAGAGCCAATTGGATTACGTGGATGAATGGAAGAAAGAAATAAAAAAGTCCCAGAAACTAACTATATACCAGGCACTGGACAGAGACTACAAACTGGCCCCCTACCTGGAGAATATCAAAAACCCTAAAGAGAGACAAGTCCTGAGTCTCTACAGACTAAGTGCACACAGCCTAGAAATAGAATCTGGCCGACACAGACAGACATATAAACCAAGAGAGAACAGACTGTGCCAGCACTGTGACCAGGGAACCTTAGAAGATGAAACCCACTTCCTTCTACAATGCCCCAAATACAAAACAATACGGGACCCCCATTTCAAGATGCTGTCGGAAGCCACAGTAAATATTGGGGCACACTATGTAACGGCATGTCACAGACTGAGAGGAGCATAAATGAACTTAATGTCCAAGGATTACCTGCCCAATTATCCCTTTATCCTTCCCCAATCAACTTAAAGACTAAAACCCAATATACCCTTTATAGTACTGTCCATATATTAATTATCCATTGATACCCATGTCCCCCTACCGTGAACCTCTAATACTAACACGTTTTATTATTTTATTATTTTTTATTTGCTTTGCCAATGTCAAAATGTAAATTGATCCTTCCAATAAAGCTCTTTTTGATTTGATTTTGATTTGATATATAGATAGATAGACAGACAGATAGATAGATAGATAAATTATAGATAGATAGACAGATAGATAGACAGATAGATGATAGATAGATAGATAGATAGATAGATAGATAGATGATAGATAGGTGATAGATTGATAGTTATATAGATAGATAGATAGATGATAGATAGATAGATGATAGATTGATAGATAGATGATAGATATATAGATAGATAGATGATAGATTGATAGATAGATAGATGATATAGAAATAGATAGATAGATAGATGATAGATACATGGATATATGATAGATGGTAGATAAATGATAGATAGATACATAGATAGATAGATATACAGATGATAGAGAGATAGATAGATAGATAGATAGATAGATAGATAGATAGATGATATAGAAATAGATAGATAGATAGATAGATAGATGATAGATACATGGATAGATGATAGATGATAGATAAATGATAGATAGATACATAGATAGATAGATATACAGATGATAGATAGATAGATAGATAGATAGACTAATATTAGATAGATAGTCCATATATTAATTATCCATTGATACCCATGTCCCCCTACCGTGAACCTCTAATACTAACATGTTTTATTATTTTATTGTTTTTTGTTTGCTTTGGCAATGTCAAAATGTAAATTGATCCTGCCAATAAAGCTCTTTTTGATTTGATTTGATTTTGATTTGATAGATAGATAGACAGACAGATAGATAGATAGATAGATGATAGATAAATGATAGATAGATAGATAGACAGATAGATAGACAGATAGATGATAGATAGATGATAGATAGGTGATAGATTGATAGTTAGATAGATAGATAGATAGATAGATAGATGACAGATAGATATAGATATATAGCTAGATAGATAGATAGATGATAGATACATGGATATATGATAGATAGATAGATAGATAGATAGATGGTAGATAAATGATAGATAGATACATAGATAGATATACAGATGATAGAGAGATAGATAGATGATAGATATAGATAGATAGATGATAGATTGATAGATAGATAGATGATATAGAAATAGATAGATAGATAGATGATAGATACATGGATAGATGATAGATAGATCGATATATGATAGATAGATAGATAGATAGATAGATATCGGTAGATAGATAGATGATAGATAAATGATAGATAGATACATAGATAGATAGATATACAGATGATAGATAGACAATAGATAGATAGATAGATAGAGAGAGAGAGGGAGATAGATACATAGACAATAGATAGATAGATAGATAGATAGATAGAGATAGATAGAGAAAGAGAGATAGATAGATAGATAGACACAACCAATTAGCGAACAGTGTGCACTCTACCTTCAAGTAATATTATGCCCAGGTGCTTCTGCAGATCCTCTAAATATCCAACCATAGTAACATGTAGAGCACTCTCAGGACTTGTTCAAACAATCTTTAACTTTTATTCCAGAAGCAGCAAAAAGATAGCCTGTTTGCTGCTTATGGAATAAAAGTTAAAGATTGTCCTGAGAGTGCTCTACATGTTACTATGGTTGGATAGATAGATAGACACGATATATGCACAGATGGGAGACAGTCAATAGATTAAAAACTTTCAGATACACAGATACAAGAATCAGCAACTAGTTCCACGGATTTCTTTTTCTAGAAAGGAATATTGACTCGTGACATAAAGGATTTGGGATATTGTAAGGTTTTATGGTCTTGAGATATAAGCAACCGTGCTGATCAGAAAGAACATTTGATGTTGAAGAAGCTATGACAGAAAACCAGAAATAAGACCAAAGCAAAACCCGCATAAAATCCCTTTTAACTACTGAATACAACAAGGTCTGAATGCATTCCTAGCAAACAGCAATTATTCTAGCTACGGGCCAAGATGCCTTTGTTTCTAGGTCAAACCTTGCAAGCTAATAGGATATGCAGGCTTAAGCATGGGCAACTACTTAGATTTATGACAGTTAATAGCGATGTGGGGGGGGAAATGAGCAATGGACAAGTAAAACAATATGCTCCTGATAGTTTGAATAGGAAGGTTACGGAAAGGTTGATTGGTAATTTAAAACATTCTTTTTCTTGCAAAAAGCTGCAATGTCTATGTAATAAAAAGATCTGCAAATTACTGAATGGAAAGCAGTTATTTTTCTCCCTAGACTAATTGATGCCAAGCTCATATACAAATCAATAAAAACCACTGTCCTTTATTTCAATTGAAAACTCACACCTCACAAAGCAAGCAAGATGAGTAATTATCTTCCCGAGCCTCTTTATGTGCGTCGCTCCTTTATTTTGGGGACGGAATATTAGTCGAGAGAGCTAAAATAACATAAGCCTATTAATGACATCTTCTGAAGCAAAACACAATAATAGAATGAATAACCTTCAAAGCAATTAGACATGAACTTCATCTTGCTTCTGTCTTATAAAAACAATATCAGTACATTTGTAGAGCTACATGGAGGGAGGTATTGTAGGTAGGGCTGTTCATGTTGGGTCGGAGAGAGAGATAAAGGCTAATACAGCAACCGTGAACTAGAAAGGGAAAGTTTAAGATAAAACTTTCAATTTGGCTTGAACGACTGTATTTTGGAAGGGAATTTGTGTGTTTGTGCTGCAGATTTTAAAACTCAATAATGCCAATGATGGACAGGATCTTGTGTTGTTTTTTACTTACCCTTTAAATATGTCACATGCATTAAAGGTAGGTCAGTTGTGTGTGTGTATTCATATCAGGTTGGGGGATAAATACTAATTTTTGATATTGGTCAAAATTAGTTTTTTTTTTTTCTTTAGTTACCCTTTACGTATGGCTGCCATAGTAATGGAAAAGTAGATCAGTGATGTGTGTACCCGTGTCGGGTGAGAGTTAAAAAAAAACAAACTGTTTTGATGATTGGTCAAAATTCGTTTTTTTTAACTTTAGTTACCCTTTAAGTATGGCTGCCACAGTAATGGAGGGGTAGGTCAGTAGTTGTGTATACCTGTATCACGTTGGGGGTTAAAAATACTAAGTTTTTATTATTGATCAAATTTGCTTTTTGACTTTAGTTACCCTTTAAAGTATGGTGCCCAGTAATGGATAGTAGATCAAAGGTGTGTGTACCCATGTTGGGTTGAGAGTTAAAAAAAAAAACTTTTTTGATGATTGGTCAAAATATTTTTTTTAACTTTAGTTACCCTTTAAGTATGGCTGCAACAGTAATGGAGGGGTAGGTCAGTAGCTGTGTATACCTGTATCAAGTTGGGGGTTAAAAAAACAAAGTTTTTTGATGATTGATCAAAAATTGCTTTTTTTACTTTAGTTACCCTTAAGTATGGCTGCCACAGTAATGGATAAGTGATCAGTAGGCGTGTGTACTGTGTCGGGTTGGGAGTTAAAAAAAAACTTTTTTGATGATTGGTCAAAATTAGTTTTTTTGACTTAAGTTACCCTTTAAGTATGGCTGCAACAGTAATGGAGGGGTAGGTCAGTAGCTGTATATACCTGTATCACGTTGGGGGTTAAAAAAACAAAGTTTTTTGATGATTGATCAAAATTTGCTTTTTTGACTTTAGTTACCCTTTAAAGTATGGCTTCCACAGTAATGGATAAGTAGATCAGTAGGTGTATGTACCTGGGTCGGTTGAGGGGGTATGTCTTTTTTTTGTTTATATCCATAAAAAATATCTTTTTTGAGGATAAATCTAAATTAGTTTTTTTTGACTTTAGTTACCCTTTAAATATGGTTTCATGGGCATGGAAAGGTAGGTCTGTAGGTGGGTGTACCTGGGTCTGTGTGGGGGGTTTGGGGTATCACCATTTGTATTTACCATGAAAAAAACTATTTTGAAAATATCACATTTGAGGATTGTTACCATTATAGTCTATGGGAAAAAATGTCCGGAAATTGCCGATAACGCCGTAACGCTCACGGGGATTCCTTAGCTAGAAGAAAGCACACTTCTCCCCGCCCTCGTACCGAATTTCATGTCTCTAGTCAAAAAAATGTGGGAGGAGATACGGTCCAAAAAAGCGGAAGAATAAAACGGAAAGAAAAAAGAAAAAAAGAAATAGAAAGAACAGTAATTGGCTTTTTCAAGCCAAATTAATAAAACAGCATGTAAGTCCAATAAACAGGGAGTCAGGCTGACTCACATCTTCCAAAAGTGCTTCTGTCCTCAGCACTAGAGATGGCCGAACTTTCGAAAGTTCGGTCCGTTTTCTAACTTTCGAACTATATTAAAGTCAATGAGAGTCAAATAGTTGGAAAAGTTCTAATGAAATACAATTAAAATATTAATGGTAACTTAATGTAAATGGCTGTGGGACCTAGGAAATGGTCTGGGGAACATGTTCCAATATCCATGACATTCGAAAAATCAATTTTACTTGCGCTATTTTCGAGCTTGTTCGCACCTAGATACCATGTACATTTTACTCGCGGATTCGATGCTCGCGTATAGGTTTTAATGGACCCTTTACTCGCGGATTCGATGTTCGCGCCTAGATACCATGGACATTTTACTCGCGATCGCGAAGTAAAGGGTCCATTAAAACCTATACGCGAGCATCGAATCCGCGAGTAAAATGTACATGGTATCAGGTGCGAACAAGCTCGAAAATAGCGCAAGTAAAATTGATTTTTCGAATGTCATGGATATTGGAACATGTTCCCCAGACCATTTCCTAGGTCCACAGCCATTTACATTAGTTACCATTAATATTTTAATTGTATTTCATTAGAACTTTTCCAACTATTGACTCTCATTGACTTTAATATAGTTCGAAAGTTAGAAAACGGACCGAACTTTCGAAAGTTCGGCCATCTCTAGTGCTGAGGACAGAAGCACTTTTGGAAGATGTGAGTCAGCCTGACTCCTGTTTATTGGACTTACATGCTGTTTATTAATTTGGCTTGAAAAAGCCAAATTACTGTTCTTTCTATTTCTTCTTTTTCTTCCGTTTTATTCTTCCGCTTTTTTGGACCGTATCTCCTCCCACAGTTTTTGAGCTAGAGACATGAAATTCGGTACAGACGTGCGGGGAGAAGTGTGCTTTCTTCTAGCTAAGGAATCCCCGTGAGCGTTACGGCGTTATCGGCGAATTTCCGGACATTTTTTCCCATAGACTATAATGGTAACAATCCTCAAATGTGAATATTTCAAAATAGTTTTTTTCATGGTCATAAATACAATGGTGATACCCCCAACCCCCCACACGACCCAGGTACACCCCACCTACAGACCTACCTTTCCATGCCCATGGAAGCCATATTTAAAGGGTAACTAAAGTCAAAAAACTAATTTAGATTTATCCTCAACAAAAGATAGTTTTATGGTATAAACAAAAAAAGACATACCCCCTAACCAGACCCAGGTACATACACCTACTGATCTACTTATCCATTACTGTGGAAGCCATACTTTAAAGGGTACTAAAGTCAAAAAAGCAAATTTTGATCAATCATCAAAAAACTTTGTTTTTTTAACCCCAACGTGATACAGGTATATACACTACTGACCTACCCCTCCATTACTGTTGCAAGCCATACTTAAAGGGTAACTTAAGTCAAAAAAACTAATTTGTCCAATCATCAAAAAAGTTTTTTTTTAACTCCCAACCCGACACAGGTACACACGCCTACTGATCTACTTATCCATTACTGTGGCAGCCATACTTAAAGGGTAACTAAAGTAAAAAAAGCAAATTTTGATCAATCATCAAAAAAACTTTGTTTTTTTAACCCCCAACTTGATACAGGTATACACAGCTACTGACCTACCCCTCCATTACTGTTGCAGCCATACTTAAAGGGTAACTAAAGTAAAAAAAAAATTTTGACCAATCATCAAAAAAGTTTTTTTTTTAACTCTCAACCCAACATGGGTACACACACCTATTGTCTACTTATCCATTACTGTGGCAGCCATACTTTAAAGGGTAACTAAAGAAAAAAAAAAAACTAATTTTGACCAATATCAAAAAATTAGTATTTTATCCCCCAACCTGATATGAATACACACACACCAACTGACCTACCTTTAATGCATGTGACATATTTAAAGGGTAAGTAAAAAACAACAATGTCCTCATCATTGGCATTATTGAGTTTTAAAATCTGCAGCACAAACACACAAATTCCCTTCCAAAATACAGTGTTCAAGCCAAATTAAAGTTTATACTTAAACTTTCCCTTTCTAGTTCAATGTTGCTGTATTAGCCTTTATCTCTCTCTTCCGACCCAAACATGAACAGCCCTACCTACAATACCTCCCTCCATGTAGCTCTACAAATGACTGATATTGTTTTTATAAGACAGAAGCAAGATGAAGTTCATGTCTAATTGTTTGAAGGTTATTCATTCTATTTGTTTGCTTCAGAAGATGTCATTAATAGGCTTATGTTATTTTAGCTCTCTCGAATATTCCGTCCCCAAATAAAGGAGCGACGCACATAAAGAGGCTCGGGAAGATAATTACTCATCTTGCTTGCTTTGTGAGGTGTGAGTTTTCAATTGAAATAAAGGACAGTGGTTTTATTGATTTGTATTGAGCTTGGCATCAATTAGTCAGGGAGAAAAATAAACTGCTTTCATTCAGTAATTTGCAGATCTTTTTATTACATAGACATTGCAGCTTTTTGCAAGAAAAAGAATGTTTTAAATTACCAATCAACCTTTCCGAACCTTCCTATTCAAACTATCAGGAGCTAGTTTTACTTGTCCATTGCTCATTTCCCCCCCCACATCGCATTAACTGTCATAAATCTAAGTAGTTGCCCATGCTTAGCTGCATATCCTATTAGCTTGCAAGGTTTGACCTAGAAACAAAGGCATCTTGGCCCGTAGCTAGAATAATTGCTGTTTGCTAGGAATGCATTCAGACCTTGTTGTATTCAGTAGTTAAAAGGGATTTTATGCGGGTTTTGCTTTGGTCTTATTTCTGGTTTTCTGTCATAGCTTCTTCAACATCAAATGAATTTTTTCTGATCAGCACGGTTGCTTATATCTCAAGACCATAAAACCTTACAATATCCCAAATCCTTTATGTCACGAGTCAATATTCCTTTCTAGAAAAAGAAATCCGGGAACTAGTTGCTGATTCTTGTATCGTGTATCTGAAGTTTTTAATCTATTGACTGTCTCCCATCTGTGCATATATCGTGTCTATCTATCTATCCAACCATAGTAACATGTAGAGCACTCTCAGGAACAATCTTTAACTTTTATTCATAAGCAGCAACAGGCCTATCTTTTTGCTGCTTCTGGAATAAAAGTTAAAGATTGTTTGAACAAGTCCTGAGAGTGCTCTACATGTTACTATGGTTGGATATTTAGAGGATCTGCAGAAGCACCTGGGCATAATTACTGAAGGTAGAGTGCACACTGTTCGCAATTGGGATGCATCTATCATCTATCTATCATCTACTATCTCCTCCTAATCTCATCTATCTAGTCTATCTATCTACTCCACTATCCCCTCCTCTCTCTATCAATCTAATCTACTATCTATCATCATAAACTATCTAAATCATCTATCTATCTATCCCGATCAATCTATCACACTATCCACACACCAAACACACACATCACACACACACTACAACATCACTATCTATCACATCACTATCGACAACTATCATCCTCTATCACATATACAATCATCTATCATTATCTACCATCTATCTATCATTATATATCCAGTATCTATCATCTATCTATCTATCTATCTATATCATCTACTACAATCTATCATCTATCTATCTATATCTATCTATCTATCATCATCTAAACTATCAAATCTATCACCTATCTATCATCTCTACTATCTATCTATACTATCAATCTATCTGTCTATCTATCTGTCTATCTATCTATCTATCTATCATTTCTCATCATCTATCTATCTATCAAATCAAATCAAATCAAAAAGAGCTTTATTGGCAGGATCAATTTACATTTGACATTGCCAAAGCAAACAAAAAATAATAAAATAATAAAACATGTTAGTATTAGAGGTTCACGGTAGGGGGACATGGGTATCAATGGATAATTAATATATGGACAGTACTATAAAGGGTATATTGGGTTTTAGTCTATCTTTCTATCTATCTATCATCTGTATATCTATCTATCTATCTATCTATCATCTGTATATCTATCTATCTATCTATCTATCATCTGTATATCTATCTATCTATGTATCTATCTATCATTTATCTATCATCTATCTATCTATCTATCTATCTATCTATCTATCTATCTATCTATCTACCGATATCTATCTACCGGTATCTATCATCTATCTGTCTATCTATCATTTATCTATCATCTATCTATCTAATCTATGTATCTATCTATCATTTATCTATCATCTATCTAATCTATCTATATCTATCCTATCTATCTATCTATCTATCTACCGATATCTATCTACCGTATCTATCATCTATCTGTCTATCTATCATTTATCTATCATCTATCTATCTATCTGTCTGTCTATCTATCTATCTATCTATCAAATCAAAATCAAATCAAAAAGAGCTTTATTGGCAGGATCAATTTACATTTTGACATTGCCAAAGCAAACAAAAATAATAAAAAAAGTGTTAGTATTAGAGGTTCACGGTAGGGGGACATGGGTATCAATGGATATAATTAATATATGGACAGTACTATAAAGGGTATATTGGGTTTTAGTCTTTAAGTCGATTGGGGAAGGATAAAGGGATAATTGGGCAGGTAATCCTTGGACATTGAGTCATTTATGCTCCTCTCAGTCTGTGACATGCCGTTACATAGTGTGCCCCAATATTTACTGTGGCTTATCCTCTCCCACAGAATGAGTTTTTCTCTCCATCTAGCAGTGAAGTCTGGATAAAGTCCACACATCTTGAAATGGGGGGTCCCGTATTGTTTTGTATTTGGGGCAGTGTAGAAGGAAGTGGTTCTCTCTTCTAAGGTCCCTGGTCACAGTGCTGACAACAGTTGTTCTCTCTTGGTTTATATGTCTGTCTGTGTCGGCAGATTCCATTTCTAGGCTGTGTGCACTCATCTGTAGAGACTCAGGACTTGTCTCTCTTTAGGGTTTGTTGATATTCTCCAGGTAGGGGCCAGTTTGTAGTCTCTGTCCAGTGCCTGGTATATAGTTAGTTTCTGGACTTTTTTATTTCTTTCTTCCATTCATCCACGTAATCAATTGGCTCTTGGTTATGGCGGCTGTGATTTGAGGTTTGACAGGTTCTGTGAATGTGGGTTGATGTTAGTAGGGAGCTGATGAGTTGTTTCAGTGCACATGGCTTTTCCTGGTCTTTGTTGTGTATTGAGGCTTATAATGGTAAGAGTTGGGGCTACTGTTCTGTAGGTGAGCCCAGAATGATAGGGCCCTTTTTTGCATCTCAAGCAGTAATGGAATCTGCCAAGCTCAGCCTGACAGCGTGTTTGATGGACTGCGATGGATGGAGGAGGGTTACAGAATTCGAGATGGAGTATTTCTGGTGGCCAGATTCCCATTTTGATTGGTCTAATAGGGACAGGGCCCCATACTTCACTGCCATAGAGTAGGATTGGGGAAATGACACTGTCAAAGATTTTAAGCCGAGACTTTACCGGTGGTTTGAGGTGATACAGTTGTTTTTTTATTGCATAGAAGGTTCGGCTGGCTTTTGCTTTCAAGGTCTCTATAGCTGCCCTAAATCTCCCAGAATGGTTGATCTCAGCCGAGATAAGTATATTTCTCTGTTCTGCCGAGTATCTCGTTATTCAAGTGAATGAAGGGTCGTGTCTATCTATCTATCATCTATCTGTTATCTATCTATCATCATCTATCTGTCTATCATCTATCTATCATCTTCATCTATCTATCTATCTTGTCATCTATCTTTATCTATCGTATCATCTATTGTCTATCTATCATCTATCTATCTATCATCTGTCTATCTATCTGTCTATCTATTGTCTGATCATTGTTATCTATCATCTATCTATCATCTATCTGTCTATCTATCTGTCTATCTATCTGTCTTCATCTATCTGTCTACTATCTATCTATCATCTATCTATCTATCTATCTGTCTATCTATCTGTCTACTATCTGTCTATCTATCTGTCTATCATCATCTATCTCACTATCTATCTATCTATCTGTCTATCATCCTATTGTCTACTATCTGTCATCTATCTATCATTTATCTATCACTATCCATCTGATCGGTCAGGATGAAATTTTTATCTGCTACAACAAAATTGTTTATGGTATGGATGATCGTCCACAAACGTCTTCCAATCAACCTGGAGGGTCAAATAAAACTTCCTAGAAAAAGCTACGGTCTGGAAGGTGGAGGGACCATAGAGTGTATATTTTGTTCATGCTGGCAATGTGTGATGTGGTACATGACACAGTCTGGAAGGTGTGAGACCATAGAGTGTATATTTTGTTCATGCTGGCAATGTGTGATGTGGTACATGACACAGTCTGGAAGGTGTGAGACCATAGAGTGTATATTTGTTCATGTGGCAATGTGTGATGTGGTACATGACACAGTCTGGAAGGTGTGAGCCATAGAGTGTATATTTGTTCATGATGACAATGTGTGATACGTACATGACACAGTCTGGAAGGTGTGAGCCCATAGAGTGTATATTTTGTTCATGATGGCAATGTGTGATGCGTGTAACACATGACAACAGGCGTCTCATTAATTGATTACGAACACAACGCGAGATTCGTTAGCAAATAATATATGAAAGAAAAATCAGCAAACACAACCGCAATTCATCAGCAACGATTGAAATCTGCCCATATATGGGGAATTGTTGCTTTACTAGTGGCACATTCTATTCTGCAACACATCATATCTGCCTATTAATGCCAGATTGTAACACGGCAATGCCAACAATTTTATCTTGTTCATTATGTCCGATTGTACAACGATCGTTTCCAATTTAAATCTGGTCGGTAGTTCATCGACCGATTTTTATTGCATCGTTTATGGCCCCTTAAAGATGGGCCTATACATCTTCACCAATTGTGACGCACCCAGTCCTGCATTAACCTTCTGATCTGTGATTTAAATTTGCTTGACTAGGGTTCAATTCATATATTTTAATGCTAGAACTGACTGGGCTCACTAAACGAGTTGTGTGCACAAAGTTAAAGTCTGGGTCTGGCGCAAGGATTTTGAGTTGGGGTGCCCCCGAGTTTGATCCTGATATGGAGGGACCCAGCTTCACCACTGCTCTCAACACATCCAATGAAATGGCCCCCACTTTGATTACAAAAGTTAAAAAGTATTTGACTACATCTTTATTGCTATTCATATCACGTCTTCGCCAATACATGTTGGGCTCCGATTCCCCAGAAACATGAGAGTATCAGTTTACTTCATTTAGATCAAAAGCCTGAAGTTCCTATTATGATTTTTAACTGTCATGCATATCTTTATGGAGAGACTCCGGTAATAGCATTCTGAAATTCTCCATCAGATAGACACAGACGCGCGGTTACGATCTGGGAACTAGTTTTACTTTCCTATAGGGGAATAAACAGGTGTGGAGCTGATATTGTAGAAATATGTATTTAACAAGAAGAGATAGAATCTGTCATTAGAATTTGAAACACGTTCCCCCAAATTATGTTCGTTATTTCCAACTCTGGTACATTAAGAGTACAAACATGTTCATACCTGTGTTTGGGTTTGTTAGTCTGCGAGAAACGACAATGGACCGTAAGAAATGTAATCAGTAACCTCATGTTGTATTGAAATGAGCTATGTCATTAATTACAATCATTATGGGAGTTATCGATAAAGCAGGAGCAGTAATTATCCAGATCTATGAATAGGGATATTCTTTTTCACGGACGTGAGATCTAATGTGATATAATCAGTTTTGTTTGACCAATGAGCGAAAAATTAATTAAAAATCCCCAAAGTTTCGTCATTAAATTAAGCAAAGTTTACAGACAATTAGTGTTGATGGTTTTTTTTTTTCTGTCACTTTTATGTGCAGTAAAGTTCACCGTTGAAACACCGTTAGGAGTAGTGATGACCAGTTCGCAGATCCGAACCGGATCCGCAGCGGATTCACCTTGTTCGCGAACGGCGGAATCGCAGATTTTCCGCCTTCCAACGTTTCCGAACCGCGTTTTCGAAAATTTTCGAAATTACAAGGATTTCTCGTATTTTCGAAAATACAAGAAATCGCAGATTTCGTATTTTTGCAGAATCCTCGTATTTTCAAATTTTAATAGGTTTTAATGGGTCCACTCGCGGATTTTCTAATTTTTCCGGAAATTCACAGATCCTCGAGCGGACCGGATTTGGTTCGGACATCTCTAGGTAGAAGCTCTCTTTAATTCTGGTACACAGGGCATTTCAGCACATTCACAGAGACAAGTGGACCACCACAAGACAAATCAATTTTTGGGTTTATCTTTAAGTTTATTTATTGAATACGTTCTCGGCTACTTAACACAACAACTCATTTTCTTCTGAAAGTCACTTTCACCTGTTTGCAAGATGTAGCAAGGGCTAGTGTGACTTAATGGTATCATACACACAACAATAGAGGGATAATCTGAGATTGTACGTTTGCCAGTCTGATGACCATATGATTTTTCTGCCTGTTGGGCAGATTGAAAAATGTTTAGCCGCCCAATACTGATCATATGATACCGACTGCTGATGTTACTTTCGGGCGGTATGATACACTGGTCACTGCATAGGGACTGGGTATAGTTGGGTATAGTAAGAGTACAGTCCAAAAAGTACGATTATTAATGCCATGCTGAAAAGAAACACAAACTAGTTTATGTACAAAACCTACAAAGCAAAAAAAAACTTGGGAAGTTTTCAACTCTGAAATTTGGCTGCTAAACATGTTAAAAAAATCTGTAATGTAGCGTCAAGGGGGCCGATCAAAAAAACTTGGCCGCCAGGAAACCAGCTACATGTCCACTTGTATAAAACCACCCCTGTAAGCTGAAAGCACAACGTTTTATAACAGTACCAACTGAGGAAGGGATTGTCTCCCATGAAAATGGTGCGTTCTGTCTTGTATTTCAAGAATATGTACAGGGAATTTAATGAAAACTATAATTCTTCCCAACTATATAACTCCCTGCATTTGGAACTCTCTCCCTCTCTCGCTTCGCCTGGTGACATCCATTAATGCTTTCAAATCTAGACTTTCTCCTACCTTTCTGAGCATCAGCACACAAATGATTGTTAGTCCTTTTAAGCACTTTGTACCCATCCCCCCCCACTTGGTACCTGTATGTTTCCCACCCACTTAGATGTGTAAGCTCTTCAGGGCAGGGATCTCATCCTAATGTGTCAAGTTGTCTGCACTTATATCCATTATAACATCATTTAATACTGTATATGCTTTCTTAACCGATGTATGAAATTGTATTTAATTTCATTTTTATCTATCTGTAAATGGCTTACACTTATCCCTTGTTTGTATATACTGTATATTATAATGTACGGCACTGCGTACCCAAGTGGCGCTTTATAAATAAAATTATACATGCATACATACATACATACATACATACAATACAACTACACTGTAACATTTTTTGTTAATATGTTCCCTGTTTCTTAGATATCCATAGATTCCAGTCTGAAACATCTTAAATCTCAGCTGTCAATCAAGGCCTTAGCATCATAAACTCTGTTATGTATAGTTTTATACATCCCAAGGCTGCCTCGTAGGGATTACTGAGCATGCTTGCCCTCACAGAGAGTCAGATAGTCTGGCGGGGGCTGAGCTGAGTTTGTTATACTGGATAGAAGTTATGCAGCAAACACAAACACATCAGAGTAAGTGCTGCTTACATGTATTTATTTATAAATTGTAAGAGGCATAGTCATTTTTTCAGTGTACAACCCCTTTAACAAGTAACTTAAAAGATTTTAATTTCTAGGAGTTTTTTACTCGCTGGTGTTTTGCTATAACTTATGAACCATGGCAATAGTTAATGAAATAACATCAAAACACAGAAAGAACTGAGAAATCCGTCCTACCTACAGAACATAAAGAAAGAGAGTAAAAAATAACATGCACTATCAGATAAACTAATAAATGAGGTAATTTCATCACAAAAAAGTTCTGATGTTACATAAACATTCATCCCAACTCTTATAAATATTTTTTTTATTGAATGTCTTTATTACTCTAATAGCAGAGGCATTACATTCAGTATTGTGTTATTTAGTAAATTCACCATGTTTACCAGAAATGTTCTTTCTGCAAATATGACCAAGCAGCATGATGAAATTGCCGTCCTCCTGTCATTTAGACTAATATATCCTTGAGTGTTTTTAGTAAACCAAGGTAGCCAATCTAGCTGGCCTAATTTAAGTGCAGGTAAAATGATGTAAAGAGTCGTAATTGCTTTATGAATGAATAATTAAATAGTAAGTGTTTACATTTTTACATTCATCATAATTCATTTATAATTAATTTGGCTTGAAAAAGCCAAATTACTGTTCTTTCTATTTCTTCTTCTTCTTCTTCCATTTTATTCTTCCTCTTTTTTTGGACCGTATCTCCTCCCAAGTTGTTTGAGCTAGAGACATGAAATTCGGTACAGGACGTGCGTGCATTAGGAGAAGTGTGCTATCTTCTAGCAAGGAATCAGCGGAAGCGTTATGGCGTTATCGGTGAATTTCCGGACATTTTTCTTCCATAGACTATAATGGTAACAATCCTCAAATGTGGATATTTCAAAACGTTTTTTTTATGGTCATAATACAAATAGTGATACCCCCAACCCCCCACACAGACCAGGTACACCCACCTACTGACCTACCTTTCCATTTCCATGGAAGCCATAATTTAAAGGGGTAACTAAAGTCAAAAAAACAAATTTAGATTTATCCTCAATAAAAGATAGTTTGTGTGTTGTAAACACAAAAAAAGACATACCCCTCAACCAGACCCAGGTACACACACCTACTGATCTATTATTCATTATGGTGGTAGCCATTTTAAAGGGTAACTAAAGTCAAAAAACTAATTTAGATTTATCCTCAATAAAATATCGTTTTATGGTTGTAAACACAAAAAAGACATACCCCCTCAACCAGACCCAGGTACACACACCTACTGATTTACTTATCCATTACTGTGGCAGTCATACTTAAAGGTAACTAAACTTTAAAAAAATGGCTGCAACATAATGGAGGGTAGGGCAGTAGGTGTATGTACCTGTGCCATGTGGGGGTAAAAAAAACAAACTTTTTGATGATTGGTCAAAGAGCAACGATCCACTACTGTTCTCGGTTTTTTTTTCAAAGATCAACTTGGCGCATTAGTTCTGCTAATACCGTCTTGTGGCCGGACTGCGACGTATGATGGAAAGAAATGCGCACATTACGAGAACACGCAATATTACAAATATAAAACCTTATCATGTACACAAACGACCATATCTAGGAGCTGTCCAGCATTGCCACTTGTCCCCCACCCCCCTGATTGTCTACCCACACGTTTATTATAAGTATAACGAACATGTTGTTACTGGGGGAGATTCTTCAGCTCCCCCAGTAACAACAAGTAAAAAATTTTTTTTGCCACTCATCAAAAAAGTTTGTTTTTTTAACCCCCAACCCGCACAGGTACACCACCTACTGATCTACTTAGCCATTACTGTGGCAGCCATACTTAAAGGTAACTAAAGTCAATAAAATAATTTGACCAATCATCAAAAAAGTTTGTTTTTTTAACACCCCCACAATGGCACAGGTACATACACCTACTGACCTCCCCTCCATACTGTTGCAGCCATACCTAAAAGGGTAATCTAAAGTCAAAAAATTCTTTGACCAATCATCAAAAAAGTTTGGTTCACACACTAACTGATCTACTTATCCATTACTGTGGCAGCCATACTTAAAGGGTAACTAAAGTCAAAAAAACACATTTTGACCAATCATCAAAGATTATACTTAAACTTTCCCTTTCTAGTTTTTATTATACTTTGATACCAAGGTATAATATTAAATCTCCAACTAAATTTTGGATCATTGCAAAATGGGGGGGACACCTAAAGATTGGGGTCCCATTGGACAGAAGGTGCAAGATTTACATACAAGGAGATGTAATATCCAATTGTGGCTTTAAGCCGTGCAAAAGATCACAAATTACCTCTGAAATTCACAAATGCATAACAGTCGCAAAGTGGCGGTTGCGGAACAAGTGCAGGTCGTGCGATAAGGATATCTATTGCAATTGCCCACATTGTATTTGTAGGGACATTTGGGCAATGACAACACAAGCGATGTATTATTGGTCTATAGCACAAGTACTGTAAAACTAAACTGCGTTGAACACTATAAATAGAATACAAGAAAGGGGGAAACTTGATAAAGGCTAGCGGCCGAAACGTTGTGTGTTGGTGTAACTGCAATAAAGAGGGATTACCCCTGTGTAAAATATAAATGACTGGACCGCCCTACTTTCTTTATTCTTAGTATTGTCTATCTGGCAGTGAGGGTGGCCAGAAGGGATTGGACGCCTGGGAGGTACCTCAAGTATTTCTCTTGAAAGGGGTTTATGTCTATATTAGTTTAAAGGGAGTGTCCAGCGTAAAATAAACTTTTAATAGAAATGTTCCCATCCCACCCCCAAACCCAGTTTTGCATTATCCATACATTCCAAAGATGCCTTAAGTGGCCTAACCCGGTTTCCCAACGCACCTCCTCTGCTCTGCAGCTGACAGCCACTCTACTTACTGGTCGCAGCTGTCAGTTAAGGTGTGGCATAACGTCCTGCCCAATACCCTTACAGCTGCGACCAGGAAGTAGATCGTCTTAGAGCACTGCTTCCATTTTTGCTCGAAACAAGCTTGAAAGAACGGGCAGTGCCCAGGCAGCTAGGGACCAGGTTAGGTAAGACATTAGAGGCATCTTTTGGCATATATGTGTGAAAATTTCTATGAAAAGTTTTCTTAGGCTGGACCATGCCCTTTAAATTAAAGGCTATTATCACTTTTGAGAAAGCTCTTTTTGAGGAGCGTAGCAGATCTTAATTTGGTGACTAGTTACAAAAAGACTGTCTGGCCTTACTTTGGCTGTTTTTTGGGGAGATATCGTAGGGGAGATAAGTTTAGGATTGTTATACATGTGTTTACTTGGCATCCTATTTTCCTAGGTATCTTTGCACTTGTATAGCTGTTATATTTGCCTTACCCATGTCTATTAGAGATGTTCGAAACTGTTGAGTTTCGTTCCTTAAGAGTTTTCGAAATTTTCGGAAATCTCGAAAATTCTAAATGGACCATAGAAGTCTGGAGAGAGAATTTTTTTAAAGTTTCTGTCCATTTTGTGGGATAAATAGTAATAGGAGGTACTGTAAAGGAAACAGCAGAGACCCGGGAAATGGTCTGGTGAACCCGTAAATAGAACCAAAACTTATTTTAAATCTTTCCTCACGTCGGGTGTTTTCGAGCTTCCACATTCCATTTTCAAGAGTTACTGAAATCTAGTGCGTCTTCAAGGATTTGATCTTCGATTTTCGATAATCGTCTACTTTTGATTTCGAGAATCATCTGCTTTTGATTTTCGATCATCATCTGCTTTTGATTTGCGATAATCATCTACTTTCATTTTCATAAAAATTGAAAAAATTGAAAAATCCAGGTTCTGTGAATCTGGGATTCTGAAAGTTTTGTCGGTACTTGAACCCTCAGATTCTACTCGAACCCATATTACATCTCTAAGCCTCTGAGGCAGCAACATGTGACAGTGGTTTTTGGCTTCCTTGTAAGCACCTCACTTATGTTCTAAATGTTTTGCAGCAGCTGCACATCTTTTCTCAAAAGACCCCCATGCAGCTTGGCGCTCGTGATTTAATATCGGGTTAGCGCTACCAGTAGAGGCACACCAGCAAATAGCGCTAACGCGATATTAAATTCATGTAGGGGCATATACCTGAATCTATTGCCGCTCCTGATAAATGAGTCCATTGTGCTCTGCTCACCATGGGGGGAGAATAGTGTATTATTGCTGCTATGGACTTTTTCTTTTTTAATAGAGGACAGATTGTTAGGTTATTAAATGGTTTTGCCTAAGCAACTCCAGTATAATCTCTTATTTCTACTTATCTTTAGGCACAGTGGGATGGCCTGACAGGTCGCATCATATTTCACCAGAACAGATGGCTTGAGAAGAGATTTTGATTTGGATATTATTAGCCTCAAGGAAGATGGAATGGAAAAGGTATTGAAATCCATTCTTTAATATCTTTCTTCATATAATGGGCAAATTTGTTGAAATATCTGTAGGAGAAACAGCAGGAAATTCTTTGAATTTTCAAGACTGTTATTAAAGAGCATGTCCACCGTTTTTTTTTTTTTTTAGATTGTAATCCCCATGGGCTCCCGCCCCAAACGCATATTATTTTTTTAAAAAAGCCCCCCAAACTCTACTACATCCCCTCTTTCCTCCGCCGCGCTCCCGGCCCTCTGCTTGCAGGAAATGCAAGCAGAGGGGCGGGACCGGCAGCGCGTCTGTGATTGGCTGAGCGGCCAGCCAATCACGGACGCGCTGCCGGCAGCTCACTTTGCCGAGGAGGAAAGAGGAGAGGTAAGAAAGTTTGGGAGCTTTCTAAAGGTAAACAAAAAAAAAATATTGCGGTTGGGCTGGGAAGCCCTTGGGAATATACTATATAAATGATTTTATGCTAGGAGGGGGAACGAGAGAGGGAGGGAGAGGGAGAGGGAGGGGGGGGAGAAAGAGCTGCAGTACGCATGGCAAAAAATCTACCTGAGGCCCAGGCAGCAGGCAGTGTCCTATATGGACCTGCTAGCTCCTGTTGGGCAGTTTTTGGACTTTGGGGGGGCACTACCGGAGAACCCTATGGAGCTGGGATGTGAGGTAAGGATAAACTACACTACATGGTGGGGCCAGTAGTTGGGGGGATTATAGTTTTGGGGGTGGACATGCCCTTTTAAGTGCCCTGGCGTAAACCACGTCTGTGGTATATATCAGGTCGCTGTGTTAAAAAAAATGTGTAGAACATAGGGGCCTATTTAAAAAAACCTCAGAAAAGTCAGATACTGGGGGATTATAATGGACACTAGTGACGGCCAAAGTATTTTTCATCATCTGTACCTATAACTTGCATTACTGTATCTGTTATTGACACAGCAGGTCAATACTCGTAAAATATTGATTATTATTAGTATTTTACAATGCAGTACCACAAAGAGCGGCTTTGTCAATACGGCCCATAAAAAGCTTAAAGGAGTAGTACAGAGTCAAAATGCCCAGAAAGCTTCTGAACTGAATAATGGACTGTAGTTTTGGGACAAAACTGTTTTTTTTTCCAAAACTTGGGGTTTGATGCCCAAATGTTTTGCTATCAAAAACTACCAATGATATTTTGTCACAAAACTGAAAAAATGTCATCAACGAATCTGACATCTGCATCAAAAATCAGTTTTCATGGTTAAAGTCTTGTCCGTCCTGAGAACATTTTTTTTATTACCTTTTTTATTACATTGTGGTTTACAATATTTTAAGATAGTTTAGCTATATTTTATGTGCCTTCTGCACAATGGACATGGCCACTTATCAGAAGTCTTTTTCTACCTGTTTTCCTGACTTGCCATTATATATATAATATATATATGCCCCTTAATAACACAAACAAAAGTACTGGTTTCTAGCACCCTAGTTGTACATGGAGAGCCTTATTGCTAAGTGTGGAGGCAAACACTGACTTTATTTCAATTTGTTTAACTAACACTTTTAATAAAGTATTCGTTCATTTTCTTAAGGCTGCAGGCGAGCAGCTAACCATTTAAACAAAGTTTGGAAGAAGGTTTGTACATTGATGTGACGATTCCCCTGACTTTTATTTTAATCATAATAATGTTTATAGTAAATTATGCATTCATTGCGTTTATGGAAATGGTGTTTTATGAGAAATTTTTCAGCTATAATAAAAAAAAAATATTAAAAATAACGTTTTTTAAGTAGACATAAGGTTAAGGGGACTGGACAAACGTCTAAAAGAACCCATTGAAACGTAACTTGACAGAAGGTACTTCTACAGTCTCACTATAAATTATAAGTATTATATTTTATAAGTATAAAATAAAAAATATGGAGCCTAATTTAGCTTGTCTTCTATTTAAGGAAACAATAAGGTGATATTAAATTGTTTGTACATTCCATTAAACTTACATCGAGAAAGAGTATTTCGTTTTAATTTGTCATTTCTCCAAAAGGATGTTTTTTTTTTTAAAAAAAAAGTTCGTGATGCCCTGCACACCTCAAATGTTCTAGGCTTTTATTTTGAAAAATACTGAGATACACTCACATCAGGTTCCCTGGGATGTCACAGCAAAAAAAACAACACGTGTGGCTCTCTTAAAATTGCATTACCACTAATCTACTCATTTCTACTCAATGTGTCATTTTATGACGTTATGCTACAAAGTAAAGCTTGAATAGTTGTTTGATAGGAAGGGGGCTTATTTAAGATGCCTATTGGGATAACTCATTAATTATTATCGTAATAATTAGGGAGATTCAATATAGCTAAAGATAAGTGCAAAACCCACGCAACCTGTAATATCAGGTTTATGTGTTTTTATACTATTTGGGCATTGCACTAGTTCCAAATGTTCGATACAATTATTTGGTGAGTTCTGCCCTACCTCCTAGTGGGAAACTTAACACAGGATTGTATGGGGCTTTAAAAGAACGTGTATTACCTTTTCGTGATCCCACAATGCAATACTGGACGGTTAACGCACCTTTGAAATATTGGACCTCCCTAATAGTTTAAACATTCATAATAAAACATGCCTTATTAAGATAAAAAACATTTTTGTAAGCCATCACACCTGTCTTTCTAGCAATTACGTAAACCAATATTTCCTTTGTTTGATGGGGTAACACATTTGTCAATTGCACTATTTGGACGGGATATCCTGACTGCAGGACAAATTGCCAAGTCATCAGGGCTGAAATTCCATTCTAGGAAGGGTACTTGGAGAACGGGAACCCCCATTTTTCACCATAAGACTAGATAACACATTTAGTAGTGCACAAATGGTACCATAGGGTGTAGTGCAGTTTTTTCACTTTATGTAAAGATTTTAGAAAAAAGATATAAACTAGGGGGAAGTAGGAACCCATTACATGATGGGGATATTTAATATCAGCAATAATGTAGAACAAAATGTGCTACAATAAAGAAGGTGGGTCACTTTAAACAGTGTGGGAAATATTCTAATTTCTTCTCCTCAAACTGCAATATGTGTAATAAACAAGCGGCATCTCCCAGTCTTTGTTTGTGTGGTCTGTCTGTGTGGTGGTGGAATCCTGTAGGTTGATGTATTTTCCATTTTGTGATCCAGGTGCCATCTCCTGGCTTTGTGATTAAGTGTACAGTCTATAGATGGATTCATGTTACAGCACCAAAATGATTTGTTTAGTAGTTCTGTGGCTTTTTTGATTGTAGACGGCTTGTTATTTTTAGATTATTGGATTATTTTTGCTGTTGTTGACTATGTTTTAATTACACTTTGGCATCCAACCAACTTATGCTTCAATCACATTTTTGTAAAATGGACAAAGACCAAACTCCAAACACACAATTGTATTCGCTGTGTTAGAAAGTGTTCAGCATTACTCCGTCAAACCTTGATAGAAATAGAGGCCATGAAACATGGTTGACAGTAAAAACATCTTTTCAAATGAAAAAACAATTGTATTAATTCCATTTACTCTCAGGAAATGAAACTAAATTCGTGTCAATAAAACCAGACAGGAAATTGACTGTATTTTCCGGCAAAATCAAATTTCTGTTACAGGGCCGAATGCTATGAAATCGTTCACTAATTCATCTGTAATAGGATACAATGAACGTTTTAATCATTCAACGATAAAATATGAGAAATATATATTTCACGGACGAACAAGGGACCCAATAGGTCCAAGGTACTCACGTGGAATACTTTAACAAGAGGCTAAAGGTTAGAGAAGAGAACAAAGTCTAGACTGGCTTGTTCAAACTGATGCTGGTATGGAGCTGGATACTGGAACTAGATACTGCTAATAAAGGTAGGATACGATATTTGGAAATAGGTGCTGGGTACGGGATACTGGTAATAGGAGCAGGATACGGTATTGGAATAGGTGCTGGGTACTGGAAACTGGTAATGGTAACAGGATCTGGTTATTGGAATAGGTGCTGGGTTACTGTAATAGGAGAGGATACTGGTATTGGAAATAGGTGTTGGGTACTAGACACAGGTACTAGTAATATAAGCGGATACCCATTTGGAAAATAGGTGTTGGGTACTGGATACTGGTACTAGTAATAGAAGAGGATACCCATATTGAAAATAAGTTGTTTGGTACTGGATACGCGGTACTAGTAATAGAAAGAGGATACGGTATGGAAATAGTGTTGGGTACTAGATACTGGTAATGGGAGCAGGATACTTGTATAGGAAATAGGTGCTGGGTACTGGTACTGGTTATGAAGAGGGCATCTAGTATTGAATTAGGTGCTGGGTAATGGAACTGGAAGTAGAGAGGATACTGGTATTGGGAAATAGGGTGTGTGGGTACTGGATACTGGTACTGTAATAGACGAGGATACTGGTATGGAAAGAAGTGTTGGGTAATGATACCTGGTACTGGTAATAGATAGGAGACTGGTTTGGAAATAGGTGCTGGGTAACTGGATATGGTAATCGACCGAGATACTGGTAAGGAAAAGGGTGCTGGGTACTGATACTGGTATTGTTATAGAAGAGGATACTGGTCATTGGAAATAGGTGCTGGGCACTGGATTGATGGTACTAGTAACTAGAAGAGGATACTGAATTGGGAAAAAGGTGCTGGGTAATGGATACTGACTAGTAATAGAGGAGGATGAGGTATTGGAATAGGGTTCTGGGTTACTGAGTACTGGTAATAGAAGAGGATACTGGTATTGAAATAGGTGCTGGTTACTGGATACTGGTAACTGGTATAAGAGGAACTGGCATTTGGGGAAGGGGAGGGCGAGGTTGGTAACTGGTACTGGTAATAGAGAGCATTACTGAATGGGAATAGGTGCTGGGTTACGGATAATGAGTATGGTATAGAAGAGGATACTGGTATGAATTAGATATCTGGGTACTGTTATTGGCAATGGGAAGTCAGGATATGTATTGGAAATAGGTGTTGGGTACTAGATCTTGGGTATGTACTAGTTAGTAGAAGGAGGATACCCATTATCAGAAAAGGTGTTGGTACTGGATACTGGTACGTGTATAGAAGGGATAATGGTATGGAAAATAGTTGCTGGGGTAACTGGATACTCATAACTGGAAATAGAGGGATATGTCGGACTGAATTTCAGAGTAAGCGCTGCAGTGAGTTCCTTACAGATGACAGTAGCAAGTTGACGAAGCAGCATTGGCAAACTTCTGTAGTATCGCACCTGAAAGGTGGCGGACTTAGTGGTTTAGATTCCTTACATGGGAAACTATTTATTATAGATAGAATGTTTGTAAGGTGAGTATAATAATAGAAAGTTTGGAATAGGGGACAGTAAAAATATAATTTTTTTAAAAGATGGGGAAGATCATATTAGAAATACTTTTCCATGATTTAAGAGCCACGTATCTGCTGATTTACAGCATTCAGGTGCCGCCCAACCCTGATGTAGTAAAGCGATAGTGGGTCTCTGTCATGACAACTACATTACCCTTTCAGACCTAAGTTTTATTATATACATTTGCGTGGGGTGCGTGGGTATAGAAAAGTTCTGACAAAAACCATTCCAACCTTTATTATAAGTTTTAGTGTGACTTTAAGGACGATTCACCGGTTTTTGCCCCTCAGTGCATCACCCTCTGTAAAGGAAATGCTCAAAAATTGACCAGTAAATTTGAAAGTTCAGTGGAGCTGCCAGTACTAAGGATCCAATTGGAGACTGTAGGCAAGGTACCAAGAAGCAAATCACAAATGAGAGTTGGTACCATGAGAAAATATACTGCAACACTGAAACATAGTGACCAATTATGGGATAAGAAAACCCTTAGAATTTATGTTATCTTTAGTTTCCTGTAACGGACAACAATACCAAAAAAACATCACCTCCATTACATGTCCAGCACTTCACTTCCAGAAGGCTGAAATCGCTTACTCACATTTCACAAATGTGCTGACCTACTTAGATATCATACAGCAAAGATGAGTGCTAAGAGCCTGCCTCCTAGACGGCCCAGGGCCTGGTTATGGTAAATAACACTTGTCATTGGCTGGTGGGAATTCGGTTACAACTCTCTCCTCATCCTCTGCCCAGTTAAAACAAACTTGAAATGCCTGTTGCTTTAGAATACAGTCTACATAATCAAGCTGATCAAGGGGGGGGGAGGATGATTTTTCACATGCTAGCTTTGAGTGACCGTAGAGGCAGACAAGATGTTATGCCCCCTTCACATCATGGCCTAAAGGAAGGCAGAGAGAGGCTCGACATCAGGGGAAAAAATGTATCGGGAGGGCTGCATCCCGTTACTTTTTTCAAGCAATTAAAAGAAAAATTGGCATGAGGACAATACAGTTATCCGTTAAGACACAGCTATATTCGGTATATACATACGAAACAAGTGATATTTAACCCGGTTTCCTTGACTGACATCTAATCAATTAGGGAAGTAATTATTCCTGTAAATGCAATGTGATTCGCACGGGCTGTATAGAGGCGAAGAGATTATTAAAAAGTGAAAAGATAAGAATTAAAAATAATCACGTACTGACTATGGCATCCGCTTAAGAAATATGGAGTCTTAGGACACTTCGTTTCAAGCAATTGGGAAAAAATTAGATTATTCCAAGTTGATTTACCATGGGAAAGCAAGCCTTTCTGGAAATTCTATATTTCTCCTTGCACAATAGAGTCCATTTTCCTTTAATTTAGATTCAGGTCTCTGATGTGTGGAGGCAGCTTTAGACTTCTTATTCGGCTACTGGTGAAAATAACACCACCGGAATCATCCAGCTTGGAGAGCGGTTTAAGCTTAAATTAAGGACCAGGCCACACTTTTTACGGATTGTGTTTTGCATGAGAATGCAGACCAGTGCATTGTATGCCATCTGTTACTGGAGCACATCGATCACCAGTTGTTTGCCAATCGCCAACTATTAAAGCGATCGCAGCACAGACGGGAACGCACATGAAAACGAACAGTTTTTCACACACATTACTGTCCGGGGGAAGGGAAAGTGTGGCCTCAGCTTACTCAAGATTAATGAGTCCAGGATGAATGTTGGAAATTGTTATAAGGGTGCAAATGACTTTTGTTTCATAATATACCGAAATAGGAGGCAAAAATTATAAAATTAAAGAACAATTATAGTCCTTCCCTATAAAGAAGGAAATCAAAGTACTTCAGGGTGAGACTAAAATGATAGGATAATCACCCTGGGTTTACCACTTATCACCTTAACTGCTTCTTAGTTCTGGAAACCTGGCCAAGATTGTGGAACTTCAAAGAGAGGCACCACTTTCAAATTGGCCAACTCTAAAGGTTCGTACATAAGGGCAAGATGTGCAACCCGAGCCACAAACCCCGGACCACAGCCAATATCCGCAGCGAAACGACCATTACAGCATCGCAACCCCGACCCCGAACGCATACCACAAACAATTCTCCCCCGAAATAGCCATTGGTAGTGAGTTTTTAGTAGCGGTTGGTTGGGAGTCGTGGCTCCAGTGCACACATCGTGCAGTGGTAATAAGCCGTAGTCGTAAGCAGCTGGTTGAACTAAAGAAGCCAGAAACTTCTTACTGACACAGTGATTAAGGAGTTGTAAGTCCTCATCAGGACTTAATTGTCTTTAATTTTTTAGTTTGCCTGTGCGATTAAGGTGAAGCTACCATATGATGATCTAGTTGGTATTATCTGAAGGTTATATGTTGTCAATTTTTACTTCCTAGTCTGAACTCTCTGTGCCTGTGTGGTAGGCATTTGTAACAAGATGTGTCATAAGCCCCACCCCACAAAAAAAATCTGATTGTTCTGGTACAAAATCAATATCTGTGCTTTCCTCTGCGCTTTAAACACACAATTATTAGAGATGATGAAGCACATTCCCAGCCAGTTAGAGTACAATAGGATGCCTAGCCAGTGGCGAGGGGCAGAGCATTAATGCGGTGATGTTACAGCTAATGGTATAAGAAAGAGTGACACCCCGGGTATGGCTGTAAGTTTGGAAGAATGCAGGGAAGCATGATACTGGAGTCATTGTAAAGGTAGGAATGATGCTCTTTTTTTAGAGCATTGATGGAGACCAAAGGTCCCATTTAATCTTTTCTATTTGTTTCGAAAGTAATCTAGCCTTGAATTTCAGAATTCATATACAACAATCTCAGCACACAATAACTATTGGCTATCCTTTTGACTTTTTACACCTGTTTTCTCGTGGCAAGTCCCATATTTTCAAGCTGATATTTTTTGCAACAGCGAGCACCGATTACCTTGTTACTCGTTGGAGAGGAAAACAAATTGTCCATTATTAGCGTTATAGAGTTCTTGCCCCTTACTGTTACTTCTGTGTTAGAATCCACACACTTAGGTCGGTTCATAGGGCAGCGTTGCCAATTGCATTATGTGTTGGGGGGGGGGGGGCCATGTGAATCTGGCGTAGCAAAAACTCAGGAAATAAACGAAACTTATTACTAAGCAGGAAAAATGCTCGGATTTCACACAATTACTGCCTTAATATGCCATAATTAACAGGACAGTGTGCGTAGAAAGTAGAAGGAAGAAAAAAAAGTTGTAGATACATATAAGCGATTAATAGAGATGGAGTAGAATACTGACCGCTGGAGGAGCCCAGAGAAAAGGCAAGTAGTAATATAGGCTCATTAATGGAAAATAAAATTCAGGCCCAAACTTCATGATCCTATTTACATTGATGGGTCCACTATTCTTTAGATATTGAAGCTCACTCACTTGCAGTATAAGTACCCTTTAAGTATAGATTGTAGGCAGTTACAAGAAGTTTGAGTTGGGCAGGTTTGCAGTGGAAAAAAACACAGGGATCATGGCCAAAGTGAAATTTTTTGTTCCACAATATGGTTTTTCTTGTGACTCTACACAAGTGATTTTGTCATAGTATGAGAAAGTTACTCTCTGGCTGATCAGAGCATGCAAATAAGATTAGACCAAGATGCTCACTTCTTCCAACTTCACTTACGAATACGTTTGACAAGTTTGGGCCCGTGAGAGAGTTAATGAATATTTCGGATTAAAAGAAAAATCCTGTAGAACTGATCCATACAGAATTGCATGGGACATTCGACATTCCAAACTTCTTGAAAACAAAAAAAATGTTTTTCTCAGCCCAAAACCGGGGGGTTTTTCTACACAAAACTTGCACATCCCTAGCAGGAATATCACCGATTGTTTCTAGGTGATGGTGTTTCTTTCTTCTTTCTTCACCTACCTTTTTTCCCCCCCAAGGGATTACATTTTTCTAACTGGGCTCATGCATTTCAGAGTGAGTAATTGACCTTTTTACCCTCTCAATTGATTTGTGTTTAGGAATTAGTAGGGTTTATTAGGAATTGTATAATTATGTTTGTTTATTGTACAGTAAAAATGTTGTATGGCTGATTTGCTTGCATTATAATTTTGTTTAATACTGACTTTATTTAATTTAATTTTTTTTTTTTTCCCTTTCTTCCCCCCCCCTCCCTAAAACATTGATAACTTTGTTTTCGTTCTGTATGTGTGTTTGCTGATGGATAAATGCTCTGTCCTTTCCCTCATCATCTTTTGTTGTAGGTGATAGGATTTAGGTGTGTGTAATATGTAAATACTATGTATGTATATTATGTAAATACGTATATGGAAATATAAGTTTTTGTAAATATTGTACACTAATGTATGATAATGTATGATAAGTGATGTTTGTAATGAATTTTTATTTGTTTTATGTTTATATTATTAGTAGCATGTTCAATAAATTCTATATAATGGTATAAATGTTGGACTAGATGGACGTATGTCTTTATACAACCTCCAATACTATGTTACTATGTAACTGTTATACAGACATTATGGGTAGGATATAAAGGTTGGACTAGATGGACGTATGTCGTTATACAACCTCCAATGCTATGTTACTTTGTAACTGTTATACAGACATTATGGGTAGAGTATAAAGGTTGGACTAGATGGACGTATGTCTTTATACAACCTCCAATACTATGTTTCTATGTAACTGTTATACAGACATTATGTACTAAAAGATGAGTACTGTAGGATAAGGTGATACCTTTTTTTATTATGGACTAAAAGTTCATTTTTACGACAAAGCTTTCGAGAATACACTTATCTCTTCCTCAGGTCAAGCAGACATTATGGGTAGGGTAAAAAGTTTGATAGATGGACGTATGTCTTTATACAACCTCCAATACTATTTTACTATGTAACTGTTAACAGATTTATGGGTAGGTGTAAAGGTTGAGTAGTGGACGTATGTCTTTATACAACCTCCAATACTATTTTACTATGTAACTGTTAGACAGACATTAGGGGTAGGATATAATGGTTGGACTAGATGGAAGTATGTCTTTATTCAAAACCCAATACTATGTTACTAAGTAACTGTTAGACAGCATTATGGGTAGGATATAAAGGTTGGACTAGATGACGAATGTCTTTTATACAACCTCCAATACTATATTACTATGTAACTGTTAGACAGACATTATGGGTAGGGTATAAAGGTTGGACTAGATGGGCGTATGTCTTTATACAACCTCCAATACTATGTTACTATATAACTGTTAGAAGACATTATGGGTAGGGTATAAAGGTTGGACTAGATGGATGTCTTTATACAACCTCCAATATATTTACTATGTAACTGTTATACAGACATTATGGGTAGGGTATTCAGGTATGTCCTACCAGGCGTGGGCTTATGGGGTGTCTCAACGCCACGAGGGTGAAGGGAGGTGGTCTTCTCTTTGGAGAGGCCTGTACCTTGAGCCTCCCTGAGGACTCCTGATGTTTCTAGGTGATGGTGTTTCTTCTTTCTTCACCTACCTTTTTTTCCCCCCCAAGGCTGATTATCGCGGATTCGATGTTCGCGCCTAGATACCATGGACATTTTACTCGCAGATTCGATGCTCGTGTATAGGTATAATAGGCATTTTACTCGCACATTCGAACAGTCGAACATTCGATATTTATCGAAAGTCCCAAAATATCGAAAATCCGGGTCCGGGATAGTTCGAGAAGTCCGAATTCGTTAGAATTCAAATACTTCGGCTCAAACTTGGGTTCGAGTTCTAGTCTATCTCTACTCAGCACCAATATCAACACAAACACGTTCAAAATGAAGAGCCTAGAGTCCTCAGGAATGGATGCAAGTGAGACTTTATTCCTGCTTAAAATACATGTTTCGGGTAACTAAACTGTAAAAATGTACTTTTTAAAAATGCAAAGCACCTGGGGCAAGGAGATAGGATTGATTATTCCCACCTCCCAATATTGTTTTGTTGAGGAGCTACAGCGCAAACAGTTTTCATCTTCCAGGTTATGGCCCATGGCCATTCTATATTAAAGATAGTGCTGAAGCATACAGGAAGACTGGCAGAAGCAGATTTCTTCATCCTGCTGCACCTCATAGAAATTATATTGGGAGTTAAAAAGCACCAATCCTACCTACCTGCCTCAGGTACTTTTTATTTTAACTGTTTTAAAAAAAACTTTATACGCACTATTGTTTCCCTTTAAGTGTCACACTTGACAAAGGATACATGTACCCGAAACATATAGTGTAAGCTGGAATAACGTCTCACTTGCATCCATTCCTGAAGACTCTAGGCTCTTCATTTTGAACGTGTTTGAGCAACAGTGAATAATTACAATAAAGGATAATGCACCCCTTACAGTTAATGGGGCACTGAAAGGACATTTTATGACTGTGATTTAAAAACCTTAGACACAGAACACTTCCGGTTTAAAAGAGGTGTAAAGGAAGAGATATATTTCAAACTAAGGAAACCAAGCCTGAATAGAGGTGTGTATGGTTGGTTTCAACGTCTATTGTCTGCCACATATAATTTTGTTTTGAAGCCTTAACTAAGGCAGATTAATAACAGCTCTTGGAAACAATGCAACCTTGCATTCAGGAGGTCCCTGACACCTTGCTGTTATATGCTGATTGGGATACATTCCAGGGTATTTATTGCCAAAATATTCTTATACAAGTCATTCTAAATTGAGAAAGCCAGTCGGGTGACTAGCGAAAAGTCTTCCAACTGATGACATATATATACCTGGATGAATGGGGCATGTGTTTCTGGAGGAGGAGCAGCCAATCTGCTGTGGCTATATTTGAAAGAGTGGGGATCTGACAAAGAATGGATATAGCAGAACGGGACAATAATAGTGAAATTAAAAGAGAACAATAACCTGCCCAGGCTCCCTAGCTTACCCTTCACATTACCTTTAATAGCTAGAAATCTTTAGATATCTGTAGATAACAAGAAATAACATCTGATTGGTTGGGGCAAAATTAGCACCATTTTTAACCAAAAGAACTTTTATTGAATCTCCCTGGGTCTTAATTTGTAAGGGGGCACACACACTCAATAGAAATCTAGTGCACACACAATTCTAATTGCATATTGGCTACCTCTATAAGGTTGCTACTACAAACAGTCTGCTAAACCCTGGATAAATAAAAGCAATTAGTTCAATAAGTTGGCCAAATTATTTTAAGCCCAGTCACCATGTCAAGGTTGCTTTCTTTAACTGGGTCCTAACCTACTGGTACTTGCCTTTTTGGCTGAATAAGCTGACAGCTTCTCCTGAGCTGTCAGCTCATTCAGCCAAAATGAGCCTTGACATGGTGACTGGGCTTAAAATAATTTGGCCAACTTATTGAACTACCGTATATACTCGAGTATAAGCCGTCTCGAGTATAAGCCGAGGTACCCATTTTTGCCTCCAAAATTGACTCGAGTATAAGCCGAGGGTATACAGTAACCCTAATACCTTTCCACTGTAGATGTTTGGAAACTACAACTCCCAGCATGCTTGGTTGCTGGGAGTTGTAGTTTCCAACCACCTATAGTAAAAAGGCAATTTTGATTGGCTCTCATTCAACAAGATGGCTGCTTAGAGTTGGTCTGAAGCATTTACTTCAAGAATGGCCTATTGGTGGTTCACATATATCCTTAGCTGGATATATCTTTCCAGTTGTTCCCACTGGAACTACATTTACAGCTTATCTCCTTTACATGACCATAAAACCTGAGCTAAGCAGATAGCAGCCAGAGAAACAAAATATATGTCAGTCCCCCCAGTCCCCCCCAGCTCACTTACCGTACCTGGTCTTCAGTCTTCCTCAGTCTTCCTTCAGTCTTCCCAGTACTGCTTCGCGGCTGCGCGATGACGTCATCCCGCCAGCGTGCGCGATGACATCATTACGCAACCGTGAAGAACTACTGGGAACTGCCGGCCTGACTCGCGGCAGCTTCTGGATTGAAGGTAAGTGTCTTGTGACTCGAGTATAAGCCGAGGCAAGGTTTTTAGGTTGATGTTTAAACCTAAAAACCTCGGCTTATACTCGAGTATATATGGTAATTGCTTTTATTTATCCAGAGTTTAGCAGACTGTTTGTAGTAGAATAGTGAGAAACTATGGAGGTAGCCAATATGCAATTAGAATGTTTGTGCACTAGAATTCTGTTTTTTGTATGTATTATATTTTTGGTCTCTAGTTGCACTTTAATATTGATGTACAACAGCCCGATTTTCTATATATTGTGTGCTACATTGAAGGTTTGACCAAGCCTTCTGGGTAATTGTACTCCACCCAGAGTTAGGTCATGAGCAAAGTACTTTAAACTAGAGAGTCAGCTTCAAGCATCCAGGCCACACAGGAGAAGCTGTCAGCTCATGTAGCCAAAAAGGCAAGTACCAGTAGGTTAGGACCCAGTTAAAGAAAGCAACCTTGATGTGGTGACTGGGCTTAAAATAATTCGGCCTATTTATTGA
Organism: Hymenochirus boettgeri; assembly: GCA_019447015.1. NCBI lineage: Eukaryota > Metazoa > Chordata > Amphibia > Anura > Pipidae > Hymenochirus > Hymenochirus boettgeri. Next base: position 29,796,555 of record CM033470.1, on the reverse strand, counting down.
ACTAATTGCTTTTATTCATCCAGGGTTTAGCAGACTGTTTGTAGTAGAACCTTATGGAGGTAGCCAATATGCAATTAGAATTGTTTGTGCACTAGAATTCTGTTTTTTGTATGTATTATATTTTTGGTACAACAGCCCGATTTTCTATATATTGTGCCCCTCGCACAAGTAGTTACTTTATGTTTGCCTGTGCTATCGATACATTTTGTTCAGATGTAGGATACAGGTTCCCAAACTTTTATTTTCTACTGGTAACACTATCTTGTGACTATAATTATAGTGTCGTATGTGCTAAATTTGGCTTTAGAATCCACTTTGCAATGCATCCTGTAGTATAAAGGTTCCACTATTGGTTTGTCTGGAGAATTGGCCCATTATATATTGGTAAAATACAATATGATAAGAACAGAGAAGAGACTCGGAACAGAAACAGCTTGCAATATATTAAAACTTTCTTAGTTACGTCTGTTCATACTTCACATTGCAAAACCGGTGGCCTATGCAACACTGATGATGGCTCAATAAAGCTGAAACCGGTCTGGATGACTCTGGTTTGACATTTAGCCCATGGAATGGAGTTAAAACCTCCAAACGTGGCATTTCCTAAAGGGCTACCATGCAAACATAGAAATTACCCAGCAGTCTTTGTTCCCTTTGCAATACATTAAAATAAACACACATCTTACCTCTTTTATCAGGTTCATAAATCGAGGTCCGAACCTCCAAGGCTTGTGTCTATGACACTGCAAAGAACTAACAGCCATTTGTCCGACTCTTTGCATTGCGACAGTGACCATGTAAACAGCATCATACATCAAGGCTGCATCTGTCTGCATTGAAAACACACAGACTGTATTTTATTATAATACTCCAGATTGGTTATTGCAGTCTTTGCAGTAAAATCTTTTATCATTGGCCAATCAACAAAAAGCACAGAAATGATTTCAGATCACGTTATTGCGAACTTCAGTCAAACATGCCAATAGCAACATATGCAATAGGTAACTAGGCAGATGACTAATATCAGTACTCATAAGCAGTAAAGGAAAGGGACCTGGAACTCAGGCAAGTGGCTGTAAAGTGTTTTTTAATAAGTACACAACATGTGTCGGGTCCAAACGCCCTTTCTCAACACCTACAGGATATTTGGCCCTGACAATTAGTTTGCTAAACCCGGATCTGTTTGTGGATTGTTTGACATGTTCTTCTGCAGCTAGGTCACCCTTCTGATGTCATAACTAAAGTATTTCGCTAACCAATCGCTAAAGGATATGTAAAGTAAGTCTGCTGGAAAATCTTCTGTAGTCTACAATCAGGAAGCTATCTAATTTTCACCATGCAATGTTTTTTTCTCAGCCCCTTTGACTTTTAATTTAGTTTGCTTGGTCTTGTTTATCTTTGAGGTGCCGTTCAGCAGGTTTTCAAATAACTGTTACTATTTTTAATTTCATTTTTTGAATGTCAAAGAATATTCCTAGGTCACCTATTAAATCATCCTTATTATACACCTACACAAAGCATTTTGCTAAGATTTATGGATTTTCGCATAAATGACAGGTTGTGTCATTAGCATTAAAGTGTATTCATTTGAACATAGATATGAACAATGATGTAAGCAGTTAACTCCATGGCAACTAAAATGTCTTCCCCGTTACATTAAATACCAATGGTTGCAAAGCCAAAAATAAAGAAATGGGGATAAGCCTGTTGTGTAATGGTTGCCTTAGTTGAGTCATTTTATGTTGCCTTGGCTATCGTTTTAGTCAGAGGACCTATAGTGGAAACAATAAAAAAATTTCTTTGTATTTATTGAATTACTTAAAAGTCTCTCCTTATTATCAACGGAATAGAGTGTGTGTCAACAGTGGAGAGTAATTTGAATTTATCTGCAATTCTTGATCAATACAAAGGGGTTAAGAAAGTTGAGAATAAAGCTATTTTTCTTGAACAAATAAAATATTTTTTGAAGATAATGAAAAATTGCAAATAGGATTAACTCCGAGATGCAGAGCCTTAGGTGACAATAGCACCTCATTACTTATTCTCAAAGCTCAAAATAGTCACTGCTGGGAAATCCGTATTTATAGGATTTTATGGGTTTTCACTTTTTGAAAGAAAAATTCAACCATAAACAAAGCACAAATGAGATTCAATAATGCTGCTCACTGAGGGCATTCTAGCCAATAAAAAACACATTCATTTTAAGAAATAAAATTATTAGGTGAATTCCATCCAATCATTGGATTGGGGAGGTTATTTCCATCTAATAAAGCAGAAGTGTAGTGGGGGAAACAATATTATGTCTTAAAATTATTTATATTACACATACCTATGTAATTTTCTATATTGTCTCTTAAAAAAAAATTACAGAGACAATTTTAATTTAATTTCCCTGCTGAGGTCGAAAGTGAGCTGCCATTTTAAGATGCTGCAATGGGCCAGAATGCTTGCTTCATTTGAATGTCTTTAACATTAAAGGACAACTCTACCCTCATAAGAACATCTTAAAGAAAGAATATGTTGATATATCATAGTTTGTCCTATGAATTCATTACTGTATGACTGCTATGCTTCTGGATGCCTCATGGAAACTGAGCAATTTAGAAACCTGTACTGAGCCTGTACTGAGCCTGGGCATGCTCAGAAGAGGCAGACAGGGGATTAACATTCCAGCTGAGGTGTCAACTGTCAAATCCATAACTGACAGTTACTAACTGGAAGAACCAGGAAGCAGAAACAGTGGAAACAAGACATTAGACTTATATATTTCAGATTTAAAGGACAACTCCACCCTCATAAGAACATCTTTTAGAAAGAATGGCTTCTTTAAAATATGTGGATATATTATACTTTGTCCTATGAATTCATTACTGTATGCCTGCTATGCTTCTGGGTGCCTCATGGAAACTGAGCAATTTAGAAACCTGTACTGAGCAGTTACTGAGCCTGGGCATGCTCAGAAGAGGCAGACAGGGGATTAACATTCAGTCATTGGCTGTGATGTCAACTGTCAAATCCATAACTGACAGTTGTAACTGGAAGAACCAGGAAGCAGAAACAGGGGAAACAGGACATTGTGCAGGATTTCAGGTTAGACTTATATATTTCACATTTCAAACTATTACCGTTTAGGGTTTTGGGGGGTGATTTACCTGTATGTAAGTTTTCATTTCAGGGCTGGACTTGTCCTTTAAAGTCTGCACAGTTGGCTCATGGGAAGATCCGTACTGAACAACTCATCGCCCAGAGTCAAGGAGTAAGTTTTGGAAGCAGATATTTTTGTACAGAACAACCAATGGATGGACAGATTCAGGTCAGTGAAATGCTAAATATTTTTTTTTCTTTCTTGAAAGTATTTTTACAGTATCTGCTCTAAACCTCTTCTTTAAAGGGCATGTTCACTCTTAAAACAAAAAAAAAGGTCAACGATCAGTTACCTGCTCCCAACCTCAACTTTATTACCTGCATTACTAACCATATATTTAAGGATAATTATTATCCCCATTCTATCAAAGTAAGCTGGTCCCTCCCTCCATGCATTTACGGTAATCAAGGCATTAACTGCTGACATCACAACCAATTGACTGCTACTTTACCTGCTGCCTCCTCTGCACATGCTTAAGCTTTTATAAAGCTCTTTGAGCAGGCGGAGGAGGCAGATACCTTTGCCAGAAAAAAATAAAACTTATCATTAAATATCAGGTTACAAATACATGTAATGCATTTATGTGGACATGCCGTTCAAAGGCTTGCATTGCTTCTGTGTTTTATAACGTTTATTAACGTGTCTAGAATAAAGAATCTTCCATTTACTTGTATTTTTGGATTATTAATAAAATGATTATAGTAGAATTAACCTAATACTGGTGATCTTTTCCTATTAGTATAGCTATTTTCCATTTAGATTAATAACAGCTGAAACAACCCTAATGTTATTATTATTTATTATTATTTTCTTTTACTCATAATCCCTGATGATGTTCCATGTGTCAGGAAAATGACTACTTTGTTAATGCAAAGCAGACAGCAAAGATGTCGCTTACATAGTTATTATCTCCCAGGAATGGTGAATTAAACAGCAGTATATATTAACACAGCATGTTGTCGCAGCTAACCACACATGCTTCTGACATTAACACAAAAGGTGACATTTACTAAGACAAACACAACGCTGTAATTGTGCCTACGTTCTTTCTTCTACGTTGATGTTGCAGCCGAAGTCCTGGGGGTTACTGGCACTTTAGTAATGTAAAAATGTTGTTGTTTTTTGCTAGATTAACACTTCACTGAATCTTTGCCACTTCTACCAAAATATCAGATATGTTTTAATCTGGTTTTAAATGTGTTCCATTTATGATTTTAGTAGGGGGATTACTTCCAGTTGTGGTGCATAAGAGACTAAGGCCCCATTGTAACACAAATGGAAGCTTCATCTACATACTTAATGTCCTTATTGTCTTGTTTAACATATACATTTTTTTAGTACAGCTGGTGTCCACAGTGCTAATCTTCAATCTTACACCTTATATATGGTCATATTTTAAAATAAAGGAAAAATTAATCATACAGCAAAAAAATCTATGGGCAAGGGAAATATAATCATGGCATACTCTACCATGGGAACGGCTTTTCACAGAGACAAAAACACAATTAAAGGGGCTACTTGTGCATCAAATAGCTCAACCAAACCTCTAGTGAGGTCAGGGGCTCCTTGGCTTATATTAATTACCATAAACAGACAAGAAAATAAAGACATCATGGCACCCTTCATATATGCTAACCAGAAAATGTATTTTCTGGTTTTATTGTTACACATTTGACCATCTATACAAAGTGGTCCTAGTGCATAAATTAAAGTGAATCAGTGCATATAAAGTGACATGTACGCATGGTAAAAAAATCAGTATAGATATAAATATAGTATAGTGCACATAATATAAATAGGCAAGGCACCATCTCTAAGTTTAAGGGGAGAACCCTAAGGGGAGTATTGACACCCCTGAAAAGTACTAGGGGAAACACATAATATGATAAATCTCACATTAAAAAGAGACAAGGATTATAAAACACAAGAAACTCATCAACAAAACTTTCTTTATGTATATAACTCCTCTTGTAGAATGGCAAGGGCGCAAAACACACAGGACCACTCAATTTAAAGGTTTTTCAAAGAGGGCATGGCAGAAATGTTGGTGGTTCACTAGGCTTAGCACTGTTCATGATAAAACTTCTGAGGACTCCTCCAGACTGAGAAATCATGTGCTTCCGGAGAATCATTTGATACAAGTGGGGTTTTGGGGGGACGATTATCCCTTTAATTGCAATAACATTAATTCCTACAGTGACTAAACAATTGAAAAATTGTGAAAAGGGTGATATTCTTTAATGTAGGGTTTAAAGGGTAACCATGGTATCCAAACATGTCAGCTCTCTTAAACCTTTCAGGTCTGATATTTTGTAATGTTACACTTCCTTGTCTGCCCTTTCTGTCTGATCTAATTGTAGGCAGAAGTTATCGACTGCAATTTAAGTTTCTTAATCCAATTTAGCAGAGAATACTTATAGAACAATTCTTTATACATTACTAAAGCATTAACATGATAATTTGCACACAAACATATGTATAAGTTTTAATGTGTAAGGTGTGAAATCATTGAATTATTAGGAGTGAATTATTTTCCAAATGTGTCCTTATGTTTACTTACTGTCATCATTCCATCTAGTAGGCCAGTTTCAGCTTTAGGTGGTGCCTGTAAACGTTCCATTGACCACTTATCCACCACAGATGATACTTGAGGACTATCGATATTAAGCAGTCGAAATCCAGTCATATTAACTCCACTGTATCTATAGGGTTCCAGGTCAAGAGCAAACAAATCCTGTAAAAACAGAACATACTGTAAGTAGGCATGAGGAACTGAGGGTGGTGTTTCAAGTTATAGTATTAGAAATAGGAAGGAAAGTTTAAAGATGATTACCTTGAGCTACTGAAATACTAGGAGAATTATATACACACCAAACCACCCCTTTCATTAAAGGAGGACTACACTTCATTTCAAGTTTTTGAAATACTACCTCTTGGACAAACAACTTTTTTATTTTTTAAAAATGAAAGATTAATATTTACACTATAAAAGTACAAAAGGGGAGGACCTAAACCATCAGGTCATGGACTAAGGAGGTGGGCAGAGCTTGGAAGTGAAATGTTGGGTAACTATTATTAGCGTATAACTTGTGAGGAGGTAGGGGTTTAGGCAGTCACACTGGGTAGTTTTAGTTAGAGGGATAGAGTAGGGTGTTAAATTGTACTTTAACTACTGTACATTAAATTATTGTGCTTTTGAGGACTTAAAGGGGCACTAAACTGATTTCTTTAATCTGTTTCTATTATTCACAGGGAGGTGACAAAAGTTTTCCCCATCTCCCTGTGAATAGAATGCCCGGGGACCAGTGTTGACTTACCTTCACGCTCCACTCATGGCTCCTTCTCAACTTTCAGGCACACTGTCCCTATTATATACAGGGAGTTAGGAATAAGTGTTCTCCTCTCCTTGTGAATAATAGATACAGATTTCCTGTACTTGATAATATGGGTTTAGTGTCAAACCTGCAGATTTTAGGAATTTCGGGAAAGTTTGAAAATTCGAAAATCAATGGGAAAAAAGTCAATAGGAGAAAAAAATCCACTCATATCCACTTTAATATAAGATAAAATAGCAATGGTAACTTATTGTACATGGCATTGGAACCTGGGAAATGGTCTGGGGAACACGTACATATATCCAATAACTTTTCTCACGATCGCACTGTTTTTCGAGCTTGCGCATTCTATTTCCGAGCAGCGTTCAAAATTCTTCGAAAATTTGAGTTGTCAAGGAATTTTTGAAAATTTTGTAAAAAAAAAAATAATAATAATTTTACAGTATCTTACTGTCAATGGCTCTGGGACTTGGAAATGGTCTGGGGAACAAGACCAATCTGATTCTGATTGTAACCAAAGAATATTATTCTTTCTGAAATAATGTTAATGTATCCAATCAGAATTGCTTACAAATAAAGGTGAAGTTTTAAAACCCTCCAGCTTGTTTTTTTGCAGTGTATAAGTTTCCAAGGACTGCGGCACCATGCTGAAAGGCCGCTGACATGGAGCTCCGCTAATGGAGGTAAGTGAACACTCCCCTTAGTCTATTGTCTGTATAGGTTAAGGAGAGCTAAAGTCGAGGAACATCAATTCAAACGTTTGATAATTATTGAAAATTGAATAACCATTAAAAGTTCAGAAGTTCATAATCCGGAATAGTTCGGGTCCATTTGAACAGTTAAAACTCGGGTTAAAGTTCAGGTTTAGTGCTTGTTCAGAATCCCCCCCCCCCCCAAAAAAACCCCCTGCACTTGCCCCTGGATTTGAAGCTTTCCAATGGGTGCGAGGCACGTACAGCACCAGAAGTGCCCTATAATAAGGAGCTACATAGCACTGGCTGGCACGTTGTTTGGCATCCATACCACTGTCTTGTTTTCGTACATTATCGATAACGTACTGTATTGCTAAACTGCAATACCATGTGTTTTCAAATAGGGCCCTTAGACATATAAAAGGCTTAACACTAAATTTGTCCAAAAAATGTACATGGGCAGGGGGTGGGGGGATTTTGGGTCCCTAATTGTGTGAATAGAGGAGTGGTTAACAAGTGCTAACCCACCACACTGAAATTCACAGACAGAAAGTTCAAAAAGCAGGAAAAAACCCTCAATTCCTACACTGTCAGGTCTCCACTAAACTCACTTTAACACACTGACAAAATGGTGCCTGTCTAGCTGCCTTTTATACCCAGGGGGTTGGCATGGGTAAAAATAGCTACCATTGGTGAATTTGATACAGGAATATCTTCAAAAATTTTCAGTTGTTGGTTCGGAAAATCTGGAAAGCAGAATTCCAGAAAATCCATGAGTTCCGCGGATTCGTAGATCTCGGAGTTCCGCTGTGGAACCGGGTTCGGATCTGCAATCTGGTCCATCTTTAGTTAGTATGCCAATCAGATTATTTCTGAAAGATCCAATCTTAATTAGTCACAATCAGATTCTTTCAGAATGAATTTGATTGGTATGCTTTCTGGAAGAATCTGATTGTAACCAATCAGAATGGTTACAATCAGAATAGAATCTGATTGTAACCAATTCTGACGGGAAAAGAATGTGATTGGTTAGTATACCAATCAGAATCTTTCTGAAAATTCTGATTGTACTGTAACTTATCAAAATTGGTTGCAATCAGATTATTTCAGAAAGACTCTGATTGTCTGTTCCGCAGACCATTTCCAGGTCCCAGGGCCATTTACAGTAAGTTACTGTATCATTTTTACCAAATTTTCAAAAATTTCTTGAAAATGAAAATTTTCTAGAATTTTTTAAAAATTTCTTGAATTTTTCGAAATTTTTTGAACGCAGTTCAATTCACAGATCTCGGGAAATCTGCTGCGGATTCAGGATCTGCGAACTGGCCATCTCTAGAGAGATGATGTGATGACTGATATATCCCAGTTATGAAATGGCATTTCTTGGAGATGATCTAGGAAATTCGTCTGTATTTGAAAAAACTATTTTCTTTCTTGAAAACATCGAGGACTTGTCTCCCATGATTTGAAACAATTTCGGTAACCCTCGAATTGGTAATATCGGAATTGGTAATATCGGTAAACAGCCCAATCGTGAGGAAAGATAGTTTTAAAATAAGTTTTGGTTCTATTTATGGGTTCCCCAGACCATTCCCCAGGTCTCTGTGTCATTTACAGTAACCTACTATTACTATTTCATCCTTAAAATCGATAGAAACTTTCAAATATTTTTCTCCCATAGACTTCTATGGGTCTTTTTTTGAATATTCAAATTTCTAAATTGTTGAAAATTTCTAAAATTCGAAAATGGAATGAAACTCAACAGTTTCGAACATCTCTAATAATGACGAGAGTCGGAGCTTCCCGACGAATCCTGCACATGCGCTAAGGGGGAATGTGTGATGGACAGTGCACCCGCAGGCAGGCATGCGAACGGGGGCGGAGTTTAACTTCCTGAGGGATCAAAACAGAGGAGCAGCCATTACTTCTCATACTTGTGGGAATCCATACAAGCGATGTTATTTTTAGGAGTGGAGATACCCTTTAAATATTCTATATTAATAAATTTACATTTTAATATTTCGTTCTATGGTAGCGCATGCATTGGGGGATGTTAATTTCACATACGAACGCCATAATACTGTTCACACTACTGGGTTTATATGCGTTGCGCTGTATTGCGTGTTTTTTTAATTCACTACACTACTTGCTGCAGTTTATTTCGATAACGCACTCAATGAAAGTCTGTTGTGTGAACAACTTTGTGTGAAAGTCTTTGGAATTATAGATATTCTAGAATTCACTTAGATTGTAAGATCTTCGGGGCAGGGGTCTCATTCCTAATGTATCATGGTATTGCTGTACTTATATCAATTATACACAATTTATATATATATATATATATATATATATATGTATTCTTAACCAATGTATGAAATTGAATTTAATTTTAATCTACCCCTGCTATCGACCCTAATGGTCCAAACAGTCCGATAATATTCTTATAATCGGTGTGCTACTGCTTAGTAGCGCGCCCATTATAACACGGAAGTCCTCCCCTAATGAAGTTAGTTCCTCTCCCGGCTCAGAGATACTCGCTATTGTATATTACGCACTTTCCTCATTCCTGTGTCGTGTCTCTCTCTCTTAGTAGGATATTAAAAGTCACATCAAAGTTCGGTGCCCTTTATAAAAGCACTTGGCCTGCGGCCTCATGCTTTTATATAGTGACGGAACTCCTCAGTTAATTATAATATCCTTATAATTTACAGTAGAGGGTACATTATTCACTATATACCCAAGTGGCACTTTATAAATAAAATTATATATACATACATATATATTCTGCCCTTTGTTACTGTATGGTTACTAAAAAAAAATCCAAACTACCATAACTATATCCACAAAAAACATCTGCAACGTGAATACAATCTGGAGTACGTACCATGGTTGTGAAAAAGTAATGGTAGTATTCTGTCATCATGCCCATTGAAAGGACCTGTGAAGGAAAAACCAAAATATTAATGGTAAATATTACACAAATGTGGGTGTTTTCTTAAAGGGGAACTTCAGTGGAACATTTGCTGTGATTTAAAGTATTAATCTATTTTACCCATAGCTCCTTATTCTAAATATTGTTTTTTACATTTAGTAAAAATCAGTGGATTACTATACATGCCCTTTGATATGCACTGCTGTGGTCAGTATCAAGCTGCCATTTCATGGTCCTTCTTCCCCAGGATGCATCACTTCCTTGGAATCTACTGATTGGCTATTGAATGGGTCAGGCATGCTCAGATCTCTACTGAGCAACTAAATCAACCCAGGGACTGAGACCATAACGGACTCTATTAGGGATCCTGCAAACTGGGACCATTGAAGTATTTATTTTTACACACTGGATGAGCAGATTATATTTCTGGGATTTAGAAGAAGCATATCCCAACAGTTCATTAAACAGAATTAATGGTATTTGCAGGTCATAAATACAGTCTAAATCTGGCAATAGATCCAAATATGATGCTTATTTCCGATGGCTCTAGTAACTATTGTAACCCAAATCCCAATCCATCAGAAACCTGAAGATGACCATTGGAATATTATCATCATCCTCAGGCAGATGAACTGTTAATTTCTCAATGCAGACATGGCACAAGGCTTTATTACATACAATAGAAATTTAGACCAATAACCAAACCAATACGGCACTACAAACATTAACTCTCCTATTTGTTGTTCTTAGGCAAAAGAGATTTGTATTGTACAACTGCCTTTCTAGTTATATAAAACCCCATAATACTAGTGGCCTGTGGGGTAAATATGCCCGAATACTGTGGAACTATGGGTACAGGGTATTGTATGCGTTAGCTGGTGTTAATGTCTCGTTGGGGGAAAATCCCTTGTGTTATTTACCCACAGCTGCAAACCCCATATTGAATTTGGGCAGGTAATTTACCCGGAGCGATAGTGGCTTTGGGCTCTGGGTAAATCCCCCTGAACATGTATCGGTTAAACACAATTACAAACATTTCAAGGGAAAATAAATATACTCTCCACTTTCTGGGGAATATCAATGCAATAAAAAGAAAGATGATTGTTTAGTTTGTAAACAAATCTTAAAAAAATAAATAAGATGTCCAATTCTGGCATTGAAATTCAAGAATGGAGATAGGACCTTTTATCAAATGTCATAAAGATATTGTTTTTTTAAAGGGCAAGTTCTCCTCCACACATCCAAATCATATCTATAGCAGGACCTCCCAAAACTCCAAGATGTCACCTATATGGGCGTGAATGATGGCTGCTACCAGAAGGACCGGGAAGAAGATAACTGGAGACGGTCAGATTCCAGGGGAATATTTCGTTTCAGAGACATCGGCAAAGAGGTAAGTATTGTGGTCTTGGAGTTTTAGGGGATCCAGCAGCTAGATATATATATTGAACTTGGGGCGGTCATGGTGGACTTGCTATTTATTGTCTCAACTAAAGCTTCCAAAACAGTAAAAAAGTTTACCACAATGTCTCTCACTTGCTCCATTGACCTGCGCACACTGAGACTTATATTCCCTGAAATAAATTCCCAAACTGCAAACCGAGGAGCAGCATTCATGTTCAATATCAGTTCAAAATATCAACTATGTTAATGTATTCAGCTTAGTTAACACAAAGCTATGGGTTTGTTCAGTTAATTAAAGCTACAGTTATGGTTAGTTGCTGCCTGTCAAAATAATTCCGTAACGTAAAGGGACGCGCTTTGAAAATCTCAGAGAAGGATGAATTCACATCGACATAAATCTCCTGGATTGATAAAAGAAGATCTGCATGTCTGACTCTCTGATAGGAAATTTATACTCGGTTGATTCAGATGATTATGGATTTAAATGCGTCTGCAAACAAACAAAAAGAAAAGATTTTCTCCCCGATGGAGAGTGAGGAAAAAATGAAGCTTTTGTCTTTAAATTGATTGAAACGATTTATAATTATTTTAACTTATTATAAAACGCCATATCTTTTTTTAACATTAAAGGGCATGTCCACCCCTAAAACTAAAGGTTACCCCCACTACTGGCCACCACTGCGTAGTGTTAAAAAATCCTTGGCGAATGGTCAACTGGAACTAATCACTGTAAGTCACAACAAAAGAAGCCGCAACTGAAAGTTTGCCGTGAGTCTGTGACCAATTGTGTGGCCCATAGGAGACCAGATGATAGACCATGATTTACGTTTCGCTCTGGACGAACTGGCAACCGACATTGGTAATGGGTGGGCAAAAACAATTCCAATTTTTAGGGCTGACCAACCAACACACAGAAATATTGGAAGGTCTGAAAATCTTACCCTGTGTACTCAGCTTTACACACCTTAAACAGATGTCCGCCTACTGTAGCAGTTTAAATATTTTGCTGAAAATTCAGACTGAGAAAATAGATCCTTTTGGTTTGTTTAACACAGGGGAAAGTTATCATATCTATACCTATACATTCAGTACATTACCGGTATATATATTGTTGTAAATTAAATCCATCTTAAATGAATCCTATCTGTACTCCTACCTTCAACTTACAAGGCCAGATATTGTACACATTAAATGTATCTTAAATTAATCCCATCTGTACTGCTACATCCAATTTGTACTCACAGGGCCAAATATTAGGAAGAGTCAAAGGCTACCTACAGTATGACAGCCCCACATCTAAAAAAAATGGCCCATGCTAGCCAATGTTAGAGAAGAAATGGGCAGTGGGAGAACTCAAGTCCAGTTTGAGATTTGGGCTTGAGTTCCTGAGGTTGAGGTTTGTAGTAGAGGTAGGAGTAATTGCTCCTACCTTCCTAGGAATTATTGATTTATTTTCTCATATTTTCGACCAAAGAGTTAGTTGTAAAAAAGTAAATTGTGTAAATTATTTTCATTAAAGGAATGTCAAGAACTGTCAATCAACCACACAAACTGGTGCAAAGGCATACTGACCCTGTGCACCATCCAGATGAGACTCTGCCATCTTTGTGTGTGTCACAGGGAGCAAACATACATTGTGCATGCTTAAAGTGTATGTATACTAAAAAAATGACTTTGCACCAACTTAATCTATAAATTAATACATGTAAGTAGCACTTACTCTGTGGTGTGTGTGTTGCTGCATGCCTTCAATACAGTACTTGTTTTGTTCAGGCTCTGACTACTGACCTGACTATTTTCCCCATACCAAATGTCAAAACTGCATACAGCACACCAACTGTCAAATCATTCCAGCTACAGCAAAACTACTTACAGAAGATGTAAGATGTTTCAGATTGGATATCAAAAGAAATAGGCATATCAACAAAAAAAATGGTACAGCGATAGTTGGGATGACTTATAGTTTCCACTAATGGGCAGTTTAATTTTTTCCCCAGTGTACATACCCTTTAAGCTCTTCTACAGAGAGAGGAGGGGGCAGAGATGGCTAAGTAAATAGTACATTTAACGCACCCGACACTGTTCTACTACACACTTGGATTTCAGGAAGGATGGAGCAGATTGCGGAAAAGTAGGAGGCACTAGGAACCTATTAAATCGGCTAATAATATATATATATTTATATCTAGTATATCATACCAATGGATGGATATACCTTTCAAATTCAGATAAAATGCAATGAATGAATGACAGCACTTTGACTAGAGATTGCACAATATTTTGTTTTAAGAACCGTTCGGCTAAAGGCACAGGGGGGCACAGTTACAAAGCTGCGATTAGAGAATCCCTTAAATAACCAATCAATAACGTATCCATTTTCTTTTAACTGCAATTTGTACGGCACCATAACAACACATGTACCTGTTTAAGGATTTCTGACGCAGTTACGTGTGAGCAATCAAATATCACATAAAACTCCTTGGATTTTTTCATTTCTTTGAGCAACGGTCTGGCGTCCTTGTTTCCTGAGGGTAATTGGCGAATTTTTATTTTGATGTTGTATCTTGATGGAGCTTTGATGAGTTCTTGCAAGCGAATTAAACCTGGAGGAAAGAAAAATATAAATAGAAGTTTCCACATTAAAATTCTCACAATTATTTAGTGAAAACTTTTCCGAATTGCTTCACTGTAACAAAAACAATTAGTGTCCCTTGATATAAAAGAAGCTATTTCATTTATATTCAGATGTTTAAAGCATTTTGGTTTCTCGGAAACAAGACACCTATCCCCCTTCTTCCTTCCTATTTTACCAAAATATCTTACAATTGTTCAGCTTGAAATAATCCTTCTCAAATAAAACTCCTTGCAGAATGAAATTAATTGCAGTGTTTATATGGAAATGAGTTAAGAAGAATATCTGATGTTGATATTCATCTGATTTTATTATTTATGCGAGTGAAAAGCAAACATCTTGGGTGCATACATAATGTAAGGCAAAATATCTCATTATTTTGGGTAGAAATATCATAACATCTAATATTATGGAAGCTAGCAGGATATGTGATGTTTGTGCACTAGAATTCTGTTTTTTGTATGTATTATATTTTTGGTACAACAGCCCGATTTTCTATATATTGTGCCCCTCGCACAAGTAGTTACTTTATGTTTGCCTGTGCTATTGATACATTTTGTTCAGATGTAGGATACAGGTTCCCAAACTTTTATTTTCTACTGGTAACACTATCTTGTGACTATAATTATAGTGTCGTATGTGCTAAATTTGGCTTTAGAATCCACTTTGCAATGCATCCTGTAGTATAAAGGTTCCACTATTGGTTTGTCTGGAGAATTGGCCCATTATATATTGGTAAAATACAATATGATAAGAACAGAGAAGAGACTCGGAACAGAAACAGCTTGCAATATATTAAAACTTTCTTAGTTACGTCTGTTCATACTTCACATTGCAAAACCGGTGGCCTATGCAACACTGATGATGGCTCAATAAAGCTGAAACCGGTCTGGATGACTCTGGTTTGACATTTAGCCCATGGAATGGAGTTAAAACCTCCAAACGTGGCATTTCCTAAAGGGCTACCATGCAAACATAGAAATTACCCAGCAGTCTTTGTTCCCTTTGCAATACATTAAAATAAACACACATCTTACCTCTTTTATCAGGTTCATAAATCGAGGTCCGAACCTCCAAGGCTTGTGTCTATGACACTGCAAAGAACTAACAGCCATTTGTCCGACTCTTTGCATTGCGACAGTGACCATGTAAACAGCATCATACATCAAGGCTGCATCTGTCTGCATTGAAAACACACAGACTGTATTTTATTATAATACTCCAGATTGGTTATTGCAGTCTTTGCAGTAAAATCTTTTATCATTGGCCAATCAACAAAAAGCACAGAAATGATTTCAGATCACGTTATTGCGAACTTCAGTCAAACATGCCAATAGCAACATATGCAATAGGTAACTAGGCAGATGACTAATATCAGTACTCATAAGCAGTAAAGGAAAGGGAACTGGAACTCAGGCAAGTGGCTGTAAAGTGTTTTTTAATAAGTACACAACATGTGTCGGGTCCAAACGCCCTTTCTCAACACCTACAGGATATTTGGCCCTGACAATTAGTTTGCTAAACCCGGATCTGTTTGTGGATTGTTTGACATGTTCTTCTGCAGCTAGGTCACCCTTCTGATGTCATAACTAAAGTATTTCGCTAACCAATCGCTAAAGGATATGTAAAGTAAGTCTGCTGGAAAATCTTCTGTAGTCTACAATCAGGAAGCTATCTAATTTTCACCATGCAATGTTTTTTTCTCAGCCCCTCTGACTTTTAATTTAGTTTGCTTGGTCTTGTTTATCTTTGAGGTGCCGTTCAGCAGGTTTTCAAATAACTGTTACTATTTTTAATTTCATTTTTTGAATGTCAAAGAATATTCCTAGGTCACCTATTAAATCATCCTTATTATACACCTACACAAAGCATTTTGCTAAGATTTATGGATTTTCGCATAAATGACAGGTTGTGTCATTAGCATTAAAGTGTATTCATTTGAACATAGATATGAACAATGATGTAAGCAGTTAACTCCATGGCAACTAAAATGTCTTCCCCGTTACATTAAATACCAATGGTTGCAAAGCCAAAAATAAAGAAATGGGGATAAGCCTGTTGTGTAATGGTTGCCTTAGTTGAGTCATTTTATGTTGCCTTGGCTATCGTTTTAGTCAGAGGACCTATAGTGGAAACAATAAAAAAATTTCTTTGTATTTATTGAATTACTTAAAAGTCTCTCCTTATTATCAACGGAATAGAGTGTGTGTCAACAGTGGAGAGTAATTTGAATTTATCTGCAATTCTTGATCAATACAAAGGGGTTAAGAAAGTTGAGAATAAAGCTATTTTTCTTGAACAAATAAAATATTTTTTGAAGATAATGAAAAATTGCAAATAGGATTAACTCCGAGATGCAGAGCCTTAGGTGACAATAGCACCTCATTACTTATTCTCAAAGCTCAAAATAGTCACTGCTGGGAAATCCGTATTTATAGGATTTTATGGGTTTTCACTTTTTGAAAGAAAAATTCAACCATAAACAAAGCACAAATGAGATTCAATAATGCTGCTCACTGAGGGCATTCTAGCCAATAAAAAACACATTCATTTTAAGAAATAAAATTATTAGGTGAATTCCATCCAATCATTGGATTGGGGAGGTTATTTCCATCTAATAAAGCAGAAGTGTAGTGGGGGAAACAATATTATGTCTTAAAATTATTTATATTACACATACCTATGTAATTTTCTATATTGTCTCTAAAAAAAAAAATTACAGAGACAATTTTAATTTAATTTCCCTGCTGAGGTCGAAAGTGAGCTGCCATTTTAAGATGCTGCAATGGGCCAGAATGCTTGCTTCATTTGAATGTCTTTAACATTAAAGGACAACTCTTCCCTCATAAGAACATCTTAAAGAAAGAATATGTTGATATATCATAGTTTGTCCTATGAATTCATTACTGTATGACTGCTATGCTTCTGGATGCCTCATGGAAACTGAGCAATTTAGAAACCTGTACTGAGCCTGGGCATGCTCAGAAGAGGCAGACAGGGGATTAACATTCCAGCTGAGGTGTCAACTGTCAAATCCATAACTGACAGTTACTAACTGGAAGAACCAGGAAGCAGAAACAGTGGAAACAAGACATTAGACTTATATATTTCAGATTTAAAGGACAACTCCACCCTCATAAGAACATCTTTTAGAAAGAATGGCCTCTTTAAAATATGTGGATATATTATACTTTGTCCTATGAATTCATTACTGTATGCCTGCTATGCTTCTGGGTGCCTCATGGAAACTGAGCAATTTAGAAACCTGTACTGAGCAGTTACTGAGCCTGGGCATGCTCAGAAGAGGCAGACAGGGGATTAACATTCAGTCATTGGCTGTGATGTCAACTGTCAAATCCATAACTGACAGTTACTAACTGGAAGAACCAGGAAGCAGAAACAGGGGAAACAGGACATTGTGCAGGATTTCAGGTTAGACTTATATATTTCACATTTCAAACTATTACCGTTTAGGGTTTTGGGGGGTGATTTACCTGTATGTAAGTTTTCATTTCAGGGCTGGACTTGTCCTTTAAAGTCTGCACAGTTGGCTCATGGGAAGATCCGTACTGAACAACTCATCGCCCAGAGTCAAGGAGTAAGTTTTGGAAGCAGATATTTTTGTACAGAACAACCAATGGATGGACAGATTCAGGTCAGTGAAATGCTAAATATTTTTTTTTCTTTCTTGAAAGTATTTTTACAGTATCTGCTCTAAACCTCTTCTTTAAAGGGCATGTTCACTCTTAAAACAAAAAAAAAGGTCAACGATCAGTTACCTGCTCCCAACCTCAACTTTATTACCTGCATTACTAACCATATATTTAAGGATAATTATTATCCCCATTCTATCAAAGTAAGCTGGTCCCTCCCTCCATGCATTTACGGTAATCAAGGCATTAACTGCTGACATCACAACCAATGATTGACTGCTACTTTACCTGCTGCCTCCTCTGCACATGCTTAAGCTTTTATAAAGCTCTTTGAGCAGGCGGAGGAGGCAGATACCTTTGCCAGAAAAAAATAAAACTTATCATTAAATATCAGGTTACAAATACATGTAATGCATTTATGTGGACATGCCGTTCAAAGGCTTGCATTGCTTCTGTGTTTTATAACGTTTATTAACGTGTCTAGAATAAAGAATCTTCCATTTACTTGTATTTTTGGATTATTAATAAAATGATTATAGTAGAATTATCCTAATACTGGTGATCTTTTCCTATTAGTATAGCTATTTTCCATTTAGATTAATAACAGCTGAAACAACCCTAATGTTATTATTATTTATTATTATTTTCTTTTACTCATAATCCCTGATGATGTTCCATGTGTCAGGAAAATGACTACTTTGTTAATGCAAAGCAGACAGCAAAGATGTCGCTTACATAGTTATTATCTCCCAGGAATGGTGAATTAAACAGCAGTATATATTAACACAGCATGTTGTCGCAGCTAACCACACATGCTTCTGACATTAACACAAAAGGTGACATTTACTAAGACAAACACAACGCTGTAATTGTGCCTACGTTCTTTCTTCTACGTTGATGTTGCAGCCGAAGTCCTGGGGGTTACTGGCACTTTAGTAATGTAAAAATGTTGTTGTTTTTTGCTAGATTAACACTTCACTGAATCTTTGCCACTTCTACCAAAATATCAGATATGTTTTAATCTGGTTTTAAATGTGTTCCATTTATGATTTTAGTAGGGGGATTACTTCCAGTTGTGGTGCATAAGAGACTAAGGCCCCATTGTAACACAAATGGAAGCTTCATCTACATACTTAATGTCCTTATTGTCTTGTTTAACATATACATTTTTTTAGTACAGCTGGTGTCCACAGTGCTAATCTTCAATCTTACACCTTATATATGGTCATATTTTAAAATAAAGGAAAAATTAATCATACAGCAAAAAAATCTATGGGCAAGGGAAATATAATCATGGCATACTCTACCATGGGAACGGCTTTTCACAGAGACAAAAACACAATTAAAGGGGCTACTTGTGCATCAAATAGCTCAACCAAACCTCTAGTGAGGTCAGGGGCTCCTTGGCTTATATTAATTACCATAAACAGACAAGAAAATAAAGACATCATGGCACCCTTCATATATGCTAACCAGAAAATGTATTTTCTGGTTTTATTGTTACGCATTTGACCATCTATACAAAGTGGTCCTAGTGCATAAATTAAAGTGAATCAGTGCATATAAAGTGACATGTACGCATGGTAAAAAAATCAGTATAGATATAAATATAGTATAGTGCACATAATATAAATAGGCAAGGCACCATCTCTAAGTTTAAGGGGAGAACCCTAAGGGGAGTATTGACACCCCTGAAAAGTACTAGGGGAAACACATAATATGATAAATCTCACATTAAAAAGAGACAAGGATTATAAAACACAAGAAACTCATCAACAAAACTTTCTTTATGTATATAACTCCTCTTGTAGAATGGCAAGGGCGCAAAACACACAGGACCACTCAATTTAAAGGTTTTTCAAAGAGGGCATGGCAGAAATGTTGGTGGTTCACTAGGCTTAGCACTGTTCATGATAAAACTTCTGAGGACTCCTCCAGACTGAGAAATCATGTGCTTCCGGGGAATCATTTGATACAAGTGGGGTTTTGGGGGGACGATTATCCCTTTAATTGCAATAACATTAATTCCTACAGTGACTAAACAATTGAAAAATTGTGAAAAGGGTGATATTCTTTAATGTAGGGTTTAAAGGGTAACCATGGTATCCAAACATGTCAGCTCTCTTAAACCTTTCAGGTCTGATATTTTGTATTGTTACACTTCCTTGTCTGCCCTTTCTGTCTGATCTAATTGTAGGCAGAAGTTATCGACTGCAATTTAAGTTTCTTAATCCAATTTAGCAGAGAATACTTATAGAACAATTCTTTATACATTACTAAAGCATTAACATGATAATTTGCACACAAACATATGTATAAGTTTTAATGTGTAAGGTGTGAAATCATTGAATTATTAGGAGTGAATTATTTTCCAAATGTGTCCTTATGTTTACTTACTGTCATCATTCCATCTAGTAGGCCAGTTTCAGCTTTAGGTGGTGCCTGTAAACGTTCCATTGACCACTTATCCACCACAGATGATACTTGAGGACTATCGATATTAAGCAGTCGAAATCCAGTCATATTAACTCCACTGTATCTATAGGGTTCCAGGTCAAGAGCAAACAAATCCTGTAAAAACAGAACATACTGTAAGTAGGCATGAGGAACTGAGGGTGGTGTTTCAAGTTATAGTATTAGAAATAGGAAGGAAAGTTTAAAGATGATTACCTTGAGCTACTGAAATACTAGGAGAATTATATACACACCAAACCACCCCTTTCATTAAAGGAGGACTACACTTCATTTCAAGTTTTTGAAATACTACCTCTTGGACAAACAACTTTTTTATTTTTTAAAAATGAAAGATTAATATTTACACTATAAAAGTACAAAAGGGGAGGACCTAAACCATCAGGTCATGGACTAAGGAGGTGGGCAGAGCTTGGAAGTGAAATGTTGGGTAACTATTATTAGCGTATAACTTGTGAGGAGGTAGGGGTTTAGGCAGTCACACTGGGTAGTTTTAGTTAGAGGGATAGAGTAGGGTGTTAAATTGTACTTTAACTACTGTACATTAAATTATTGTGCTTTTGAGGACTTAAAGGGGCACTAAACTGATTTCTTTAATCTGTTTCTATTATTCACAGGGAGGTGACAAAAGTTTTCCCCATCTCCCTGTGAATAGAATGCCCGGGGACCAGTGTTGACTTACCTTCACGCTCCACTCATGGCTCCTTCTCAACTTTCAGGCACACTGTCCCTATTATATACAGGGAGTTAGGAATAAGTGTTCTCCTCTCCTTGTGAATAATAGATACAGATTTCCTGTACTTGATAATATGGGTTTAGTGTCAAACCTGCAGATTTTAGGAATTTCGGGAAAGTTTGAAAATTCGAAAATCAATGGGAAAAAAGTCAATAGGAGAAAAAAATCCACTCATATCCACTTTAATATAAGATAAAATAGCAATGGTAATTTATTGTACATGGCATTGGAACCTGGGAAATGGTCTGGGGAACACGTACATATATCCAATAACTTTTCTCACGATCGCACTGTTTTTCGAGCTTGCGCATTCTATTTCCGAGCAGCGTTCAAAATTCTTCGAAAATTTGAGTTGTCAAGGAATTTTTGAAAATTTTGTAAAAAAAAAAATAATAATAATTTTACAGTATCTTACTGTCAATGGCTCTGGGACTTGGAAATGGTCTGGGGAACAAGACCAATCTGATTCTGATTGTAACCAAAGAATATTATTCTTTCTGAAATAATGTTAATGTATCCAATCAGAATTGCTTACAAATAAAGGTGAAGTTTTAAAACCCTCCAGCTTGTTTTTTTGCAGTGTATAAGTTTCCAAGGACTGCGGCACCATGCTGAAAGGCCGCTGACATGGAGCTCCGCTAATGGAGGTAAGTGAACACTCCCCTTAGTCTATTGTCTGTATAGGTTAAGGAGAGCTAAAGTCGAGGAACATCAATTCAAACGTTTGATAATTATTGAAAATTGAATAACCATTAAAAGTTCAGAAGTTCATAATCCGGAATAGTTCGGGTCCATTTGAACAGTTAAAACTCGGGTTAAAGTTCAGGTTTAGTGCTTGTTCAGAATCCCCCCCCCCCCCAAAAAAACCCCCTGCACTTGCCCCTGGATTTGAAGCTTTCCAATGGGTGCGAGGCACGTACAGCACCAGAAGTGCCCTATAATAAGGAGCTACATAGCACTGGCTGGCACGTTGTTTGGCATCCATACCACTGTCTTGTTTTCGTACATTATCGATAACGTACTGTATTGCTAAACTGCAATACCATGTGTTTTCAAATAGGGCCCTTAGACATATAAAAGGCTTAACACTAAATTTGTCCAAAAAATGTACATGGGCAGGGGGTGGGGGGATTTTGGGTCCCTAATTGTGTGAATAGAGGAGTGGTTAACAAGTGCTAACCCACCACACTGAAATTCACAGACAGAAAGTTCAAAAAGCAGGAAAAAACCCTCAATTCCTACACTGTCAGGTCTCCACTAAACTCACTTTAACACACTGACAAAATGGTGCCTGTCTAGCTGCCTTTTATACCCAGGGGGTTGGCATGGGTAAAAATAGCTACCATTGGTGAATTTGATACAGGAATATCTTCAAAAATTTTCAGTTGTTGGTTCGGAAAATCTGGAAAGCAGAATTCCAGAAAATCCATGAGTTCCGCGGATTCGTAGATCTCGGAGTTCCGCTGTGGAACCGGGTTCGGATCTGCAATCTGGTCCATCTTTAGTTAGTATGCCAATCAGATTATTTCTGAAAGATCCAATCTTAATTAGTCACAATCAGATTCTTTCAGAATGAATTTGATTGGTATGCTTTCTGGAAGAATCTGATTGTAACCAATCAGAATGGTTACAATCAGAATAGAATCTGATTGTAACCAATTCTGACGGGAAAAGAATGTGATTGGTTAGTATACCAATCAGAATCTTTCTGAAAATTCTGATTGTACTGTAACTTATCAAAATTGGTTGCAATCAGATTATTTCAGAAAGACTCTGATTGTCTGTTCCGCAGACCATTTCCAGGTCCCAGGGCCATTTACAGTAAGTTACTGTATCATTTTTACCAAATTTTCAAAAATTTCTTGAAAATGAAAATTTTCTAGAATTTTTTAAAAATTTCTTGAATTTTTCGAAATTTTTTGAACGCAGTTCAATTCACAGATCTCGGGAAATCTGCTGCGGATTCAGGATCTGCGAACTGGCCATCTCTAGAGAGATGATGTGATGACTGATATATCCCAGTTATGAAATGGCATTTCTTGGAGATGATCTAGGAAATTCGTCTGTATTTGAAAAAACTATTTTCTTTCTTGAAAACATCGAGGACTTGTCTCCCATGATTTGAAAAAAATTTCGGTAACCCTCGAATTGGTAATATCGGAATTGGTAATATCGGTAAACAGCCCAATCGTGAGGAAAGATAGTTTTAAAATAAGTTTTGGTTCTATTTACGGGTTCCCCAGACCATTCCCCAGGTCTCTGTGTCATTTACAGTAACCTACTATTACTATTTCATCCTTAAAATCGATAGAAACTTTCAAATATTTTTCTCCCATAGACTTCTATGGGTCTTTTTTTGAATATTCAAATTTCTAAATTGTTGAAAATTTCTAAAATTCGAAAATGGAATGAAACTCAACAGTTTCGAACATCTCTAATAATGACGAGAGTCGGAGCTTCCCGACGAATCCTGCACATGCGCTAAGGGGGAATGTGTGATGGACAGTGCACCCGCAGGCAGGCATGCGAACGGGGGCGGAGTTTAACTTCCTGAGGGATCAAAACAGAGGAGCAGCCATTACTTCTCATACTTGTGGGAATCCATACAAGCGATGTTATTTTTAGGAGTGGAGATACCCTTTAAATATTCTATATTAATAAATTTACATTTTAATATTTCGTTCTATGGTAGTGCATGCATTGGGGGATGTTAATTTCACATACGAATGCCATAATACTGTTCACACTACTGGGTTTATATGCGTTGCGCTGTATTGCGTGTTTTTTTAATTCACTACACTACTTGCTGCAGTTTATTTCGATAACGCACTCAATGAAAGTCTGTTGTGTGAACAACTTTGTGTGAAAGTCTTTGGAATTATAGATATTCTAGAATTCACTTAGATTGTAAGATCTTCGGGGCAGGGGTCTCATTCCTAATGTATCATGGTATTGCTGTACTTATATCAATTATACACAATTTATATATATATATATATATATATATATGTATTCTTAACCAATGTATGAAATTGAATTTAATTTTAATCTACCCCTGCTATCGACCCTAATGGTCCAAACAGTCCGATAATATTCTTATAATCGGTGTGCTACTGCTTAGTAGCGCGCCCATTATAACACGGAAGTCCTCCCCTAATGAAGTTAGTTCCTCTCCCGGCTCCGAGATACTCGCTATTGTATATTACGCACTTTCCTCATTCCTGTGTCGTGTCTCTCTCTCTTAGTAGGATATTAAAAGTCACATCAAAGTTCGGTGCCCTTTATAAAAGCACTTGGCCTGCGGCCTCATGCTTTTATATGGTGACGGAACTCCTCAGTTAATTATAATATCCTTATAATTTACAGTAGAGGGTACATTATTCACTATATACCCAAGTGGCACTTTATAAATAAAATTATATATACATACATATATATTCTGCCCTTTGTTACTGTATGGTTACTAAAAAAAAATCCAAACTACCATAACTATATCCACAAAAAACATCTGCAACGTGAATACAATCTGGAGTACGTACCATGGTTGTGAAAAAGTAATGGTAGTATTCTGTCATCATGCCCATTGAAAGGACCTGTGAAGGAAAAACCAAAATATTAATGGTAAATATTACACAAATGTGGGTTTTTTCTTAAAGGGGAACTTCAGTGGAACATTTGCTGTGATTTAAAGTATTAATCTATTTTACCCATAGCTCCTTATTCTAAATATTGTTTTTTACATTTAGTAAAAATCAGTGGATTACTATACATGCCCTTTGATATGCACTGCTGTGGTCAGTATCAAGCTGCCATTTCATGGTCCTTCTTCCCCAGGATGCATCACTTCCTTGGAATCTACTGATTGGCTATTGAATGGGTCAGGCATGCTCAGATCTCTACTGAGCAACTAAATCAACCCAGGGACTGAGACCATAACGGACTCTATTAGGGATCCTGCAAACTGGGACCATTGAAGTATTTATTTTTACACACTGGATGAGCAGATTATATTTCTGTGATTTAGAAGAAGCATATCCCAACAGTTCATTAAACAGAATTAATGGTATTTGCAGGTCATAAATATATTACAGTCTAAATCTGGCAATAGATCCAAATATGATGCTTATTTCCGATGGCTCTAGTAACTATTGTAACCCAAATCCCAATCCATCAGAAACCTGAAGATGACCATTGGAATATTATCATCATCCTCAGGCAGCTGAACTGTTAATTTCTCAATGCAGACATGGCACAAGGCTTTATTACATACAATAGAAATTTAGACCAATAACCAAACCAATACGGCACTACAAACATTAACTCTCCTATTTGTTGTTCTTAGGCAAAAGAGATTTGTATTGTACAACTGCCTTTCTAGTTATATAAAACCCCATAATACTAGTGGCCTGTGGGGTAAATATGCCCGAATACTGTGGAACTATGGGTACAGGGTATTGTATGCGTTAGCTGGTGTTAATGTCTCGTTGGGGGAAAATCCCTTGTGTTATTTACCCACAGCTGCAAACCCCATATTGAATTTGGGCAGGTAATTTACCCGGAGCGATAGTGGCTTTGGGCTCTGGGTAAATCCCCCTGAACATGTATCGATTAAACACAATTACAAACATTTCAAGGGAAAATAAATATACTCTCCACTTTCTGGGGAATATCAATGCAATAAAAAGAAAGATGATTGTTTAGTTTGTAAACAAATCTTAAAAAAATAAATAAGATGTCCAATTGTGGCATTGAAATTCAAGAATGGAGATAGGACCTTTTATCAAATGTCATAAAGATATTGTTTTTTTAAAGGGCAAGTTCTCCTCCACACATCCAAATCATATCTATAGCAGGACCTCCCAAAACTCCAAGATGTCACCTATATGGGCGTGAAGGATGGCTGCTACCAGAAGGACCGGGAAGAAGATAACTGGAGACGGTGAGATTCCAGGGGAATATTTCGTTTCAGAGACATCGGCAAAGAGGTAAGTATTGTGGTCTTGGAGTTTTAGGGGGTCCAGCAGCTAGATATATATATTGAACTTGGGGCGGTCATGGTGGACTTGCTATTTATTGTCTCAACTAAAGCTTCCAAAACAGTAAAAAAGTTTACCACAATGTCTCTCACTTGCTCCATTGACCTGCGCACACTGAGACTTATATTCCCTGAAATAAATTCCCAAACTGAAAACCGAGGAGCAGCATTCATGTTCAATATCAGTTCAAAATATCAACTATGTTAATGTATTCAGCTTAGTTAACACAAAGCTATGGGTTTGTTCAGTTAATTAAAGCTACAGTTATGGTTAGTTGCTGCCTGTCAAAATAATTCCGTAACGTAAAGGGACGCGCTTTGAAAATCTCAGAGAAGGATGAATTCACATCGACATAAATCTCCTGGATTGATAAAAGAAGATCTGCATGTCTGACTCTCTGATAGGAAATTTATACTCGGTTGATTCAGATGATTATGGATTTAAATGCGTCTGCAAACAAACAAAAAGAAAAGATTTTCTCCCCGATGGAGAGTGAGGAAAAAATGAAGCTTTTGTCTTTAAATTGATTGAAACGATTTATAATTATTTTAACTTATTATAAAACGCCATATCTTTTTCTAACATTAAAGGGCATGTCCACCCCTAAAACTAAAGGTTACCCCCACTACTGGCCACCACTGCGTAGTGTTAAAAAATCCTTGGCGAATGGTCAACTGGAACTAATCACTGTAAGTCACAACAAAAGAAGCCGCAACTGAAAGTTTGCCGTGAGTCTGTGACCAATTGTGTGGCCCATAGGAGACCAGATGATAGACCATGATTTACGTTTCGCTCTGGACGAACTGGCAACCGACATTGGTAATGGGTGGGCAAAAACAATTCCAATTTTTAGGGCTGACCAACCAACACACAGAAATATTGGAAGGTCTGAAAATCTTACCCTGTGTACTCAGCTTTACACACCTTAAACAGATGTCCGCCTACTGTAGCAGTTTAAATATTTTGCTGAAAATTCAGACTGAGAAAATAGATCCTTTTGGTTTGTTTAACACAGGGGAAAGTTATCATATCTATACCTATACATTCAGTACATTACCGGTATATATATTGTTGTAAATTAAATCCATCTTAAATGAATCCTATCTGTACTCCTACCTTCAACTTACAAGGCCAGATATTGTACACATTAAATGTATCTTAAATTAATCCCATCTGTACTGCTACATCCAATTTGTACTCACAGGGCCAAATATTAGGAAGAGTCAAAGGCTACCTACAGTATGACAGCCCCACATCTAAAAAAAATGGCCCATGCTAGCCAATGTTAGAGAAGGAATGGGCAGTGGGAGAACTCAAGTCCAGTTTGAGATTTGGGCTTGAGTTCCTGAGGTTGAGATTTGTAGTAGAGGTAGGAGTAATTGCTCCTACCTTCCTAGGAATTATTGATTTATTTTCTCATATTTTCGACCAAAGAGTTAGTTGTAAAAAAGTAAATTGTGTAAATTATTTTCATTAAAGGAATGTCAAGAACTGTCAATCAACCACACAAACTGGTGCAAAGGCATACTGACCCTGTGCACCATCCAGATGAGACTCTGCCATCTTTGTGTGTGTCACAGGGAGCAAACATACATTGTGCATGCTTAAAGTGTATGTATACTAAAAAAATGACTTTGCACCAACTTAATCTATAAATTAATACATGTAAATAGCACTTACTCTGTGGTGTGTGTGTTGCTGCATGCCTTCAATACAGTACTTGTTTTGTTCAGGTTCTGACTACTGACCTGACTATTTTCCCCATACCAAATGTCAAAACTGCATACAGCACACAAACTGTCAAATCATTCCAGCTACAGCAAAACTACTTACAGAAGATGTAAGATGTTTCAGATTGGATATCAAAAGAAATAGGCATATCAACAAAAAAAATGGTACAGCGATAGTTGGGATGACTTATAGTTTCCACTAATGGGCAGTTTAATTTTTTCCCCAGTGTACATACCCTTTAAGCTCTTCTACAGAGAGAGGAGGGGGCAGAGATGGCTAAGTAAATAGTACATTTAACGCACCCGACACTGTTCTACTACACACTTGGATTTCAGGAAGGATGGAGCAGATTGCGGAAAAGTAGGAGGCACTAGGAACCTATTAAATCGGCTAATAATATATATATATTTATATCTAGTATAGCAGACCAATGGATGGATATACCTTTCAAATTCAGATAAAGTGCAATGAATGAATGACAGCACTTTGACTAGAGATTGCACAATATTTTGTTTTAAGAACCGTTCGGCTAAAGGCACAGGGGGGCACAGTTACAAAGCTGCGATTAGAGAATCCCTTAAATAACCAATCAATAACGTATCCATTTTCTTTTAACTGCAATTTGTACGGCACCATAACAACACATGTACCTGTTTAAGGATTTCTGACGCAGTTACGTGTGAGCAATCAAATATCACATAAAACTCCTTGGATTTTTTCATTTCTTTGAGCAACGGTCTGGCGTCCTTGTTTCCTGAGGGTAATTGGCGAATTTTTATTTTGATGTTGTATCTTGATGGAGCTTTGATGAGTTCTTGCAAGCGAATTAAACCTGGAGGAAAGAAAAATATAAATAGAAGTTTCCACATTAAAATTCTCACAATTATTTAGTGAAAACTTTTCCGAATTGCTTCACTGTAACAAAAACAATTAGTGTCCCTTGATATAAAAGAAGCTATTTCATTTATATTCAGATGTTTAAAGCATTTTGGTTTCTCGGAAACAAGACACCTATCCCCCTTCTTCCTTCCTATTTTACCAAAATATCTTACAATTGTTCAGCTTGAAATAATCCTTCTCAAATAAAACTCCTTGCAGAATGAAATTAATTGCAGTGTTTATATGGAAATGAGTTAAGAAGAATATCTGATGTTGATATTCATCTGATTTTATTATTTATGCGAGTGAAAAGCAAACATCTTGGGTGCATACATAATGTAAGGCAAAATATCTCATTATTTTGGGTAGAAATATCATAACATCTAATATTATGGAAGCTAGCAGGATATGTGACATCTAATATTATGGAAGCAGCAGATTGTGATATCTAATATTATGGAGCTAGCAGGATATGTGATCTTAATATTATGGAACTAGCAGGATATGTGTGATCTCTAATTTATGGAAGCTAGCAGGATATGTGATATCTAATATTATGGAAGCTAGCAGGATATGTGATATATCATATTATGGAAGCTAGCAGGATATGTGATATCATATATTTGGAGCTACAGGATATGTGATCTAATATTATGGAAGCTAGCAGGATATGTGATATCTAATATTATGAAAGCTAGCAGGATATGTGATATCTAATATATGGAGCTAGCAGATATGTGATATCTATTTATGGAAGCTAGCAGGATATGTGATATCTATATTATGGAAGCTGCAGGATATGTGATATCTAATATTATGGAAGCGCAGCAGATATGTATATCTAATATTATGGAAGCTATCAGGATATGTGATATCTAATATTATGGAAGCTAGCAGGATATGTTATATCTAAATTATGGAAGCTAGCAGATTGTGATATCTAATATTATGAAGCTAGCAGGGATATGTGAATATCTAATATTATGGAAGCTAGCAGGATATGTGTATATCTAATATTATGGAAAGCTAGCAGTATATGTGATATCTAATATTATGGAAGCTAGCAGGATATGTGATATCTAATATTATGGAAAGCTAGCAGGATATGTGATATCTAATATATGGAAGCTAGCAGATATGTGATCTATATATGAAGCTAGCAGGATATGTGATATCTAATATTATGGAAGCTAGCAGGATATGTGATATCTAATATTATGGAAGCTAGTCAGGATGTGTTATATCTATATTATGGAAGCTAGCAGGATATTGTGATATCTAATATTATGGAAGCTAGCAGGATATGTGATATCTATATTATGGAAGCTAGCAGGATTGTATATCTAATATTATGGAAGCTAGCAGGATGTTGATATCTAATATTATGGAAGCTAGCGATATGTGATATCTAATATTATGTAAGCTAGCAGGATATGTGATATCTAATATTATGGAAGCAGCACGATATGTGATATCTAATATTATGGAAGCTAGCAGGAATATGTGAATCTCTATTTGGAAAAGCTAGCAGATATGTGAATCTAATATTATGAAGCTAGCACTATTGGTGATATCTATATTATGGAAGCTAGCAGGATATTGGATATCTAATATTATGGAAGCTAGCACGATATGTGATATCTAATATTAGGGAAGCTAGCAGGATATGTGATATCTAATATTGGGAAGCTAGCAGGATATGTGATATCAATATATGGAAGCTAGCAGATATTGATATCTAATATTAGGGAAGCTACGATATGTGATATCTAATATTATGGAAACTAGCAGCAGATATGTTATACTAATATTATGGAAGCTAGCGGATATGTGATATCTAATTATGGAAGCTAGCAGATATGTGATATCTAATATTATGGACTAGCAGGATATGTGATTCTATATTATGGAAGCTAGCAGGATATGTGATATCTAATATTATGGAAGCTAGCAGGATATGTGATCTCTAATATTATGAAAGCGTAGGATATGTGATATCTAATATTATGGAAGCTAGCACATATGTGTATCTAATTTATGGAGCTAGCATTGTGTATATAATATTATGGAAGCTAGCAGATATGTGACATCTAATATATGGAAGCTAGCAGGATATGTGATATCTAATATTATGGAATAGCAGAGATATGTGATACTAATATTATGGAAGCTAGCAGGATATGTGATATCTAATATTATGGAGCTAGCAGGATATGTTCTATTAATATTATAGGAAGCTAGCGGATATGTGATATCTAATATTATGGAAGCTAGCAGGATATGTGATATCTAATATTTAGAAGCTAGCAGGATATGTTGATATCTAATATTATGGAAGCTAGCAGATATGTGATATCTAATATTATGGAAGCTAGCAGGATATGTGATATCTAATATTATGGAAGCTAGCACGATATGTGACATCTAATATTATGGAAGTAGCAGGATATGTGATATCTAATATTGAGAAGAATAGCAGATATGGTATATCTAATATTATGGAAGCTAGCAGGATATGTGATATCTAATATTATGGAAGCTAGCAGGATATGGATATCAATATTATGGAGCTAGCAGGATATGTGATATCTAATATTAGGAAGCTAGCAGGAATGTGAATATCTAAATATTCTGGAAGCTAGCAGGATATGTGATATCTAATATTATGAAGCTAGCCGGATATGTGATATCTAATATTAGGAAGCTAGCAGGATATGTGATATCTAAATTATGGAAGCTGCAGAGGATAGTGATATCTAATATTTGGAAGCTAGCAGGATATGTGATATCTATATTATGGAAGCTGCAGGATATGTGATATCTAATATTATGGAGCTAGCAGGATATGTGATATCTAATATTATGGAAGCTAGCAGGATATGTGATATCTAATATTATGGAAGCTAGCAGGATATGTGATATCTAATATTATGGAAGCTAGCGATATGTGATATCTAATATTATGGAAGCTAGCAGGATATGTGATATCTAATATTATGGAAGCTAGCAGGATATGTGATATCTAATATTATGGAAGCTAGCAGGATAGTGATATCTAATATTATGAAGCTAGCAGGATATGTTGTATCAATATTATGGAAGCTAGCAGGATATGTGATATCTAAATTATGGAAGCTAGCAGGATATGTGATATCTAATATTATGGAAGCTAGCAGGATATGTGATATCTAATATTATGGAAGCTAGCAGATGTGTGATATATAATATTATGGAAGCTAGCAGGATATGTGATATCTAATATTATGGAAGCTAGAGGATATGTGATATCTATATTATGAAGCTAGCAGATATGTGTATCTAATATTATGAAGGCTAGCAGGTGTGTATCTAATATTATGGAAGCTAGAGGATATGTGAATTCTAATATTATGGAAGCTAGCAGGATATGTGATATCTAATATTATGGAAGCTAGCACGATATGTGATATCTAATATTATGAAGCTAGCAGGATATGTGATATCTAATATTATGGAAGCTAGCACGATATGTGATATCTAATATATGGAAGCTAGCACGATATGGGATATCAATATTATGGAAGCTAGCAGGATATGTTGATATCTAATATTATGGAAGCTAGCACGATATGTGATATCTAATATTATGGAAGCTAGCAGGATATGTGATATCTAATATTATGAAGCTAGCAGGATATGTGATATCTAATATTATGGAAGCTAGCACGATATGTGATATCTAATATTATGGAAGCTAGCACGATATGTGATATCTAATATTATGAAGCTAGCACGATATTGTATCTAAATATGAAGCTAGCAGGATAGTGATATCCAATATTATGGAAGCTAGCAGGATATGTGATATCTAATATTATGGAAGCTAGCAGGATAGGTGATATCTAATATTATGAAGCTAGCAGGATATGTGATATCTAATATTATGGAAGCTAGCAGGATATGTGTATCTAATATTATGAAGCTAGGCGGATATGTGATATCTAATATTATGGAAGCTAGCACGATATGTGATATCTAATATTATGGAAGCTAGCAGATATGTGATATCTAATATTAGGAAGCTAGCAAGTATGTGAATCTAATATTATGGAAGCTAGCAGGATATGTGATATCTAATATTATGGAAGCTAGCACGATATGTGAATCTAATATTATGGAAGCTAGCAGGATATGTGATATCTAATATTATGGAAGCTAGCAGGATATGTGATATCTAAATTATGGTATGGAAGCTAGCAGGATATGTGATATCTAATATTATGGAAGATAGCAGGCGATTTGATATCTCATATTCTGGATGAAAGCTAGCAGGATATGTGATATCTAATATTATGGAAGCTAGCAGGATATGTGATATATAATATTATGGAAGCTAGCAGGATATGTGATATCTAATATTATGGAAGCTAGCAGGATATGTGATATCTAATATTATGGAAGCTAGCAGGATATGTGATATCTAATATTATGGAAGCTAGCAGGATATGTGATATCTAATATTATGGAAGCTAGCAGGATATGTGATATCTAATATTATGGAAGCTAGCACGATATGTGATATCTAATATTATGGAAGCTAGCAGGATATGTGATATCTAATATTATGGAACTAGCGGATCTGTGATATCCCAGGTAAGTGATTATGGAGAGCTAGCCAGGAATATGTGATATCTAATTTATGGAAGCTAGCAGGAATTGATATCTAATATTATGGAGCAGCAGGATATGTGATATCTATATTATGGAAGCTAGCAGGTATATGTATATCTAATATTATGGGCTAGCAGGATATTGATTGTATCTAATATTATGGAAGCTACAGGATATTGTGATATCTAATATATGGAAGCTAGCAGATATGTGATATCTAATATTATGGAAAGCTAGCAGGATATGTGATATCTAATATTAGTGAAGCTACAGGATTATGTGTATCTAATATATGTGAATCTATGCAGATATGTGATATCTAAATTATGGAAGCTAGCAGGATTGTGATATCTAATAGTATGGGATCTAGCATGAGTGTGTGTATCTAATATTATGAGCTAGCAGGAATATGTGATATCTATATTATGGAAGCTAGCAGGATATGTGGAGTAATCTAATATTATGGAAGCTAGCAGATATGTGATATCAATATTATGGAAGCTCAGGATATGTGATATCTAATATTTGGAGCTAGCAGATATGTATATCTAATATTATGGAAGCTAGCAGGATATTGATTATCTAATATTATGGAAGCTAGCAGATATGTGATATCTAATATTATGGAAGCTAGCAGATAATGTGAATATCATATTATGGAAGCTAGCAGATTGTGATATCTATATTATGGAACTAGCAGGATATGTGATATCTAATATTATGGAAGCTAGCAGGATATGTGATATCTAATATTATGAAGCTAGCACGATATGTGATATCTAATTTATGGAAGCTAGCAGATATGTGACTAATATTATGGAAGCTAGCAGGATATTGATATCACTAATATTAGGAGACTAGCACGATTATGTTATATCTAATATTATGGAAGCTAGCACGTATGTGATATCTAATATATGAAGCTACAGATTGTGATATCTAATATTATGGAAGCTAGCAGGATATGTGATATCTAATATTATGGAAGCTAGCAGGATATGGATTATCTATATTATGGAAGCTAGCAGGATAGGTGATATCTAATATTATGAAGCTGCGCAGGATATGTGATATCTAATATTATGGAAGCTAGCACGATTGTGATATCTATATTATATGAAAGCTAGCAGGATATGTGATATCTAATATTATGAAGCTGCACGATATGTGATATCTAATATTATGGAAGCAGCAGATGGATTTTAATATCTATTTATGGAACTAGCAGATATGTGAATCTAATATTTGGAGCTAGCAGGATATGTGATATCTTATTATGGAAGCTAGCACGATATGGATGATCTAATATTATGGAGCTAGCAGGAATGTGATATCTAATATTATGGAAGCTAGCAGGATATGTGATATCTATATTATAGCTAGCAGGATATGTGATATCTAATATATGGAAGCTAGCAGATATGTGATATCTAATATTATGAAGCTAGCAGGATATGTGATATCTAATATTATGGAAGCTAGCAGATATGTGATTCTAATATTAGAAGCTAGCAGGATGTGTGATATCTAATATTATGGAAGCTAGCAGGATATGTGATATCTTAATTATGGAAGCTAGCAGATATGTGATATCTAATATTATGGAAGCTGCAGTATGTGATATCTATATTATGGAAGCTAGCGGATATGTGATCTAATATTATGGAAGCGAGCAGATATGTGATATCTATATTATGAAGCTACGCAGGATTGTGATATCTAATATTATGGAAGCTAGCAGGATATGTGATATCTAATTATATGGAAGCTAGCAGGATATGTGATATCTAATATTATGGCTAGCAGGATATGTGATATCTAATATTATGGAAGCTGGCAGGATATGTGATATCTAATATTATGGAGCTAGCAGGATATGTGATATCTAATATTATGGAAGCTAGCAGATATTGTGATATCTATATTATGAAAGCTAGCAGGATTGTGATATCTAATATTATGAAGCTAGCAGATATGTGATATCTAATATTAGTGGGGAAGCTAGCAGGATATGTGATATCTAATATTATGGAAGCTAGCACGATATGTGATATCTAATATTATGGAAGCTAGCAGGATATGTGATATCTAATATTATGGAAGCTAGCAAGATATGTGATATCTAATATTATGGAAGCTAGTAGGATATGTGATATCTACTGTAATATTATGGAAGCTAGCAGGATATGTGATATCTAATATTATGGAAGCTAGCAAGATATGCGATATCTAATATTATGGAAGCTAGTAGTATATGTGATATTTACTGTAATATTATGGAAGATAGCAGAATATGCGATATCTAATATTATGGAAGCTAGCAGGATATGTGATATCTAATATTATAGAAGCTAGTAGGATATGTGATATCTACTGTAATATTATGGAAGCTAGCAGGATATATGATATCTAATATTATGGAAGCTAGCAGGATATGTGATATCTAAAACCATGGAAGTTAGCAGGACATATGATATCTAATATTATGGAAGCTAGCGGGATATCTAATATTATGGAAGCTAGCAGGATATGTGATATCTAATATTATAGAAGCTAGTACTATATGTGATATCTACTGTAATATTATGGAAGCTAGCAGGAGATTTGATATCTAATATTATAGAAGTTAGCAGGATATGTGATATCTACCATAATATTATGGAAGCTAGCAGGATATGTGATATCTAATATTATGGAAGCTAGCAGGATATGTAATATCTAATACTATGGAAGCTAGCGGGATATGAGATAGTTTGTCGACTAAATGTGTTTTGTTACCACAGAACTTATTTTGGTTGACTCAATATAGTTTTCTCCCCAAAGTGTTGTTTTTTGTTCACTAAATGTATTTTGTTACCACTGAATTTCTTTTAGTCACGAGGTGTGTTTTTTGATCTGGTAACAAATGGCACCCCATATGTCCATGCCACTTTCGTTAATCTCTATCTAATAGCCCTCTCTGGATAGTTCTCTATACATTTGAACCACAACCTTCTGCATTAGCGCAATGTACTTTCCTGTTAAGCCATAAGGGGCTTTATGAATGTTGGTCCATTTGTTAATAATGTCTTCTTTACAATTTTATTTCTTCATTCAGGCTCCACATTGCCTTATTACTGCTTAATTTATCCCTAAAGTACTTCCTAATACTGATTTATTGGTTTATAAAGAGTACAAGAGAATCACTTGCTTCAGAGAGCTCTGTGCTCTTTAAAGGCTATGTCCACCCTTAAATCTAATTTTTAATATAGCCTTCCCCCTGGTCCCCCAGCCCCAACCTCATCATTATTATCTTTAGAAAGTGCCCCAAACTTTTACTTACCTCCCCTCTTTCCTCCGCCGCGCTCCCGGCCCTCTGCTTGCGAGAAAATGCAAGCAGAGGGGCGGGACCGGCAGTCACGTCTGTGATTGGCTGAGCGGCAGCCAATCACAGACACGGCTGCCGGTCATTCAGTGCAGCGGAGGAAAGAGGAGAGGTAAGTAAGAGTTTGGGGAGCTTTCTAAAAATAAAAATTATGCGGTTGGGGCTTTGGGGGGGGACTACAGGAGAACCAGTAGTTGGGGGGATTATAGTTTTGGGGGTGGACATGCCCTTTAAGGAGAAAGATTAGGGTTGCAACTAAAGATGGACTAAACTTGTTTAGTTTCATTCCATTTTGGGATTTACGAATCTCAGGAAAAACCCAAAGGATTTACGAATCTCAGGAAAAACCCAAAGATCTGAAAATCTGAAAACGGAACATACTTTCGAGGGTTTGAAATGCATTTTCGAGGGTTATTAAATATACAAGTAGTTTCCGATGGTATTTTTGAGGGTTAACGAACATTCAAGGTTATTTGCGAGGGTTACTGAAAATAATCTCATATATTCGGTAACCCTCAAAAAATGCTTTCCATCCAAAATCGGGCAGATCGTTTGGATTTCGGAACCGAGGGGTTCGGTGTCAGACCCAGATCCCATCTCTAGTTGCAACCTCTTCCGTTTAAAACCAAACATATATATCAGTGTGCTGAAAGGCAGACTGCATTGATTTCAGTGTAGCCATGTGGCATTTCATTTAATGGGTCTTTACTTTGCATTATGTAAATGTTATGAGTGTTCAGTGGTAATTCAGTGGTGATTCCAGCACAGTTAACTTCTTGGTTGTAACTAACAGGTTATTACACAGACTCTGTCCTGTTGAATTACTTCTGCACGAGGTAATGCACCAGCCATGTGAATCACAAACAATTCCTAATAGATATCTAGACCTTCCTCCAGTTCCACCTTAGTCCTTCTATAATCTCACTGGAATTATTTACGTCATGCCATGAAACTGAATGTATGGAATCCTGGCCATCTGGTTTCATTTCCTTGCTTCATTCATTCTCTCGTGCTTCTCATAAATATACCTGCAGAAAATCTGCATGAAATCTGTTAACAGGATTTCTGCTGCAAGAGTAAGCGTGAAATGGCGCGGTTTGTAAAAAAAATACTAATTTCCACGCTTAGATGGACTTTACAGACTGCGTTCGTTTTCTGCAAGAATTTCTGCTAATTTACCAGGTGGCCTATAATATGCAAATTGGAAGAGAAGATTTGTTCTTTGTCTTGTCTACGTACAGTACATGGTACATGTATATATAGAGACACACAAACACACATACATTCATTTGTTGATTAATAGCAGAAAGGTTTTGTGTTACAGTGACGTTATCCCAAATAAAAGTAAATTTATGAAAGAAATGAAGCTCAACAATAACTCAAATTTAGCTTAAACCCAACGTAATACAGATCCTAATTTTTATATTTTTAACCTTAGAAATTGTATCTGCAGCCTTGAAATTGAGTTTGTGGGTGCTGCTCCCCCTCTTTCTCCTATGCTCCTCTGCTCCTAGAAACACCTCCCTGTGAGCTAAATCTTTGTCACCGGCCCTTTAGACATGAGTGGGGCTTACATTAACAGTGGCAAAGAAACATGGGAAGTATGAAGATCGGGCCCACTGATGATCGGATTTTTTTTCTTCAGTCACATGGGGAGTCATATGAGCTTGATTTCATTCTCCTTTAATGACTAGCAGAGAAAGTCAATGACAAAGTAAGACAACTTCTATTGAATTTTGTATTTTTTGCTCTCCTATTTCCACCTCTTCCCTGACAATGGACCAGGGGCTTAACAGCACAGTGTTCTGAACTGCCGGTAGCCACGTGCGTGATTGGCTGCCTCTCAGCCAATCAGGGATGCGGTTGCCAGTCCCACACCCTGCTTGCAGTTCAGTGCAAGCAGAGGGCCGGGATTGTGCGGCGGGGGAAAGAGGTAAGGTAAGTAACTATCCGGGCACTTTCTGGAAAATCTAATAATGCGGTTGGGGCTGGGGGAAGGTGCCCTACCACATATACATTTTTTTTATAGGGTGGACATGCCCTTTAAATACAGCAGCTGATTGTAGAGGTTGTGCGCTTGTGGTGAACCCTCTTACTGTCCACCCCACACACACCCCCATGGTCGCAAGGTTGGCGGGGCGGTAGTAAATTCTTTTCTGTGAATATTTATGATCTTTATATGGTAAACTAAAATCTAGCAATATAATTCTGAATCAGGTAATAGGGATTGCTGCTAGGTTTGTTATTATAAAAACACTAATAGAACCAATCATAGAATCAATCCTCTCAATGCATAACTGCAATTGTTGATGTCAACTGTATTCTACTCTATGGGGCTATGTTTGCATAGTAATTATGCACAACGCACATGATGACTTCAATGGAAAGAAGGCACATCACCATGAGAGAACAGTAGTAGAAATCACTGCATTTGCCATCCCCGATATCCCAAGAACCCCCACATTTACAGCTGTAAATATAATCATATACAATATTGATAAACACCAGTTCATATCTACCAAAAGATTATCAGGCCTATGTAATAAATGTTCTTATGGTTAAAAATGGTGCTAATTTTGCCCCAATCAATCAGATGTTAGCTTTCAAATGGTACATAAATCTGATTGGTTGGGACAAAATTAGCACCATTTTTAACCATAAGAACTTTTATTACATAGGCCTGTTTGTCTCTTATATAGTGTTTAGACATTCGAAACTGGCGAGTTTTGTTCTTTTTCAAGTTTTTAAAATAAAGAAGAAGGGAAAAAAATTGAAAATTCGAAAACAAACCCATTTAAAGGCTATGTCCACCCACAAATATATTTTTTTATATAAGTTTCCCCAAGGGCTCCCAGCCCCAACCGCTATACTTGTATCTTCAGAAAGCCCCCCAAACTCTACTTACCTCCCCTCTTTCCTCCGCCGCGCTCCCGGCCCTCTGCTTGCAAGGAAATGCAAGCAGAGGGGCGGGACCGGCAGCCGCGTCTGTGATTGGCTGAGCGGCAGCCAAACACAGACGCGATATCACATATCCTGCTAGCTTCCATAATATTAGATATCACATATTATGGAAGCTAGCAGGATATGTGATATCTAATATTATGGAAGCTAGCACGATATGTGATATCTAATATTATGGAAGCTAGCAGGATATGTGATATCTAATATTATGGAAGCTAGCAAGATATGTGATATCTAATATTATGGAAGCTAGTAGGATATGTGATATCTACTGTAATATTATGGAAGCTAGCAGGATATGTGATATCTAATATTATGGAAGCTAGCAAGATATGCGATATCTAATATTATGGAAGCTAGTAGTATATGTGATATCTACTGTAATATTATGGAAGATAGCAGAATATGCGATATCTAATATTATGGAAGCTAGCAGGATATGTGATATCTAATATTATAGAAGCTAGTAGGATATGTGATATCTACTGTAATATTATGGAAGCTAGCAGGATATATGATATCTAATATTATGGAAGCTAGCAGGATATGTAATATCTAATACTATGGAAGCTAGCGGGATATGAGATAGTTTGTCGACTAAATGTGTTTTGTTACCACAGAAATTATTTTGGTTGACTCAATATAGTTTTCTCCCCAAAGTGTTGTTTTTTGTTCACTAAATGTATTTTGTTACCACTGAATTTCTTTTAGTCACGAGGTGTGTTTTTTGATCTGGTAACAAATGGCACCCCATATGTCCATGCCACTTTCGTTAATCTCTATCTAATAGCCCTCTCTGGATAGTTCTCTATACATTTGAACCCCAACCTTCTGCATTAGCGCAATGTACTTTCCTGTTAAGCCATAAGGGGCTTTATGAATGTTGGTCCATTTGTTAATAATGTCTTCTTTACAATTTTATTTCTTCATTCAGGCTCCACATTGCCTTATTACTGCTTAATTTATCCCTAAAGTACTTCCTAATACTGATTTATTGGTTTATAAAGAGTACAAGAGAATCACTTGCTTCAGAGAGCTCTGTGCTCTTTAAAGGCTATGTCCACCCTTAAATCTAATTTTTAATATAGCCTTCCCCCTGGTCCCCCAGCCCCAACCTCATCATTATTATCTTTAGAAAGTGCCCCAAACTTTTACTTACCTCCCCTCTTTCCTCCGCCGCGCTCCCGGCCCTCTGCTTGCGAGAAAATGCAAGCAGAGGGGCGGGACCGGCAGTCACGTCTGTGATTGGCTGAGCGGCAGCCAATCACAGACACGGCTGCCGGTCATTCAGTGCAGCGGAGGAAAGAGGAGAGGTAAGTAAGAGTTTGGGGAGCTTTCTAAAAATAAAAATTATGCGGTTGGGGCTTTGGGGGGGGACTACAGGAGAACCAGTAGTTGGGGGGATTATAGTTTTGGGGGTGGACAT
This sequence comes from Hymenochirus boettgeri, assembly GCA_019447015.1. NCBI lineage: Eukaryota > Metazoa > Chordata > Amphibia > Anura > Pipidae > Hymenochirus > Hymenochirus boettgeri. The sequence goes on along the minus strand of CM033470.1, from coordinate 29,755,507 downwards.
GCCCTTTAAGGAGAAAGATTAGGGTTGCAACTAAAGATGGACTAAACTTGTTTAGTTTCATTCCATTTTGGGATTTACGAATCTCAGGAAAAACCCAAAGATCTGAAAATCTGAAAACGGAACATACTTTCGAGGGTTTGAAATGCATTTTCGAGGGTTATTAAATATACAAGTAGTTTCCGATCGTATTTTTGAGGGTTAACGAACATTCAAGGTTATTTGCGAGGGTTACTGAAAATAATCTCATATATTCGGTAACCCTCAAAAAATGCTTTCCATCCAAAATCGGGCAGATCGTTTGGATTTCGGAACCGAGGGGTTCGGTGTCAGACCCAGATCCCATCTCTAGTTGCAACCTCTTCCGTTTAAAACCAAACATATATATCAGTGTGCTGAAAGGCAAACTGCATTGATTTCAGTGTAGCCATGTGGCATTTCATTTAATGGGTCTTTACTTTGCATTATGTAAATGTTATGAGTGTTCAGTGGTAATTCAGTGGTGATTCCAGCACAGTTAACTTCTTGGTTGTAACTAACAGGTTATTACACAGACTCTGTCCTGTTGAATTACTTCTGCACGAGGTAATGCACCAGCCATGTGAATCACAAACAATTCCTAATAGATATCTAGACCTTCCTCCAGTTCCACCTTAGTCCTTCTATAATCTCACTGGAATTATTTACGTCATGCCATGAAACTGAATGTATGGAATCCTGGCCATCTGGTTTCATTTCCTTGCTTCATTCATTCTCTCGTGCTTCTCATAAATATACCTGCAGAAAATCTGCATGAAATCTGTTAACAGGATTTCTGCTGCAAGAGTAAGCGTGAAATGGCGCGGTTTGTAAAAAAAATACTAATTTCCACGCTTAGATGGACTTTACAGACTGCGTTCGTTTTCTGCAAGAATTTCTGCTAATTTACCAGGTGGCCTATAATATGCAAATTGGAAGAGAAGATTTGTTCTTTGTCTTGTCTACGTACAGTACATGGTACATGTATATATAGAGACACACAAACACACATACATTCATTTGTTGATTAATAGCAGAAAGGTTTTGTGTTACAGTGACGTTATCCCAAATAAAAGTAAATTTATGAAAGAAATGAAGCTCAACAATAACTGAAATTTAGCTTAAACCCAACGTAATACAGATCCTAATTTTTATATTTTTAACCTTAGAAATTGTATCTGCAGCCTTGAAATTGAGTTTGTGGGTGCTGCTCCCCCTCTTTCTCCTATGCTCCTCTGCTCCTAGAAACACCTCCCTGTGAGCTAAATCTTTGTCACCGGCCCTTTAGACATGAGTGGGGCTTACATTAACAGTGGCAAAGAAACATGGGAAGTATGAAGATCGGGCCCACTGATGATCGGATTTTTTTTCTTCAGTCACATGGGGAGTCATATGAGCTTGATTTCATTCTCCTTTAATGACTAGCAGAGAAAGTCAATGACAAAGTAAGACAACTTCTATTGAATTTTGTATTTTTTGCTCTCCTATTTCCACCTCTTCCCTGACAATGGACCAGGGGCTTAACAGCACAGTGTTCTGAACTGCCGGTAGCCACGTGCGTGATTGGCTGCCTCTCAGCCAATCAGGGATGCGGTTGCCAGTCCCACACCCTGCTTGCAGTTCAGTGCAAGCAGAGGGCCGGGATTGTGCGGCGGGGGAAAGAGGTAAGGTAAGTAACTATCCGGGCACTTTCTGGAAAATCTAATAATGCGGTTGGGGCTGGGGGAAGGTGCCCTACCACATATAAATTTTTTTTATAGGGTGGACATGCCCTTTAAATACAGCAGCTGATTGTAGAGGTTGTGCGCTTGTGGTGAACCCTCTTACTGTCCACCCCACACACACCCCCATGGTCGCAAGGTTGGCGGGGCGGTAGTAAATTCTTTTCTGTGAATATTTATGATCTTTATATGGTAAACTAAAATCTAGCAATATAATTCTGAATCAGGTAATAGGGATTGCTGCTAGGTTTGTTATTATAAAAACACTAATAGAACCAATCATAGAATCAATCCTCTCAATGCATAACTGCAATTGTTGATGTCAACTGTATTCTACTCTATGGGGCTATGTTTGCATAGTAATTATGCACAACGCACATGATGACTTCAATGGAAAGAAGGCACATCACCATGAGAGAACAGTAGTAGAAATCACTGCATTTGCCATCCCCGATATCCCAAGAACCCCCACATTTACAGCTGTAAATATAATCATATACAATATTGATAAACACCAGTTCATATCTACCAAAAGATTATCAGGCCTATGTAATAAATGTTCTTATGGTTAAAAATGGTGCTAATTTTGCCCCAATCAATCAGATGTTAGCTTTCAAATGGTACATAAATCTGATTGGTTGGGACAAAATTAGCACCATTTTTAACCATAAGAACTTTTATTACATAGGCCTGTTTGTCTCTTATATAGTGTTTAGACATTCGAAACTGGCGAGTTTTGTTCTTTTTCAAGTTTTTAAAATAAAGAAGAAGGGAAAAAAATTGAAAATTCGAAAACAAACCCATTTAAAGGCTATGTCCACCCACAAATATATTTTTTTATATAAGTTTCCCCAAGGGCTCCCAGCCCCAACCGCTATACTTGTATCTTCAGAAAGCCCCCCAAACTCTACTTACCTCCCCTCTTTCCTCCGCCGCGCTCCCGGCCCTCTGCTTGCAAGGAAATGCAAGCAGAGGGGCGGGACCGGCAGCCGCGTCTGTGATTGGCTGAGCGGCAGCCAAACACAGACGCGATATCACATATCCTGCTAGCTTCCATAATATTAGATATCACATATTATGGAAGCTAGCAGGATATGTGATATCTAATATTATGGAAGCTAGCACGATATGTGATATCTAATATTATGGAAGCTAGCAGGATATGTGATATCTAATATTATGGAAGCTAGCAAGATATGTGATATCTAATATTATGGAAGCTAGTAGGATATGTGATATCTACTGTAATATTATGGAAGCTAGCAGGATATGTGATATCTAATATTATGGAAGCTAGCAAGATATGCGATATCTAATATTATGGAAGCTAGTAGTATATGTGATATTTACTGTAATATTATGGAAGATAGCAGAATATGCGATATCTAATATTATGGAAGCTAGCAGGATATGTGATATCTAATATTATAGAAGCTAGTAGGATATGTGATATCTACTGTAATATTATGGAAGCTAGCAGGATATATGATATCTAATATTATGGAAGCTAGCAGGATATGTGATATCTAAAACCATGGAAGTTAGCAGGACATATGATATCTAATATTATGGAAGCTAGCGGGATATCTAATATTATGGAAGCTAGCAGGATATGTGATATCTAATATTATAGAAGCTAGTACTATATGTGATATCTACTGTAATATTATGGAAGCTAGCAGGAGATTTGATATCTAATATTATAGAAGTTAGCAGGATATGTGATATCTACCATAATATTATGGAAGCTAGCAGGATATGTGATATCTAATATTATGGAAGCTAGCAGGATATGTAATATCTAATACTATGGAAGCTAGCGGGATATGAGATAGTTTGTCGACTAAATGTGTTTTGTTACCACAGAACTTATTTTGGTTGACTCAATATAGTTTTCTCCCCAAAGTGTTGTTTTTTGTTCACTAAATGTATTTTGTTACCACTGAATTTCTTTTAGTCACGAGGTGTGTTTTTTGATCTGGTAACAAATGGCACCCCATATGTCCATGCCACTTTCGTTAATCTCTATCTAATAGCCCTCTCTGGATAGTTCTCTATACATTTGAACCACAACCTTCTGCATTAGCGCAATGTACTTTCCTGTTAAGCCATAAGGGGCTTTATGAATGTTGGTCCATTTGTTAATAATGTCTTCTTTACAATTTTATTTCTTCATTCAGGCTCCACATTGCCTTATTACTGCTTAATTTATCCCTAAAGTACTTCCTAATACTGATTTATTGGTTTATAAAGAGTACAAGAGAATCACTTGCTTCAGAGAGCTCTGTGCTCTTTAAAGGCTATGTCCACCCTTAAATCTAATTTTTAATATAGCCTTCCCCCTGGTCCCCCAGCCCCAACCTCATCATTATTATCTTTAGAAAGTGCCCCAAACTTTTACTTACCTCCCCTCTTTCCTCCGCCGCGCTCCCGGCCCTCTGCTTGCGAGAAAATGCAAGCAGAGGGGCGGGACCGGCAGTCACGTCTGTGATTGGCTGAGCGGCAGCCAATCACAGACACGGCTGCCGGTCATTCAGTGCAGCGGAGGAAAGAGGAGAGGTAAGTAAGAGTTTGGGGAGCTTTCTAAAAATAAAAATTATGCGGTTGGGGCTTTGGGGGGGGACTACAGGAGAACCAGTAGTTGGGGGGATTATAGTTTTGGGGGTGGACATGCCCTTTAAGGAGAAAGATTAGGGTTGCAACTAAAGATGGACTAAACTTGTTTAGTTTCATTCCATTTTGGGATTTACGAATCTCAGGAAAAACCCAAAGGATTTACGAATCTCAGGAAAAACCCAAAGATCTGAAAATCTGAAAACGGAACATACTTTCGAGGGTTTGAAATGCATTTTCGAGGGTTATTAAATATACAAGTAGTTTCCGATGGTATTTTTGAGGGTTAACGAACATTCAAGGTTATTTGCGAGGGTTACTGAAAATAATCTCATATATTCGGTAACCCTCAAAAAATGCTTTCCATCCAAAATCGGGCAGATCGTTTGGATTTCGGAACCGAGGGGTTCGGTGTCAGACCCAGATCCCATCTCTAGTTGCAACCTCTTCCGTTTAAAACCAAACATATATATCAGTGTGCTGAAAGGCAGACTGCATTGATTTCAGTGTAGCCATGTGGCATTTCATTTAATGGGTCTTTACTTTGCATTATGTAAATGTTATGAGTGTTCAGTGGTAATTCAGTGGTGATTCCAGCACAGTTAACTTCTTGGTTGTAACTAACAGGTTATTACACAGACTCTGTCCTGTTGAATTACTTCTGCACGAGGTAATGCACCAGCCATGTGAATCACAAACAATTCCTAATAGATATCTAGACCTTCCTCCAGTTCCACCTTAGTCCTTCTATAATCTCACTGGAATTATTTACGTCATGCCATGAAACTGAATGTATGGAATCCTGGCCATCTGGTTTCATTTCCTTGCTTCATTCATTCTCTCGTGCTTCTCATAAATATACCTGCAGAAAATCTGCATGAAATCTGTTAACAGGATTTCTGCTGCAAGAGTAAGCGTGAAATGGCGCGGTTTGTAAAAAAAATACTAATTTCCACGCTTAGATGGACTTTACAGACTGCGTTCGTTTTCTGCAAGAATTTCTGCTAATTTACCAGGTGGCCTATAATATGCAAATTGGAAGAGAAGATTTGTTCTTTGTCTTGTCTACGTACAGTACATGGTACATGTATATATAGAGACACACAAACACACATACATTCATTTGTTGATTAATAGCAGAAAGGTTTTGTGTTACAGTGACGTTATCCCAAATAAAAGTAAATTTATGAAAGAAATGAAGCTCAACAATAACTCAAATTTAGCTTAAACCCAACGTAATACAGATCCTAATTTTTATATTTTTAACCTTAGAAATTGTATCTGCAGCCTTGAAATTGAGTTTGTGGGTGCTGCTCCCCCTCTTTCTCCTATGCTCCTCTGCTCCTAGAAACACCTCCCTGTGAGCTAAATCTTTGTCACCGGCCCTTTAGACATGAGTGGGGCTTACATTAACAGTGGCAAAGAAACATGGGAAGTATGAAGATCGGGCCCACTGATGATCGGATTTTTTTTCTTCAGTCACATGGGGAGTCATATGAGCTTGATTTCATTCTCCTTTAATGACTAGCAGAGAAAGTCAATGACAAAGTAAGACAACTTCTATTGAATTTTGTATTTTTTGCTCTCCTATTTCCACCTCTTCCCTGACAATGGACCAGGGGCTTAACAGCACAGTGTTCTGAACTGCCGGTAGCCACGTGCGTGATTGGCTGCCTCTCAGCCAATCAGGGATGCGGTTGCCAGTCCCACACCCTGCTTGCAGTTCAGTGCAAGCAGAGGGCCGGGATTGTGCGGCGGGGGAAAGAGGTAAGGTAAGTAACTATCCGGGCACTTTCTGGAAAATCTAATAATGCGGTTGGGGCTGGGGGAAGGTGCCCTACCACATATACATTTTTTTTATAGGGTGGACATGCCCTTTAAATACAGCAGCTGATTGTAGAGGTTGTGCGCTTGTGGTGAACCCTCTTACTGTCCACCCCACACACACCCCCATGGTCGCAAGGTTGGCGGGGCGGTAGTAAATTCTTTTCTGTGAATATTTATGATCTTTATATGGTAAACTAAAATCTAGCAATATAATTCTGAATCAGGTAATAGGGATTGCTGCTAGGTTTGTTATTATAAAAACACTAATAGAACCAATCATAGAATCAATCCTCTCAATGCATAACTGCAATTGTTGATGTCAACTGTATTCTACTCTATGGGGCTATGTTTGCATAGTAATTATGCACAACGCACATGATGACTTCAATGGAAAGAAGGCACATCACCATGAGAGAACAGTAGTAGAAATCACTGCATTTGCCATCCCCGATATCCCAAGAACCCCCACATTTACAGCTGTAAATATAATCATATACAATATTGATAAACACCAGTTCATATCTACCAAAAGATTATCAGGCCTATGTAATAAATGTTCTTATGGTTAAAAATGGTGCTAATTTTGCCCCAATCAATCAGATGTTAGCTTTCAAATGGTACATAAATCTGATTGGTTGGGACAAAATTAGCACCATTTTTAACCATAAGAACTTTTATTACATAGGCCTGTTTGTCTCTTATATAGTGTTTAGACATTCGAAACTGGCGAGTTTTGTTCTTTTTCAAGTTTTTAAAATAAAGAAGAAGGGAAAAAAATTGAAAATTCGAAAACAAACCCATTTAAAGGCTATGTCCACCCACAAATATATTTTTTTATATAAGTTTCCCCAAGGGCTCCCAGCCCCAACCGCTATACTTGTATCTTCAGAAAGCCCCCCAAACTCTACTTACCTCCCCTCTTTCCTCCGCCGCGCTCCCGGCCCTCTGCTTGCAAGGAAATGCAAGCAGAGGGGCGGGACCGGCAGCCGCGTCTGTGATTGGCTGAGCGGCAGCCAAACACAGACGCGGCTGCCGCAGCCTCACTTACCGGAGGAAAGAGGGAGCTGAGAGGTAAGTAAGAGTTTGGGGAGCTTTCTGAAGATACAAATATTGCGGTTGGGGCTGGGAGACATGGGGGAATACTGCACTGAAGGGGTTTTATGGTAGGGGGAGGGATAGTAGAACGGGAGGGAGAGGGAGGGGGAGGGAGGGGGGAGAAGGGCTGCAGTACGCATGGCAAAAATCTACCTGAGGCCAGCTAGCAGGCAGTGTCCTATATGGACCTGCTATCCTCCTGGTGGGCAGTTTTTGGGACTTTGGGGGGGGACTACAGGAGAACCCTATGGAGTTGGGATGTGAGGTAAGGATTAAACTACACTACATGATGGGGCCAGTAGTTGGGGGGATTATAGTTTTGGGGGTGGACATGCCCTTTAAGTCAATAAGACAAATAAAAAAAAATTAAAGTTTAGAGTACAATAAGGGTAGAAAAAGCATGGTAGTTGGCAGTAGATGGCTCAGGCACCTGGGGCATGTACAAATCTCCAAAATGTGATTTGTACACGCGGGCTATATTTTTGAGTTTCCACAAATATAAAGGCTACTTTTGGTGACCCAAGAAAATACCCTTATATATTCAGAACCCTCGAAAGGAGCCTCGGTGACCCTTCGAAATGAGCCTCCTATAGTCAGGACCCTCGAAAGGAGCCTCGGTAACCCTCAAAAGAAGCTCTGTATTTCTTATAATTTTTAAATATCCAGAAAATTTAAGATCCAAAAGTTCTGAAAGGTTCCAGTGAAACTTCTGAACTGGGTTAAATTCGAACCCGAACTTCTCTAACAGAGTTTAGGACAATCACATGGCAGCTTGGGAATCTGCATATTTTTTAGACAGTGATCACCACAGAGGTGTTCGACCGGTGTGCCCTGTGAGTTTATTACATTATAATCTAGCCTCACATTGAAAAAACAATAACAGTAAATGCTGTACAGGAGTCTGTTCAAATATTCTGCTTATTGAGTTAGGCATGTACTGTACGTGTACATGTGTATTGCAATGTTGATCTACTCTAAGACAAGTAGCAACATCACCAGTGAAAGACTGCATCATAATAGTATTATAAAGAAAATAACCCATATACTTAATAATAAGAATAAGAATAACTTAAGTCTCCCTTTAAAAGGAATAAAAACACCCAGAATAAGTTACTCTGGAAAAATCTAATTTTATGCAAATGCATTTAATGCAACACGATATAACAAACAAGGTTTTTCCCCATGATCAGATTACAGGCAAATTAAACAAGGTATTGTTTGTACAAAGCACAAATTATAGCAACATGATATATTTTCGTTTTGGCTCCATGAAATAAAATATGACCCTTACGTATCATGAGCAAGAACTTGTCAGCCGTGATGAATGAATATATTTCCTATATGGCCTCGGAAATTTAGAATATACACACTCTCCAGTATGATAGAATAAATCGTTACATGGCCTGCACTAACAACATGAAAAACACCATTGAGTAGATTTCTATTGAAAATATCAGGTTTAGAAGAATACAAAGAACTACGGCTTGGATCTATATTGTGGATCACTGCTTGAAAATGTAAAAACCCTTAAAGGGTAACTGTGAACTCCATACAAATGACCTTTATAAAAAGTGCACATTCCTACTAGAGATGGCTGAACTTCCTGAAGTTTGTTTTCAAATTTCCGAACTCCTGTAAAAGTTCGGAAGTTTGAAAACGAACCCATCAAAGTCAATGGGGAGGCTATATCTGGTTTAAGAAAAATAAGAAGATGGGGCCCCCTTGGCTTCCCAGGATGCCCTGTGGTTTCTCCCTCTGCTCCCCTGGTAGTCACGCCCCCGTACTCAGTCCATAGTGACAGTGAATACTGAGGTCACAGGGCATGGCCAATATGTGTAATTACTCACAAGGCTCTTGTACAGGCAACAACACAGAAGCCATCTTAGTTACGAAATATTCTTCTTACCTGTGATTGTAACTTACTAGAGAAGTATCTTACAATATACAGCCGTTCTGGGAAGAAAAGCTTTCACATTAGGATTCAGTTCAGTTCAAAATTAAGTGTGCACCACCAGCAAAATCTTAATGACATTCTACTAAAATTCATTCTATTAAATGTCTATGAAACACCAAGATGTCACTTTTGGTGTTTTAAGACATCTGAATCTTTTTTAACTACGGTAGCATGAGTTAATTAAAAAAGAGGCCTGTTGCAAAATTAACAAGACATTGAGACATAATAATTCATGGGTCTTTTAATACTTGGATACATTTGATAGCAAATACTATTATACTATTAAGGGCATGTCCACCACCTCAAAAAACTTAATATATTATGTAACACCCCCCAAAACCTCAAAATGCACTGTACTCACATTTTCCAATAATGCTCCCAGGCTTAGGAATCCAACTTACCATGTCCATGATCCATTGCTGCAGCTCCCTACTGCTTCCTGGCCAATGGCTGACAGACATTGACCGTACACATGAATGTAAAGAGCACGTTGCAGCAGAGGAGGTGGAGTTAGTAGCAGTGGACCGTAATACAACACAACTGGGGTTGGGGGGTGTGTGTGCTGTATAATGATATTACATTTTTGTAGAGGTGGACTTATTGGAGTAATATTAACCTTCGGTATGACTATTTTAACCTAAGTACATGGCTTGTGTACAACCACTGTCTGAAAAAATTGTTATCAATAGCATTCATTTATTATTGTCTCTGTAACCTTAGATTGGTAGTTCATGGTAATATTATTATTGGCAGTAGACCCTTTAAGTTCCTTAAATTCACATTCTTAAAAAATGAAACCAGTGACAGTACCGTATAGTCCTGTTCTGCCTTCAGTTCTTTAGAATGACGAGGAGCTGTCAAACAGTGAGGATGTCAATTTCAAACTGTGCCAGATCACGGTAAATAAAAACTTTGCGTTCAGGTTTGAGTCAAGCTGTGATTGATAAATGTAAAATGGTTGTCTAATCTTGACTTTAATCAAGATATTGGCCATTCACTAGAGCCACCATGGAGATCTTAACTATTTTTTTTATCCTATTATGACTTCCTTGAAAGGTTTTGACCCATGTGACCTTCATCTCCAATGACAGCTTTAAAATGATCTCCTATGGAGATCCATCAATTGTTACTGATTTTTAAAGCACCCTACATTGTCCATTACACATGCAAATAAATTAGAATATCATAGCAAAATGGGGACTTCTTATCATATGATGATTATTTCCAATCAAGCTAAGAGCTATGGAAATGTGCTTATAAAATTAAATGCACCACTCCAAACCCTTGAAGTCACTGATTGATATTTTAGAGAAAAATAAGCTAATGCAATGATTTTTAAAGAACATCACTTATGCGTCTAAAGGAGGAAATCTATATTCGTCTGCTCATTCCAAAAAGAATCTTCATTGTCTTCTAAAGTTCAATTGATCCCACAGGCTACCACACAAGTAGTTGAATGTTCCTAAAAGAATGACTCTTCCACTCTTAACCTTCCATGTAAATGTAAAACCTACTCTCCGTGGTATTCTTTCGCTCTTTGGCTCCGGGCACAGTTTAATCATTTTCTCTAAGATAGTACATTATTAACAAGGCAAATTGTGCTTCAAAACAAAGCTGCAAATAATTATTTTGTTAATTACTCTCAAAACAGAAAATTAAAACTCTTTGAGCAAAATGCAAATATTCCTTCCTACAAATCTAGTGAAAGTAGCTTGTTAAAGATGTAAGTTATCAAAGATAAAAGTACAAAAATTGCCAAATACAATGGAAACTTATCCAGTAAAAGATATATATAAGCTTAAAGGACAACTCCACCCTCATAATGACTTCTTTTAGAAAGAATGACCACTTTAAAATATGTTGGGATATCCTAGATTGTCCTCTGGAATCATTAGCCTATACCTACTTAGCTCTTGAATTCCTGGTGGAAACGGGGGTGTTGTATGTTAACGGCTATATTAGTTCACTCCCCCTATAGCAATTTAGTTTGTTATGAGCTTCAGCATGCTCAGAGGAGGCAGCTAGGGGAATAGCATTCATTCATTGGCTGTGATCTCAACTGCCACAGCCATGACTGACAGTTTGTTACTGAAAGATACAGAAAAAGAAAAACAGGGGCAATAGGGCATCAGGCAGGTTAGTCATATCTTTCAGCACAATCAATAATAATTTTAGTTTGGGGGTTTGGTGATTTAATAATATTTTTGATTTGAAGGCTGGACTTACCCTTTAAGACCAGAAAATATCTTAAATATCTATCTATAAATTTACACAAATACTTTAATGGTCCCAGGCTGAAGGGGATGGTGGAGGAAGAGTGGACAGGGAGCTGTACTTTAAATAAGTTAAAGCTAACCTTTTAAGTATAAAAAGTGAGGGAGAGGGTTGAACATGCCCTTAAAAGGAGAACTAAATCCAAAATCGTATACCCCCATAACCGAAAAGCCTCATTGCTAAGAATAATAAATGGATCATATGCCACTTCTGTAAACAGTAATTACCCCCAATAAATAATAATTACAAATATATTTACATATATTAAGTAACTATGTAACCATATTGCTTGATTTAAACAGCCTACTGTGTATATGCATGTACACATTCTGGCCACACCTCCTGACTTCAGTCACATGAGTCTGAGGAATTGACTTTTGCCACAAAAGGAGTCAAGCTGTAGCCTTGCGTGCTGTCTCTATGCCGATTTTATTTTTTTCAGTAAAGTATGATGTTTTATCCCTTAAGTAGGCCCATCTGGCCTTGTTTTTCCCTCATATTTACCCTCCTTGTTGGAGAGACATGAAATCACAATTATTAATTATTTTTTTTCGGAGATATTTTCGAATAATTATTGAAAATAGCCCCGTACATTTGAAAATCTTCGAAAATTTGTTCAGAAGTCCCGAAATCCAGATGATCTGTTCAGAATTGGGACTGATCTTTTAGATTTCGGAACCAAGGCGTCAGATCTGGGTTTGTGTCGGACCCCAACCAATCAGATGTTATGTACCATTTGAAAGCTAACATCTGATTGGTTTTGGAACAATTAGCACCATTTTTAACAATAAGAACTTTTATTACATAGGCCTGTATGTGTAATATGGTTCATTTTTCAAACTACAGCAAAATATGAGATGAGACACAGATACATGTTCATTCAAAGAGCTCTGTTTGCAATGTTGTTTGGAGGATTAAGTTATAATTTAATAAACCCAAGTTGTTATATATGTATATACTCCATAATCTGAAAACACCTTCTCCCCAAAAACACTAATAAACTATAAATTACATTAAATGGCATTAAAGTTAATTTAACACCCCCAAAGAATTAGATTAGATATGTATGTGTATGTGTATGTGCATAGACTAACCACACCTTCTGACCTCACCACATTCTTCCTTGCTTAATCTGGAATGTAACAGGATTGGCTAGAATCTACTAGTAGGCGTGACCTGTTCTAACAAGTTCCTGCAGTAGCGTAGGACTGGGCATGTGCAAGTCATTGACCAATCTATTTGATACTGGGATGTTTGGAAATAAAGCACAAACATCATGTAAGGGAAATTTTTGAGCACTCACATCAATTTGAAAGGTGAGGCACAGATAACTGCTTTTGTGTCAAGGTGCTTTGCCTTCTGATTCAGTATTGTTTTGAGGCTTTAGTTGACCTTAAATTTATGAACACTGTTACTATTTTAGAGCCTTTACATTTTTTGTTATTTTTTCTGTTTTTTAAAAATAATTTTGTTATCCACATTTTAGTGCAGTGCCGCTTAGCACAGCGCTATTTTTGATTTCTATGACTAATACTTCTTGTTACTTTGTTTAGCGGTGTGTACTGAGCAGGGTTTTATTTGGTTATGCACAGGGAGTTAGACCATTCATTTGTTCATCATAAATTATGTATATGACAACTTTGTAACAAGCTTGAATAACCCCATTTATTGCAAGAACATTTCATTCTTTTTTTATTTGATTGGTTTTCTGTTTATTTTATTGATGTTTTCATATTTTGTACAGAGATTTTCTATTTTATCCTAAAAATGTAAGAACTTTCAGCAAAATTGTATCTTTTTAAACACATACAAGCAGATTTACCCAGAGCCGATATCGAGAAACCCACACACCAAATCCACAACCTACGCACCCGGCACAAGAAAGGAGTTAAAGTCACGCTAACTGATATTGAATCGATTAGTGTGACCTTAAAGGGCATCTATAGTGAAAAAAACACATTGCCCCTTTGCAAAGTTAAATTCATGTACTCTGTGCTGCCTTAATCCTATCTATGTCAGTGACTCTGTTTAACCATGGTGCCAGATCTGTGTGCAGCACTCCCCCTTCCCCCTCCCCTGTTACCTCCTCCATGTCTCAACTCCGGCTAACCGACAAGCTTATCATGTGCAGTAGGAGTTAAAAGTTCAACATCCTGAAAAACACCCACGCACAGTGGCCAATAGAAAGCAAGCTGTCCTGGAGACACGGAAGAAGGAGATCAGTACAGTTTACAATCTCTCACTTTGTGACCCATCATCAATCAGTGAAAGCTATTAAGAAGGGGGGTCAATTGCAGCCTTATATGTACCATCAAAGCTACCTCTCTCCCCCTGCTAATGCTGTATCTCTATTTTATACAGAGCAGGGAGGGGGATCACGTCATAGGGATTTGATTGGCACCAAGTAGGAGTAGAGGAATGCAATCAGTATTCTTCTAACTGGTGTATCTCAGGACAGAGAGGGAATCTGAAAAAAGTGAAGACACTCTGGGGGTTGTGGGGAATTATAGAACACATGGAAAGAAAGAAAAAAAAGTTCATTTTCCCACTATAGATGCCCTTTAAGTCTGAGTCTACTTCCCCTGGATAAATGAGCACTATACATCTTACCAAACTGTTACCAACTTTACACAACCAATCTTTACACACATTATAATATTTCAGGGTTTTGTAAAATAAAAAATAAACAAAAAGTTGAAAGGCAAAATAAAAAATAAATAAATAAGTGAATAAAGAAATCCTATCAAATCCTGGTCCCAGAGAAATGGGCAGAGACATGCAACTTATTTATGTCCTTTAGGATTCACAGACATTTTCTAGTTTTTTGTTTTGATTCACTAACACTGTCACGTTTTACAAATAGCACATAACTGGGTGTTATACGGAAACAGACATTAAAGTTTCTTTAGCTTTTAATTGGTCTAAACACATGTAGATGTCTTAGCAGTTAGAATGGCAAAACCTTCCATTCTGACTATTCTATTCTGTAATACTTTTATAACTTTATATTATTTGGCTTGTATTTAATATAAGTCAGTACTGTACTCTATATACATTTATTTATGGTCATTTAGATGGGGAGTGAGATTTTTATATAACATTTGTTCATGTTAAGTTTCTGCCGCATCTACGTGTTGACTGAGTGTCACAAGGTGATCCATTATTTGTTACGAGATCAGTTACTGATAATTTGTGACATTTGCATATCGCAGGACATCGCAATGACAAGGAGCGCTATTTTCGCCGTATTTATAAAAACTATTGTTTTTGCGGCGTAAAGTATCGCCATTGCGAGCAGGGCCGGATTTCCCACTAGGCCGTGGCCTAGGGCGGCACAGCCACTAGGGGCGACAAAAAAAAAAAAAAAGAAAGAAAAGGGTAAAGCAGCATTGCACCTCCATTTTAAATTTACACAATGCACGTTACTTGGCACACAGCAGAGCTTTGTTAAATCAGAAATGGGCAGTGATTGCCGATTTGCTAGGGGAGCAGGTCCCTCCCCCACTTACAAAGCTCTGCTTCAGCTAATAAATGACCGCGTACAGGTAGTACAAGTTAACTGGCCTAGGGGAGAAAAAAGTATAAATCCGGCCCTGATTGCGAGGTGTGGCAGTAGTATCTTCTCTTTTCACCGCGATACAGGACTTAACACAATTAATTAATTTGCGTTAAGTCCTGTATCGTGGCACAAAGAAAAAAATGTTGATTTTGGTAAACCTGGAGATCGTCGACCGTATTACTGTAAATACTGGAAAAATGTCTAACACCCCCCACCCTTGACCCTTCTTAGTATTGAGACTTACTCCACAATGTACTGACACCTTCCAAGGACCCACTGACAGGCTTCATATATGGGCACTTACTCCTTTACGCCTCAGACATGGCGAGTTTAAACGGCCACACTTAACGCAATAAAACACTTTTCGCCATTTTATAAATATGATCGAGCGGTTACCACAGCGATGTATGGCGAAAAGCAAAATGGCAAAAGGTGTTGGTAATGACTTTTCGCCACTTTATAAATTGCGATATGTCCAAATTTGTCTCATCTCGATAACGGTGGCGAAAAATCTAAGGAACCTTTATAAATATGCCCCTAAAAATTTCACCCCCGTTGACTTGAATTGGGTTTAATTCCAATTTTTAATTTAAAAAAAATTGCTCATCTCTACTGCTTAGAGTAGTAGTTTGTGGCATTACAATTACATCCCCACTTTTTAACAATAGCACAATCAAGGGACTTTTACTTTGTACTGTAGCTATGACCGCTGATAGCTTAGCTATTTGCCGCACAAACAATCAAACAGTGAGCAAGCCTCAAATCAATGTAAACTTGTTTTTGAATGCAGGTAAAGCAATGAACAAACATTAGATAATTGCTGACTGGTGAAGGATCCCTTTGACCGACAATATAACGTGTTTAGAGGCTCCCACCCTTATCGTTTAGTGATTTATCCTGTCAGCTCAGTAAATGTTGATGTAGCTATGAGTGTCTCCCAGTCTCTCCCCCTCGTCTTTCCATAAAGTCTGTGTAGGGGGAATAGTAGATAAAGATTGTTGGTGAGATCATATAATGATTTGTCTTAAAAATTTGTGATAAATCACAGTTTTGATGCAGATCTGACATT
Organism: Hymenochirus boettgeri; assembly: GCA_019447015.1. Lineage (NCBI taxonomy): Eukaryota > Metazoa > Chordata > Amphibia > Anura > Pipidae > Hymenochirus > Hymenochirus boettgeri. The sequence goes on along the minus strand of CM033470.1, from coordinate 29,739,380 downwards.
TTTGATAATCCGTGGATCCAACAGATTTTTCTACACTCGGGCCTTATCATTAGAGATGGACTAGAACTCGAACCCGAACTATTCGAATTCGACTTCTCGAACTATCCCGGACCTGGATTTTCGATATTTTCAGACTTTCATTAAATAGTTCGAATGTGCGAGTAAAATGCCTATTATACCTAAATGCGAGCATCGAATCCGCGAGTAAAGGGTCCGTTAAAACCTATCCGCAAGTAAAATGTCCATGGTATCTAGGCGCGAACGCGGGCATCGAATCCGCAAGAAAAGGGTCTATTAAAACCTATACGCGAGCATCGAATCCGTGAGTAAAATGTCCATGGTATCTAGGCGCGAACATTGAATCTACGAGTAAAGTATCCATTAAAGCCTATACACGAGCATCGAATCCGCGAGTAAAATGTACATGTTACCTAGGCGCAAACAAACTCGTTCGGAAAACGAAGGTTCACACAATACCGATAAAGCCCCGATACCGTCGGATCCAACTGTATCGTGGCTTTATCGTTACTGTGTGTATCCAGCTTAATAAGTTTAGAAGTGTCGGGTGAAAAGGTAAAAAAAAGTAAAACAAAACTTAGGTTTTGGGAGATCCTGGTTAAGAATATAGATTTTTATTTGAGGGTAGAGGTACCTTTAATAGACTGGATAATGCATCAGCTACTATGTAATATAAGGATATTACCAATGAGCTCACATAAAATGATAAGCCTGGTATTCTATATAATATAGTAGTATGCATCTGCAGGTGCACTCTCACCCAATTGTAATGAATATGTATTCTATCTGTAATGATTAGTATGTAAAGTATCTGCAACACCTCTTTGCAATCCATTGTGTTGAAACATCCACACCCCAATTGTTTTCTAAACCAAACTGAAATGTGAACTTATTGAACATGTTTTAAAGTTCTGCATGGAAGCTCCGTAATTATGACTTTCAACAAGATTGTGATTTATATTCATTTATGCAGTTTTCTCTTTTCTTTTCCTTTACACTTTAGGTTATTCAAGTCACCATCTGTGTAGCAAAGGGCTCATAATTGTCAATTATTAGAGTGTGATACATATTCTGGGGTTTATAAGTATATGTCATTATTCAGTGTTACGGCAAGTGCCTATAATTTAATTAACACAATGATCACTGGTTTCTTTAAAGGGACACTAAACTGAAAAAAAAGACTTCCCTTTATCCTTTTCTATATTTTAAGTGCTGTCAGGAACTTGATCCCTTTTTTCTCTCAGTGCTCTCTGTCACTAGATCTCCTCATGTCCTGTTCAGCTCACTCCTAGTTAGTATCCATGTCTCCTCTCTTGTATCCACCCCCTCCCAAAACTGAGGCACAAATGGAGCGTGGAGCATGTGCAGTGGAGATGATCTGTGCCCCACTACAGCCAATAGCATTCACCCAGTGATTTTGTGTTATAGCGAAAGTGAAAGTAAAACTGCTTTTCTATGGGAAGGTAAGCAGCACTGGGAGCTGTAATCACTGCTTGAATCAGGTAAGATTTTATTTTAGCTGTAGGAGTTTAAAGGTGTGTGTGTGTGTAGGGGGTTAGCTTTGTAATTGATTTCTTTAGGTACAGTGCTACATTGGGACTTCAGTAACACAGCCAGCAGCTAACTGCAGGATTGGGTTTTTCTGCACAGAAAGAGCACAGAGCAACAGATAATGCTTATTCCTTTTCCTGATGTTAATGCTGAATTAACTAGCCATGCCGTGACAGAGAAATAAGCTTTACTTTTATAGAATGGATAGTTTTACATGTAGTGTGCCAGGGGGAGGGGCTGGGTGACAGTTCTTTACTGACTAGCTGTGCCCCGCCCTATTTAAAAAGTAAAATTCCCAGAGCTAAAAAAACAAGGGATAGGAAGGTAATTATTGGTAATTAATCCTTATTACTGTGTGATTAGTTAAAAAGTGATTTGGCACAGTTTACATGTCCTTTAAGCTTTAAAAAATATGTGCAGTCAGTGTCTATGGGGAATGGCAAGACATTTTGGCATTTTGTTTGTTCAAGTTGCATAAATACATCTCAACTCTGCAAAACATAAATGTATTTCTCTTACCCAACATTTATAAAATCTACCACTATCCAAGCCAAAAACAGAAGAGAAATAGGTAGGTTAGAGAAATAAAAAAAAATTATAATCTAGTTCATATGTGGCCAACCTACATGGCCTTACCAGGCTGGGGCATGATCTGGGTGGGTCTGTGTGTAGTAGGGTGAGCCACAGAAGCGGGCAGGTAAGGCTGGGTACACACTAGCCAATATTTTCAGGCTGACCAGCCGATTCACAGCACTTTCGCTTGGACAACCCTGATTTAGTTAGAAATTACCTAGAACCACTGTTTTCTCTTGGGAATGAAGGTTAATGAGATATACTCTATAGTCTGTTTTAAGAACATCACATAGTTCACTGATTTTATAATCTAGTGAAGAACAAGGTCCCTACATGTGTTTTTTGATGGCCTGGTGATGGGTCTTCTGTGTATATTTTAGAAGATGACTCTTCAGACAATTGATTGCAAAGAGAAATGAGGTAGAACCCACTTTCTGCCTTTAGGACTAACCCCCATCCACCAAAACAGATTATAAAGAGGCTTTCAAAGAAACTCAATCATGATAAGTTGACTACGGTCAATAAACTACAGGGTAATTTCATACAAGGTTTTGAATCACTGATCGTCAATTTCATCCAAAGAGAAGCTGTAGACTATCATATTTCCCACTAACCCCCGTGTAGGTTACTCATCAATGAAATTGAAGAAACTTGTGTTTAACCCACACAAAATATGTAACATTTTAACGTTAAAAAGCCAATCGCTCTGCAAGTTTTGTTTTATCCGATTCTGTGACTTATTTTTGAATCTTATACCATTTGACAGTTGACTCTGGAAGAAAATGTTTACAAGAGATAAAAAGACCTCTGGTTTGACACCCCTGCCTAATAGCATCTCGAGAATTAATTATTGTATACAAAACCAACGAGGATCCATTAATAAAGAAGAGTAAAGTTGAAGTTCATTAATCCTTTCTAACATTTACAAGCAATTAGCTTAATGCTTAACATGCAAAACATGTTAGTGAAGCGGAAAGCAAATTATTCACAAGATATTAAAAAAATGGAATAAAAATGTTGTGTGAAGAAATATTTGTGAAAATGTTCAAACGTATTCCCATTGGGCTATTGATGAATCTGCGATATCACGTTGTAAGAAGAGATAGACTAGAACTCGAACCCGAGTTCGAGCCGAACTATTCGAATTCGAACTAATTCAGACTTCTTGAACTATCCCGGACCCAGAATTTCGATATTTTCGGACTTTTGATAAATATCGAATGTTCGACCGTTCGAATGTGCAAGTAAAATGCCTATTATACCTATATGCGAGCATCGAATCCGCGAGTAAAGGGTCCATTTAAACCTATATGTGAGCATCGAATCCGCGAGTAAAATGTCCATGGTATCTAGGCGCAAACGCGAGCATCGAATGCGTGAGTAAATGCCATTTAAAACTATACGCGAAGCATTTCGACTTATATCCGCAAGTAAAAATGTCCATGGTATCTAGGCGCGAACATTGAATCTACGAGTAAAGTGTCCATTAAAGCCTATACGCGAGCATCGAATCCGCGAGAAAATGTACATGGTACCTAGGCGCGAACATCGAATCCGCGAGTAAAGTGTCAGTTAAAACCTATACGCGAACATCGAATCCGCAAGTAAAATGTCCATGGTATCTAGGCGCGAACATCGAATCCACGAGTAAAGTGACCATTAAAACCTATACATAAGCATCGAATCCATGAGTAAAATGTCCATGGTATCTAGGCGCGAACATCGAATCTACGAGTAAAGTGTCCATTAAAGCACATATATGAGCATCGAATTCGCGAGTAAAATGTACATGGTACCTAGGCGCGAACATCGAATCCGCGAGTAAAGTGTCCATTAAAACCTATACGCGAGCATCGAATCTGTGAGTAAAATGTACATGGTATCTAGGCGCGAACATCGAATCTACCAGTAAAGTGTCCATTAAAACCTATACATGAGCATCGAATCCGCGAGTAAAATGTACATGGTACTTAGGCACGAACGAGCTCGAAAATAGCGTGAGTGAGAGTAAAATAGATTTTTCGAATGTCCTGGATATTGGAACATGTTCCCCAGACCATTTCCCAGGTCCCACAGCCATTTACATTAAGTTACCATTAATATTTTAATTGTATTTCATTAGAACTTTTTGAACTATTTGACTCCCATTGACTTTAATGGGTCCGTTTTTGAACTTTCGAAAGTTCGGCCATCTCTAGTTGTAAGTTGGTCGTCTTATTCCATTTTGAAAATTCTGTTATTAGCTACAGTAATGCAGTGAATGGGATGATAATGAAATTTAAGGGATTCATCCAGGGGTGCAGCCGTATTTAATGGCGTTAAAGTCACGCTAACTTATTTAATATTGATTAGTCGACTTTTACACCTTCATTACAACTTATTTAATATAGTGGTTGTGGCTTTTTTTTTGCACCAGCTAATAGCGCAATGGGTAGTGGCAGTTTGAAATTTAGCCAGAGCCACAACCGTTATATACTGTAAATAGAGGCCATAGATTTCCGTCTGACAGCGAAAGGGACCTTGGGCTTGTGGTGGGCCCTACTACTGTCCGAGTCGCCGGAGGTCACGGGGATGGCCTGACATTTTACTGCGGATTCGATGCTCCGTATAGGTTTTAATGGACACTTTTCACGCATTCGATGCTCGCTTTTGCGCCTAGATACCATGGACATTTTACTCGCGGATTCGATGCTCACATATAGGTTTAAATGACCCTTTACTCGCGGATTCGATGCTCGCATATAGGTTATAGGCATTTTACTTGCACATTCGAACGGTCGACATTATATTTATCAAAAGTCCGAAAATATCGAAATTCTGGGTCCGGGATAGTTCAAGAAGTCTGAATTAGTTCGAATTCGAATAGTTCGCGTCTCAACTCGGGTTCGAGTTCTAGTCTATCTCTTCTTACAACGTGATATCGCATTCATCAATAGCCCAATGGGAATACGTTTGAACATTTTCACAAATATTTCTTCACACAACATTTTTATTCCATTTTTTTAATATCTTGTGAATAATTTGCTTTCCGCTTCACTAACATGTTTTGCATGTTAAGCATTAAGCTAATTGCTTGTAAATGTTAAAGGATTATGAACTTCAACTTTACTCTTCTTTTAATGGATCCTCGTTGGTTTGTTATACAATAATTAATTCTCGAGATGCTATTAGGCAGGGGTGTCAAACCAGAGGTCTTTTTATCTCTTGTAAACATTTTCTTCCAGAGTCAACTGTCAAATGGTTAAGATTCAAAAATAAGTCACAGAATCGGATAAAAACAAAACTTGCAGAGCGATTGGCTTTTAACTTTAAAATGTTACATATTTTGTGTGGGTTAAACACAAGTTTCTTCTTCATTTCATTGATGAGTAACCTACACGGGGGTTAGTGGAAATATGATAGTCAACAGCTTCTCTTTGGATGAAATTGACGATCAGTGATTCAATACTTTTGTATGAAATTACCCTGTAGTTTATTGACCGTAGTCAACTTATCATGATTGAGTTTCTTTGAAAGCCTCTTTATAATCTGTTTGGTGGATGGGGGTTAGTCCTAAAGGCAGAAAGTGGGTTCTACCTCATTTCTCTTTGCAATCAATTGTCTGAAGAGTCATCTTCTAAAATATACACAGAAGACCCATCACCAGGCCATCAAAAAACACATGTTAGGGACCTTGTTCTTCACTAGATTATAAAATCAGTGAACTATGTGATTTTTCTTAAAACAGACTATAGAGTATATCTCATTAACCTTCATTCCCAAAGAAAACAGTGGTTCTAGGTAATTTCTAACTAAATCAGGGTTGTCCAAGCGAAAGTGCTGTGAATCGGCTGGTCAGCCCGAAAATATTGGCTAGTGTGTACCCAGCCTTACCTGCCCGCTTCTGGCTCACCCTACTACAACCAGACCCACCCAGATCATGCCCCAGCCTGGTAACGCCATGTAGTTGGCCACTATGAACTAGATTATTTTTTTTTTATTTCTCTAACCTACCTATTTCTCTTGTTTTTTGGCTTGGATAGTGGTAGATTTATAAATGTTGGGTAAGAGAAATACATTTATGTTTTGCAGAGTTGAGATGTATTTATGCAACTTGAACAAACAAATGCCAAAATGTCTTGCATCCCCATAGACACTGACTGCACATTTTTAAAGCTTAAAGGACATGTAAACTGTGCCAAATCACTTTTTAACTAATCACACAGTAATAAGGATTAATTACCAATATTACCTTCCTCTCCTTGTTTTTTAGCTCTGGGAATTTTACTTTTTAAATAGGGCGGGGCACAGCTATTCAGTAAAGAACTGTCACCCAGCCCCTCCCCCTGGCACACTACATGTAAAACTATCCATTCTATAAAAGTAAAGCTTATTTCTCTTGTCACGGCATGTAGTTAATTCATCAGCATTAACATCAGGAAAAGGAATAAGCATTATCTGTTGCTCGTCTTTTCTGTGCAGAAAAACCCAATCCTGCAGTTAGCTGCTGGCTGTGTTACTGAAGTCCCAATGTAGCACTGTACCTAAAGAAATCAATTACAAAGCTAACCCCCTCCACACACACACACACACAACACCTTTAAACTCCTACAGCTAAAATAAAATCTTACCTGATTCAAGCATTGATTACAGCTCCCAGTGCTGCTTACCTTCCCATAGAAAAGCAGTTTTACTTTCACTTTCGCTATAACACAAAATCACTGGGTGAATGCTATTGGCTGTAGGGGGCCACAGATCATCTCCCACTGCACATGCTCCACGCTCCATTTGTGCCTCAGTTTTGGGAGGGGTGGATACAAAGAGGAGACATGGATACTAACTAGGAGTGAGCTGAACAGACAGAGGAGATGTGACAGAGAGCACTGAGAGAAAAAAGGGATCAATTCCTGACAGCACTTAAAATATAGAAAAGGATAAAGGATTCTTTTTTTTTCAGTTTAGTGTCCCTTTAAAGAAACCAGTGTCATTGTGTTAATTAAATTATAGGCACTGCCGTAACACTGAATAATGACATATACTTATAAACCCCAGAATATTTATCACACTCTATAATTGACAATTATGAGCCCTTTGCTACACAGATGGTGACTTGAATAACCTAAAGTGTAAAGGAAAAGAAAGAGAAAACTGCATAAATGAATATAAATCACAATCTTTTTGAAAGTCATAATTACGGACTTCCATGCAGAACTTTAAAACATGTTCAATAAGTTCACTTTCAGTTTGGTTTAGAAAACAATTGGGGTGTGGATGTTTCAACACAATGGATTGCAAGAGGTGTTGCAGATACTTTACATACTAATCATTACGATAGAATACATATTCATTACAATTGTTGAGAGTGCACCTCAGATGGATACTACTATATTATATAGAATACCAGCTTATCATTTTATGTGAGCTCATTGGTAATATCCTTATATTACATAGTGCTGATGCTTATCCAGTCTATTAAAGTACCTCTACCCTCAAATAAAATCTATATTCTTACCAGGATCTCCCAAAACCTAAGTTTTGTTTTACTTTTTTTACCTTTTCACCCGACACTTCTAAACTTATTAAGCTGGGTACACACAGTAACGATAAAGCCACGATACAGTTGGATCCGACGGTATCGGGCTTTATCGGTTTGTGTGAACCTTCGTTTTCCAACGAGTTTGTTTGCGCCTAGGTACCAGTACATTTTACTCTGCGGATTCGATGCTCGTGTATAGGCTTTAATGATACTTTACTCGTAGATTCAATGTTCGCGCCTAGATACCATGGACATTTTACTCACGGATTCGTATGCTCGCGTATAGGTTTTTATAGACCCTTCTTCTGCGGATCGATGCCCGCTCGTTCGCCCTAGATACCATGGACATTTTACTTGCGGATAGGTTTTAACGGACCCTTTACTCGCGGATTCGATGCTCGCATTTATTATAATAGGCATTTTACTCGCACCATTCGAACTATTTAACGAAAGTCTGAAATATCGAAAATCCGGGTCCGGATAGTTCGAGAAGTCGAATTCGAATAGTTTCGAGTTCTAGTCCATCTCTAATATAAGGCCCGAGTGTAGAAAATCTGTTGGATCCACGGATTATCAAAATGTCAGATCTGCATCAAAACTGTGATTTATCACAATTTTTAAGACAAATCATTATATGATCTCACCACAATCCTTTATCTACTATTCCCCTCTACACAGACTTTATGGAAAGACAGGGGGAGAGACTGGGAGACACTCATAGCTACATCAACATTTACTGAGCTGACGGATAAATCACTAACGATAAGGGTGGGAGCCTCTAAACACGTTATATTGTCGGTCAAAGGGATCCTCACCAGTCAGCAATTATCTAATGTTTGTTCATGCTTTACCTTCATTCAAAAGCAAGTTTACATTGATTTGAGGCTTGCTCACTGATTGATTGTTTGTGCGGCAAATAGCTAAGCTATCAGCGTCATAGCTACAGTACAAAGTAAATGTCCCTTGATTGTGCTATTGTAAAAGTGGGGATGTAATTGTAATGCCACAAACTACTACTCTAAGCATAGAGATACAATTTTTTTTAAATTAAAAATTGGAATTAAACCCAATTCAAGTCAACGGGGTGAAATTTTTAGGGGCATATTTATAAAGGTTCCTTAGATTTTTCGCCACCGTTATCGAGATGAGACAATTTGGACATATCGCATTTATAAAGTGGCGAAAAGTCATTACCAACACCTTTTGCCATTTGCTTTTCGCATACTCGCTGTGTGAACCGCTCGTCATATTTATAAAATGGCGAAAAGTGTTTTATTGCGTTAAGTGTGGCCGTTTAAACTCGCCATGTCTGAGCGCGTAAAGGAGTAAGTGCCCTATATGAAGCCTGTCGTGGGTCCTTGGAATGTTCAGTACATTGTGGAGTAAGTCTCAATACTAAGAAGGGTCAGGGTGGGGGGTGTTAGACATTTTTCCAGTATTTACAGTAATACGTCAGCATCTCCAGTTTACCAAAATCAACATTTTTTCTTTGTGCCACGATACGGACTTAACGCAAATTAATTAATTGTGTTAGTCCTGTATCGCGTTGAAAAGAGAAGATACTACCGCCACACCTCGCAATCAGGGCCGGATTTATACTTTTTTCTCCCCTAGGCCAGTTAACTTGTACTACCTGTACGCGGTCATTTTTAGCTGAAGCAAGCTTTGTAAGTGGGGAGGACCTGCTCCCCTAGCAAATCGGCAATCACTGCCCATTTCTGATTTACAAAGCTCTGCTGTGTGCCAAGTAACGTGCATTGTGTAAATTTAAAATGGAGGTGCAATGCTGCTTTCCCCTTTTCTTTCTTTTTTTTTTTTTTTCGCCCCTAGTGGCTGTGCCACCCTAGGCACGGCCTAGTGGAAATCCGCCCTGCTCGCAATGGCGATACTTTACGCCGCAAAAACAATAGTTTTTATAAATACGGCGAAATAGCGCTCCTTGTCATTGCGATGTCCTGCGATATGCAAATGTCACAAATTATCGTAACTGATCTCGTAACAAATAATGGATCACCTTGTGACACTCAGTCAACACGTAATGCGGCAGAAACTTAACATGACCAATGTTATATAAAAATCTCACCCCCCATCTAAATGACCTAATAAATGTATATAGAGTACATACTGACTTATATTAAATACAAGCCAAATAATATAAAGTTATAAAAGTATTACAGAAAATAGTCAGAATGGAAGGTTTTGCCATTCTAACTGCTAAGACATCTACATGTGTTAGACCAATTAAAAGCTAAAGAACTTAATGTCTGTTCCGTATAACACCCAGTTATGTGCTATTGTAAACGTGACAGTGTTAGTGAATCAAAACAAAAAACTAAAAATGTCTGTGAATCCTAAAGGACATAATAAGTTGCATGTCTCGCCCTTCCTGGGACCAGGATTTGATAGGATTTCTTTATTCACTTATTTATTTATTTTTATTTTGCCTTTCAACTTTTGTTTTTTTTATTTTAACAAACCCTGAAATATTATAATGTGTGTAAGATTGGTTGTGTAAAGTTGTAACAGTTTGGTAAGATGTATAGTGCTCATTTATCCAGGGCGAGTAGACTCAGACTTAAAGGGCATCTATAGTGGGAAAATGACTTTTTTTTCTTTCTTTCCATGTGTTCTATATTCCCCACAACCCCCAGAGTGTCTCACTTTTTTCAGATTCCCTCTCTGTCCTGAGATACACCAGTTGAAAGAATACTGATTGCATTCCTCTACTCCACTTGGACTGCCAATCAATCCCTATGACGTGATCCCCCCTCCCTGCTCTGTAATAAACATAGAGATACAGCATTAGCAGGGGGAGAGAGGGTAGCTTTGATGGTACAATAAGGCTGCAATTGACCCCCCTTCTTAATAGCTTTCACTGATTGATGATGGGTCACAAAGTGAGAATTGTTAAACTGTACTGATCTCCTTCTTCCGTGTCTCCAGGACAGCTTGCTTTCTATTGGCCACTGTGCGTGGGTGTTTTTCTCAGGATGTTGAACTTTTACTCCTACTGCACATGATAAGCTTGTCGGTTAGCCGGAGTTGAGACATGGAGAGGTAACAGGGGAGGGGGAAGGGGGACTGCACACAGATCTGGCACCATGGTTAAAAGTCACTGACATAGATAGGATTAAGGCGGCACAGTACATGAATTTAACTTGCAAAGGGGCAATGGTTTTTTTCACTATAGATGCCCTTTAAGGTCACACTAATCGTTCAATATCAGTTAGCGTGACTTTAACCCTTTCTTGTGCCGGGTCGTAGGTTGTGGATTGGTGTGTGGGGTTTCTCGATATCGGCTCGGGTAATCTGCTTGTATGTGTTTAAAAAGATACAATTTTGCTGAAAGTTCTTACATTTTTAGGATAAAATAGAAATCTCTGTACAAAATATGAAACATCAATAAAATAAACAGAAACCAATCAAATAAAAAAGAATGAAATGTTCTTTGCAATAAATGGGTTTTCAAGCTTGTTACAAGTTGTCATATACATAATTTAATGATGAACAAATGAATGGTCTAACTCCCTGTGCATAACCAAATAAAACCCTGCTCAGTACCAACCGCTAAACAAAGTAAACAAGAATATTAGTCATAGAAATCAAAAATAGCGCTGTGCTAAGCGGCACTGCACTAAATGTGGATACAAAATTATTTTTAAAAAACAGAAAAAATAACAAAAAATGTAAAGGCTCTAAAATAGTAACAGTGTTCATAAATTTAAGGTCAACTAAAGCCTCAAAACAATACTGATCAGAAGGCAAGCACCTTGACACAAAAGCAGTTATCTGTGCTACCTCACCTTTCAAATTGATGTGGAGTGCTCAAAAATTTCCCTTACATGATGTTTGTGCTTATTTCCAAACTCCCAGTATCAAATATTGGTCAATGACCTTGCACATGCCAGTCCTACGCTACTGCAGGAACTTGTTTAGAACAGGTCACGCCTACTAGTAGATTCTAGCCAATCCTGTTACATTCCAGATTAGCAAGGAACGATGTGGTGAGGTCAGAAGGTGTGGTTAGTCTATGCACATCATACACAATCATACTAATCTAATTCTTTGGGGTGTTAAATTAACTTTAATGCCATTTAATGTAATTATAGTTTATTAGTGTTTTTGGGGAGAAGGTGTTTCAGATTATGGAGTATATACATAATAACAACTTGGGTTATTAATTATAACTTAATCCTCCAAACACATTGCAAACGAGCTCTTTGAATGAACATGTATCTGTGTCTCATCTCTATTTTTTGCTGTATGTTTGAAAAAGAACCATATTACAACATACAGCATGGTATCTAGGCGCGAACATTGAATCTACGAGTAAAGTGTCCATTAAAGCCTATACGCGAGCATCGAATCCGCGAGAAAATGTACATGGTACCTAGGCGCGAACATCGAATCCGCGAGTAAAGTGTCAGTTAAAACCTATACGCGAACATCGAATCCGCAAGTAAAATGTCCATGGTATCTAGGCGCGAACATCGAATCCACGAGTAAAGTGACCATTAAAACCTATACATAAGCATCGAATCCATGAGTAAAATGTCCATGGTATCTAGGCGCGAACATCAAATCTACGAGTAAAGTGTCCATTAAAGCACATATATGAGCATCGAATTCGCGAGTAAAATGTACATGGTACCTAGGCGCGAACATCGAATCCGCGAGTAAAGTGTCCATTAAAACCTATACGCGAGCATCGAATCTGTGAGTAAAATGTACATGGTACCTAGGCGCGAACATCGAATCTACCAGTAAAGTGTCCATTAAAACCTATACATGAGCATCGAGTCCGTGAGTAAAATGTACATGGTACTTAGGCACGAACGAGCTCGAAAATAGCGTGAGTGAGAGTAAAATAGATTTTTCGAATGTCCTGGATATTGGAACATGTTCCCCAGACCATTTCCCAGGTCCCACAGCCATTTCCATTAAGTTACCATTGATATTTTAATTGTATTTCATTAGAACTTTTTGAACTATTTGACTCCCATTGACTTTAATGGGTCCGTTTTTGAACTTTCGAAAGTTCGGCCATCTCTAGTTGTAAGTTGGTTGTCTTATTCCATTTTGAAAATTCTTTGTTATTAGCTACAGTAATGCAGTGAATGGGATGATAATGAAATTAAAGGGATTCATCCAGGGGTGCAGCCGTATTTAATGGCGTTAAAGTCACGCTAACATATTTAATATTGATTAGTCGACTTTTACACCTTCATTACAACTTATTTAATATAGTGGTTGTGGCTTTTTTTTTGCACCAGCTAATAGCGCAATGGGTAGTGGCAGTTTGAAATCTAGCCAGAGCCACAACCGTTATATACTGTAAATAGAGGCCATAGATTTCGGTCTGACAGCGAAAGGGACCTTGGGCTTGTGGTGGGCCCTACTACTGTCCGAGTCGCCGGAGGTCACGGGGATGGCGGGTAGTTATTTTAATATATTATATTAATATCATATATTTATTACTGGGCTCCCAATATATATAGTGATGGCTGAAATGTATAAGTTTCATTCCGTTTTCGGATTTACGGATTTTCTCGGGAAAAAACAGAAGATCTGAAAATCCGAAAACGGAACTTACTTTCGAGGGTTCGGACTGCATTTACGAGTGTTAACGAATGTACAAGGTTATTGTTGGTAACCCTCAAAAATAATCTTGAACATTCGGTAACCCTCGAAAATACGATCAAAAACTACTTTTGAGTCTACAAATGTATTTTCGAGGGTTATCGAATGTTCAAGGTTATATTTGAGGGTTGCCAAAAATAATCTCTTCATCCAGTAAGCCTCGAAAATGTGGTCTGAAGTCCCCGGGTTCCGGGGGAAGGTTCAGATTCCGTAACCGAGAGGTTCCGTGTTTGGTCTGAGTCGGACCCAGATCCCATCTCTAAATGAATATAGCTATATATTTTTTTGCCAGTACCATTTTCTGAGAGAAGAGATGGAATGTAGTGACTGATGATGTCATACCTTAAGATTTAATTTACCTTTCCTTGACAATGGACACCAATAAGATTTACCTCACAAAACAAGAAAGAAAGAGACAAATTGGTCAAGGAAGCACAAGAAGCATCTAATCCCATTGGTGACCACTGAAAAGGAGCCTGCTCATGTAACATATTAAAGAAGTCTCTTCAAACCACTAACTGTCTCAAATTAAACTTCCTTAAAAAAGAAATTAAAGGGCAACTATTGTATACAGAAAAAAAAATCCTTTCATCTTAAATAAATCCATGTAAGTAGAGCTTACTCTAAAGGTGTTACTCAATACAGTACTCATTATCCACTCATTATCCACCCCCCTCTTTTAACCGCCACCTCCTTTATCAGTCCTGACTATCTCTGAAGGCAAGCATGCTCTGTAATCAATATCAGCCAGCACTGGGATAGCGAATTTCCCACCATGCAATGTATATTTGTCTTTCCCTCTATACTACACTGCAAATTGTTACAGCAGAACTGTAACTGTTCTGTACAGCAGCAGAGTTTCTACTAATAGAGCACTTGATTTACCACGGAACTCAGTGTTGGACTGGACAGTTCAGGTCCACCAGGAAATCTAAGACCAGCAGGATGAGTTTAGGGGCCCACTTAACATTTCATTTCTCTATTATCGCTCACATACATATCACTCCTACTGACCCCTATTGTTTATTAAAATGCATTTCTTACTGTCCCTTTGGCTCTGTATTTAATTGTCAGTAGTTTTCTCTGTATTCTTGGGTGAATGGTCCAATCCGACACTGGCTGAAATCTAAAAGGTTTAAGAGCCATAACTGCAGAAATAGGAGAGAAATCAAAGATTGAATAAGATTGAATGACTTCTATAATTCCTAACGAGCTGGTATCCAAAACTCTCACTTCTGAAATCAATTCAATAAGTAAATACATATTATGTTGCTTTGTTGCTGACCAGCTCTATGCATCTCTTGCTAGGCTGAATATTGACATATTTTTTATGCTAATAAATTCCTTCTAATTATCTATGTGCTTTTAGTGCTTTTGTACAAGTGGCTTATTTTTTTCTGCACTTCTGAAATCAGCAGCATTGTGAAAAAAGTATCACTTTAAAGGGGAAGTTCAGTGCAAATATTTTTTTTTATCCCAATGACCTTAATCTGCCCATTCAGCATTGTGTCTGTGTATAAATAAATGCAACCGAAATACTGACTTCCTGTTTGCAGGACCCCTAATAGAGACTGTTATGGTCTTGCCCTTGACCCAGTGCCTGGGTTGATTCAGTTGCTCAGTAGAGATCTGAGCATGTTTGACCCATCCAGCAGCCAATCAGTAGAAATTACTGTGATGGGGACACTACAACCCTCAGCCCAGGGGCGCTCTGAGCACGCTTATCTCACTGCGAAAACCCTGAAACCCAACCGAGATTTGCCCGTCACTTATATATATTTACCATGAACCATCAGTATCTGCCACCAGGTGTGTTAAAAGGTACACCAGCATACCCAGCATGCACAGCTCTACAATAACACTAATAATACTGACCGTTAATTCGCTACCACGTACAGGTAGGAATATAACAGAATACAATAGAATATACTGGTAAAAACGTAGCGTCTCAGAGGCAGAGTTCCTTAGTTCTAATTAGAGCAATCAGAGATTTAGCTAACAATGTGAATATCGTTTAATATAAACAAAAACAGTGCAAACAATAAACTACAGAAAAATATAACAGACAAAACACAACATAAGCAACAGTAACACAAAATGTGATGGAAAAGTGAAAATAATACTTAATGTCAGTCCTTAATGTTCCAGGATAAAATGAAGAAGGTAAATCCGTGTAAGATGGAGTCCAACGTTGTTTCCAGAGTTATTGGCCCTCAAAATAACTCTTATTAGTCCCAAGATTAGATAGTAAATGGAGAGCTCCCTCTTTGCGATTCAGAGACATTTTTATACCCCTGGACAGGGGTGTAACCAGATCACCACACCCAATCAGAGAAAGGATGGGCTGAGCAAGAGGAATGTAACACACTCCAGGTGGTCTCCCTGACACACCCACCCAAATCCCGTATTGCGACGGGGTAACGCGCCATAGCACGCCAACTCACAAATCCGTATCCAGGGCAGTTAGTCAAATTTGTACATACCAAATTCAGTATGGTTATTGCGTATTGATCCATAAACCAAACAAAAGTGTCCATGTCGCTTTCCACACGAAGTAGACCATGGGTGTTTGGATTCACATGAAACAGCTTTTGCTCCCGAGTCCATTTTTAAAAACAGTTCACCTAAATGATGGTCACAGAAAGAGATATGAACCCTAGAGATACGTCTAATATCTAGGTATGTACAATATAAACTAGAGATGTAATGTGGGTTCGAATCGAATCTGAGGGTTTCAAAGTCCCGACGAAACTTTTGGGAAACTCCCGAATTTCACGGGAGTTTTTTTGAATCTTTGTTTTTTATCGAAAATCGAAAGTAGACGATTTCCGAAAATTTTGAAAATTCGAAAACGGAACGAAACTCAACAGTTTCGAACATCTCTAATATAAACTAAGAATTTTAATAATAATGACATTTTCCACTGAATTTTCCCTTTAATTCTGTTGGTTTCTGTTTTTTCCTGATTTCTGCATCCCTCCTTCTTAGAAAGTAACAATAGGCTTTACACTGATAACATGATAACATGGAGGTCCCAGACAGGTCATCCAGTACAGTAGTTTCTTTAAAGTTCTGTCAGGGGGAAAGAGAGAGGGGCACATTCTGGTAGGAGGACTGAAGGAAATGCAAACCTGCATAATTAATAGATGATTCCTCCATTATACTGCTGATTTCATCAAAATCTACTGTTTGCTATAGAATCCATACCTGTTATTGAACTACAAGTTTCACCATCTCATTATTTAAAGGGCATGTTAGAAGCAGCTTAAGCCCCCCTGAAGACACAAGTTGGGACCATGCAGGGCAGTAACAATATAAGCATTTTTGGTAAAGGTAAATATAGAACAAATTGTGTCTTTGGGTGGCTAATAAGATGCTAATAATGGAATGGGTGGACATGCACTTTAAAGGTAAAATCATTCCTATTTTCTCGTTACATTAGCATGGTAAGGATCCAAATCATCCCTGGGTGATTTGACAAATCACAAGACGCACTTCTTGGAGTCGAGCAGACTGGAGCAGAAAGGGAGACTTTAGGTAAGTTAAGCAGCTGATTGAGAAAGTACCCAGGGGTTTAGGCCATCTCCCTGAGGACTACTGATGGCAGGAGGGAAAATGAAGGGTATAATTCCCTTGTAAGAAGGCTGACACTACACTGGGGAACACTGTACTAAATAGTCCATACTATTCTTTCTTTGGAAGACCTGTGACACTGGCTCTGTATTGCTTGTTCTACCTTAACTTGAGGATCCAGTAGAAGGGGATACAGATACCTTCATGCTAAATCTGCACGTGTATCTGGTACGTCATATAACAATGGGATGATAAATAGTCTAATGCGCACAGAAATATCATTAAGTATAAATAATGACGGGAAACCGATCTGTGAATATTTATTTCCATAAACAGAGCAAATCTATCTATATTATAGATACCGTAACCCTCCTTCTTAGTGTGTTTCTAGCCTCCGTCTCTCCTTTATTGACGGGTTCCATTTGCTAGTTTGCTAGCCTTAATGTGATAAAAGGGAGAACAGATGGAGCTCTGGAAACATTGGGATGTTCTGTATGGAGTGACAGACTACGAGAAGTAAAAACATTCACAGGGTAGGGACAGTGCCTGAAGGCAAATACCAGCCTGCTGCGATGTCTTGGAAACCTATTCCTGTTAACTTTGGACAGTGGATTAAACAGTGGGGGAGCCAATAGTCACCGAGCTCTGTAGCTCATCTAGTCCATGTGTCAGGTCCTCAGGCAAGTCAATCATCTCCCAAAACTCCCCAGGAAATGAGACTGCCTGCGTCTGTAAACGAATGTATGCATGGCTGTGTGTGACTAACACTGCCATCCAATAATAAAGATATTATTATTATTAATGATACTATTTAAATTAACCTGCTTAAAATGACTTTGATTAAATCCATCATACAATACACCCACATAGTTCATTCTCTTCTTGACATTTATCCCTCCCACTTCTGCTCCTTAATCAGCCTGCTCTGCAGCAGTCTCATAAATCAGCGAGCGCAAACCCATACGCCCCCCTCTCCCTCTCTCTATCTCTTATGTTCCTCATAAAGCCTCACAATAAAGAAGAAATTTGATTTCTGGAACGAAAACTTGTTTGTTGCTGCCTGGAATCCATTTGCTGGAGATCAGCTGTTTAGTAATTATTAGTTTACAGAATTGCACTGAGTTTTCTTTGCTTTTGTTCTGCTGTGGAGCCGGCATCTCCATAACCTCAGTGCATTCTCACGTAAACATTAATCTATTCCAGGACATAATTGTGGAATTAAAGTGTGTCCTGTACCTGGTTTCGGAACTGCTGGTATCCAAAATCCATGGATCAAACCTCTCCATTAAGAATTCATAAACCAAAATTCCAATTTCCATTTGAAAATTCAGAAATTGCGATACAATTTGAAAAACTCAGATTCAGTTGGGAGCATTCTTTATGTGTCATACTGCCTGCTGTCTGAATTATGGGAAATTATTAGAAAATGGTGGTGAGCTCCTAAACTATAAAATAAAATAATGAAAAATCCAAAATACATAATAGCAGAAATATTTACATTTTTGCTTGTGAAGGTTCTCATTCATCCAGGTCACGGTATATCTGTAATATTCATTCATCCAGGTCATGGTATATCTGTAATATTCATTCAATCCAGGTCCCGGTATATCTGTATATTCCTTCATCCAGGTCACGGTAATCATCTGTACTATTCATTCATTCCAGGTCATGGTATATCTGTATATATCATTCATCCAGGTCAGGTAATATCTGTAATATTCATTCATCCAGTCATGGTATATCTGTAATATTCATTCATCATCCAGGTCATGGTATATCTGTTATTCATTCATCCAGGTCATGGAATATCTGTAATATTCATTCATCCAGGTCATGGTATATCTGTAATATTCATCCATCCAGGTCATGGTATATCTGTAATATTCATTCATCCAGGTCATGTATATCTGAAATATTCTTCATCCAGGTCATGGTTATCTGTAATATTCATCATCCAGTCAGGTATATCTGTATATTCATTATCCGGTCGGTATATCTGTAATATTCATTCATCCAGGTCATGGTATATCTGTAATATTCACATCCAGGTCAGGTATATCTGTAATATTCATTCATCCAGGTCCGGTATATCTGTAATATCATTCATCCAGGTCACGGTATATCTGTAATATCATTCATCCAGTCATGGTATTCTGTAATATTCATCCATCCAGGTCATGGTATATCTGTAATTTCATTCATCCAGGTCACGGTATATCTGTATATTCATTCATCCAGTCACGGTATATCTGTAATATCATCATCCAGTCATGGTATATCTGTAATATCATTCATCCATCATGGTATATCTGTAATATTCATTCATCCAGGTCATGGTATATCTGTAATATTCATCATCCAGGTCACGGTATATCTGTAATATTCATTCATCCAGGTCAGGTATCTACTGTAATATTCATTCATCCAGTTCTGGTATATCTGTAATATCATTCATTCCAGGTCCAGGTATATCTGTAATATTCATTCATCAGGTCCGTATATCTGTAATATTCATATCCGTCATGGTATATCTGTAATATTCATTCATCCAGTCATGGTATTCTGTAATTTCATTCATCCAGGTCTGGTATATCTGTAATATTCATTCATCCAGGTCAGGTATATCTTTTAATTTCATTCATCCAGGTCATGGTATATCTGTAATATTCATCTCATCCAGGTCATGGTATATCTGTATATCTTCATCCAGGTCATGGTATATCTGTAATATTCATTCTCCAGGTCATGGTATATCTGTAATATTCATTCATCCAGGTCATGGTATATCTGTAATATTCATTCATCCAGGTCATGGTATATCTGTAATAACATCATCCAGGTCATGGTATATCTGTAATATTTATTCATCCACTCATGTATTCTGTAATATCATTCTCCAGTCATGGTATATCTGTAATATTCATTCATCCAGGTCATGGTTATAACGTATATTCATCCATCCAGGTCACTGGTATATCTGTAATATCATTCATCCAGTCATGGTATATCTGTAATATTCATTCATTCAGGTCATGGTATATCTGTAATATTCATCCATCCAGGTCACGGTATATCTGTAATATTCTTCATCCAGGTCAGGTATATCTGTAATATTCATCCCCAGGTCATGGTATATCTGTAATATTATTCATCCAGTCCATTATATCTGTAATATTCATTCATCAGTCAGGTATATCTGTAATATCATCATCCAGGTCAGGTATATCTGTAATATTCTTCATCCA
Source organism: Hymenochirus boettgeri (assembly GCA_019447015.1). Classification (NCBI taxonomy): domain Eukaryota; kingdom Metazoa; phylum Chordata; class Amphibia; order Anura; family Pipidae; genus Hymenochirus; species Hymenochirus boettgeri. Next base: position 29,719,265 of record CM033470.1, on the reverse strand, counting down.
GGTCATGGTATATCTGTAATATTCATTCCATCCAGGTCATGGTATATCTGTAATATTCATCCATCCAGGTCATGGTATATCTGTAATATTCATCCACCAGGTCATGGTATATCTGTAATATCATCCATCCAGGTCATGGTATATCTGTAATATTCATCATCCATGTCATGGTTATCTGTAATATTTCATCCATCCAGGTCATGGTATATTGTAATATTCATTCATCCAGGTCATGGTATATATGTATATTCATTCATCCGGTCATGGTATATCTGTAATATTCATCCATCCAGGTCATGGTATATCTGTAATATTCATCCATCCAGTCATGGTATTATCTGTAATATTCATCCATCCAGGTCACGGTATATCTGTAATATTCATCTCATCCAGGTCACGGTATATCTGTAATATCATTCATCCAGGTCATGGTATATCTGTAATATTCATTTATCCAGGTCATGGTATATCTGTTGTATTCAATTAGATCAACTGGACTTGAAGTTTAGTTCTTGAAGACGTTTCGCTAGTCATCCGACTGGATCTCTCAATTCAGAATGACTCGTACAAGAATCTGTGGCAATTATGTACCCTGGAAAATCCCAATTAGCATATCACAGCCAAGTGTTAAGGGCGTGATTGGATAGTGGCTAAGAGGTGTTATAGGAACGCCCAGTGTAAGGGGTCAAAACAGCATTGTACATGGCAGACAGTTGGTGTCAAACCCCCCCACCTCTGTTTAGGTTTGGTTTCTTTATTTTCACATAAATTAAATAAAAACAAAAAGGAATGTGACTGGTTCAAGATAAGTGCCAAGGAGGGCATTTATGTGAAAATAAAGAAACCAAGCCTAAATAGAGGTGGGGGGGGGATTTTCCAGGGTACATAATTGCCACAGGTTCTTGTACAAGTCATTCTGAATTGAGAAAGCCAGTCGGACAACTAGCGAAACATCTTCAAGAACTAAACTTCAAGTCCAGTTGATCTAATTGAATACAACTAGATTTCGAATGTCCTGGATATGGAACATGTTCCCCAGACCATTTCCCAGGTCCCACAGCCATTTCCATTAAGTTACCATTGATATTTTAATTGTATTTCATTAGAACTTTTTGAACTATTGACTCCCATTGACTTAATGGGTCCGTTTTTGAACTTTTGAAAGTTCGGCCATCTCTAGTTGTAAGTTGGTTGTCTTATTCCATTTTGAAAATTCTTGTTATTAGCGTACAGTAATGCAGTGAATGGGATGATAATGAAATTAAAGGGATTCATCAGGGGTGCAGCCGTATTTAATGGCGTTAAAGTCACGCTAACATTTAATATTGATTAGTCGACTTTTACACCTTCATTACAACTTATTTATATAGTGGTTGTGGCTTTTTTTTTGCACAGCTAATAGCGCAATGGGTAGTGGCAGTTTGAAATCTAGCCAGAGCCACAACCGTTAATACTGTAAATAGAGGCCATAGATTTCGGTCTGACAGCGAAAGGGACCTTGGGCTTGTGGTGGGCCCTACTACTGTCCGAGTCGCCGGAGGTCACGGGGATGGCGGGTAGTTATTTTAATATATTTAATTAATATCAATTATTATATGGGCTCCCAATATATATAGTGATGGCTGAAATGTATAAGTTTCATTCCGTTTTCGGATTTACGGATTTTCTCGGAGAAAAACAGAAGATCTGAAAATCCGAAAACGGAACTTACTTCGAGGGTTCGGACTGCATTTACGAGTGTTAACGAATGTACAAGGTTATTGTTGGTAAACCTCAAAAATAATCTTGAACATTGTGTAACCCTCGAAAATACGATCAAAAAACTACTTTTGAGTCTACAAATGTATTTTCGAGGGGTATCGAATGTTCAAGGTTATATTTGAGGGTTGCCAAAAATAATCTCTTCATCCAGTAAGCTTGAAAATGTGGTCTGAAGTCCCGGGTTCCGGGGGAAGGTTCAGATTCCGTAACCGAGAGGTTCCGTGTTTGGTCGAGTCGGACCCAGATCCCATCTCTAAAGAATATAGCTATATATTTTTTGCAGTACCATTTTCTGAGAGAAGAGATGGAATGTGGGACTGATGATGTTCATACCTTAAGATTTAATTACCTTCCTTGACAATGGACAACCAATAAGATTTACCTACAAAACAGAAAGAAAGAGACAATTGGTCAGGAAGCACAAGAAGCATCTAATCCCATTGGTGACCATGAAAAGGAGCCTGCTCATGTAACATATTAAAGAAGTCTCTTCAAACCACTAACTGTCTCAAATTAAACTTCCTTAAAAAAGAAATTAAAGGGCAACTATTGTATACAGAAAAAAAAATCCTTTCATCTTAAATAAATCCATGTAAGTAGAGCTTTCTAAAGGTGTTACTCAATACAGTACTCATTATCCACTCATTATCCACCCCCTCTTTTAACCGCCCACCTCCTTTATCAGTCCTGACTATCTCTGAAGGCAAGCATGCTCTGTAATCAATATCAGCCAGCACTGGGATAGCGAATTCCCACCATGCAATGTATATTTGTCTTTCCCTCTATACTACACTGCAAATTGTTACAGCAGAACTGTAACTGTTCTGTACAGCAGCAGAGTTTCTACTAATAGAGCACTTGATTACCACGGAACTCAGTGTGTGGACTGGACAGTTCAGGTCCACCAGGAAATCTAAGACCAGCAGGATGAGTTTAGGGGCCCACTTAACATTTCATTTCTCTATTATCGCTCACATACATATCACTCCTACTGACCCCTATTGTTTATTAAAATGCATTTCTTACTGTCCCTTTGGCTTGTATTTAATTGTCAGTAGTTTTCTCTGTATTTTGGGTGAATGGTCCAATCCGACACTGGCTGAAATCTAAAAGGTGTTAGAGCCATAACTGCAGAAATAGGAGAGAAATCAAAGATTGATAAGATTGAATGACTTCTATAATTCCTAACGAGCTGGTATCCAAAACTCTCACTTCTGAAATCAATTCAATAAGTAAATACATATTATGTTGCTTTGTTGCTGACCAGCTCTAGCATCTCTTGCTAGGCTGAATATTGACCTATTTTTTATGCTAATAAATTCCTCTAATATCTATGTGCTTTAGTGCTTTTGTACAAGTGGCTTATTTTTTTCTGCACTTCTGAAATCAGCAGCATTGTGAAAAAAGTACATTTAAAGGGGAAGTTCAGTGCAAATATTTTTTTATCCCAATGACCTTAATCTGCCCATTCAGCATTGTGTCTGTGTATAAATAAATGCAACCGAAATACTGACTTCCTGTTTGCAGGACCCCTAATAGAGACTGTTATGGTCTTGCCCTTGACCCAGTGCCTGGGTTGATTCAGTTGCTCAGAGAGATCTGAGCATGTTTGACCCATCAGCAGCCAATCAGTAGAAATTACTGTGATGGGGACACTACAACCTCCAGCCCAGGGGCGCTCTGAGCACGTTATCTCACTGCGAAAACCCTGAAACCCAACCGAGATTTGCCCGTCACTTATATATATTTACCATGAACCATCAGTATCTGCCACCAGGTGGTTAAAAGGTACACCAGCATACCCAGCATGCACAGCTCTACAATAACACATAATAATACTGACCGTTAATTCGCTACCACGTACGCGTAGGAATATAACAGATACAATGAATATACTGGTAAAAACGTAGGTCTCGAGGCAGAGTTCCTTAGTTCTAATTAGAAGCATCAGAGATTTAGCTAACAATGTGAATATCGTTTAATATAAACAAAACAGTGCAAACAATAAACTACAGAAAAATATAACAGAAAAACACAACATAAGCAACAGTAACACAAATGTGATGGAAAAGTGAAATAATACTTAATGTCAGTCCTTAATGTTCCAGGATAAAATGAAGAAGGTAAATCCGTGTAGATGGAGTCCAACGTTGTTTCCAGAGTTATTGGCCCTCAAAATAACTCTTATTAGTCCAAGATTAGATAGTAAATGGAGAGCTCCCTCTGCGATTCAGAGACATTTTTATACTGGACAGGGGTGTAACCAGATCACCACACCCAATCAGAGAAAGGAGGGCTGAGCAAGAGGAATGTAACACCCTCCAGGTGGTCTCCTGACACACCCACCCAAATCCCGTATTGCGACGGGGTAACGCACCATAGCACGCCAACTCACAAATCCGTATCCAGGGCAGTTAGTCAAATTTGTACATACCAAATTCAGTATGGTATTGCGTATTGATCCATAAAACAAACAAAAGTGTCCATGGCGCTTTCCACACGAAGTAGACCATGGGTGTTTGGATCACATGAAACAGCTTTTGCTCCCGAGTCCATTTTTAAAAACATTCACCTAAATGATGGTCACAGGAAGAGATATGAACCCTAGAGATAGTCTTAATATCTAGGGATGTACAAATAAACTAGAGATGTAATGTGGGTTCGATCGAATCTGAGGGTTCAAAGTCCCGACGAAACTTTTGGGAAACTCCCGAATTTCACGGGGTTTTTTTGAATTTGTTTTTTATCGAAAATCGAAAGTAGACGATTTCCGAAAATTTTGAAAATTCGAAAACGGAACGAAAATCAACAGTTTCGAACATCTCTAATATAAACTAAGAATTTTAATAATAAGACATTTCCACTGAATTTTCCCTTTAATTCTGTGGTTCTGTTTTTTCCTGATTTCTGCATCCCTCCTTCTTAGAAAGTAACAATAGGCTTTACACTGATAACATGATAACATGGAGGTCCCAGACAGGTCATTCAGTACAGTAGTTTCTTTAAAGTTCTGTCAGGGGGAAAGAGAGAGGGGCACATTCTGGTAGGAGGACTGAAGGAAATGCAAACCTGCATAATTAATAGATGATTCCTCCATTTACTGCTGATTTCATCAAAATCTACTGTTTGCTATAGAATCCATACCTGTTATTGAACTACAAGTTTCACCATCTCATTATTTAAAGGGCATGTTAGAAGCAGCTTAAGCCCCCTGAGACACAAGTTGGGACCATGCAGGGCAGGAACAATAAAGCATTTTTGGTAAAGGGTAAATATAGAACAAATTGTGCTTGGGTGGCTAATAAGATGCTAATAATGGAATGGGTGGACATGCACTTAAAGGTAAAATCATTCCTATTTTCTCGTTACATTAGCATGGTAAGGATTCCAAATCATCCCTGGGTGATTTGACAAATCACAAAGACGCACTTCTTGGAGTCGAGCAGACTGGAGCAGAAAGGGGAGCTTTAGGTAAGTTAAGCAGCTGATTGAGAAAGTACCCAGGGGTTTAGGCCATCTCCCTGAGGACTACTGATGGCAGGAGGGAAAATGAAGGGTATAATTCCTTGTAAGAAGGGTGACACTACACTGGGGAACACTGTACTAAATAGTCCATACTATTCTTTCTTTGGAAGACCTGTGACACTGGCTCTGATAGCTTGTTCTACCTTAACTTGAGGATCCAGATAGAAGGGGATACAGGACCTTCATGCTAAATCGCACGTGTATCGGTACGTCATATAACAAGGGATGATAAATAGTCTAATGCGCACAGAAATATCATTAAGTATAAATAAGACGGGAAACCGATCTGTGAATATATTTCCATAAACAGAGCAAATCTATCTATATATAGATACCGTAACCCTCTTCTTAGTGTGTTTCTAGCCTCCGTCTCTCTCCTTTGTTGACGGGTTCCATTGCTAGCTGTTTGTAGCCTTAATGTGATAAAAGGGAGAACAGATGGAGCTCTGGAAACATGGGATGTTCTGTATGGAGTGACAGACTACGAGAAGTAAAAACATTCACAGGGTAGGGACAGTGCCTGAAGGCAAATACCAGCTGTGCGATGTCTTGGAAACCTATTCCTGTAACTTTGGACAGTGGGATAAAACAGTGGGGGAGCCAATAGTCACCGAGCTCTGTAGCTCATCTAGTCCATGTGTCAGGTCCTCAGGCAAGTCAATCATCTCCAAAACCCCCAGGAATGAGACTGCCTGCGTCTGTAAACGAATGATGCATGGCTGTGTGTGACTAACACTGCCATCCAATAATAAAGATATTATTAATTAATGATACATTTAAATTAACCTGCTTAAAATGACTTGATTAAATCCATCATACAATACACCCACATAGTTCATTCTCTTCTTGACATTTATCCTCCCACTTCTGCTCCTTAATCAGCCTGCTCTGCAGCAGTCTCATAAATCAGCGAGCGCAAACCCATACGCCCCCTCTCCCTCTCTCTATCTCTTATGTTCTCATAAAGCCTCACAATAAAGAAGAATTTGATTTCTGGAACGAAACTGTTTGTTGCCTGGAATCCATTGCTGGAGATCAGCTGTTTAGTAATTATAGTTTACAGAATTGCACTGAGTTTTCTTTGCTTTGTTCTGCTGTGGAGCCGGCATCTCCATAACCTCAGTGCATTCTCACGTAAACATTAATCTATCCAGGACATAATTGTGGAATGTAGTGTGTCCTGTACCTGGTTTCGGAACTGCTGGTATCCAAAATCCATGGATCAAACCTCTCCATTAGAATTCATAAACCAAAATTCCAATTTCCTTTGAAAATCAGAAATTGCGATACAATTTGAAAACTCAGATTCAGTTGGGAGCATTCTTTATGTGTCATACTGCTGCTGTCTGAATATGGGAATATTAGAAAATGGTGTGAGCTCCTAAACTATAAAATAAAATAATGAAAAATCCAAATAATAATAGCAGAAATATTTACATTTTGCTGTGAAGGTTTCATTCTCAGGTCACGTTATCTGATTCATTCATCAGTCATGGTATATCTGTAATATTCATTCATCCAGTCATGGTATTCTGTAATATTCATTCTCCAGGTCATGGTATATCGTAATATCATTCATCCAGTATGGTATATCTGTAATATCATTCACCAGGTCCGAGTATATCTGTAATATTCATTCATCCAGGTCACGGTATATCTGTATATTCATTCATCCAGGCATGGTAATCTGTAATAATCATTATCCAGGTCAGGTATATGATATTATTTCAGAGCATGTATCTGTATCATTCATCCAGTCATGGTATATTGTAATATTCATTCATCCAGGTCATGGATATCTGTAATATTCATTCATCCAGGTCATGGTAACTGTAATATAATATTCTCGGTCATATATGTAATATCATTCATCCAGGGCAGGTATATCTGTAATATTCATTCATCCAGGTCATTGTATATCTGTAATATTCATCCATCAGCTCACGGTATATCGTAATATTCATTCATCCAGTCAGTGTCTGTGGTATATCGTAATTCATCCATCCAGGTACATGGTATATCTGTAATATTCATCCATCCAGGTCACGGTATATCTGTAATATCATCATCCAGGTCACGGTATATCTGTAATATATTCATCCAGGTACGGATATCTGTAATATTCATTCATCCAGGTCATGGTAATCTGTAATATTCATCCATCCAGGTCATGGTATATCTGTAATATTCATTCATCCAGGTCACGGTATATCTGTAATATTCATTCATCCAGGTCACGGTATATTGTAATATTCATTCATCCAGGTCATGGTATATCTGTAATATTCATTATCCAGGTCATGGTATATCTGTAATATTCATTCATCCAGGTCATGGTATATCTGTAATATTCATTCATCCAGGTCACGGTATATCTGTAATATTCATTCATCCAGGTACGGTATCGTGAATATTCATTCATCAGTCATGGTATCTGTAATATTCATTCATCCAGGTCATGGTATATCTGTAATATTCATTCATCAGGTCACGGATATCTGTAATATCATCCATCCAGGTATGGTATATCTGTATATCATTCATCCAGGTATGTATATTCTGAATATTCATTTCCAGGTCATGGTATATCTGTATATTCATAATCCAGGTCACGGTATCTGTATATTCATTCATCCAGGTCATGGTATATCTGAATATCATTCATCCAGGTCATGGTATATCTGTAATATTCATTCATCCAGGTCATGGTATATCTGTAATATTCATTCATCCAGGTCATGGTATATCTGTAATATTCATTCATAGGTCATGGTATATCTGTAATATTCATTCATCCAGGTCATGGTATATCTGTATAATCATTCATCCAGGTCATGGTATATCTGTAATATTTATTCATCCATCTCATGTTATTCTGTAATATTCATCTCCAGGTCATGGTATATCTGTAATATTCATTCATCCAGGTCATGGTTTATCTGTAATATTCATCCATCCAGGTCACGGTATACTGTAATATTCATTCATCCAGGTCATGGTATATCTGTATATTTCATCATCAGGTCATGTATATCTGTAATATTCACTCATCCAGGTCACGGTATATCTGTAATATTCATTCATCCAGGCACGGGTATATCGTAATATTCATCCATCCAGGTCATGGTATATCTGTAATATTATTCATCCATCTCAGTTATATCTGTAATATTCATTCATTCAGATCATGGTATATCTGTAATATTCATCATCCAGGTCACGGTATATCTGTAATATTCATTCATCCAGGTCATGGTATATCTGAATATTCATCATCCAGGTCATGGTATATCTGTAATATCATCCATCCAGGTCATGGTATATCTGTAATATTCATCCACCAGGTCATGGTATATCTGTAATATCATCCATCCAGGTCATGGTATATCTGTAATATTCATTCATCCATGTCTGGTATACTGTAATATTCATCCATCCAGGTCATGGTATATATGTAATATTCATTCATAGGTCATGGTATATAGTAATATTCATTCATCAGGTCATGATATCTTAATATCATCACCAGGTCATGGTATATCTGTAATATTCATCCATCCAGGTCATGGTATATCTGTAATATTCATCCATCCAGGTCACGGGATATCTGGAATATTCATTTCATCCAGGTCACGGTTATATCTGTAATATTCATCATCAGTCATGGTATATCTGTAATATTCATTTATCCAGGTCATGGTATATCTGTTGTATTCAATTAGATCAACTGGACTTGAGTTTAGTTCTTTGAAGACGTTTCGCTAGTCATCCGACTGGATCTCTCATCAGAATGACTGTACAGAATCTGTGGCAATTATGTACCCTGGAAAATCCCATTAGCATATCACAGCCAAGTGTTAAGGGCGTGATTGGATAGTGGTAAGAGGTGTTATAGGAACGCCCAGTGTAAGGGGTCAAAAACAGCATTGTACATGGCAGACAGTTGGTGTCAAACCCCCCCACCTCTGTTTAGGTTTGGTTTCTTATTTTCACATAAATTAAATAAAAACAAAAAAGGAATGGACTGGTTCAAGATAAGTGCCAAGGAGGGCATTTATGTGAAAATAAAGAAACCAAGCCTAAATAGAGGTGGGGGGGGGGGATTTTCCAGGGTACATAATTGCCACAGATTCTTGTACAAGTCATTCTGAATTGAGAAAGCCATTCGGATAACTAGCGAAACATCTTCAAGAACTAAACTTCAAGTCCAGTTGATCTAATTGAATACAACAGATATACTTACATTTTTGAATTTGTTGAAAATGCCTATTAGTTTTCAGAGACCAATGAACAATGACTAAATCCCTTAAAGCAAATTATAGTAAATCCTTTTAAGTATAATCATAGTAAGAAGATGAGGACTGAAAATGTGGGACCATTAATTAATGGGGATAAGATAGTCACGGAGGATGCAGATAAAGCAAATATCTTCAACGGGTTTCCCCCCTGTATACACTATACAGTAGAAGATCCAAGTGCAGATGGCATGCCATGAATTATAGTAGCAATAATGGTATAAAGGATGCAATTGCACTTTGGTTAACTGAGGATATGGTTCAGAAACAACTAAATAGGGTTAATATTAATAAATCTCCTGGACCAAATAGAAAACATCCTCGGGTCCTTAGGGAGCTAAGTTCAGTTTTATCTAGGCCATTGTGTCTTATTTTCTCAGATTCCCTCATGTCCAGAAACGTGCTTTTCGATTGGAAAAAAGCTGATGTTATTCCAATATTCAAAAAGGATAAAAGTGTAGTCGTTCACAGCCGGGTAATTACAGACCCGTGAGTTTAACTTCAATGGTGGGGAATATACTGTAAAGTTTGATACGGGAACATATTCTAGACCTCTGGCTCCTGGGACAATCAGTACTTTCAGTAGTGCTGGCCTCTACGATCTGGACTCCTCTCGTCCTCCACTACGTTCAACACTGTTGCGGGGTATCCCTCTGATGGAGGTGGGTTTCCCAAGGATCAGTGGGTCGAAAAGTAGTTCTGGTGGTTCTAAGGCTCTGTTGTTGGACTGAGGTACTATAGTTTACCGGTGGGGCATGAGAACAGTCCTACAGCAGGAGGGGGGGTACAGGACCACAGGGAGCCACATGACGGGAGGTACAGGGTGTGAGAGAGACAGTCCTGGACTTTGTACGGACTTTCTTACTAACCACGTGGTTTATAATATACATCAAATTCATAGTGTGCTTCTACCATTTTTTACACATTGATGTTTTGTAGTTACTTAAGTTTTTGTGTTTATTGTTTCATATTGTATATATTTATTTATTAGCAGGGATTACCATATCAAAGCAATATTCCTTATTTTATTGTTAGCTTCCCTTTATGGTTTCCCCCCCTTTTTTAATCATTTATTTTATACCCTGGTCCATTTAGTGTGCAAGGCAGTGAACCCGTCTTGGTGGGGATCAGAGCAGGATTACCCACAAGGCAACCCTAGGCACCTGCCTAGGGTCCAGGAAATTTCTGGGGGCCCAGCTTCAAAAGCAGTAACAATATTATAGTCTATACAATATATGTAGCAAAAAAGGGGGCCCTAAAAGATGGCCCTACCTAGGGCCCCATAATCCATCTCTGGTGGGGATATATGTAGTGGAGCCGCTCCACACTAATTTGATTAAACTATAAATGGCTCTGTGTTAAGTAAATCTCTTTTGGAAAAGGATCTTGGTGTTTTGGGGGATATAAATGATATAAATTTAAAGGAGCGCTAGTATTGCCGCTATTATTATTATTATTTTTTTTTTCACCTTGGAGTGAAATTTTATTGTTAGAAATGTTTGATAGCGTTATTTTTATTACAATGAAATGTAGCTTTGAAAAAGGAGAAAATTCAAGCGAATCTGCACTAGGGGACATTCCTATTTCCAAATCAGGGCATGCTAATGTTATGTAGGTAACACAGCAGAACGATTTCTCAAAGTTATGGAAATGAATGTAAAACACTTGGGAGACATTTCTGTACATGAAGTTGTGAATTTCAAACAATAGTAATGTAATGACACCTTCCATAAATCAACATAAACTATATTGCCAGGCAAGACAGAAACCAAAAGTGAACTTGGCAAAATTCTTCTGCTACAAAGTGAATTTTTGCTACTGTATAAATGATGTGCTGGATATTCGTATTAATGACTAGAGATGTAATGTGGGTTCGAATAGAACCCAGTTTTCGAATCGAATCTGAGGGTTTCGAAGTCCCAACAAAACTTTCAGAACTCCCAAATTTAACAGAACCCGGAATTTTTTAATTAAATCGAAAGTAGACAATCATCAAAAGTAGACAATTATCGAAAATCGAACGGAGATGATGTTTGAAAATCGAAAATTGAAAGCAGACAACTCAACGGAACGAAACTCAACAGTTTCGAACATCTCTATTAATGACGTTTTATCTTACAATGTGCACTGGAAAGTAGACATGTTTGAAAGCGGCGAGTTTTATTCCGTTTTCAGATTTTCGGAATTCTATAAAAAAACGAAAATTCGAAAATGGACCCATAGAAGTCAATGAGGAAAAAAATGTGAATCTCAAGAGTAAAGTTAGGCTAGTAAAAGCATGGTAACTTACTGTAGATGGCTTAGGCACCCGGTAAATGGTCAGGGGAACAAGTAGTAATTACCAAAACTTATTTTCAAGTTCCGAATATATCCGAACCGACCGGTTCCAAATGGATCTGAATGGAACTTTCAGATCCGGGAGTTTCAATTCAGACCTGGATCTCTACTAAAAAGTAATTAAACCCTAAGACTTGATCAGGGTCGAACTGGCCCACCAGGATACAGGGGAAACTCCTGGTGGGCCCACAGTCCAATCAAACATGTTTGGTCTTCAGGAGTCTTCCACCTGACTGACCAATTGCCATTTTGAACTGTTTGGCAAAAATATCAGCAATCACCCATATACAGACTGCACCTGAAATTTCACCGTGACCAATCATGCTCTTTATTTAAGATGACATGGCCATCTAAAATTTACTGCCATGTCCAATTGAACAATCGCTCGACTGACATCGGACCATAGTGGCAGAAAACTAATTACAATATTTTGCTTGATCAACTGAAATTTCGTCAATAGTCAATCAATTCCAAAACAGGCTTATTGTGGGGAGTAGATTTAGGAATCATGTGCATATAGATGGTACTTAAAGCCAAATGAACATCTTTCAAAAAAGTAATTTACCGGGCTAAAGGGTCCAAGAACTGAACCCTGTGTCATCCCCACACTAAGAGTAACTGAAGGAGCCAGAATGCACAAGGTATAAAGGATTCACAATAGTAGGGAATAGAGATGAACAACACCCAACTCTATTTTTTAGATGCAACACATTGAATTTTTACCAACTCATTTTGAATTTTCTGCTGGTTCTACGAGATCTACAAATTTCAAAAACTTCCAATTCCCCCTTGAATCCAGGTTCGGTTTGAAACAGAGACTCATCACTAGAAATGGCCAAACTTACAGCCTGCAGATTCTTGGATTTTCTAAAAAAAAAAAAACCAGAAAATTTAAAAAGTCAAAAGGAGTTAAAAATTTTTGAAAATTCCACCTAAAATTAAGGTTTAAATATCAATGGTAAATTACTGTAAATGGCTCAGGAAACTGGGAAACTGTATGGGGAACAAGTGTCAATGCCCAAAATCTTCAAAAAAAATAACCCCACCGTTCCAGTACTTTTTGCGCTTCCTGGTTTGGCATTCCACATAATATTTTGAAAAATTTTAAAAACGGTGCCATGGTTCGGAAAAATCCGAAAGAGTCAGAAATCCACAAAGTCCGAGTTCCAGAGGATTTGTGAAATCCGCTTTAGGGTCCATCTCTACTCATCACTAGTAGGGAATGATCAAATTTGGATAGGTCTAGAAGAATAAGAACCTAAATCCTGAAGGTCATTCACAACCTGATAGAGTGCTTCCTCTTTAGAATGTAATAACGAGCAGTGCACATAAATCAATTCCTAGGTAAGTGGTTCCTCTCATTTTCTATAAGGTTTCTGTTGGGCTGGAGACAAGGGACCATTAACATGACAGGATAATTTAGTTCCACTGTAAAGACTTTATATGTTTCCACGCATTCTATATTCCGTGCATTGACTTGGCTCTCACTAGAAACCAGTTGCATTATTTCACTCCTCTCCCCACATTTCATCTTCTAATCTTCCTGTTGAACAGTATCAGCATCTGAGCGCTGTTCCAGGTGGCAGCACATAAGCACTAGTTGCTGATGGCATAATTTTCACAGTGGGTTTAGCAGTTCCCTGCTCGCGGTATAAATTACAGTGAAAGCTGAATCGTCCCTCTACTTTTGCTCATTGGCAGGTATTAGATGTCAACCAGACATTCTCAGCATGTGCCCTGGAATCTTACAGTCCACTGATCCTGTACCGGTTCTACAGCCGATGGATATTCATGAGGTGAATATTTTATCCCTATGCAGTAAGCCCGGGGAAACAAGTCAAAGGAAATTCTCATTTGTAACACTGAACACAGAGTGTGTAGCATCGATCGGATACAATGTTACTACGAATGGAGAAATCTATACGGGGCTGATGCAATTATATAGGTGAAAATGTTTGCCTGTGCTATTAATTAACAACAACCAATCAAATGTTAGCTTTTTAGTGGGCAATTGCAGTTAAGTAACATCTTATTGGTTGCTGCAGAAAGACAGCACAAGGAAACTTTAAACCTCTTATTGCATAAGCTTTATTGTATCTTATAATTGCTATTAAAATATAGGTTTTATTTTTGTTTTATTAGATTCTACATTTGAACAGGAGGCAATTGACATTAATCTTACCTCTCTCCTTCTTACTTTAGCACCAGATATTCCTATTGCTGGTGGAAGTGTGTGGCTGTCCTGGTTGGTGAACAGTATAGGACTGTGCTTCTCACATAAGTCCCAGGGAAGCAGGAAATAGCCAAATGGTTTATACCAGCGGGACATTTGGCACTGACTATGAATTATTTGCATTATCTGGAGTTTCTATTAACAGGGAATTAAGCAGTTTGTTCCTGTCTGAGGTTTTATCTCCATGAACATCGCCCACCTCCCAAGTCCCCGTGATTCATCTTCTAATCTGGGACGCCCAATTGGTTTGTCTTATTATTTGCGGTATTTGTGTACATTTTAAAGTATCATTTTGCTCTTACATTGTTACTAAGACTGCAATACAGTGGGTAATATGGACTTTGTAGATGTTTATTTAGACCAGATGATACGTCATCACAGAACGGGAGGTAAGATTATTCCCCATTGCCTTCTGTTTATCTGTACCAGACATTAATCTGTGTATGGCCGTGTCTCTCAGTATCAGTATAAATTACTTTTTGGACCCTGCCTGTAAACAAACACCATATCTAGACTTCAATTGGCTGTTTTTTTAAAGGTTAGGCCCCACTATGTGCGTTGCATTACGTTTTCCATTTTGCGCATTGCAATGTAATTTAAAATATAATGGATCTTGCGAGAATCATTTCCCATTGTATAATTTGCGTTCCGAATTCATGTGGTCCATTTGTTGTATCTGCATGCGGGCACGACTCTTGGTCCGTGTGTGTCACAATTTAATAATAGTCTATGGGAACGGAAAAAAGGCGGACAAACTTATTATTTTCGGTTTTTTTTGTGATTTCTCCTGCATCTCCTAAAACTGAACACGCACGCAAACGGACTGGAAACGCGGACAAATACATTAAAAACGCATGGATATTCGTATTTATGACTAGAGATGTAATGTGGGTTCTAATAGAACCCAGTTTTGAATCGATTCTGAGGGTTTCGAAGTCCCGTAGAAAATTTCGGAACTTCTGAATTTCACGGAACCCGGAATTTTCGAATTTTATCGAAAATCTAAAGTAGAAAATCATCAAAAATCGAAAGTAGACGATTTTCAAAAATAAAAATCAAAAAGAATTTCGAAAATAGATGATTTTCTAAAATTGAAAGTGAAATGTGAATCTCAAGAGTAAAGTTAGTAAAAGCATGGTAACTCACTGTAGATGGCTTAGGCACCCAGTAAATGGTCAGGGGAACAAGTAGTAATTACCAAAACTTATTTTCAAGTTCCGAATATATCCGAACCGACCGGTTCCAAATGGATCTGAATGGAACTTTCAGATCCAGGAGTTTCGAATCAGACCTGGATCTCTACTAAAAAGTAATTAAACCCTAAGACTTGATCAGGGTTGAACTGGCCCCCCAGGATACAGAGGAAACTCCTGGTGGGCCCACAGTCCAATCAAACATGAAAACAGAGGAAATTGTAAAAATGTAGATGCAGTGACAAGGGAGAATTAGAAATGGCAAGTTAAAGTTCCTAGATTTGGGAGGAGCAAGACAGATATGAAATGGAAAGATACAATTTGAGTGGTTCCCTTAGTGCTTCATGGTGGACCCCTAGTTTTATAACTCCGGGTGGGAATCTGAGATACATGTTTGGTCTTCAGGAGTCTTCCACCTGACTGACCAATTGCCATTTTGAACTGTTTGGCAAAATTACCCATATCACCCATATACAGACTGCGCCTGAAATTTCACCGTGACCAAACATGCTGTTTATTTAAGATGACACGGCCTTTACTGCCGTGTCCAATTGAACAATCGCTCGACTGACATCGGACCATAGTGGCAGAAAACTAATTACAATATTTTGCTTGATCAACTGAAATTTCGTCAATAGTCAATCAATTCCAAACAGGCTTTTGTGGGGAGTAGATTTGGAATCATGCTGATATAGATGGTACTTAAGCCAAATGAACATCTTAAAAAAGTAATTTACCGGGCTAAAGGGTCCAAGAACTGAACCCTGTGTCTCCCCCACTAGAGTAACTGAAGGAGCCAGAATGCACAAGGTATGGAATAGAGATAAACAACACCCAACTCTAGTTTTTAGATGCAACACATTGAATTTTTTTGCACAATCGCATGCGATTTTTTATTTCAAAAGGAGAAATCTCATGCGCAAATGCAACCGAGTTACAACGGAATTGTGTGCATGGCGCAGTCTGGCCATGCCCTAACAGATCGCTAATAGAGGGAGCAAGAAATAGGCCACACCCAGGGGAAAGTGGACCATGTGTACCAATCCTTATATCCCCCACTGAACAGAAAGTGCTGCACAGTCATCTAAAAACAGCAAGAACTTCACACACTATAAATATCCAACCCAACAAGCCTTGTGCTCATCACTATGAAAAAGGAATTTTTCTTCCTTCCATCCATCTGACAGAATGAATGAAATCTCTTCAGTACTGGCTGGTTTAGCGCCTTTGCTGCAAAACATATAACCCCTAATCTATCGGTGCTAAAACGATTTTAATACCGAGTTTTTAGGCTGTCCTAGCGCATTTCTCCAACACGTTCCTTTATCAGTGCGCATGCGATCTCAATTTTTTTTTTGCAAATTGCATGCATGCTCAAATAGATGATCCATTGTTGGCTGCACTGTAAATAGAGACTCAATAAATTATGCATTGTATTAACCAACGCTACATCAACGCATTATCCACCTGGGAAAGTCAACAGGTTAGAAACCTCAGATCGGATGTCCAATCGGTGGAATGACGGACAGGCCAGTAACGAGAATTTACCACCATGGGTGTTGCTATAAAAATCCCACCCAATAGAAATTGATTCACTGTTTTACTCACTGTATTTAAAATAACTAATCTACAATTGTACAATTTGTTTTTAATAACAGATGTGATATTATAAATACCATACGATATAGCATAATGGCATTTTTTGCACAATAGCACGGCTATAATAAGCCGCTTCAACCCGGTCATGGATTTCTTTTAGAAGTGCTTTCCTAAGCATGTGCAGTGTTCTGATGCATAGCCAAGCTGGAGTCCAAATTCTATAGATCTATGGCATGACCACAAGGTTGCAGAGTCAGCTTCCTGCTATGAATAGCTCCTGAAATATACTTTACATTGTACAAATATGCAGCTGTTAAAGGATAAACCGCTATTGGTGAAAACATCTAAGCTGAAGTCTAAGTTGCATTTTAGTTACTCTATTCAGGGGTATAAAACCCAATGAGATAGGAGCTTGTGTGGTCCTGTCCTTACAGACAACTCGCATTAGTATTCAGAGCAAATGTTTTTTATTTCACCTTTGGTATAACAAAGTTGTGATGTAATAGAGTAGATTATTGTGTCACAACTATTCAATTATATAATGAAACAATAATGTGATTTTTATTACAGGAATTCCACAACTAATCTCTATTCTTGACATTTTAGTAATTCTTTGCCTTTTTAGTGTTCTTTGTCTAAGACTAAGAAAGCCCCTTTATAAAGTAGCATATTCTGAATATGTTACACATGTTATATAAAGGTGCTACTATGGTTCAGTTATACAGTTACCTATATATACTATAGGTCTCAGTTCATTTACTGTAACAAAATACTGAATTCTGTAAAAATATAAAGGGGAAGTTCAGTGCAAATACATATAATTTTTAAGAAAAAAATATTTTTCAATTCTAATGGGCTTAACCGCGCCATTAAGCATTTTGTCTGTGTATAAATAAATGAAACTGAAATACTGACTTCCTGTTTGCAGGAAGAGACCGTTATGGGTTTTCCCTTGACCCAGCGCCTGGGTTGATTCAGTTGCTCAGTAGAGATCTGAGCATGTTTGACCCATCCAACAGCCAATCAGTAGAAATTACTGTTAGGAACATTCCAAGGATGTGGTGCATTCTGGGAAGAAGAAGGACCGTTAGAACCTGAAATGTCAGCTCACTAATGTCAACAGCAGGGAACAGCAAGGGGTATAAATTCAACTGATTTTTGAAAATGGGAGAGAATATGTAGAATAACTAAGAATTTTAAAAAAAAATAATGATATTTTCCACTGAATTTTCCTTTTGAAGGACAACAATATATAAAAAATAAAATCACCCCCCTTACATGTCCACACTTCCAGCAGCTGAAATCGCTTACGTTTACAGCCATGCCGCCCTCCCTTAGATATCACAAAGGAAAGATGAGTGCTAAAAGCCTGCCTCCTAGATGGCCCAGGGCCATGATTAACATATCACTTGTCATTTGCTGGTGGGAATGTCTGTTACAACCTCTCTCCTCCTCCTCTGCCAGTCAAACAAACTTGAACTGTTCGGTTGCTAGGATACAGCCTACATAATCAAGCTGATGAAGGATGGGTGGAGGAGTGTTTTCTCGCATGATAGCTTTGAGTGACAGTTAGAGGCAGACAGAATCGTCACAGCATGGCTAATTGAAAGCTAAGTGAAGGCAGAGAGAGGCTCGAAATCAGGAAAAAAATGTATGGGGAGGGCTGCATACCTTTACTACTTTTACTCATTGAGGCAATACAGTTATCCTTTAAGCTTGTTGAACGTTTTGGCTGAAAATTTTAAGTTGGCTAAATCTCCAAACACATTCACTTGAGGTTTAGATGCTTTCTTGGACCGGCAGGATTTAAAGTTTAGTTCTTGAACATGTTTCGCTAGCCATCCGACAAGTGTCGATAGGTGGACTTGGGGGAATGTACCAGGTGAGTGGAGGAAACTACTTTTTGTTGGGTTGGGGAAGATGAGTTATGAGGGTTATAAAATAGCATTGGACAGTATCATTTAACCACTATAGGGGTCTATTTAAGAAAATTACACCAAGATCTTCTGAATAGACACTGTCATGGCCAAAAGCAAATTCCATCAGGAGGTTACTAGGGATACCAGCTAAAAGATCTCCAGATGTCAACACATTAGAAGAAATGTTAATCCAAGGAAATACATAAAGGCATATGTAATGTACAGCTCTATGCCTCATTTATTTCTGTATTGCCACAGAGAACATGAATTTGACATCTCCATTATAATACCTGCTTGTACAATACATCATGTGTGTACTGTCTCATCTATTGAGTGATGCTGATGAAGCAATGCCGTATTACGGATAGCACGCCTGCCTAATGATAAGGATATATTAATGGACCCTAAAATGATTGGACATTCAAAGCTGTTGAGGAATGACAGTGTGGGTGGGGGGGGTCGGGGGTAAACACAAGTAGAGTTGTAGTAGTTACATTTGTTTTTTCTTTTCCTAAGCTTGTATGTAATATATTTCCTTTAAGATTGTGCACTAATATCCTATCAATGGTCAACTAAAACCTCTAAGCATTTGCTTATTAGAGAATTCCTCTCTCTCTTGCATGTCTGACCTCAAAAAGCTAAGGCTACTTTCACACTAGAAACAGAACAAAATGGACCACAACGGACAGTCCATGTTTTTTGTCCGTTTTAAGCTCTCTGTTTTTGCTATATTTTTAATCAAAATGTGGCCATTTCCAGACAAAAAAGCATGCAGCAGTACTTTATTTTAAAGGACTGGCTCTATCCAATCCATTAAAAAAAAACAGACTGCAAACCGCTTTGATCAAGTGTGAACAAACCCTAAGGAAAGGGCAAAGTAACTGCAAAGCTCTCGTGCTGAACATTCTTAGTGTAGATCTTTCATTTTGGAATACAAAGTGATTCATTGTATCAACCAATTTCTGGCCTGTAAATGGAAACGGAAAAAAATATCTTTTAGGCTAGACTTCCCCTTTAAATATAAAAAAGAGAATTTTCTTTTATCTTTTTGTAATTACTGGAAGGTTTTTAGCTGCGTTAGCAAACCATCAAAGGTTTCTGGAATAACTAATTATCTTAATTAATGGTGACCTATGACAGGACACTGGAGAAATCGGTGTGCCATCATTAGTGTAATTTTTCCCAGTAGCATTTGTAAGTCTTGTCTATATTTTACCCTTGTAATGGCATATACAGTAATTAATATAGAATCAACATGTTTTTAACAGGTACCCTAACCACAGCTATAATGCTTATCAACTTGTATGTTCGGGGCATGTTCACACCGTACAAGACTAACCATTGCCATGATGTCACCGTCACGTGCTTGACTGACAGCTTCAATCCGGAATCTTAAGTGTGGCGAGGTACAGGAGAAATTCAAGGTAAATATTTGGACTTAGGAGCGTTAGTGTAAAACCCTTGATACTTTATTACCGTATCATCGGGTTTCTTGATAATTTTGCTGAGACTGCGTCATATATATTTTTTTTATCCCATGTACGGAACTCCTGACGAACGAAGATGCAATCCTTAAATCCTACCTAACCGGTGATCCCGCCATGCAGTCCGCCATGCAGTAAGTCTCGCAAAGTGGTTTGCAGGATCGCGGTCAAGTAAGAAATGCCTGCAAGATTATAACACCACTTTGATGTGTGTCATTGTCACACATCGTATTAAAAGGTGGTTCAGTGTCACATGTTAACTAATTTACATTACTCCTTTTAATCAGTCTGTTCTTATTGCTATTTAATCATTTAAAACATGTTTAGCACAGATGCTTTGCTCATTAACTTATAGTTTTAAGATTAATAATCTAAATCTAAATGATCTAAATAAGTAACAAGTAAGATCTTTACAATAATATAGTAATAGGAGCAATAGAAATCTACTGAAGAACCTTCCAGACTGATTCTGGAATAGTGAATAGAAATAGAAGCAAAAGAAATCTACTGAAGAACCTTCCAGACTGATTCTAGAATAGTGAATAGCAATAGGAGCTATAGAAATCTAATGTAGAACCTTCTAGACTGATTCTAGAATAGTGAAAAGCAATAGGAGCAAAAGAAATCTACTGTGGAACCTTCCAGACTGATTCTAGAATAGTGAATAGCAATAGGAGCAAAATAATTCTACTGTAGAATCTTCCAGACTGATTCTAGAATAGTGAATAGCAATAGGAGCAATATAAATGTACTGAAGAACCTTCCAGACTGATTCTAGAATAGTGAATAGCAATAGGGCATAAATCCACTGTAAGAACCTTCCAGACTGATTCTAGAATAGTGAATAGCAATAGGAGCAAAATAAATCTACTGTAAACCTTCCAGACTGAAATCTAGAATATGAGATCAATAGGAGATAGAAATCTACTGTAGAACCTTCCGGCTGATTCTAGAATAGTGAATAGCAATAGGAGAGCAATATAAATCTACTGAAGAACTTCCAGACTGATTCTAGATATAGTGAATAGCAATAGGAGCTATAGAAATCGAATGTAGAACCTTCTAGACTGATTCTAATAGTGAAAGCAATAGGAGCAAAAGAAATCTGCTGTGGAAACCTTCCAGACTGATTCTAGAATATGAATAGCAATAGGAGCAAATAATTCTACTGTAGAAATCTTCCAGACTGATTCTAGAATAGTAGAAGCATAGGAGCAATAAAAAATGTACTGAAGAACCTTCCAGACTGATTCTAGAATAGTGAATAGCAATAGGGCAATATGATCCACTGGAAACCTTCCAGACTGAGATCTAGAATAGTGAATAGCAATAGGAGTGATAGAAATCTACTGTAGAACTTCCAGCTGAATTCTAGATAGTGATAGCAATAGGAGCTATAGAAATCTAATGTAGAACCTTCTAGACTGATTCTAGAATAGTGAATAGCAATAGAAATCTACGGTAGAACCTTCCAGATTGATTCTAGAATAGTGAATAGCAATAGGAGCAATAGAAATCTACTGAAGAACCTTCCAGACTGATTCTTGAATAGTGAATAGCAATAGCAATCTACTGTAGAACCTTCCAGACCGATTCTAGAATAGTGAATAGCAATAGGAGCAATAGAAATCTACTTTAGAAACTTCCAAACTGATTCTAGAATAGTGAATAGCAATAGGAGCTATAGAAATTATGTAGAACCTTCTAGACTGATTCTAAATAGAGAATAGCAATAGGAGCAATAGAAATCTACTGTAGAACCTTCCATATGATTCTAGAATAGTGAATAGCAATAGGAGCAATAGAAATCTACTGTAACCTGCCAGACTGATTATGAATAGTGAATAGCAATAGGAGCGATAGAAATCTACTGAAGAACCTTCCAGACTGATTCTAGAATAGTGAATAGCAATAGGAGTGATAGAAATCTACTGTAGAACCTTCCAGACTGATTCTAGAATAGTGAATAGCAATAGGAGCAATAGCAATCTAATGTAGAACCTTCCAGACTGATTCTTGAATAGTGAATCAATAGGAGCGTAAAAATCTATTGTAGAACCTTCCAGACTGATTCTAGAATAGTGAATAAGCAGAGGATTGATAGAAATCTACTGTATAAACTTCCAGACTGATTCTAGAATAGCAATAGGAGCTATAGAAATCTATGTAGAACCTTCCAGGACTGTTCTAGATAGTGAATAGCAATAGGAGCAATAGAAATCTACTTAGAAACTTCCAGACTGATTCTACAATCAGCAATAGGAGCTATAGAAATCTAATGTAGAACCTTCTAGACTGATTCTAGAATAGTGAATAGCAATGAAATCTACTTTAGAACCTCCAGACATTCTAGAATAGTGAATAGCAATTGGAGCATATAATCCTTGTAGAACCTTCCAAACTGATTCTAGAATAGTGAATAGCAATAGGAGCATTGAATCTACTGTAGACCGTTCCAGACTGATTCTAGAAAATGATAGCATAGGAGCGAAGAAATCTACTGTAGAACTTCCAGACTGATTCTGAAATAGTGAATAGCAATAGGAGGCATTAGAATCTAACTGAAACCTTGAGATGATTTAGAATAGCGAATAGCAATAGGAGCATAGAAATCTACTGTAGAACCTTCCAGATTGATTTAGAATAGTGAATAGCAATGGAGCAATATAAATCTACTGTAAGAAATTCTCAGACTGATTCTAGAATGTGAATAGCAATAGGAGCTATAGAAATCTAATGTTGAGAATCCTTCTAGACTGATTCTCTAATAGGGTAATAGCAATAGAAGTAGCTACTGTAAGACTCCTTCCATGATGATTCTAGAAGTAGTGAATGCATAGGAGCAATAGAAATCTATGAAGAACCTTCCAGACTGATTCTATGAATAGTTGGAATACAATAGAATATACTGTAAACCTTCCAGAATTCTAGAATAGTGAATATGCCATAGGAGCACATAGAAATCTACTGTAGAAACTTCCAGACTGATCTAGAATAGTGAATAGCAATAGGAGCATAGAAATATGTAGAACCTTCAGACTGATTCTACGAAGATTAGTGAATAGCAATAGTAGCATAGAAATCACTGTAGACTTCAGATGATTCTAGAATAGGAATAGCAATAGGAAATAGCAATCTACTGTAGAACCTCCAGACTGATCGAATAGTGAATAGCAATAGGCGATATAAATCTATTGGTGAACCTTCCAGACTGATTCTAGAATAGGTGAAAGCAATAGAGGATAATAAATCTACTGTAGAAACCTTCCAGACTGATTCTAGAACTAGGATACATAGGGGAGCATATAGAAATCTACTTTGACAACTTCCAAACTGAGTTCTAGATGATAGTGAATAGCAAAGGAGCATAGAAATAGGTCTTAGAACCTCTCAGCTGATTCTAAAAATGGAGAAGCAAAGGAAGTAATAGGAATCTCTATTATGAAACCTTCATATGATTCTAGATAGTAAGTGAAAGACAATGAAAATCTACTTAGACCGTCCAGACTGATTCTTGAATAGTAATAGCAATTGGAGCAATACTAGATCTCTGGTAAGACACCTTCCAGCACTGATTCGAGAATAGTGAATAGCAATAGGAGCCATAGAATCTACTGTAGAACCTCCAGACTGAGTCTAGAATAGTGAATAGCAATAGGAGCATAGAAATCTACTGTTAGGAACTTCCAGACTGATTCTAAAATGTGAATCAGCACTAGAGAGCACTTAGAAATCTACTGTAAAACTTTGCAGGACTGATTGTTAGAATAGCGAATACCATAGGATGCAATAGTAAATCTCTGTAGAACCCTTCCAGTATTGATTTTAGAAAATAGTGAATAGCAATAGGAGCAAATTGAAACTCTCTACTGTAGAACCTTCCAGACTGATTCTAGAATAGTGAATAGCCTTAGGAGATGATAGTCAATCTACGCGTAGACCGTCCCAGACGATTCTAGAATAGGAATCAGCCAGTAGGATAGATCGTTGTATTCAATTAGATCAACTGGACTTGAAATGTAGTTCTTGAAGACGTTTCGCTAGTATCCGACTGGCTTTCTCAATCAGAATACTTGTACAAGAATCTGTGCAATTATGTCCCTGAAAATCCCATTAACATATCACGCAGGGGTAATAAGGGTGTGATTAGATAGTGGCTAAGAGTTGTTATAGGAACGCCCAGATTAAGGAGTAAGGTGTTAAAACAGCATTGTAATGGGCAGACAGTTGGTGTCGAACCCCCCCACCTCTAGTTTACGTATTTTTTCTATTGTACAATGCGTTTTTAGACACCTTACTCTGGGCGTTCCATAACACCTCTTAGGAGGGAGTGAATAGCAATAGGAGTGATAGAAATCTACTGTAGAACCTTCCAGGCTGATTCTAGAATAGTGAATAGCAATAGGAGCAATATAAATCTACTGAAGAACCTTCCAGACTGATTCTAGAATAGTGAATAGCAATAGGAGCTATAGAAATCGAATGTAGAACCTTCTAGACTGATTCTAGAATAGTGAAAAGCAATAGGAGCAAAAGAAATCTGCTGTGGAACCTTCCAGACTGATTCTAGAATACATCCCCACACTAAGAGTAACTGAAGGAGCCAGAATGCACAAGGTATGGAATAGAGATAAACAACACCCAACTCTAGTTTTTAGATGCAACACATTGAATTTTTTTGCACAATCGCATGCGATTTTTTATTTCAAAAGGAGAAATCTCATGCGCAAATGCAACCGAGTTACAACGGAATTGTGTGCATGGCGCAGTCTGGCCATGCCCTAACAGATCGCTAATAGAGGGAGCAAGAAATAGGCCACACCCAGGGGAAAGTGGACCATGTGTACCAATCCTTATATCCCCCACTGAACAGAAAGTGCTGCACAGTCATCTAAAAACAGCAAGAACTTCACACACTATAAATATCCAACCCAACAAGCCTTGTGCTCATCACTATGAAAAAGGAATTTTTCTTCCTTCCATCCATCTGACAGAATGAATGAAATCTCTTCAGTACTGGCTGGTTTAGCGCCTTTGCTGCAAAACATATAACCCCTAATCTATCGGTGCTAAAACGATTTTAATACCGAGTTTTTAGGCTGTCCTAGCGCATTTCTCCAACACGTTCCTTTATCAGTGCGCATGCGATCTCAATTTTTTTTTTGCAAATTGCATGCATGCTCAAATAGATGATCCATTGTTGGCTGCACTGTAAATAGAGACTCAATAAATTATGCATTGTATTAACCAACGCTACATCAACGCATTATCCACCTGGGAAAGTCAACAGGTTAGAAACCTCAGATCGGATGTCCAATCGGTGGAATGACGGACAGGCCAGTAACGAGAATTTACCACCATGGGTGTTGCTATAAAAATCCCACCCAATAGAAATTGATTCACTGTTTTACTCACTGTATTTAAAATAACTAATCTACAATTGTACAATTTGTTTTTAATAACAGATGTGATATTATAAATACCATACGATATAGCATAATGGCATTTTTTGCACAATAGCACGGCTATAATAAGCCGCTTCAACCCGGTCATGGATTTCTTTTAGAAGTGCTTTCCTAAGCATGTGCAGTGTTCTGATGCATAGCCAAGCTGGAGTCCAAATTCTATAGATCTATGGCATGACCACAAGGTTGCAGAGTCAGCTTCCTGCTATGAATAGCTCCTGAAATATACTTTACATTGTACAAATATGCAGCTGTTAAAGGATAAACCGCTATTGGTGAAAACATCTAAGCTGAAGTCTAAGTTGCATTTTAGTTACTCTATTCAGGGGTATAAAACCCAATGAGATAGGAGCTTGTGTGGTCCTGTCCTTACAGACAACTCGCATTAGTATTCAGAGCAAATGTTTTTTATTTCACCTTTGGTATAACAAAGTTGTGATGTAATAGAGTAGATTATTGTGTCACAACTATTCAATTATATAATGAAACAATAATGTGATTTTTATTACAGGAATTCCACAACTAATCTCTATTCTTGACATTTTAGTAATTCTTTGCCTTTTTAGTGTTCTTTGTCTAAGACTAAGAAAGCCCCTTTATAAAGTAGCATATTCTGAATATGTTACACATGTTATATAAAGGTGCTACTATGGTTCAGTTATACAGTTACCTATATATACTATAGGTCTCAGTTCATTTACTGTAACAAAATACTGAATTCTGTAAAAATATAAAGGGGAAGTTCAGTGCAAATACATATAATTTTTAAGAAAAAAATATTTTTCAATTCTAATGGGCTTAACCGCGCCATTAAGCATTTTGTCTGTGTATAAATAAATGAAACTGAAATACTGACTTCCTGTTTGCAGGAAGAGACCGTTATGGGTTTTCCCTTGACCCAGCGCCTGGGTTGATTCAGTTGCTCAGTAGAGATCTGAGCATGTTTGACCCATCCAACAGCCAATCAGTAGAAATTACTGTTAGGAACATTCCAAG
Organism: Hymenochirus boettgeri; assembly: GCA_019447015.1. Classification (NCBI taxonomy): domain Eukaryota; kingdom Metazoa; phylum Chordata; class Amphibia; order Anura; family Pipidae; genus Hymenochirus; species Hymenochirus boettgeri. Next base: position 29,692,458 of record CM033470.1, on the reverse strand, counting down.
GATGTGGTGCATTCTGGGAAGAAGAAGGACCGTTAGAACCTGAAATGTCAGCTCACTAATGTCAACAGCAGGGAACAGCAAGGGGTATAAATTCAACTGATTTTTGAAAATGGGAGAGAATATGTAGAATAACTAAGAATTTTAAAAAAAAATAATGATATTTTCCACTGAATTTTCCTTTTGAAGGACAACAATATATAAAAAATAAAATCACCCCCCTTACATGTCCACACTTCCAGCAGCTGAAATCGCTTACGTTTACAGCCATGCCGCCCTCCCTTAGATATCACAAAGGAAAGATGAGTGCTAAAAGCCTGCCTCCTAGATGGCCCAGGGCCATGATTAACATATCACTTGTCATTTGCTGGTGGGAATGTCTGTTACAACCTCTCTCCTCCTCCTCTGCCAGTCAAACAAACTTGAACTGTTCGGTTGCTAGGATACAGCCTACATAATCAAGCTGATGAAGGATGGGTGGAGGAGTGTTTTCTCGCATGATAGCTTTGAGTGACAGTTAGAGGCAGACAGAATCGTCACAGCATGGCTAATTGAAAGCTAAGTGAAGGCAGAGAGAGGCTCGAAATCAGGAAAAAAATGTATGGGGAGGGCTGCATACCTTTACTACTTTTACTCATTGAGGCAATACAGTTATCCTTTAAGCTTGTTGAACGTTTTGGCTGAAAATTTTAAGTTGGCTAAATCTCCAAACACATTCACTTGAGGTTTAGATGCTTTCTTGGACCGGCAGGATTTAAAGTTTAGTTCTTGAACATGTTTCGCTAGCCATCCGACAAGTGTCGATAGGTGGACTTGGGGGAATGTACCAGGTGAGTGGAGGAAACTACTTTTTGTTGGGTTGGGGAAGATGAGTTATGAGGGTTATAAAATAGCATTGGACAGTATCATTTAACCACTATAGGGGTCTATTTAAGAAAATTACACCAAGATCTTCTGAATAGACACTGTCATGGCCAAAAGCAAATTCCATCAGGAGGTTACTAGGGATACCAGCTAAAAGATCTCCAGATGTCAACACATTAGAAGAAATGTTAATCCAAGGAAATACATAAAGGCATATGTAATGTACAGCTCTATGCCTCATTTATTTCTGTATTGCCACAGAGAACATGAATTTGACATCTCCATTATAATACCTGCTTGTACAATACATCATGTGTGTACTGTCTCATCTATTGAGTGATGCTGATGAAGCAATGCCGTATTACGGATAGCACGCCTGCCTAATGATAAGGATATATTAATGGACCCTAAAATGATTGGACATTCAAAGCTGTTGAGGAATGACAGTGTGGGTGGGGGGGGTCGGGGGTAAACACAAGTAGAGTTGTAGTAGTTACATTTGTTTTTTCTTTTCCTAAGCTTGTATGTAATATATTTCCTTTAAGATTGTGCACTAATATCCTATCAATGGTCAACTAAAACCTCTAAGCATTTGCTTATTAGAGAATTCCTCTCTCTCTTGCATGTCTGACCTCAAAAAGCTAAGGCTACTTTCACACTAGAAACAGAACAAAATGGACCACAACGGACAGTCCATGTTTTTTGTCCGTTTTAAGCTCTCTGTTTTTGCTATATTTTTAATCAAAATGTGGCCATTTCCAGACAAAAAAGCATGCAGCAGTACTTTATTTTAAAGGACTGGCTCTATCCAATCCATTAAAAAAAAACAGACTGCAAACCGCTTTGATCAAGTGTGAACAAACCCTAAGGAAAGGGCAAAGTAACTGCAAAGCTCTCGTGCTGAACATTCTTAGTGTAGATCTTTCATTTTGGAATACAAAGTGATTCATTGTATCAACCAATTTCTGGCCTGTAAATGGAAACGGAAAAAAATATCTTTTAGGCTAGACTTCCCCTTTAAATATAAAAAAGAGAATTTTCTTTTATCTTTTTGTAATTACTGGAAGGTTTTTAGCTGCGTTAGCAAACCATCAAAGGTTTCTGGAATAACTAATTATCTTAATTAATGGTGACCTATGACAGGACACTGGAGAAATCGGTGTGCCATCATTAGTGTAATTTTTCCCAGTAGCATTTGTAAGTCTTGTCTATATTTTACCCTTGTAATGGCATATACAGTAATTAATATAGAATCAACATGTTTTTAACAGGTACCCTAACCACAGCTATAATGCTTATCAACTTGTATGTTCGGGGCATGTTCACACCGTACAAGACTAACCATTGCCATGATGTCACCGTCACGTGCTTGACTGACAGCTTCAATCCGGAATCTTAAGTGTGGCGAGGTACAGGAGAAATTCAAGGTAAATATTTGGACTTAGGAGCGTTAGTGTAAAACCCTTGATACTTTATTACCGTATCATCGGGTTTCTTGATAATTTTGCTGAGACTGCGTCATATATATTTTTTTTATCCCATGTACGGAACTCCTGACGAACGAAGATGCAATCCTTAAATCCTACCTAACCGGTGATCCCGCCATGCAGTCCGCCATGCAGTAAGTCTCGCAAAGTGGTTTGCAGGATCGCGGTCAAGTAAGAAATGCCTGCAAGATTATAACACCACTTTGATGTGTGTCATTGTCACACATCGTATTAAAAGGTGGTTCAGTGTCACATGTTAACTAATTTACATTACTCCTTTTAATCAGTCTGTTCTTATTGCTATTTAATCATTTAAAACATGTTTAGCACAGATGCTTTGCTCATTAACTTATAGTTTTAAGATTAATAATCTAAATCTAAATGATCTAAATAAGTAACAAGTAAGATCTTTACAATAATATAGTAATAGGAGCAATAGAAATCTACTGAAGAACCTTCCAGACTGATTCTGGAATAGTGAATAGAAATAGAAGCAAAAGAAATCTACTGAAGAACCTTCCAGACTGATTCTAGAATAGTGAATAGCAATAGGAGCTATAGAAATCTAATGTAGAACCTTCTAGACTGATTCTAGAATAGTGAAAAGCAATAGGAGCAAAAGAAATCTACTGTGGAACCTTCCAGACTGATTCTAGAATAGTGAATAGCAATAGGA